>CM020033.1:8709094-9309094 GCA_009769605.1 Bucorvus abyssinicus | reverse complement strand
CTGAATATGGGGACCTGTGAACAGCTCTTTCACAGAGCAGTTTTTGACCCACCAGCACAGATGAGACACAGAACATAACAATCTGGGCCAGTTCTCATTCAGACACTGCAGGATGCATCAGCAGTTTCATGCAGTGTCTATGAAAAGGGACATTAGCATGATATTAGGGGTTTTTTGAGCAGCAGGAGAACAACATTAGACAAAAAATTAACTTCAGATTAATCATGTTGCGACTCTCTTGTTTTAGTCACACTCTCTCAGCTTTGTTACTCTGGAATTAATAGATATTAAATCAGAATACTGCCGCAGTTTAACTGCAGTTACAAATACTATCTTCTTCTTTCCTTTGGACTGGCAAGGTGTAGATCGAACCCTCATCCCGTCCTGAGGACGGTTTTGTGTTCAGGGCTTGCTGACAGTGGCAGAGCTGTGATGGGCTGGCTCATTCCTAAACTCTGCTGTTCCTTTGCTTTGACCAGGAGAAGGGTGTTGAGCCCACAGCACAGCCGGGTGTCGTTCCGCACCCCGCTGTGAAGAGCCCCACAGCTCCCACTGTGTCTGATTTCAATGCCTTTCTCTCCTGGTTGGTTATGACATGGACGTTCTTTATTTAGCCCTAAATCTGCAGTCAGAACAAAAAAAATAAAATACAGAGTGATTTATATCCAAGGAAGTATTTTCTGAAGACGAGGGTAGAGGAGGGGAGCAGAGCAGGCGCCTATAAACCACTATTTAATTTGTGTATCGAGACTTTTATTAGTGAAGCGGATGGCAGACGCCTGGCACCGGGCTGATGAAGTTCACAATAAAAAAACCAGAGACTGTTCTCTGGCTTTTTAATTGTCCTTTCTAATCATCCGTGTATGGGTTTTGGAATGAAGTGGTTTAATAGCTGACTCACCGAATGGTTTTGATGATGGTTTTATTCCAATGAAGGACAAGCTGTGCCTGCCGTGCGAGCGGTGAGAGGCTGCAGGGAGGAGAGCATCCTCCCCGCCAGTGTCGGAGGCCGAGCCAAGAACGACGGGGCGCCAGGAAGCGCTCGTGCCTGCTGCCGGGCCCAGGCCGTGCCCTGCAGCCAGCGGAGCTGCCAGCAGCCGGGCGAGAGCCTGCCTACGGGCTCGTGCTGCGCTGGCCTGGTCGAGCAGCCAGGCCGCTGCTCGTGGCCGGAGCCGAGGAGTGGAAGGGGGCCTGCCTTCAGCAGGCACTGAGGACACAGAGCCGCCTGCTTCGCTTTACTCGCCGTGGATGAAAAGAGCAGGAGAGGGGTATGGCGGGTGCGGCTTTCGGGGAGGTTGTCTGCCCGTAGCCCTGTCGCAGGCTGCAGCCGGCCTGATCAACAGAGAGCCCCTGTCCGCCCGCAGGTGAGTAAACACTCTGCTCTCGAGGCTGGAAGCACCAAGGATTGTTCAATCCCCCCTAGCAAGACAGCGAGACAGCTTTATTAATAGACTGGGTCGTTCATTCTCACGCGTATGCCTAGCTCTCATTGGCATGTCCAAGTCATGCCAGCCCTGTATGTCACTATAGCATATCTTTAGGACACACAAGCCCACACTTGCGGGGTCGATCCAGATTATAACGCAGAGAGCAAGATGTGTGCCAAGAAAGTGCTTGGTGAAAGCCAAAACCCCAGTCCCTTGCACCCTGTCTCTGTCTTTGTCCTTCCGCCTCACAGCAGGAGCAGGAGGGTCAGTACTTGGTCAAAGGGGTTGCCAAAAATGGCCCCTAAACGTAGCATAGTCTGCCTGACTAAAGCAATATCCTGTATAATTAATATGAAACCCTAGATTCTTTTCAAGCCCCCCAGAGGGAGCTGTTGCTCATTAGATGCCTCACTTGCCAGAAAAATCTGCCTTTCAAGATCTTCAAAGCCCCTTGCATCTCTTGGTCACCTGTTTAGGGAATACAAGCACTAGTTTAGCAGGACTGTTTCATTGGGTACCCATAGGACGGCTCTATATTTGGCACAGACCTGTCATGCCCTAACTTTTGCAAAATATTGATTTCAAACTTAAAAATTCTTTATTCATCTTTATATCTGTTTGTCTTTGAAATTACAGAGGACTTGGAGTCAACCAAACAAACTTGTGAAAATAGAGAGTACCATTTCCCATTTTTCTGTAAGGCTCCCAACCCACCATAATATCTAACAGGCTACAGGAAGCAAACATTTTCGCACAGCTGCTAAAACCCCCGTAAATTAATTAACCAGAAATAAGAAGTAGAAATAAAGATTAAAAATGCTTAAGCACTTTTACCCAATATCACTGTATTGTTTTGTTCAGGGAAGAAAGGCCCAAATCTTTGGAAAACTAATAAAGCACAATATTTAGGGCCAGTTCAGTGGTTTGTGAGATATACCAAGTCCTCGGTAACAAATCATAAAATAAATTGAAAAAAAGAGAGAAACCATAGCTAAAGTTCTTACCATTTTTCTGAAAAAGGATATCCCACCCACAACTCTCAGCACAAAATGGCTAGCATAAAAGAAAACTGTTTTTTCCCACCTGTCTTTAAAGGATATCTTTTAATATACTTTCAATATATGTTGAAAAAGGAGGAATGAACTGTGTTTTTAAGGGAAAAATGGATGACACAAGTAAGATTAGGCAGAGCTGTGCCCTGAGTGATGACCAGGACGAGAGTATCTCCCCTCAGCTCACACACATGCACACAATTCCTCACCAACCTTAAGAGATAATTGAGATTCTCATACTCCCCGGCGAGGGCACTGGAAACCCTAGTAGGAAGTTCATACACAAATAGTGGTGTCCCAGGGGTCTGTCCTGGGACCAGTGCTGTTTAACATCTTCATCAGTGACACAGACAGCGGGATCAAGTGCACCCTCAGCAAGTTTGAAGATGACACCAAGCTGAGTGGTGATTCGATGTGACCTGAGATGGGAAGACATCCAGAGGACCTGGACAAGCTGGAGAAGTGGGCCTGTATGAACCTCATGAGGTTCAATAAGGCCAAGTGCAACAACCTGCACCTGGGTTGGAGCAATCCTTATCAAGGATGCAGGATGAAGGGATTGAGAACAGCCTGTGGAGAAGGACTTGAGGGTACTGGTGAATGAAAGACTGGACGTGAGCCAACAATGTGCACTTGCAGTTCAGGAGGCCAACCATATCCTGGGCTGCATCAAAAGAAACATGGCCAGCAGATCAAGGGAGGTGATCTTGCCCCTCTCCTCTGCTCTGGTGAGACCTTGCCTGGAGTACTGCGTCCAGCTCTGGAGTCCTCAGCACAGAAAAGACATGAACCTGTTGGAGCAGGTCCAGAGGAGGGCCACAAAAATGATCGGAGAGATGGAACACCTCTGCTATGAGGGCAGGCTGAGTGAGTTGGGGTTGTTGAGCTTGGAGAAGAGAAGGCTCTGGGGCAACCTTATTGCAGACTTTTAGTACTTACAGGGCCTATAGGAAAGATGAGGACAAACATTTTAGCAGGGCCTGTTGGGATAGGATGAGGGATAATGGATTAAAACTGAAAGAGGCGAGATTTAGACTAGATGTAAGGAAGACGTTTGTTACAATGAGGGTGGTGAAACAGTGGACCGGGTTTCCCAGAGAGGTGGTAGGTGCCCCATCTCTAGAAACATTCAAGGTCAGGTTGGAGGAGGTTCTGGGCAACCTAATCTAGTTGAAGTTGTTCCTGCTCACTGTAGTGAGGAA
This sequence comes from Bucorvus abyssinicus, assembly GCA_009769605.1. Classification (NCBI taxonomy): domain Eukaryota; kingdom Metazoa; phylum Chordata; class Aves; order Bucerotiformes; family Bucorvidae; genus Bucorvus; species Bucorvus abyssinicus. Next base: position 9,305,413 of record CM020033.1, on the reverse strand, counting down.
TTGTGCTAGATGACCTTTGAAGGTCCCTTCTAACCCAAAGCATTCTGTGATTCTGTGATTCTGTGATTCTATGAAATACAGTCACACCCAAAAACCCACGTTGTGGATGACTGCAGCAGGTACATTCTGTATTCATAGAAACACTTCACGAATCTTAGATGAAACCCTGAGGATTAATGCAAAAAATTGTTCTTCTTTATTATACTTTATTAGTCAAATTGTTTTATTGGTAGGAAACACTTATTGAAAGAATTTTAAATTATCATAATTAGTACTTATAAGCCCATTGATTAAGAAGTATCCTGATCATATGGTATCCTAAATGGAAAATATTTTCTGTGGAAGAAATATCTGCTCTTTTCTTAATGTTACCTAATTTTCTGACCCCCAGAAGGCACAGTTATGATTTGAACTATTCAGATGTCTGCTATTGAGTAACCACATTAAACCACTGTCTCTCCTGTGTACTGTCATCCACCAATCAAAATCATTGTGTCACCACCAATCACCTGGTAAAAGAAATAATACCGTTATCGTAATAGCTCATGATCAATATATTCTGCTTTGAAGATAAATCTCATTTCAGTAAATGCCTTGACTCCAAAAATTCTCTATTTCATTGAGATTATCTCTTAATTAAAAGTTTATGGCTGTTCTATTAAAAGTATGGTCCGGAAGGCAATTTCCTATGCAAACTTGAAGATAACTAGCTCTGTGGTAGAAACAAAAGGAAGACAGAAAATCTGCTTTACCCTGTCCCTGGTCTCTGTCTAGGTGCTACCTCTGCTTGGTTGCACGACTCTTCACACTCCCACTCTCAACAGTTGATGGTTTGCACTGGCTGTCTAGAAGGGCAACTGATAGATTCTGACCTGTACTTGTATCTCCCAGTCAGATATGTCTTTAAAAATGGATATCCACCCCGACCTAACTTTTCTTCAAACTGTTACAGCCAAGAAAACACTTCTATTAAAACAATGAAAGTAATATCTCAGACATTGCTTCAGACAAATATTTTGTAATTAATTTGTAACATTCTTTATAAGCTTAGAAATCTTACTGTTTTTAGTAGAAAGTAGAGACGGCTTGAAAATAAGAGTCATTTTAGAATGAGCAACATGTTTATCAGTGTTTCTAGGCACTCTTGAAAAAATATTTTAGAAGACATTTCCATTCCAATCTTTTTCTCAGATAGTCTAAGGATGCCTCGGCAAGGGGGAAGCCCCACCTCTTTAGCAGAGTGAAATCCTGCCCAGCACAAAATTCAGTGGCAAAAACTCTCTTGACTTGGATGGGGCAAACACTACTCTCCAACAATTTGAATTTCCATCATTGTAGTAATTTCCCTGGCAAATACTTCCCAGGTTTATACCACAGCCTTTCTGTTTTCTTATAAAATCTGTCTTGTTGTAAAGAGTTCTCCATAATTATAGAGTAGAAGTATTTTATATAAAAGTAGCCTTGGTTAAAGCTTAAAATACAATTTTTGCCCCCATAGTTCTGTCCTTCTTGGAAGGAAATCCATATAAGGCTCAGAAAAAAAGGATTAGCACCATGGAATTGAAATAATTTATATAAATAGTGGTGTACAGAGAAGCTGCAGTTCCAAAAATTTACAACAAGTGAAAAGCTGTGGATCAAGTATCCAAACTCTCCTTCCAGATAGTGACATGGCAGCAGCTCATCATTCCATCAGAAAATTTAAATGATATCTCCAATCACTTCCAAGATTCCAACGGATATAAAGCTTAGGTACACTGTGAAATTTTGAGACAGCTTTAATCGATTTCTGTGAGAATATCCTTTAAGTATCTAAGGGGAGAATTCGTCTGTTAATATTTAAAATGCAGAATCTCAACATACTTAAAGAATGTTGCGAGAATCTGAAATAATGGTCAGCTTAGGTTTTACTCAAGAGACATGAGGATGCTGCAGCTTATGTGAGGTATATCACAATAATTGGAAACATGGATATTCACATCAATAAGGATTTTAAAGCGCAGTGATGCAATTCAGATAGGCCGGCTGTATTTCAGATCAGAAAGTGTTCCGGAGTTTGTACTGGTTTCACTTCAGGCAGATTTCTGAAAGAAAAAACAAAGTGTGTTGGTAGAGTTAACAGTTGAGGACTGCTGCTTATTTATTTTTATTTGGAATAATTGGTAGTTCAAAATTTTTTCTTCAGGATGGAGGGTGCGAGGTGCTGGGGGAGGAGACGCAGCTGTACTGCCGACCCCTCTCTATGGTTTACTAAGCCATGTATTTTTTGGCGTTGGCAGGATGGCTGTTGGTCATGCACAGAAGTCTGTGGGTAGGGCAGTGCTAATCAGGTGAACTGTGATAGCCAGGGAGATTAGCACGTTTTAGCATATGCATTTGTGCATTTTATTCTCAGCAGATGCCAAGTCCATGGACACCAGGACAGCCAGCAGTAGTTTTTATTTCCTGATGAAATGTTTTTTCTCAGCATAGTGTACAGTCAGTAGAATTACTCATTTCTGTCAGTATGGTTAGTGTCTATTGGGCATTAACTGGAGCAAGTGCACCCTGTCTAATTTCAGACTTGCCAAGGAACTTATTTCATTCTATGTTCCTTCTTGAGAGAAAATCCAAACAATATTTTAGAAGGAAAGTTTTTCTGATCCATTTCATCCTCTTGCATTTAGTCACTTGACTCTCTCTAGCTCACTGCTGTCTCAAAATCTCCTTTGGGCAGTGGTAGCATAGTTAAAAGCCCAAAGATTTATGACTTCAATTGTTTAGCTAGCTGGCAGTAATGCATCATGACAGAAGCAATTGTTGGAACCGGTAGTTATGATACCATTCTTTTATGAAAAACTGTAGTTGGAGATAAGGAAGGCGAAAGAAGTCTCTCGTGAATATTATTATCCTCTGGTAATTATCCCAAAAAGATTTGCGGTTTCCCTATAGACTATGGCTGGAGTTCATTGATCCACAGACTATCATCCTGAAGAGCAGATTAAAACAGATGGCCGTAGATCTGCTCTAGGCTACAAATCTCAAAAGAAATGACAGGGTGTACAGTGGTGACTGACCACAAATGAAAGCATAGAAGGGATTCTTCTTCTCTTCTTCTTTTTTTCTTTAATTCCCCGCTTGCTTCCTCTGTAGTTTTATACAAAGGCCTTTGTAGTTAAAACTCAAATAATAGCAACACAGAGAAGGTATGCAAAGTATACCGGAGTAGATCAAAATTATACAAAGTATCCTAAAAATACACTAAGAAGTCATTTATGTGGGGCCTTTGTGAGGTGATTGTGCTGCCGCAGCGCATTGTCAGTGAAAAGAGTCTTTGCGTAAACTGACTTGAAGTGATGGTAATCTGTTTACTTTAGAGGCTTGGGTCAAGTGAAGAGTAGGCGGTACAAATTATATGTCCTCGTAAAAGTAATAATATATACTGCAAGATAAGGCAAGACAGAGAATGAACCCCTGAATATTGTAACCATCATGTCAAAGTCCTTGTTTTCATTTAACATATGCACATACGCAGGTTTGTTAATATAATAAGTAATATCAGTCTTTATGCATGTAAGCACAACCTCACAGATTAATTTATTTTTATATTCTTTTTTTAATAGTTTTTAATTACATTTATTGTGCAGGCCATTCAATTTTGAGTAATATTTTCCTTTTTCCATGCTCTGAATTAACTGAAATGGTGAACTGAAATTCCAAAATTTCTCATGGAATAAAAAGTCCAGAAAATTTTAGTACATGCTCATCGAAGCAATCCATTTCATCAATCTATCTAGTGTTATTTATTCTAACCTCAATAGCATCATTCTAACAACATAAAACTCTCTCAACTTAAGATTGTAAAAATTATGAGTTTCCAGTTATCATTTTAGAAATTTTATTTGATTTTATGTTATATTAAAACTTTCATTAGATATAATTCAATATTCAATGCATTTGAATAGGACAGTAAATTAAACCAATTAAAGAAGCAATAAATCTTGTTTTTTCTTATTTCACAGTACGTTTTCTCAAAATCAAAAGATTAAGTATTTTGAAAATAATGAAACTGCACTTTTATCAGAAATCTGTTTTATAAAAATGTTTTCAGGCAGTGCTACTCTTAGGTAGCAAGTCACGAGTCTGATTAGGCAGTGAAATTCCCATGCAGTTTGTTGTTTGTTTTTGATTCAGCTTTTTGTAAACATTTTCAAACAGAAATGCAAGCAGTTTTCATCATGAGACTACTTAATACTTACAAATTAACAGATTCAATATTTTAATGATAATCGTATAATAATGCATGAATTGTATAATCAATATTGTTTTTAGAAGCATCTAGTGTAAATGGTCAGAGCAATCAAGTGCCATTGTTTCTGTTCTTAGATTAAGAGTATTTTTGTTTTTCGTTTCATTCTTGGAAATAGTGTCCAAGCATAGCTGCGCATACTTCAAACTCATTATCAATGAAGCAGAGCATCTGTCCAGGCCCGATGTTCAAACATTAGTAAGAATTAGGTGAAAAGCATCCATAAAATACATGGATTAATTAATTAACTGGGTATTCTGTTTATCATGATTAGAGGATGAAAAAAGATTAGAAGAAAATAATCTCAGCTCTGTTAATCTTTGTGGAACAACGTCGAAGTATTGGTAGGTGTCAGCCCATCACGATCTGCCTGTGTTAGCATCTCCTGGAACGGGTGACAACTCAGAAATGTGACACCACAGAAGTTTTGGTCAAGACAGCTCCGTCTTCTGAATTAAAATCCGGATCCTGTAAGGAGCTAAACATCAGATGCAACTCACTGAGCCTTTGGAAGGATATTAAGGATTTTCAGCCAAACAGCCACTGAGACTCTTGCCACCCATAAATTAGACTTGCTTTTCCCCAGTAGATTAAGATTTCATTTACATCATTGTTATTCTCCACCAACATGGAAGGATTTAATTCTCATTTACATCAGGCTAAACTGACATCTTCTATCAAAATGTGAAAAATGATTTTGCAATGAACACGGAAGTTTTACTAAAAGAATTGAGGAATGTTCATCCTTTCAATAATTGGTACAAAATGCAAATGGAAAATCTAATAAATTTTTGTTACCCGATGGACAAAAAGCACTTGAATGTTTTAGGCATCAACATCAATATAACTGGTGGGAAAAAGGGGTTTTTTTTTTCATCAAAGCAGCTTTTTTCCCCTCTCCAATCCCTCCTAAAAACTGAAGATGAAGATTTTTTTCAGAATAAAATGTAAAAATTAATTTGTTCTGACATACCTTATCCTCTCGTTAACCATCTCTGTTTTACGGTGCTGCTGGATAGTGCCAGAATTCACCTTCTAGACAGGGCAGGGAATATCTCAGGCACATCAACTCTTCTTCAGGGGTCAATCCATGAATCTGGCACTTCTACGATGATATTTTTTGATAACCAATTAACTGAACCGATCCTTAGTGTCCCAGGGATGCTCTGCCTTTTCGTTCACTGTAAGGACTAGCTCCCCTCAAACCCCAGACTGGAGAAGACAACAGCCATTGTCTTTATTCCAGACGTGACTCCATGAAATGAATTATTGTAAAAGATTACGACAATTCCAGAAAATGTTACCTCTGATAATAAATATTCCTATTTTCCTCTCCTTTGTGACTGAATTTGATGTACGTTACACTAACTATTTAAAGACCCCTGGAAGAGAATATCTTTAATAGATATATCAGTTTCAATGTTATAATCCAATGTGTACTTAGTTTTGGGAATATAAAAGGAGACTAAGGGAACTGTCTCTTTTCTGGAGTATTGCTTAGCACATGTGTATGTAAAAGTTACTACTTCGATGACAATATGTTGTCAAAAAACAGGATCCTCCAAAATATGGAGAGGAGTGCTTGAATATTTGGGAAATGGTGGGCATTTTGAAGTGAAAAATATATGGGTCTGGTTCAGTAAGTTTGTGCAAAGAATGCTAATTCTGATGTATTCATCCTTTAACAAAATTATTCAGCTTTTATCCTCATGAACTAAGTTCATGAATATACAAGTCTATGAATGTAAGCAAGAGGTCACCCACAGTGGCTGAACAGAGTTGGAAAATGGAAACTCATAATCCATTGATTTCTCCATTGGCAAAAGAAGGCCAGTCCCTTCAACACGAAATATTAGACAATTTGGAGTTCAGCTAAACAGTTTTCAACTCTGTAGAGGAGCTGGACAACAATGAAAGTCTTTCATTGGAGCAAATGTCAGCCAAGTTTGCAATGCCTCTTTGATCAGCAAAAATGGCTTTGCATGTTATGCCGTAGAGTCCTTCCTCAAGGTCCCATTGCCCTAATTTTCTAAATGTGGGGTTATTAACACTTTATATGCTGACTCATTTCACTGGTGCATTAATGAACACTCTTCCTCCCTGTCTGCTGGGTTACCAGATGCAAAAAGCCGCCTTACTCTCAACTGCCAAAGTAAATTCTTTGTTATTCATTCTCCTTTCTTATAACTTTTCCTTGCCCATTAGCAGTCATCCTGCACAGGAAAGACTGATCCTATATCACGCCTAGTACTGTATTTTGGATATGTTTTTTTCACATTTGTATTTCCAGGCTCAGGCAGGGCAGCACATGAAATCTGCATGGAGACCTCAGGTGGGATTCTGAAAGCTCTCCAAGCCTCCAGAACTTTCTGAACTAGTGACTGGCTCAGAATATTCCTTGGTACAATAGTTAAGAATAGTTTGAACAAAAAACCCTCTTCAACAGCCCAGACTCAAATCCTAACATATTTATTATGTGATCACTGAATATGAAGAATTCATCAAAGCATCCTGCTGTAATATCACTGTTGTATCACCATACGTTTAAGGATAGCCACAAATTTCTGTAATTTACAATGACTTTTGCCCTGCAAAACTAGGCAACTGTTCAGCCAAGAGTGGCAAGGAAGGTTAAGAAGCAGTCCTTGTCTCCAGAGATCAGTTTATGCCATTGACTATGCTGTTGCATAAAGAAGGATATAATAGAATCACAGAATGCTTTGGGATGGACCTTCAAAGGTCATCTAGTCCAACCCTCCCTGCAGTGAGCAGGAACATCTTCAACTTGATCAGGGTTGCCCAGAACCTCCTCCAACCTGACCTTGAATGTTTCTAGAGATGGGGCACATACCATCTCTCTGCGAAACCTGGTCCACTGTTTCACCACCCTCATTGTAACAATGTCTTCCTTACATCTAGTCTAAATCTTGCCTCTTTCAGTTTTAATCCATTACCGCCTGTCCTGAGCAATAAGCCTTGCTAAAACAGACTGTCCCCATCTTTCTTGTAGGCCCCCTTTAAGTGCTGGAAGGCTGCAATAAGGTCATCCCGGAGCCTTCTCTTCTCCAGGCTCAGCAACCCCAACTCACTCAGCCCATCCTCATAGTAGGGGTGTTCCATCCTCTGATCATTTCCATGGCCCTCCTCTGGACCTGCTCCAACAGGATTATGTCTTTCCTGTGCAGAGGACTCCAGAGCTGGACACAGTACTCCAGGCGAGGTCTCACCAGTACCCCCAAGTTCTTCTCCATAGGGCTGTTCCTCAATCCCTTCATCCTGCATCCTTGATACCAAGGATTGCTCCAACCCAGGTGCAGGATGTTGCACTTGGCCTTGTCGAACCTCATGAGGTTCTATCAGGCCCACTTCTCCAGCTTGTCCAGGTCCCTCTGGATGTCTTCCCTTCCCTCAGGCATGTCAGCTTCACCACTCAGCTTGGTGTCATCTTCAAACTTGCTGAGGGTGCACTTGATCCTGCTGTCTGTGTCACTGATGAAGATATTAACCAGCACTGGTCCCAGACAGACCTCTGAGGGACACCACTTGTCACCATCTTCATCTGGACCTCAAGCCATTGACCACTATCCTCTGAATGCGACCATTGAACTAATTCCTTATCCACTGAACAGTCCATCCATCGAATCCATATGTCTCCAGTTTAGAGAGCAGGATATTGTGGGGCACCGCGTCCAAGGCCTTACAGAAATCCAGATAGGTGACATCCATTGTCCACTGATGTAGTCACTCCATCATAAAAGGCCACTAGATTGGTCAGCAAGACTTGCCCTTGGTCAAGCGTGCTGATCGCATCCCTACACAGCTGTGCAGCTTTCCAATACTCTTCCCAGGATATCTGTCCTGCTTCCAGTGCCTGTGCAGTTCCTTCTTGCCCTGTAGTTTAACCAGCAGGTTAACCAATTCAGCCATGACAGTCTCTTCCCTCCTTTGCCTGATTTCATGCACCTGGGGATTGAGAGCTCTTTTGCTCTATGGAAGCAATCTTAAAGATCTGCCGGCTCTGTTCTGCTCCCTTGTCCCTGAGAGCCATTTCACAGGAGGTCCCTGTTGACTGACTCCTTGAAGAGCTGGAATTTTGTTTTCCTGAATTCAGGGTCCTGAATTTTCATCTGGCCCATACAATTCAAGACTGTGAACTCCACCAGTGTGTGATCACTGTAGCCCAGGTTGCCTCCAAGCTTGAAGTCACCAATTAGGTCTCTTGCACCGGTGACCATCAGGTCCAGTATTGCGTCTCCTCTGGTAGGGCAGTCTATTACATGCTTAAGAAGTTATCCTCAAAGCATTCCAGAAGTCTTCTGGGTTGCCTACAGCTCACTGTGCTACTTTTCCAGCAGATGAGGAAGACGCATTAATTTTAGTTTAAAATCTGTGAAGGATCAAAGAAAAATTAATGCCTAATGAAACAAGTGGAAACATTGGAAGAGTATAATCATTCACCAAAGATCAGAAAATACAGAGGAGGTTGTGTATTTTGGTGTGCTGTAAATGATGTTATAGACTACTAAGTCTAGGGAGGAGTGAGATGTATTCAGACTACCTATTTTGGTCTATAATGCAGTCATAGATGCTTAGAATTATGCCTACCTTCAAATAAACTAACTGCAGAATCAATCTTACTAGCCAGAGCCATAAGTTGTAGCTACGTAAGCATTCAATGGCAATGATACGCTGGGAAATGTAAACTGTCTGAATAGGGCTCCTATGTCATTCTATAGACTGCCCAGGGAGTCAGACAACCTTTGCTTCACTCACTAACTGCTATCTTGAACTTAAACCTCTGCTGGGCATGCAAGTCTGTTTTAAGGACTATAGTAGCTGGTCAGAATGTGTCTTGTTGCCCCTAACCAGTTGTGTGACCCACTTCAAATAGGAATATCTACACTGGAAAGTCTATCAACAAAACTAGTGCATAGTAATCCACTGCAATCTCTGCATGGAGATGTAGACCTGGCCAGGGATCATCAATTAATTCTGTCTGGGACAGAGACAAATGCTGGCAAAACAGCGAGAAGTTCGCACTGTTTTTTTTTTCTTTTGCTGTGTTTTTGTAGGAGACAGGCTGGCTGTGGACCGACCCGCAGTAACCATTGAATTTACACTTAAGCAATTCCCCTTTCTGAGAGAATACAAAAAAAGCTCAACCTGATGAATGTATCACATCTTTTCATTTATTGTATTTTAGGAGAAATCAGGTGACACCACAAATGAAATAATGAGAAAGTCCTCCACAAGGATTTTGAGAGACAGAAGTATTTCAATAGTATGACATTTAAAGGCTTTAAGAAAAACCTCTCCCCCTCTTGTTTTGGCTTTAGGTCTATTTTGAAACAAGACATGGTTGTTTTTGCCCTTCTGCCCTTCTACTGGCACTGGTTTTAACTGGAAATATTTTTCATTAGATAAGAGTGTCCAGTAAAACAGGGGAAAACAACATTTTTGCTTTAAAACAAAAAATCCAAAGGTTTCACTGTGGAATGAGAAAGGGTCTGATGACATTTTCTAGCAGCCAGCAAATCATGCTGTCATGCATAGGGAAAAAGCCACTAAAATATCCCCAGCTAAAATATCACAAAATTATGTAGAGCTCAATCCTAGGGAGCCATCTGCCATGTGAAAGCTCCACTGATTTCTAAAGGCGTTCATTGCAGGCAGGCTTGCAGGACTGGACGCATAATTTGTCCCTTTTAGAAACTGTCGAAAAGGAAGCCTTCATCAAAAGAACTTGAGTGGCAAAGGCTGTCTGAAAAAAAAAGTCTGTGAATTCAATTGGGAAAAAAATCCCACCACACACCCTCAAAAGGAGCTTGTGTGCTGGCTGAAAATGCACCACAACTACACCTATGGACTGAGCTACCTCTGACAGGTCTGATCCTGCCACAGGGATGCATGAAAATCTGCCTGCTGTCAGGGTGTTTGCTGTTCCAGAAGCCCGCAGGTATGGTTCCTCCTCAGTAATTGTCCTTTTCTAAACAAATTATTGGCTCTTTAAAAACTGAAGATAAGAAATGCCAGCCAATATGGAGGAATATTTGACGCACACTACACGTATATGAAGAGATGTGTATTTGTATGTAAGTACACTATTTAGTATTGCCTTTTATTTTCTTAACAAATACCTGTTGGGAATGGTTTAGTGGGTCCTGCCTTGGGACGTGGAGATGGACGAATAGCATCTTCTTGTTCTTCTTCCAGCTCTGTGTTTCTGGGAGTACTGAACCTCAGTGTGGAGGAGACAGGCTTCAGAGAGGCAGAAGGTGATGTGTTTTACAAATTGCAACCTTCAACAACATTGAACACCCATGGAGAGTTACTATAATACAAATACTAAATGAAAAATCTTCCATGGCAGTACTGAAAGCAAAGCATTTGATATATATATAAAATAGATAAAATTCCATTAATTTTCAACTAGAGACAGACGGTACATTTGAATTTACAGACATGCCAAATGGTAATTTTGGCTTCCAGTCTTTGAGATATGGCTGATCTATTACGGGTGATAACAGCATATGCTACTTTCTGAGTCAGTTTCTGTTATGTCATAAGAAGCACCACCGCTAGTAATGGAAGGTATTTTCACATTAGCTAAATTACCAAATGAGGTTCATAACACAGAAAATAGGTGGGCTCCAAAGGTAGATTCAGTATTTCGGATGGATGCCAAATTCAGTACTGAGTAAATAAATCAACGAAAACAAATCTCACGTGACGGCCCTGCGTGTAGCTTGTTCAGTTTTTTTTCTTTCACAGTGTCAAAGGGTTGTGCATCTTCACAACTTTCTTTAGCTGGTTATGCCTGGGAGAATTAACAGAGACATTTGGCCTTTGTGGGTCTGTGTCCACACTCGTATGTCCTGGGGAGGTGAGTAGCTGCTTGAGGCGCTGCAGAGCAGAGGCAAACAGCCGAGGAATGGGAGCATCTGAGTGCAATTTGATGGAGCAGATGTTGCATCCCAGCACTCCACAGATGCCTCAAGGCTTTGTCTGGTGTCAGCCCTTTCCTAAATGAGTTTTCATAATGAATTTATCTGTTAATTGACACATAAAAATCTATGCTAACATAACATTAAGGACATATCTTAAATTTACAAATGCCAGGAAGTTGGAGGGGAAAAAAAAGCCCAAACTTGACTGTCACCAAAACTTACCTGCTGTTTGCCATGGAGCACTGATGCAGACACGCTTACATGCCACCGAATTAAACACCACATTTTTCTTTTGCTGGTGCTTGTTAAAGGAAATAGTATTTCTGTGGGAAGATCCTTTTTGACAACTGCATGGGCAGAGGCAGCACATCTAATGCCTGGTAAAGGTTTTGGCAGTTGCTCCTGGCTTTTGGAGGTGTTACAGTATTAGAACACTTTATTTCCTTTTACCTCATGCCCAGACTTGTGGCACGGGTGGCACCAGAGTTGTCCCACCACTGACCTGGGCACCAATCCCTCCTCCCAGCACAATTTATATATTTGGTGTTAAACCACCACTACAGACCAGATTCCAGGAACTTCATCTTAGATCATCAGCTCATGACCTCTGTTGCCTTTGTCCTTGGCCCCGATGAATCTTGTTGCCCTCTTTTCTATGCAGCAGGATAACATCCATAAGGAAGGAAAAATCACAGAAGACTTAAGGCACCTTCCAAGGGAGGAACAGGAAATGTGTGGCTGAATATATCCAGCCAGAAACAGTATTAAATCTGAACATCTCAGCTCTCAGGAAGTTTGAACCAAAATGACATGCTCAGTGGGTCGCAGTAATTCTCTGTGTAGTGCCTGCACATATCCAGGTTACCCCAGTACAGTTTGGAGTGTGTGTGGAGGGTACTAAAGTCACCTCTCCACTGCACCTCCTGGTTTGGCACTCTCTTGTGTGGGCAGTGACAGCACATACTAAGGCAGAGTGCCATGTCCCCATGAACGCTATCATTATCATTCATAGCTAAGTGTTGACTACTCCTAACTGACAGGTTATTCTAAAACTGTTATCGTAGCCTCAGATTAATCTTTCAACTGAAAGTATTTCCCTTTTATCTTTCTCTCTCTTGGATGGCAAACTTCTAGTCCTATCTCATGTTTTCTTGGACACATACCACGAATGGAGCTGCCACTACCCCTACTGGTTCCTGATGAAGTATCTGAGTGGTGACATTGATGGAGAAATGATTGAAGTGCTTTGAGCACAGTGTTTGCAATGACTGTCCATAACACGGAGGTGGCAACGTTCAGGATATACCTGTTCTTTCTTACGGACCACCAGTCTCTCTGGAAGGGTGTAGCCTGTGGGATATTGAAAAGAGGCTTATACACGTACTTCATGCTTATATGGATGAAACACCTATAAATGATGCATTTTGTCTGAAACAGAGGTTGTACTCTAGAAAAAAAAAAACCACAACCCTCCTCTTTCATTGATATGAAGTAGTTCACAAGCTGTTAAAACTACATTAGCAGAATCAATGGCAGTGTGAGGAAACTAGCCTTGTGTGAAGCAAACTGCATTTCTGAAGAAAATGACCTCACATGGTGATCAAGGGCCTACCAAGAGTAATCGGGCCAAATTTTTATGTTCTGCCTCTCCTTCATCCAGCACCTCCATATGCAGCCTGACACCCCAGCTACACCCTGTGCTCTTTAGCTTTTTCATCCATGCACAATACCACACAGTCTCACTCCCTGGAGGTTTCTTCCCCTGTATTCTCTTCCCACACCCCGCTGCCCGCCCCAGTGCCCTTCTCCTCCCAGTCCCGTGCACCACAGCCTCACAACCCACCGGCATCTTAGCTCTGCTTTCCGGCTCCGCATCTGCACCATCTCACACGTAGTTCGGTCAGTACCGCTCCCAGCAACACTTGTGCTACGCAGTCTGTAGAGCAGACTGTCTCCTGATAGAGGAGATACGAAAGAACGAGGAATAAAGTAAGCAATCCCCCGGTCTGCAGCGTATCATGGGTCCCCTGCAGGTCACCAGCTGTTGCCTGGGACTGGGAACTGAAGAGTAGCAGCATACTGGAGATAGGTGAAACGGAGGCAGCAGTGAAGTCAGGCCAGCACTCAACCTGAGCTAGGATTGGCAGATTTAAACACGGTTTTACTACCAAAAATGAAATGAAAATTATCACAAATTGCAGATTGAGCATGTAATATTCCAAAACCTGTTTCAAATCTGGAAGCACTCCAAGTGCAAAAAAGTGCACTTTTGTTCTTATCAGTTGGGATTGCTCTCATTCTTTCAAAACATGTCTTCCTTTATGGAGGTACTCTGAATTAAGAATTTGGCTATGGGAACTGAGCTGAAATAGAGAGGAATGAAGTTCCAGGGATTTAAAACCAGCCACAGAGAGAACAAAGAGAAAAAGGAACTTGAAGCAAAACACTAAGAGTGTTTGAAATTATTACTGGGGTATGAACTAAACACACTGCACTATCGACTAACAATTCCAGTGCTGTGACTACTAAACTCTTTTGGACAGGAATGTCACGATGTTATTTTAAAGCACGTTTTAAAAGGATTTTACTATAGAGATGAAAACGCAGAAAGTCCATAGAGGCAGAATGGAATATTGGCTGCAGATGTTACAGCAAAATAATGACCACTGATACCAGAGAAGAGTTGGATGCTAAGGCAGGCATGATGTTCAGTGTCTGATGCATGATATATAGAGACAGTCCTCAAAACTGCAGGACTAACAAAACACTGCTCTTCTCCCTTTGTCATACAGAGCGTGCAGGATGGATGTGATCTGCCAGTTACTTTATTCTCAAGACTGAATTAGCAAATATCACCCGCTCCTTCCTGCTTCTAGACAGGAGAACAAAAGACATGGATCCTGTTCCCCCCAGCTCATAGGCGGATTTACAGTCTATCCCAACAGTTTACAGACTGAAGAGGTTACCTGTGGAACGTGTGTAACAGTCAGGAATAGGGCAGGTAATTGAAATGAAGGTGAATGAGGAGAGGTAGGACAGCTCTTTGGTTAATAATACTTTATATTTCAGAAAACATCTCTCTATACAGAATTGTTGCTGTAATTGCTATAGCCTGTTCAGGCTTCAAATGTTGAAATGGCAAATCCCAAGCAATCATGAGTTTAAAGACCAATATTTGATCTAAAGAAAAAAGTGTGGTAAAAAAAAAAAAAGTGTGATAAAGCGTGGTTACCAGATCACACAGAAAATGCAACTCAGTGATGGAACGGGTCCTTTCCAGTCATCTGTTTCTAAAATCATATGCTTTTTCTATGAGTTTACTGATTCAATCACCCCAGAAGCTGCAAGTTGTACAAAGCTGAAACCATCCAAGGGATGTTATGTATTACTTTGTGACATTCTGCCAGTTTGTCTGTGGACTTACAGAGACCTTACTTCCTGAACTGATGAACACCAAGCATTTTTAACTATACCACCTGGTTAAAAATGACAGCCTAAGTTTCATATTTGCTGGTGGCTTTGTTTGAATAAAGTCTGTGATTTACTCAACAAAGCAAAAAAATGCGCAAAAAGTACCTTCACCAAAAACTTAAAACTATAAATTTTAAGTAACTATTAAGAGATCAAAAAGTTTTGTCTCTCAAATGGAATATAAGACGGTGTAGCCAATTAGTGAGATAGACATACTTTGGGGGATTTAAGTGAATGTACAGGGTGCAGCTTAATCTGCATTGAGGATTTTTTAAGTATTCCTAAGATTTCTGCATTTTTAAACTATGACAGCATCACAATCAAATAAAAAGTAGTTACCATCACCAAGTCAGTCAGAGCAACAACACGGACTTCTATAACAACCTCTACAGAACTATGAGCCACTCCTTCGGTTCTTCTTAAATGTTTACCACCTGAATGCATCCAGCACAGAAGACCTCTTTATTGGAAAACAGGTTAGAAAAAAATTAACCAAACATCCATTTTTCTGCTTTTGCACGTCATGCCCTCCAAAAATGCTGTGGAGTCAGAGGATCCCCATTAGGGAAGGAGTTGCTCCTCAAATTACCTTTCAAGTCCCAGGTGAGAGCTGATCCTGGACTTTTACTTGCCCATTCTGGGAATGAAAAGAATGATGTTGCTCAACCATCTCATTCCAAAGTGGTTTACTTGCTGTTGTGTAATTGAGAAGCACGGCTCTAGAAAATAGCCTTTCTCATGAAGAAGATCACTAAGAATATTTAGCTCTATAGCATTTAGGCATTTATAGCACTGCAAATTATCCTTTTGCAAACCACTGTAAAATAAAAAAAGTAGAGGTTGCATTAATTTTGGTAGAGGCAAGTGCTTTCATAAATTGCCAGGCTTGAAAAATTAAGCTGACAATTTCATGGACAAATTTTAAAGATTTGTCAATCTATTTTCCATTAATGTCATCACAGTTATTGGTGGGGTGGGGGAGTTTACCCGTAATTTCCTCTCTACTGGGGTAAGCCACAGACTGTTTATAAGCAATACCATCAGTATGTGCAAAGTGGATATGAGGTGCACCATCTGTACATGCAAATGACAATTAAAACAGACGTATTCAAACAACTGTGAATTCATGGAGACACTATTGGAAAAATTGGTCCAAGATTTCTATATCTCTCTACAGAGGTAAAAATGTCTGTTAGATGCCATACTGCCCTAAGAACTGTGAGAAAGTCAAACTTCTGAATGTAATGCAATTCTTCTTTCATTAGTAAGATTTAATACATTTTGAGCTTCGAGAATGCAACATAGCTCATTACAGACTGGTTAGTACAGAATATTAAAAAAAAGCTGCTAAGTATTGAAATAATGAGGGCATTTTCCTCCTTCTACATGTAAATTGTCTTGTATTCCGATTTATTTCCGTATAAATTTCTTGTTTCATATGCTAATATACAGAATTGAAACAAGAAAAAAAATTAAATGCAGCGTAAAACATATGGAAACATACAGATTATGTGATCTTTACTAAAAATCCATCTTGATGATGAAAACGTCATTTAGTATGCACTCTGGAACGGCAGTCCTTCATTTATTTATGAGACAACTACTTTCTGTAGACAAAGAAAGTATCTTCCAAAAATAGGAGTGACATATTTTCAAGGCATACTGTATATTTTATTTTTGTAACTGGTAAATGTCAAACAGTATTCATACACAGTAATGACGCATTAATGTTTTCATTCAACAGTGAAGATACCTTTCCTTATTACATTATATATTTATGACACACAGAGCTGTCAAATAAATTATGTCAGAGCAGCTAAAGCCAGACCTTGTGACACTTGAATCATAGAATCAGGGCAAATAACCTTTAAAATGAAAGATGTATGATGAAAATTAGAAGCATTTAATTTGCATAAATATAATGTTAACAGTCTTCTCCTTATTACATCTTTTATGCCTAATTTATAATTGTCACTATATTCATTTCTTAATATCAATTTGCATTCTATTTTTTTCCTCATTGATCACTTTGTTTTGGAATATGTGAAACAAATTCTGTAAGAAGCATAGGATCATTAATATACTTGGATTAGCACATCTCAAATTTAGTGGAAAACTCTTCATTCACATAATGTACTATCTAACATTTAGAATTAATTCCCAAAAATAGCTAAAAATTCCCAATCACATCAGGCAAATATAACATCTCTGAAAATATTGGGCCATATCTTGAAAACAACCTCGTATTAATGTTTTACTGTGAAGTGCAGAGTACACCAAAATGTGCAAAATTGAGGCATTGATATTCATAAGTAGATGATACATGTATTTTTAATTTAGGAATGCAAAATCTGAGCATCTAAGTATACATGTAGCAATCAAAGTGAATAGTTAGATTTTCAGAATTGCTTACTACTCAGAGCAGTAAACTCAGTTTCATTAGTTGAGAATTATTTAGTGAATGAGAGACTTCCTTGAGCCTCTGCTGGAGGGTGCAGTCCCTCTCTCACACCTTTAGAAATCAGTAAGAACAGAGCGAGCTCCGCACTTTGCAGGACTCTGCCCTTATTGCTAACATTGCACAAACTTATGTCTGCAAGCACAGTTAATAAAACTTTCCATTATTCTGAAAACTCCCTAGGGATGTTCAAGTAAAGAAGGCTGGAAGGTACGAAGATGAATCTCTGCCTCAGGAGGGCAAAATAACTAAACTCCTTATTCTTACTGGTTGTAATTCACCTCTGTGTGGATAGAGACCAGGGCTTGCACCGCCGTAAGGAGACACAGACAGTATTCAGTCCCTTTGCTTCACGGTGAGTTTGGCTCACTTCACCCTTCTGAATCGGAAGAATAAACATGGTTTATTCTATTCTATTCTATTCTATTCTATTCTATTCTATTCTATTCTATTCTATTCTATTCTATTCTATTCTATTCTAGTATTTTGTAATAACAGCAGTTGGACTAGGTGATTGTTGTAGTCCCTCTCAACTGAACCATGTTATTCTATTCTATTCTATTCTATTCTATTCTATTCTATTCTATTCTATTCTATTCTATTCTATTCTATTCTATTCTGTTCTGTTCTATTCTATTTTAGATACTTGGGATGTTTGGGGTTAAGCTCCTATATGTTTACATAGTAATTCTTCCTGAGAGTCAGAGGGAATCCAGTGGAAAGGATATACAAAGAAGCACTGAGGAAAGGGTTGAAACTGAAGGTAAACTCCAAAACTTTATCTAGGAGGTTTAGGGTGTTTCCTTAAATCTTCACCAAAGAAGAGAGGAATCATTAGTTGACTTTGCAAGTGAAGCCATGACAACATCACCAGAGATTTGCAGAGCACAACTTAGTCAAGATGCTAAGCAACTCCCAGCCCACCAGCAGAACAACCAGTGATCTCCTGGTGGTAGGTCACTGGTGCATGAGTTATGATGGCGTGTTATTTTGGTCACTTGAAGGCAGGTGATGTGTGATCACCAGTTTTAGTACACATTTGGGGTGGTAGAGAAATGGAAATTGCATCAGTAGTGCCCTCCCAGGTCAATGGTATGAAAGAAGTTACCCTCCCTCACCCACTAACCATGGTTCTGTAAAGCAGTTCTGGTGTGACAGAGCTTAAATTCAGTACAGGTGTTTTAGAATCAATTGAAAGGACAACTGTCTTCATGGGTCCATTGAATGCTCTGTTCTGCTGAGAAACAACTATCCTAAGTGGTGCCGCTTGCCAGAAGGGGAATCTAATTAACAATGCATTAATGTAATAACAATTTATCCGTAAATTTTCAGAAAAAATGTTTAGCCATCAAAGAATAACTACTGAACATAGTAGAAAAGATACCATTTATTCATTTATTGTTTGCTGTTGTTTAGTTGTGACGCAAAACTGATACCCCTACAATTAAAGGACATAGTCAGCAGTTTCTAAAGTGTTAATAAATTACTAAAATTGTTTGAGGAAATTATTAATCAAATGTTATAGACTGTTACTGAGGCCAAGGATGTAAAGAGTCATTTGCAATCAGCTACAGCATCTGAAATGAATGTGTTTTGGACAATGTACAGAACTTATTTCTCCTGTGTATAATAAGCTTCTCACAGTTACTAATCAACCCTTTGCACAGTAATTATGAAAGCAGTCTCAGAAGAACATGTAAAACACTTGTGGTCATCTGTGGGACAAAGTAGGGAATAACTCCAAGAGTCATTTATAACTGAAAGGGTAAAAAACCCCATGGCTCTCTCCCATTGTCATCTAGTAGTGTGGAATCACCAAGGCCAGAATAAAAGCCTATCGATGCCTTAACACAAATATGCAGACATGTGAAAATCCCTCCGTGAGCCACCCCATCTTCTGCAGATGGCTGCTTTGGGCAGGCAGAGGAAGGACAGTCCAGACAAGCATAAATATGTAACTGCTGGTGAAAACAGGATACTTAGCATTAGATTTTGCCTATACAGTCCAGCTGCACAAAAGACCTTTGTACTTCTCTCCTCTCTGTAGTACTAAGATGGTCATTATGGCTGGTGTCATTCACTCACCCTTTAGCGTCCACAGTTTTTTTTAAGTAGGTGAGGACAAATCCTGCTTCCTCATTCCTTCTCAATTTTTGATTGGTTTTTGCTCGACTCACATTTTACTGCTAGTGTTCATGTATGGCAACAAAGGCAAGAGGAAACAAGTCGTACACATTGCCACATAACATGACACTGGTATGGTAGCATAATCTCATATGATTGCTGACAATCCATGATTACAAGTCAAATACTCAACCCGTGAATTCCTCCACCCCATTTGTGTGTTCACATGCAGTGCTGCATGTCAGGATCAGGCACCTTATGTGTCTCTCCACTGTCACCTCTCAGCTGCCACAGCTGAAGATTTCAACACCCACCGAATCACAGCTCAAACTGGAAATCCAGTCTACTCTATGCTGGAAACAAGAACAACTTCTGGAAAAATATTACCAGCTTTTGCTCTTCAATCTGAATGGTATTCTAAAGAATACCTTTGGCTTCAAAAACCTAAAAAACAGTAATAATAACTCATGACAACTACTAGGGGGGAGACAATCCAGTGCACTTAGCCAACATACATCTGCCTTCTCTGAATATACAGTAACCTTGGCAGGCATGGAAAGGCATACAAAACCAAGTACAAGAAATGGAAGAATATGTGAGTTCTGATATGATGCTGTTACTGTAAATGGCTGTCTTGAACAGAAGAAATGATAAGCCATTAGAATCAGGTATAGGTACTGGTATAAGGCTTCCTGCATGTACTGTATCAATTATAACACACTGGTTTTAAGGCTTCATATCTCATTATTCCATGAACAAACGTACAGATGCATGCCTACAACTAATTACAATAGAAGATACCTAAAGGAATATACCTCACTGGTAAACATGGTCAGTACCTCATATTTGTCTAACCCCTGTCTAACAATTTGTATCTAAATGTATATAAAAATATTACATAAAACCACTACAGAATAATTGCATGAACATTCTCTGAGTGATGGCAGCCAAAGGTTTTTTTCCTGCATGGCAGATCTGTCATTACTGAATGTAGTAAATATATATGGCATACAAAAGATCATCTGTGAGATCCCCTGGAGATAAAAGCCAAGGAGAAACCGCAGTGTAGTTCATTCTGAATATGAGCAGATGAAATTAGCCATCACACTTCACACTTCACTCTGTTCACTGAACTTGCTGTAACTCTAAATTGGGAGAAACAGAAAAAAATGTATTATAATGTTTTCCTAGAATATAATGTAAAACCAGCAGATGAAGCAGTGATAGCCTGAAAATACCAGCATTATAAAGACTAATACATCAAAAATGAGATTTATGATGAGAATGAACTGCATAAAGCAACAGATGAGTTTCGTATGAATTTATCAACATAAAAATGAGAATTGCACAACATTATCCTTGAAGGATGTCAATAAGAGCACCTTTGCGTTTCTGAACATCACCAGAGATGAAAAGGAACCGCGAAGACCTCTCGCCTCTACCTTTCTGCCAGTGAAAAACTATTCCTTGCTGTGGGGGAAGCTGAAAGGTAAATCAGAATGAATCACTTTCTGTAATTCTCTAACTCCTTCCTCCTATTCTTCCTGCCATTTTTTCTTCACGTAAACACTCAAAATTCCTACTGACTTCGGCATCTTAGAAAGGCACAGGAAGAGTACACAGACAGACTCTTTTAGTTACAGTGTGGTGCTGCTGTTGTTATTGCTACCTTTTTACTCCTGTTCATCTTCAGGGGTTAAACACAAGGAACACAAAAAAAATCCCCAAATCACATACTGTGAATACTCTGAAGAAGCATCAGCATCGTATAGACACTGTTCGTAATAATAGTTAAAATTTGAGGCTTCTTGTGAACCTTTTGGACTATTCCACTAGCCACTATTCAGAGTTTTGATCTGCCTAGCAGCTCTAGTAAAAACATGGGATCAGTTCCTTGAAAAGACAGTTTCTGAGCTCTCATTCTCCCTTTTCACTTTGAACAATTGCCCTGGTCTGTCCATGTCCCACTTCCATAAAATGGGAATGCTAGTGCCTAACTATCTTACAAGAATATTAGGAAAATTAATTAATGTCTATAAAGAATGCAGACATTTTATAACACAAAAATCATCCTAATTCATCTAATCGGACCCAGACAAAATATACAACAGCCATCCCCATTATTTTTGCCTGAAGTTACCATTTCAGCAACGAAATGAAAAACGTTGAAAAGCTCTGAAGAGAACATGTTTTTCTTGTCAATCCACTCAACCAACTGTGCCAACTGACCTTATCTGGATAAATCAACGGAAAGTGATTTTGTCCATAGGCAAGTCTAATTTTTAATTAGTAAAATATAAAGTGAAGGAAAAGAATCAAACCAAAACCACAGACCATGATGTGTTTAATGACTCTTGGACAAGGCTCTGGGCCAAGCTCTAGCCATGTTTGGAACCGTAAATAAAACCATGGGAAAACACAGGACTTGTAATGCATGCTCGGTTACGCTGGGACTCCAATGAAAAGGCTCACCAGATTTATGAGGAAGGCCCAGGTTTACAGCCTTTTAACAAGAAATGCAAGAATTATTGGGTAAATACACCTTCAAGCAAATGCATGCTCAAGCCTCAATCTCTGAGCCAAGCCTTCCCTCTCCCTCTAGCTCTCTCTTCCACCTCGAGCTATTCCTGTCCCCTATTTCCAGCGGTGAGCCAACACAGCACACTACCGTGCAGGACAGAAACAAGCTTGTTAGGTTGAAGCAAACTGGCTGAGGATCCAAAGCGTTTCAGTCTGAACAGTGCAGTGCTGTGCGAAGTACCTTTAGGCAACCCAGGCTGAGGAACAGGGGAGTGAGATTTCAGTAATGCAGAACTGTGCGTGAGTTAATTTTCCTCGCCGAGAGGCTGTGTTAGGTGTTTCTAGATGACTTTATGCTTTCCAGTGGAGAATGCACCCAGATTACTGCACCACCACGCAGTGCCTCTGGATCCAGCATAGAAAACTGAGAAGTTGTTGCTAAAGGAGAGATGGTGACAGCAAGAGTGCTAGCAGGAAAAACTTAACTGCAGTTCAGAGGCTGAGGACCAGTTGTACAGAATAGACAAAAGATTTCTACACAAAAGGTTCACTGGGTAAATAAGATTTCCCCAGACCTTAACATACTGCTGTGAGCATCCAAGAAGCCCTCCAGACTTCACCTACCCCTGCTGTAAGTCTCACCCTGTGAATTTGAATGGCATCCATTGCTGAAGAAATAGATTCAAAGAAGACAGGATTTTCAGATTCAAGATTTCCACCGTACTGCATTGCTTTTATCAAGGAAGCTGCAAGAAAACAAACATGAGCACTGATAAGGGAATGAGGATGTATAAACCGTCACGTTAAAAATTTTGCTGTAAGCTGATACTTGCCTTTGCAGTGTGCTAGCAACACATCGATGTGTCTGTTTTTACAGTCCATGTAAATCTATAGGTGTGAAAACATGAAATAAAAAAAACCAACCTGTTTAAAATACCAACAGAGAATAAAATACATAAAAAGAGCATATTCAAGGCAGGCAAAGAGCACGGAGTGCTGCTGTAGAAGCCATACTGCCAGCAGCCACCAGGACGAGCCCTTCCGTGATGCAAACACCACAAACCCACACTGATTACCTCCCCCCTCCTCAAAGTACTCTACCGCTCTGCTGAGAATTAAATCTGAATTTGATTAACAATCTTGTGTTTTCCACAAAGCCAGGAATCAGACCTAGGAAACTTTGAGACTTCCAGCAGTCTAGCAGAAAAGCACCATAACCATCATGCTACGTTTAGCTGTAAGTTGATCTTTATTCTTTCTTTCAAAATGCTCAATTTCACAGAGATTAAATATTCAATAAGCTAGAAAGTAAAAAAAAAAAAAGTGAAAATAACTCCAGAACCAGAGCGGGACCTTTTCCTGGCAGATGAGGAACATCCAAAGCAGTCCTTGCTTCACAAAATGTTTAAATAATGAAAAGTGGAACAATTCTGAGAGAAGAGATTCAATGAGAACAACATCAGAATAACCTGGTTTTAAATACAAACCAAATGCCTGAGTCAGTCTAAAAGTCCCTTCAACTTCAGCAGCAGTGATGATATTTCAGGAAGGAGTCTAACAATGAGGACACGTTGAGTGTGTTCCTCCACTGTGTAATTAACTGGGTTTTGGAGTGGTCATTCACTCAGAAGTTGCACTCCTAACCTGTGCACTTCACAGCCCATGATGGACTTTCTTCTCACAAATTTGTCAAATACTTCTTTGACATAATTTGTAGTTCTGAGGTCTCTAAGATCTTTTGGAAATCAGTTTCACTTTTTTGTTTTTTTTAATTGATGCTTTATGGCATGCCCTGTGTTTTGAGGAGAGATGTAATAAAAAGTAACTCACACTCACCTTATTTTTCCAGTTTTCTTTTTGACTATATCCCCATCTATATATGTAGTTTTAATTTAACATTTTTACAGCAGCACTTACTTCACTGCTTAATCACTGCAGTAAATTGATAAAATGGTTAGGATAAGAAAAGGCCTGGGCTGAGACCCATGTTCGAATCTAGTCTTCTGTCTTACTCATAAAAATTATATGAACAAAACCTTGCATACCCACTTAAATCTGTACCCACTATACAATTATTAAATGCCAGACCCAGTGGAAACATAAGAAATAGCTTTTGAACATAACTTTTCATCCATCATATAGAACTGCCTGTTATATGGAATCATAGAATATAAAATTGTTTAGGTTGGAAAAGACTTTTAAGATCCTCAAGCCCAACCATTAGCAGTGCCAAGTCCACCACTAAACCTGTCCCTAAGTGCCACATCTATACGTCTTTTAAATACCTCCAGGGATGGTGACTCCACCACTTCCCTGTACAGACTCTTCCAGTGCTTGACAACAATTTCAGTGAAGAAATTTTTCCCAATATCCAATCTAAACCTCTCCTGGCAAAGCTTGAGGCTGTTTCCTCTTGTCCTATCAATTGTACTTGGGAAAAGAGACTGACCCCTACCTCGCCACAACCTCCTTTCAGGTAGTTGTAGAGAGCAATGAGGTGTGCCTTGAACCTCCTTTTCTCCAGAGTTCCCTCAGATGCTCCTCATAGGACTTGTGCTCTAGACCCTTCACCAGCTGCTTCGTTGCTCTTCTCTGAACACGCTCCAGCACCTCAACATCCTTCTTGAAGTGAGGGGCCCAAAACTAAACACAGTACTCAAGGTGTGGCCTCACCAGTGCCAAGTACAGGGGGACAATCACTTCCCTACTCCTGTTGGCCACACTACATCTGATGCAAGCCAGGATGCCATTTGCCTTCTTGGCCACCTGGGCACACTGCTGGCTCATATTCGATTGGCTGTTGA
Source organism: Bucorvus abyssinicus (assembly GCA_009769605.1). Classification (NCBI taxonomy): domain Eukaryota; kingdom Metazoa; phylum Chordata; class Aves; order Bucerotiformes; family Bucorvidae; genus Bucorvus; species Bucorvus abyssinicus. The sequence continues at coordinate 9,280,801 of CM020033.1, read as the reverse complement.
CCAACACACTCAGGACCTCTTCCGTCGGGCAGCTTTCCAGCCACTCTTCCCCAAGCTTGTAGCATTGCAGGGGGTTGTTGTCGTCCAAGTTCAGGACCCAGCACTTGGCATTGTTGAACCTCATACCATTGGCCTCGGCCCATTGATCCAGCCTGTCCAGATCCCTCTGCAGAGCCTCCCTACACTCAGGAAGATCAACATTGCCTCCTAACTTTTCATCTGCAAACTTACTGAGGGTGCACTTGATCCACTTGTCCAGATTATTGATAAAGATATTAAACAGAACAGTGCACAATATTGCACCCTGGGGAACAGCATTTGTGGTGTTAACTGGGTTTGACTCTGTTCACTACAGTAACCAGTGGTTTCTGGTTTTAGACTTCCGGGAACTTCTTGGAGCTCCTGAGATGCTTGAGGAACCCAGCCTGCTAGTTATGTAACACACAGGAGAAAACGTGGAGATCGTTAAGACCTCTGGCTTAACAGAAAACAGACATACAGATAAAACCACAGAATTAAAAGCTGAAATTTTAAAGGGATAGTATCAACACATGGCTCCACTGCAAGTGACATGACAGGGTCAATTATGACCCAAAAGAGATTTAAAATTTATTTTAAAAGAAGTTCAGAAACTCATCTTCATTACATACAGATACCTTCATTTGCACTGAAAGTCACTCAGAATCTTATGAATTATTTTTTTATATAATCCCTGCAGTTTAATACCAAATCTATGTTCATCTTTTCCATGAGTGACATGTATATCCAGGTGAAATGACTAGTAGTCAATAACTCATAGGTGTAACTTTATTTCTATGTACAGAATTTGTCTGATGTCACAAATACCTGAAGCAGCACTGAGACTCCAGTGTAGTCAAAGAAATTCAGTCCACTGCAGTCTAATATCAAAACAGGTCGCTCACTGTGACTTGACTGCAACAACTCACCTACACCTTTGATAAATTAAAAAATTCAATTAAAATGGAGAATAGTCAAGAAAAGCATATAAAGATAATGACAGTTCAACAAAATAAGCCCAAACTATCACAATAAAATTTTCCTTTTATGTACCAGGGTATCAGACAAATAAATGGCACATTTTAGAAGCAGAAATGAAGGACTTTCAGAGCAATGGGGTGAAGTGATGACAGGCAGAACATACTATTAGTGAGATGCTTTAGGCAGACTTAGTCTCTTAAACAATTGCTTCTTCAGATTTGGATTTCTAAATGAGTCACAATAATATCTTGGCTTGTTTGGAAGAGTTTACGTGGGATACACAGAGAATATATCTCTCTTTTAAGTTCTGATATGGCATTCATTTCTGTAGTACCTAAACATCTGCCTATGGCTTAATATGTGCCCATAAGAAAGAAAAATATGTAAAGTGGAGTGTTTCAGTTTTCCTAAGGCTTTAGTGCGCTGTTTTTTGTTTGGTTATTTTTTTATATACTGTCATATGCTGGAAAAAAAACTGTTGGTAAGGTTTGCGAAGATCTTATTCTTCCATCTCAGGCCATCTTGTGCTTAAACTAAGCACACTCTGTACTAAATGCATACTGAACTAGCACATAGATAAACGATTCCTGACTTTCATAAAGGGAAAACTAGAAAATAATGCACATCTTCTTAGCTACATTGCTCTGTGAACAGATGTTAGTTATCATAATGCACAAAACTCTAAAAGAAAGGATGAAGGAAAGGAATTCTGAATGTAAAGATGGGTTAAGCTAAATGGTTTTGACAGAGCGGAAGTAAAGGTTTTAGACTCTTGAGGGGACTTAGAATTTCCCCATGTGTAGATTTATAATGGTGCTCATTTCTTTCTGACAGTAGTCTGAGAGCCAGAGCCTTTTGGACTTGCACCTCCAGACATTTACTGTCTTTGTACTGTTCAATGTACATTAACAAATACGTATCAAACAAAAATAGAAAATTTTAAAGGAAACCTCCCACCTGACATTACTGGGATGGAAACCCAGAACTGTAATCATATCTACGCACCTTCTCTGCCTTCAAGACAAAAGAACTTTAGTCTTACTCCCTATCACTTTCTCCTGCTGCCTCCCCACCTGCTATCATCCTGCACTGCAGTAGAGGCTGCCTAGCTTCTAAATGGGGGGTAGGGACAGACCTTGCCCCTCTCTGAACCAGTGGCAAGGGCAACAGCGGCTGCATAATTTGGCGCTGGTACAGACCAGTGGCAAATTGATATTCCCCAAAGGGAGAAAGGAAAGATTTTGACAAAGATGTAAGTTACCGCGCTTTCCAGGACAACTGCCTTAAGGATTAAGGATTATTTCCTTCTGCTCCTCTCCTTCCTGAAAATTTAAGCCCCACATTTGTTTTTTCTTTTTATAGGGGTTTTTCTTTTTTCTCTCTGATTTTTATTTTAAAGTCCTCATGAAAAGTCACCATAGATGGGTTGGTACAAGGAACAGCAGAGCATTTAAGTCCTCAAGGCAGGCCTTCAGCAGTCAGAAAAGAGGTCTTGTGCTGTCTGTCACTTCCGTAACATGAGAAACCAGTCCATCTAAAAGAAGACTGAAATATGTACTGGCAAGTTCTTCTCACACATAGGATGCTGTGCCCATTTTTAGTATTTTACAGTGTACCACTCTATAGTCTTTGGTAGCCACTACCATTATGTTGCCATGTGTTACAGCAAAGCACTCTCGTCACCGCCAAGTAAACTAAACACACTATTATCATAAAATGCCATGAGTCTAGTTAATAAATGTAAACATTCAGGCAACACCCTCCAAATCAGATTCTCTACTGTGGCCTTAAGGCTTATAAGTATTTTAAATAGACTTCGTGTTTTAATTCCATCCACAGCGAAGTCACCTGTATAAAATACCTTCTGCAAAAGGTTGCTGCAGTTCTCCAACAGGAACGTATATACTCTGGTTTGATTTAAGTGTTATAAAATGTGGGAAGAGTGGAATTATCCAGCTTAATCCTTAATTGAAAACAAACCTTTGGGTTTTTTTCTTTATTCTATACTGTATTGATTCAAAGCAATATTAAAACCAGTAAAACAGTACAGTATTGGTGGCCATTGTGTCACTGATAATTCAGACGCATTTTCTGACATTTTCTCCTAAGTGGCATTAAAGATCACAAAGATTAACATAGCTCTAATCTTATGCTATTTTTCTTTTGCATGCTAATATTCAAGTTCCACTGTGAATGCAAAAAACCAAGACCAGATCTTAGCAAAACAGCCTGTTAGCATTTGAAGACCAGTCCAGGCAGTAATACGGAAAGTGGTTCCTCCCACTGTCTACCTGTCTCAGTACACACACAGTGGTTCCTGCGAAAGGAGCTGGGACTCCTGCAGAAAAATTATTTTGATGGCTTCACCACTTTTGAAATCTTCAGGAGTCAGTCAAGAACAGACTAAAAATAGGACCGGTCAGGCGGTTAACAATGTTTAATACTGTTTATAAATCATGCTTCATTAAAGGTTTGGTCTAACTGAAATTGCTAGTCTCCAGACAACTTGAGTTCACCTAGAAATAAACAGAAAAGTGTGGCGCCATTCTCTATACTTAGAACCTTCCTGGTTTTAATATCATTTGTACATAATAAACTCACCATGACAAGTTCCATTGGAAAAAGAATGGAGCAATGTGTTCTGCTCACACTGAAATAAAAGCAACAAATTATTAAGACCAAGGAAAACGAATCCAATGCGCAGTAACCAAAGATGAGCAATGCAGTACTGAAGAATGCTGTTTCTCAATTTCAAAGTTAACTCCTCTCCAAATCATGTTCTATGAAACAACCTATCAGATACATATTTGCTGAGTACATCTCTCAGTATTCTTCTAAAGTTATACCAAGCTGAAATTTCGCTTCTCTTTTTAGATGACTCAACTTCTGACGTGTTTGGATCCACCAAAAACCATGTCAGCAACACGGTGCTTTTGGGGAAGCGGGGGTTGGTTAAAAAGTCAAGAGATGGGAAAAATATTCTTGAAAAGATAAATTCTAGCCAGTGATTTTATAAGATTAACTTTTGATTAATTTTCTGCTTGCTGCAATCTCATCTACTATGCTAATATTTTAGTGAGGACATTTTGGCCATGTAAGTTCATTAAAGAATTACCTTTATCTGAAGATTTTTTTTTTAGTAATGATTTCAATATGAATGTTAAGTTTGCAATAGAAATATGAGATAAAACCAGAAATACAGCACAGAAATAAAACCCAAAGTGCAATTATTTTCCCTCCCATTATGTGCTACAGAGAGACCTTTACTCCACAGAAAAAGCTGAACTGCCAAGTACCTTATAGAAGAGACAAAGGACAAAATCTCCCTCCTAAGTAACTTATAAATAAACTTATTAAATTTAACTTATTAACTTATTACACTAAATTAACTCAAAAATTAATTCCATGCAAATCCTAAGTAATTTTTCTCTGTTCGGGGGTTTGTTATGATCCTAATCCAAATCTGTTAGCCTAGCAGAACCAAAGAAAAAAAGCAGCACAATTTCTGAGCAAGGAGAAGTCACCCATCAGAATAGGTATGGTAGCACAGCTCTTTGGCAAGAGACAGCAGACATGGCAGACACACATTGCTGAACACTGTCTTACCAACCCTGGCTGCAATTTTCTCAGTCAAATTTGTCAGACTGGATGAAATTGCCTACAGGAAGCATTGAATAGATTGGAATGTCTTCATTGTAATGACAGAAAAATAATAAGATCTCTTTTAGGGAGTGTTGAAGGAAGTTGCAGTAGTAATGTGCAGATAAACTCAAATACTAAAAGATTTTCTCCAAAACTCTTATACATAATTCGTGTACTGTTTATTTTTTCAATACAAGCAGTGCAGAAAATGAAAAAGAAACAGTACCTTTGAGAAAAACTTTACCAGTTTGTACCTTCTTCCTAATTCTCCTGGAATTATTTATAGTTAGAAACAGAAATTAAGTGTCTATCTCTCCTGGACTCATCTTCAGAAAAAAAAAAAAAACAACAAAAAACGCAAACATTTTATACAAGTAGATTTGTAATGACTCATTGTCTTTTTAAAATCACAACCTTGTATTAGCTGAAGTTATGTAAATTTTGCCAAAAATTTTGAAAAGTTTTGGATCAGTGCTTTAGTGTCTCTTACAGGATCATATAAAGAAATAGAGATATTCTTTTCAAATAATAAGAAAATGATACATATTAAATCTGGTTACGATAAGGATTAACTTTATTCTACTCTAAATTAACCATTTGCAAGATTACCATTTTCTATCTGTCTCGGTATCTGATTGCATTCTCTAAGAAATGCAAGTAAAGCAATCGTGATCTTCAACACAGCCCCCTTGATGACTGAAGCGTATAGTACATCCTACCTTGTTTACATCTTCACATGTCTGGCTGCTTATGCTATCCTTTTGGATTATCTTTATCAGGTCAGTGTGAAATTTCCTGGCGTTCAGAAAGACTAACGGGTTGTTGACTGAAACTATCTTTACCTGTTTTAATGATTCCTGTGGAATGAAATAAACATAAAGCTGAAAAGATTGTATGGGATTTGAAGACAAAAAACCCCAACTAATTTCTTTAAAAATCCTGAAAATTCCTGTAAATTGGCCTGGAGAGAAATTTGAATTGTGCGAATGACCTAAAGGTAACTGTCTCCATCAGACTTCACACATAACTGAAGTAAAAAAGGAAATATAAGTAACCTGTAAGGAAAATTATGATGCATAATACTATCATCTGGCAAATAATAGTAGCGCTGTTTCACTTGGTATGATCTTCAGACACAGGCAAGGCAAATTTTGCAAACAGGGTATATCTTTTTTAGGCAAACATGTATTGGAAAAAGTACACAAGATTTTGGGGCAAACACTGCAGGTGGATTGGAGAACGCTGAAAATGTTCATCTTGGTGATCTGAAGATGACTACAGTACAACAGGGGTATTTCTCCATGGAATTACTTAGTGGATTCTGGCCAAGCTTGAGCGACACATTTAAAACTTTGCTGGCACATCTCTACAACCAACACAACAAATAATCTACATGAGAACTATCAGCCGCCCCTGATCCTGTCCCTGCACTCCCTTGAATAAGTTTCAACCAGTTCACCAGGTACCTTCGATGAAATGGTGTAGCTCAAAACACAGACGTTACACAGAACGATTTCTGGAGGACATCAGGTACCCAGGTACCAGTGGGGAATGTTTCCCACAAAACAAGCACTGTTTCTCTCATTCTCAAGGTGGAGTTATAAAATACTTTCAAAAGCCAGTAAGAAAATTAATATTTATATAGAAATATATCGGGTATCAGCAATCACAAGCTCAACTGAAATGCTGCTTTTGTAGTAGGTAGAGTTAATTCTACCTAGCTCTCCATTTTCCACAATTTGTGAACCACGTCTCTCTTTTCCTTAGGAAAGTTAGGACTGAGCAGTACCCAATCCAATGTGGAGCACAGCTGCTTTGATTTCTCCGACTTGAGGAGAAGTCTGTCCCTCATTAGGGTCTTCTACTTTTTCCAGTTGTACTATCTGATCTAGTAAAAGATTTTACATCTACTTGTAAAGTTCTTTATGGATATTCCAATAAATAACTATATTAAGCTTTGACACACCTAGTGCTGTACATGGGAATAAGCAGGATCGTGTGCGGCCTGTAAAGGTTACCAATATTTTCAGTAGCATTTTCTACTTTTTCTACCTGACAAGCATGCACACAACCAGAGAATCTTAAATAGCCACAAAAATACTGCTCATAAGTGCCGGTTGCCAAAAAAGAAATAGGATTGATTTGCCTTTTAGACATTTATGGAAGATGTTGATCTATAGGTTACACATGGAAGTTCAGAGCATCCTTCTTCCAGGTGAGAGGAAAAGAGGACCCTTGAACACACCACCTGAACATTGCACAGCAATGATTCCCACTAGGTATTTTCAACAAGCAAAACACGGTATCACCAAGCATCAACAGTCTCATAAAAAACTTTGCCCATTTTGGAAGAATGAAAACAAGATGAGAAACACCATTCTGCTGATGTTAGTGGGCAAACACTGCAGCTGACAACACTTCAGCACGTCAGCATCAGACTGGGAGGGCAGATCCATAGATCTGATTCTGAGAAGTTCTGCAAAAGGATTTCAGTCCACGAAAGCACTATATGCAACAAAGCATCTTATCACTAAGTGCAAAAAGGGGTCTGGATACAGAAAATATCCATTTAGTATTGAAATAAAATACCTGATTTATGTGAGTACCAGCTCTCAAAAATGAACTACTTGTGACAATGGGTAGCAGCAAGTAAAAAAGCAAGAATTCACAAGAGAATATAGATTCAAAAAGCCTTTCTTCTTCCTAACAAAAGTCAGAGCCATGTAACAAGGTCACAATCAAACAAAAGTTAAGTAGAGCTGACACAGAGCAGTTTTTAAGTAGTTGAAAAAAGCGTGGGACTGCAATGATGATATGCAGTTTTCCCAACAGACCTTCAAGAAAAACAGGAATGGAAATCTTCACCACAAAACACACAAACTACCTCCTTATTGCAGACTGCTATTCAGACTTCTGGGAACCAGATGATCTCTCGGACACCACCACAGCGACCATCATACAGACTAAGGAAACATTTCAAACATCCAAAACTGAGGCAACGAACCCCAGACTTTGCGCAGAGGGACTTTGCGCAATGTACCTATGGATGTGATTATGGTAAATACTACATCACTAGCATTCCTCGGTCAGTCAAGTGGCAAAGCCTAACTGGCAATTAAAATGGCTAAGCGTATATGAAAGAAAGCTCTAAAATAAGGGTAAGAGAGAGGGCAACATATGCTTGAATGGAGAAATACGCTGACGACCCACAGATTCCCATAAAAAAGATGCTATGCACAGCTTGGTGTGGAGACAAGTGGGCACTTCGGTGCCTTACCAGAACTGGCAAAGTGGAAAATGAAAACTAAGAGAAAGGAAGACTGGTGTGCAAAGATCAAAGCCTGTGATGATCAAGAAGCTAATAAGCTTCCAAAAATAACAAGGTGGGAAACTTGAAAAGCACAAATGATAAGGCCAAATCAAGCAGGCGACAGACTTCGGTATAATCTTTTGTCCTGAATGGGCATGGACAACTGTGCCGAATTTGGCTCAGTTATTCCTGGCTCTGGCTTGGTTCTATACCCTCTTTGTCATGTCCTTACTCAGAAAGCAAGAAAATTACCTCAGGTGGCCTGTCCCCGCTGTCCCTTAGAAGCCTACTGGCAATTACTCCATGCACTCTGCACAGCGCTGTATGCTCGAGTAAGAGCTCAGTTCAGTGACTGCCTCTGATGCAATGTGTTTCACCTAAGCTTCAAAATACCTTCTTGATTTTTTTTTCACATTAAAGTGTCTTTTCTGCTATTGATGAAATAAACCCTATAAATCCACAGACCTTAATGGCAGTGTAGATCATTAAGCTCACATATTTTTGTGTTTAAAAGTCCTGTTGTTTATGTCTAAGCTGTTATTTACCAAGGGAACTTGGATCAGTCTAACATTCATACATTAAAAATTACCCTAAATGCCTGCTGCAATCCAGTGACTCTAAACTCAATTAAAGGCATTTTTCTAAATCTGAAAAATATTTTCCTTCTATGTTTTGTGTAATGAGTGCTTGAGCAATTTGCTTTCTTAACAAAATGCTATTTTCCCCACTATCTGCAGACACTAGTTGGTTATTACTTGGTTACTGGCATTAATGTTAATGATTAAGGGAAAAAAGCAGGGTAGCAGTTAGCTTTAAAAAAAAAAGACACATAGGGATTTGTTCAAAATGTCTTACGAACTGATACAAAAAAGGTAAATTAAATTCTGGTCACCCATCCCTGACAAAGTTACTCCAACATTTTTCTTTAGAATGAAAAGTGATATAATAATTGACAGCTGGGCCAGCCTCAACAACAACTATTTTTTTAATTCACATTTCAGAGCCCTCCCCATTCTCATGTACTTTTCACATTCTGGCATTCAGCATGCTACAATAGTAAACACCCCTGAACCAAGTTTAGATTTTGAGCCCAGGATAGCTCTGATGAAAAATATTTGCCAGAAATAATAAACTATTTAGAGGAGCTTCTTAATGGTGAGGTAATAACTGCCGGACATGTCGCTTACTGATACATAAGACCCTTCATAAGCACTGGGAAAAGAAAGAGGACACAGTAGAAACTGCCACGGTGGGGAAGGCAGGATGACTTAGTGACAGGACTCTGCGCCGAAAGGACACATGGTTTTACTTCTGTCTTGGCTGCTGACCTACCATTTCATTGGAGGAGGGAGTTCACCTCACTGGGTCATTACCCTTCTCTTCTTACTACAGGCCTGACCACAAGCAACTTTGGTGATAATTGCAATGAAACTCACTGAAATAATTTTAAATCTCTGACTGATAGGTTTAAGTTTGTAAGAAGCCAAAGTCCTTGGGAGAGGTTCTTCCACCCATTTTTTATGTGAGGGTACCTTTGCTTGAGTACAAGGTGGTGACGTGTGTGAAGTAGTCTGTGACAAGTTCATGCAGCTGTCCCTCCTTCCCCAGCCACATGGTGTCCTCTGGGACAGTCCGATCACAAGGGGCTGGTGGCAGAAAAGGGGTCAGAAAAGAGGCTGTAGATGATGAGAATATCAAAGGACTTTCAGGAAATCAGGAAATTAGGTAAGAATATAGAGACAGCTATTGTCTGCTCAGCTGGCCCTTGCCCTTGCTGCCAAGAGATTTCCTTAGACTTAGGAATTAGGAAACTTTCGCAAAAAGCAATTCCTAACTTATAAGTAACCAACTAAGATAAATAGATCTAAGAGGACCTGCCTAACTTCACTTTGCAGACAAGCAGCAGAACCAGGAAATTATTCCAATTCCAAATTTCCATTCCCAGACTAGTTTTGTATTTACTACATCAAACTGGCTTTAGATTTCACGTGGTCATATCATAAAAATATTTTCTTGGCTCAGTGATTACAAACTAGTAATCAACTAGGGAAAATAAGCAAATCTGACTTAGTGGAACAAAACAAAACAAAACATAATTTAACTTACACAATTATCTTCTGTTTTGTATTTATATTCCACTTCTTTCATGTGTTTCAAACTCAGTGTCTTTGCTCTGTAATTAATACACAGAGAAAATCTGTAAGGCAAATCATTAGTAGTCTTGAACAGAAATAGGAAGAGACACAACCCAAAACTACAGTGTAGAAGTTTAAATTTGCAACAATGAAATCCATATGTACTTTCATGCATATCGAGTTTATTTTTGGTGATAATGATCCAGTTAAAGAGTAAAAAGAACATTTTAGAATTATATCACTTTGAAAAGATGAATAATCGAAATTTCTGTAATAAGAGTAACTACAATCTTAATTTTAAGTTCTATTACTCTTTTGTAGCTGGCCAGAAAGCTATTCCCAAGTCAAGGTAGCTAATATATAACCTACAGCTTCAAAAGTAGAGGTTTAATTAAATTTTTTTACCTGCAAAGTCATATTGTAAGGAAAGGGGGAAAAAAGGTCTTGAATAGCTATGGGTCATGAAAACTAAGGATGTTCTATTTGTCATGAAAATTGACACACCTCAGTACGATGAAGCAGAACATTGCACTCTAGCTATCAACAGGGGGGACTTAACTGGTAAAGGCCGTACGTGTATGCTCTCCACACAGCCAGTGAAAAGAGATCATCATGGCTTGGCTTCGCGGACGAAGATTTGGGAAGGGCTTTGCCCACGCTTATTGCAAGCGCGTTGATGGCTGAAAAGGCCAATGCGAGATAGGCAAGACCGGTTGCAAAGAGCACACCGGAGGGTCTCCTTGGGTGGTATAGTCGAGGCACGGTTCTTTCTGCGCTGTCTTTTCTCCTCGAGACTGATTCTACGCGTGCTCTCAAAGGAGACAGCAGCGTTATGTATGGTGTGTCTCCAAATCTCCCGATTGGAGGCCAGGGTGGACCACTGATGGTGGTCAATATGGCCTAGGCTGAGGTGTTGTTTCAAGGAGTCCTTATATCTCCTCTTTGGAGCTCTTCTCCTGCGGCAGCCGGTGGCAAGTTCACCATAGAACACGATCTTAGGGAGGCGGTGAAAAGAGAAAGCTGCCTTGAAAAGACAACGTAGGGTCTTCTGCTTCAATACATCATTTGCAGGAACACATTTAACCAGGAACAAGAAGTCTATGAAACCAGCTATCGTCTGAGCTCTCTGCCTAAAGCTAGGCAATAGAAATAACCCCAGAATACAAACATTTAATAGATGCATCAATGCTAAAGAAGTATTTGCGGTTACTGGGGTTGGCTGAATGAGACTTGCAAAAGTCAGCTGTTCTCTGCTGTTTGCAGAGAGAACCGCGCTGACGGTTTTAATACGTTCTGATACATGACATGTACTACCTCCCATACTCTGGTATCTGAACAGAAACTTCACAATAAATCATCTACAGTATTTTCCTTGCTTCACCTTTGCTGACAGTCTTGCCCACAACTGGATGGCTTACGACCTGTTCTGTTGCCAACCTCATCTGTGCAGTACAGATTTTAAGGCCGTCAGCTTGTTCAGTGCCTTTAGATTGCATGTACAATCACGTGCACCCTGACTGAAGACCACAGAAATCACTGGGAAGAGTCTCATTTACTTTAATTAGTGCAGGTTCAGACCAAGGTCTTTGTTAGGTCAGACAACAGAGTATCGTGCTGGTTTGTGTCAGGTATCCCTGCCTTTGTGCTGTTGGAGAACCTCAGACATCCAGGCACAGGGTGTAAACAATGTGCAAACTTGCCTTTTCCTTTACTGGCAGAATTTAACAAAATTTTAGTTTGCTAAGTAGCAGAAGGTTACCAAAAAGGTGCTGAATGATTCAAGCAGAAAACATCTTCTGTAATTTGTAAGTGCCTTGCAATTTCGAGCTATTTTAATGCTGGTACTCAACTTATTCTATGAGAAGAGAGCTATGCACAAACGGGTGATACCACTGAATTTAACAAGCATTAAACCGAGCTGTCTACATTGTGCTTAATTTTACTGGGATTCAATGTTCACACAAACAAGTGTGCAAGCAGCAAGTCATTTCCAGGACTGGTGAGCTATGGATTAATTTTGCAGTACGAAGTGATCGGCTGATATTTTCCTATACTCATGATCCAAAGTAGCAACTATAATATGTGCAAAAGAATACATGAATTTGTGTTATCTCTAGTTTCTTTGTCCTGGATTTTCTAATTCATACAAAGAACTTACACTTTTCATGAGACATGAGAATCGTTATGCTGTTATGTTTCATTAATATACATTAGCAGTGCAAATCTCAACTATCAACCCCTACGCAACATAATATCTATGTAGTTAATAAAAGCGCTTGGTTACTAAGGCTTGTCAGACATACTTTCTCCTTAAAGAACAAATAAATATCTAATGGAAAAAAATTTATATTATTGGTCTTTCTGCTGATTTTATGCTACCTTCACCTAATGAATCATACAGATGTGTAATACTAAGAGAAATTACAAAGTAATGACATAGTATGAAATGTTTCTGAGATCCTTCACCTACAGTAAATGCACAGGTGTGACTTTTCCTTTTGAATTATCTTATCTTGCAATTTTCTGCAACTGAAAAGCTGAAGTTTCATTGTTAAATTTACCATACCCTACGTCTATGCTGACTGTGAAGCAGTATGCCAGAGAGAAGACATAATAATGTGCTACTAGAACATTTTGATAAATAGTTTCTCACCTGGGAAAGCGGAAAATCACAATTACTATAGTGCAGACGACTCCATACAGCAGTCCCACGTTAGCAGCAAAGCATATTGTAAACACATAGGTACTAACCCATATGCTCTTTAAGGAGGGAAACAGAAAGAGATTATTAGATTTAATTTTTGTTAACAATGTGCATTTTATGAATCAGATATAAAGATTTTTAAAATGGAGATATTTTCACAGAGGTGAACATTTGGATCTTTGAACGGGCAAACACTGAAGACTGAATTAGCAATTAAAATAATGTCTCCCCATGGCAGAACACATATGACATTGCACCACTCATCCCAACGCTCACAGAGGTTCCTTGCAGAGTTACTTAAAGCAGCATATGTAGTTGCACTGACAGCAAATTCAGAATGAACTCAATTGTTTGTAAAACCTTTATTTTTCACATTGCAAGTTTTTGTCACCTTCTTCACTACACACATATGAAATGCTCCTTTCCTTTCACACGGTGAGGTACCCTAAAGGTCACATACAGAAAGCTCTTCTCCCACTAAATGTGTAAGTGGGACTTATAATTTGCAAGAAGTGGCATCTATCAGAGTACAGCTGACTAAAACAACTCTATAAGAAAAGAATTATTGGGGAATGAATTTCTTCACATGGAAAGAGCGATATTTCAGATTGCTTTCCTACCTTTCAGTATTTGGTTAATAAAACTTTGGATTAATTTTAAATAGAATTTTTTTAAAAAGAATCATATCTGAAATAAAAGTTACTTTGAAAAGTAATTTAAATTTAAAAAAAAACCCAGAAGATTTTAACATTTCAAATTTTTTTCTTAATTAGCTTCTAAACAGAAATGATCACTTATATTTCCATACTACAATGATGTGTATGGCTGAGAGATATCCAGATTTTACAGTTAAAAGGAGAAAAGTACAAATTACTTGATTTCTTATACCAGCCTAAGGTCAGCACTCATTTCTTTCCTTGAGGGAGCCTTAAGCAAAGGCTGCCACCTAATCTTTAAATAAAGTGTCAAAGAAGAATGGAAAATGCTTTCTCTCCTCTGGACATACTGATCTTCACAGCTGCCCATTTCCACAATTACAGTTCTTCTTGTTAGCGTTTGCAGAGGAACAGATCACATTCCAATGGCAAAATCAGTGTTAAAATTATCCTTTCCGATGCTTTCACTTAGCTCAGGAAAGCCAGAGACAATAGAAAACTTTCAGCCTAGCCACAGGAATTTTGCTCGAGCAAATTCCAGAGCTGTTATTTTATGCATTATAAAATGTAAGTCATACTGTACTAATTTGTGCTTCACAGAGGATGGGGTATTACACGACTCTACAGAGAAGCCTTTTCCTTCCTCATCTTCAAAATTCTAAACCGCTGCAAAAGGTTTTGCAGTCTCTTCAATGGCACAGCTGCTAGGTAAAGAGGTAGTTCATTCTTTGAAACAGTGCTCAATCTCCAGTTATATTTTAAAATGACATATCTTATACAAATTGTGTTATATATATTTTTTCATAAATATTATATATATAGAGAGAGAGAATTTGCAAAGAATACCTTTATGAGCAACAAATATTGAGTTCTGATTAACTTGTGAGAAAGTAATTCCATGAATTACAAATTCAGTATGTATTTATAAAGGAGTTCACTGGACATGAAAGGGCTAACAGAAGTGCTATAAACCTGAAGTTCAGGCAGGATCAAGAATTAGCCCATCCTGATAAGGCTGAACCCTTGACAACACCTGAGCTCAAGCAACCCACTTCAGCTGCGGATCTGAGCCTCCTCACATCTAACTAAATCACTGTTGCAAGAGCTGCAAAGTCTTCTGTCTCCAAAGAAAACAGAAAGCATGAAAACCCAATACAAAGTCTTCACTGGAAGAACCAAAGCCAAAAATGGTGAAGTACTGCTGGGTACTGAGAAAACTAATTGAGTGCCTCTTTAGCAGCCCGGTGTCTTGTATCTTAACTGGACTGCCACTGGTGTAGAGGATGAGCCAAAACAATTATATCCTCATTTGCCATCACCCTTTCAGTGCTTTGTATTGGCCTGGAGCCAGTACTTTCTTAGGTAGTATGCTCATGCTCCCACATCCTTCTGCGTGAATACGTGACATGCATAAAGGACTGATGTGCGCATACATCCTCAGGGCACCCTTCACCAAAACTTAGCAACTCAAGTGCTGAAGTGAAGACCACCACAGCCATAGAGCAGGAACTGCTTAATAGTAAAGTGGTGCGGTAGTTTTTTAATGCAATTTTTCACAAGCATTCCATACACAATGGTTGAGAGGATCTTTGTTTGAAAAATGCCTTGGAGACAGACGGACTGATATAAATATTATTCTTTAAAAAGAATTTATATGGCAATCATACTTTGAATGGATTAAGCATTTGTAGATTTCTTCCCACTTCACTGAGACCAACTACAGCAAAAGTAATATAGATCAGAGCAGCATATTCACTAGTGCAGGGGAGACAGAAAATCTCCCCAGGATGTCACAAGCTAGAAGCATTCATGTAAAATTATTATCATAGAAGAGGTGGCTTCCTACTCTGTGGAAAATTATTTATATAGCAAAGCCCTCAGAGTTCTCAGAGCCCCTTATGAATCAGGGCCTCTATGTAATGAATAGCTGAATAAATCTAAAAGGCCATCTTCCTCCTGATGATATGTTAAAAAGTTCTAAATATACATGAAATTGCACCAGTGAGCTTGAAAATTCCATGGAAGACCCTCCCTGGGCTCCCTTCTCCAAACTATTTTGACAAAATAGATAGACAGGTTGGTGGATCCATGTCTCAGAAACTCATACTGTCTTGGAGGATACTTGTCAAAAATGAGATCCTCCTTGTTGGATCTACTTTAATTGCTGAATTAGTATCATTCTTTGCATCCTTACATATTAATATATGTGCATACACTTACAATTCATACATCCATAACTGACTCTCACATCACAGCACCGTTCAGGGAATGTGCAATTTTTACCATAAGTTGCTGCCATCCTTTCTGCTTTACAAGTCAGGCTTTACAAGTTAGCTTTGTCTCAGCGGTGGTCATTTCCTGGCCAGGTTATTTCTACAATTTTTAAACATTTTTTAATCTTTAAACACTATAGTATTTCTCTCTTGAATACCCCAAATTCCTGTTGCATATTTAACTCATGAAAATAATCCGTATTCTGTTGTCATTTTTCACTTAGAGCATCACCTTCTGAAACACTTTTTCCCCATCTTTGGTCACTTTCAAGTCCAACTGCTAAGAGCAAAAAGAAAATTTTTCTTGAGCAGTTTATTACCAGGCAGTATTCTTTGCCTAGCTTAAATGTCTGCAGCTTAGCTGGGATGCTCAGCCTTAAAAGCGAGAGTGAACAAGAACTTTACTGGCTTTTTAATTGATACTAGGAAAGTGCACTACCAAGCTGGAAAAGTGAAACAGGGAAGTTAGTCAGGAAGTAGGTCTGCATAAGAAATGAGGCTTGCGGGAAGGATATGGAAATCAACTTTTGATCTGAGGATCTGAAAAGTGATGAATTCCTGTAATTCCAGACCAAATTCCTGATAGTTCCTAACCCCCCACACACACCCCCCACACACCCCCCCCACATCCCCCACACCACCTCCCCCCCCAAAAGAGGAAAAAATTCGAGACAAATTATTCTCAGGTTAACGTACAAAACACAGAAAACACAGAAATCAACACCTTGGAAACAGCCAAAAGATTAAGACAACAGAAGGAGGACAAATACTGTTATAGACACAGTTTTGCGTATAATGTAATATATAGTGGAACAGAGCAATTATAGATCTGAAATTGTTGAAGTCATCCAAGAAGGAGTAGGGACTGACTGGAGACCTTAACTGAAGCAAGAGACATTTGAAGTTCATATGAATGTTATGAATGGCAGGAAAGGACTCGCTCTTTGGAGTAAGGGCAGTGGAGTTCTAGCTGAAAAGAAATTGAATTTGATTTGAGAGGTGGGATGTGAAAACAAGACATACCTGAGGACTGATAAAAAGCAAGTTGAAAGAAAACCAAAATAAATATATGCAGTAATATTCAGCTGATAGTATTTGGTATTAGCTACTTAGGTCTGTCAGCCTAGCTGCTCCTTTGAACTCAGCTACTCCTAAACATAAGATCTGCAAGAAAAAGAAATCCATGGCTGAAAGGAGAGATTTTATAGACTCACAGAATATCCTGAGATGGAAGGGCCTCATGAGGATCACTGAGTCCAACTCCTGACCTGTACTTTTCAAGCTGTACCCTTTACATTTAAAAGTATTATGTTTTATAGAGAACTAATCAACAAATAAATATTGCTCATCCTTTTGTGTTCCATGAGAATCTTAAAGAAATGTGAAGGAACAAGGTAACAAAACCCTAACATTCCATTTCCACGCACTATCATTCGCAAGATGTATAAACATAACAAACCTAACATCTATGCTAACATGACACACACCCTTCAAACAATCACTTCCAGAAAGACAGCTGCTAATTACTTCCAAATGGTTTGTTACAGTTTTGGTCTTCAAAACACTTTGGATACCCTGGGGTGAATTGTTTCAGGCCAAAATCTATCACTGGGCTTGGTGGGGTTCCTCAAACCAGGCAGCAATGCAAGATCAACATTTATAACCTTACTTTAGATTATGCTATTTAAAGCAAGATGATTTACCCTGTCACGTTAAGGACTGATGGTACATCTACTTGAAGATGAATCATTGTTCACTTATATTCAATTGAAAAAAATAAACCCAGCAAATCCCCCCTCTCTATAACCTCTCTTAGAAATAATGACAGATGTCAGAGATGTAATGACTAACTACTCATCCATCCTTTTCTGCCAACTTCTCAAAAGCAAAAAGCAGTCAGGCTAGCCTGTCTGTGAAGATCACAGAATCATTTGGTTGGAAGACACTTTTAAGATCAAGTCCAACCGTTCACCCTGCACTGCCAGGGTCCCTAAACCATGTCCATCAGCACCACATCTACACAACTTTTAAACTCTTCCAGCTATGGGGACTCCACCACCTCCCTGGGCAGCCTGTTCCAATGCCTGACAACCCTCTGTGTAAAGAAATTTTTCACACAATCGCAGAATCATTTGGTTGGAAGAGACCTTTAAAATCATCAAGTCCGACTGTGGACATTTTCCTAATGTTCATCGTAAATCTCCCCTGGCACAACTTGAGGCAGTCACCTCTCCTCCTGTCACTTATTACATGGGAGAAGAGACCGACCCCCACCTTCACTACAACATCCTTTCAGGTAGTTGTAGAGAGCAATAAGGTCTCCCCTCAGCCTCCTTTTCTCCAGGCTAAACAAACCCAGTTTCCTCAGCCAATCCTCATAAGACTTGCTCTCCAGACCCTTCACCAGCTTTGTTGCCCTTCTCTGGACACAGTCCAGCACCTCAACGTCCTTCTTGAAGTGAGGGGCCCAAAACTGGAAACAGTACTCAAGGGGTGGCCTCACCAGTGCCGAGTACAGGGGGACAATCACTTCCCTGCTCCTGCTGGTCACACTAGTGCTGATACAAGCCAGGATGCCATTGGCATTTTTGGCCACCTGGGCACAGTGCTGGCTCATATTCAGCCGGCTGTTGACCGACACCCCCAGGTCCTTTTCCACTGGGCAGCTTTCCAGCCTCTCTCCCTCAAGCCTGTAGCATTGTATGGTGTTGTTATGGCCCAAGTTCAGGGCCCAGCACTTGGCATCGTTGAACCTAATACTGTTGGCCTCGGCTCATCAATTCAGCCTGTCCAGATCCCTCTGTAGAGCCTCCTGACCTTCAAGCAGATCGACACATCCACCTTACTTGTCATCTGCAAACTTACTGAGGGTGCACTCCATCTCCTCATCCAGATCATTGATAAAGATGCTAAAGAGAAGAGTCATCAAGTCTAGTGAGATTCCAGAATATCATGCTGGAAAACTTAACTACTTTCTATCTCAATGCACTGAGACGCTATATCTCTCTCCCATAAACACCAATTTTCTTAAGTCCACTGTCCCCAAAATAATTTTGATCCACATCATCTGTCATTTGTGTCACTGGCAACATGGGTTAAGCTGAAGACCAAATACAGTACAAGTTGTAGAAATTTTCAGAATTTTGCTGCTTGAGGAACATAAGATTTCATGAAAGATAGAGCTTTTCTTCTGGATGATTAAAAAAAGGTAACTCTAGCTTTCTGTAACGAAATACGAAAAATCTCACATAGCCAAGCTTGATGGTTTTTACTCATCTCTGCTTTCCATACTGGAATCCAATACTCTATTTAAAAAAAAAAAAGTTTTACTCAGTCTAGACTTACCATTACTGCTTAGATTACTAAGTCACTGGTGAGTTCAACAAAGTCCAATATTACCTTCAGTAACCTACATCTCCCATCACAAAGGATATGACCGAAATAGCTTGCTGTATACTTGTTAACTGAAACTGCATAAACAGGAGTTTCAGAAGCTATATGGGGTGTCAAAATGTATTTACATTTATAAGGTTAGAGGACTTGCTTCCAGTAATTGGCCAATATGTTCAAAAACTCCCTCAGAAGGGAAATCTAGAAGTCTTCCTAAACATGGACACATCTTTAATATTTGCGAGGAATTCTGTGCAAATGTATGTCTCACTATTCAGACTTTGCATTAAACTAGATTTCCTCACTATGTCTCTTTCCATCTATCTGCTTTCTCTCATGTATTCGTCCTCTCACACCGCAAATCTTTCATTACGATCAAACAATATTCTGTTTGCAAAATCAGAAAGAGTTAAGGCCATTTACCTACAGCACCCTAGGACATGTATCCTTCTGCACCTCTAGTGTTTCCAGTTCCATATCCCCAGAGGACAAAAATACCAGAATCTGTCTTCAATAATACTACAATAACAAAAGCATGCCCAAAAGCTAGAGAAGGCATAAAAAAATAGACACACATCTGCTCAGATTAACCCGATCTGTCTGTACACACTTTTAGCATTAAAATAATTTTGATTCTTTATCATTTGATAAAATTCCATTTATTTTAATACAATTGACATTACAGATGCTGTTATTCTGAAATAGAAAATAAACAGATAGTACACAAAACCCCTAATAATAATGGCTTGCACTTATCTCTTCTAGGGCCACAAAACTTGAAATTTATTTAGCAAGTATTTGTTAAAGGGTCTCAGGAAAAGCTCCTCAGATTAAATTTCACTTACCCAGTCTATTTTATCCACATTCCAATATTTTTTTAAGTCACGGAACTGCATTAGCATCCCCTTCAAGCCCACAACAATAATACTTGCTAGCACACACTGCAAAGAAATAAAAAACAAAAGCCATTTGCAGCATTGGTAGTGAAAACAAATGCTCCTTCTTCAATTTAGCAGTCAATATTACAGTTAAACTGTCAAAAACCTGAAGTTTCAAGAATGGGATAAGCACAGGTGTCCTTGTGACACAAACACAACAGTATCAAACCCCGTTGTTTTTTCTGGAAGGCAATCTGTAGGCCATCTAATTGTGAGAAAAGAGACAGAAACTTCAGGACTTCCCAAGGCTCTCCATCCACCACCAGACCAACAACATTCTGCTATAGTCTGAGGGACTCAGAAGCAAATCAGCACTCAACTTCTACACAATGAAGAATTGTAATTCCTCTTCTTCACCACCTAGAGAAGACCACTAGAGAAAAAAATCCATTAACTTTGAGGAAAAGAAAAGAATTTATTGTTCTCCAAATCAGAAAGGGGGAGGAGATGGATGAATGAATAACCTGGAGCCAAAAAAGGATGGAGTACAAAGTGATGGACTTGCAGTGCATAGGTGGGGAAGGCTGAAAAAGCATAAAAGAAATGAAATACCAAGAAAGTAGCATACAGAACGGTTTTTTTAAAAATATGGGCAAAAAAGCCTACAGGAAACCAGTCAAAATTTACATATTTACATATATATAATTTACATATAATCCATATAAAAATGAAGGAAGGAAAGCAGTATGGTAAGAAAGAGGACATATTGTGCACCCCTCTTCAAGTGTCCTTACTTTGCATGCTTAAAATAAGCTATAAAAGGATCTGTGTTTGAAAAGTGAGAACCTTCATGTGACACTATGTAAACAATAGCACAAAGTAAATTTAAAACACAGTTGTGTTAAAATTTCATGTACATGGCAGAATTTTGGAGCTGTATTTTGCATCTTTGACATGCCTATAGTTAAAATTAACTATTAATTTGTAATACCAAAAGCTAGATACAGCTTATGCGAAAACACACATACATTGCTTTACAGAGTCTTAGTGTGGAAGATGTATTCCGTGACAGAGAGATAAGAATACCTCATAACCTTTATGTAATTAATCTTAGATACTATCTACAGTCATTTGAGTCAAATTTATTTGGAAAGCAAATTCAAACATCATATGCATAACTGGAGAAAATTGTGGCTCTTCATTAATTTCTACCACACTTTGTCAATTTACAAATCCACAGCAATCTGGGTGTAAATTTTTCACAAACTATGTGCCAAAAGTAAGTAGAAGAGCAATGCTTTCTTATATACTTATGTGATAGCCTATATATGCAACTATATATGTGTAAAATCTGTATGTATTGTCACCTCTGGATTTTTTAAGACTTGCTGTGCCCTTACTATTCTTTCTCCCACTGAAATTAAATATAGCTATTTTAGAGGTAGTACCAGCTTTCCCTGAAAAAAATTAAGTCATTACAAAATGTTTGACATAATCTTTAAAAAAGAAGATAAGTACCGTACCATAGGCAGCCAGTACAGCATAGGTCCAATTGCATAGATCACCACAAGAATTAATACACAAGAGATAAGGCAAGCCACCTAAAACAATAAACAAGAAGAGCAGGTCATTCAGTCTAACAAAAAAAAGATACATTAAAATGTGTCAAAAGGTCTAATGATCAAATATTTTAGACAAAGTCAGTAATGAGCTGTGGAAGATGTTAGCTATTAATTTATCTATGGATTGCAGATGCGTGTCATTTCAGTTTTAATCTCTGGTCATTACCTTCAGTGAAAACATAGTAAGAGATCTCAACGTCTGTGCTCAACCCTGCTGACAGCACACAGACACAGTCCACAGCATCACTGCCACACTTGGTTATCAGAGTGCGAGTGTGCAGTATCTCATTCCAGAAGTTTTGCAGCACCCACGGTCATTCTGTAACGTATTTATAGCCATACGCCCTATGTAGCTCTAAATAACAAATCTGCCATAGCACTGAGCAAAAATTATATATGGAGAACTGCGTCATCATTTTTGCACAAGAGAATATTTCTAACTTATTTTACTGGGATCAACACTAAAAGGAAACTATTATGTTAAATCAGAAATCTCTGATCATTTCATTTTGATATCAGTGGGCTTCACTTAAGAAAATGTGGAAATTGGGGGGGGGGGGGGGCTGTTATATATTAAAAATGATAACTAATGCAGGTGACATGAATCCGGACAAATATATGGTCTAAGAATTACATGTTTCTTCACAGTATTACATGCTACTAATCTGATGGAGAAGTAGAGTGAAATTGCAATCTCCTACTCCACCCTGACTGCTCACAGAGTGCTTCTAGTTGCATTGAGATACAGTCCAGATTCACAGAAGGTTTTTGATGGTAAGTAGAAAGATGCTCACTTTATTTTTATATTGATAATGTTTCTTTACTAAAATAATTAGGTTTCATTTTAAGAGACAAGTTGTTAAAAACAAAACCAGACAAGCTGTTAAAACACTAGAAAATTAAAGCCATGGTGTACTTAAAAATACCATCAAGAATGATAGTCAGAGTGTTTACAGAAAAAGGGACACAAAATCTGGTGGTAAAGTCACAAGGAACTTTTCCCTCTTTCTGCCTTTCCAAAAAGCAAAAAAAGGTGTTGATTCAATTTGAAGGATATGGTCCCTCACTTCTGTTTTCTCCCAGGAAAAGACAACACTGAAGAATCAATGACATCATTGAATCTCAGGTAGAGCCATCAGAGAAAAAAAGGGCTGCTCTGAGCCCCTGAAAGGCTCTTTGCATTTCTTTCACGACATATGCCAAAGTAAACTGACTTCTCCCTATGCGGCCAAAGCAACACCTCACTCTTCTTTTTGTCTGTGATCTGACCAGCATTTATTAGTGATGTTCTTCTTATCGCCTTATTCTACCTATACAGCCTCAAAAGTAGAGAATTAAGTGGATGCATTGCTTTCCAAAAGGAAGGCAGGGGAGGGAATTTTTTCTCTTTATTTAAGTACTCTCACAGCGATAACACATGGCCACACTAACTTTTGGATGCAGGCTCTGCTGTACTGTGAAACCAATGGATAAAACCAAGCAGATACTTGGTTTTTTACCAAGTACTCCCCACCTTGAAATTCAGCTACGGTGGTTTCTTTTTCCATTTCATATATTGGATAACCTTCTATCGGGGTCTTTTCCTACAGGTACCAGAGCCAAAATGCTCAGATACACTATGCACCTTCAGGTTTCAGGTATAGGTCTTCAGGTTGCCTTAAAACTTCCTGCAAAAAGCCATGATGACTTACAACTGCAAATTGTGCAGATACTACATGAACAGATAACAGAAGAGGATGTCTGTGAGGATGAGGGCGTATGGTATAACATTGAACCCAACTCAAAGATATGAAATAGCTGATAGCAAAGTGGTAGCTAAACTATTTGCATATAAATGCTTCTAAAGATTATTATTGGATAAATTATTCATTATGATCAATCAAGTTCAGAGTACTATGTAGGCTAATTAACTAGTAATTAACATGTCGATTTTTGAAATAAAGCCCTGCATCATTTCTTAGTATTGTTGTAGCTGCATGAGAAATAATTGCAGAACATGGTCAGGAAGAAACAGTACCTATAGACTGAACTTAGCCTTGTCAGTTGTGCCTCGTTACCCTTCTCCTTGCAATTAATGTCCTTTACACAGGCAAGAGCAACAGTTAAAAAAGGCAATAGCAACAAACTCCAAAAGACATAACATTTATATGGCAGGATGCCACTGATGGACCCTTGAGTTTCAGAGGAAGGAGGGAGAGACAGTGCTTAGGGGGTTGCCCCAGATGTGTCCCAACTGCTGTCGCCCATGTGGTGCCTTCACACACAAAGGTCACAGATGAGCAGTTTGCTGCCTCTGTTGTACGTGAGCACAATTTGGACAGGTAACAGCCTCATAGGTTCACCACTATCATTTTCATCAATTGCAGTTCCCTCTTTTCTGAGCGACTGCGATAAGAACTTGTCGGTTTAGTTTCCATCAGTAGGAAATAGATCAAAAAATCCTCAAAAGTCTGAGTGTCCCTCAGTGTATACTGAGGAACAGGACATGTACACCGTGTCACAAGGCAGAAGCTGGGGACATTACTTGGGTTTTTTTAACAAGCAGCTCTTAAGGTTACTTCCATGTTATTTTGAAAATCAGATAAAAGCACTAAATAAAATCTGAGTTTTCTCTAAAACTTCAGTTTAGCCTGTACCATGAAATCCATTAAGCACCATTAGAGGGCACTTTCGTTACAGTGCTGACATTCACATAAAACTGAAAGGACTTGTGTGTCCTTTCCTGCAGTCTGAAAACAAAACTCCTCACTGCCACAGACTAAATTTAGAGTTTATCTTGAACTGAACAGGTGAAAATGAGTAAGTGGAACCACTAGCTTTCCTAGTAAGATAGCTGCTGATCAGATGCAATTCCATGCAGATTATTAAGAATGGCAGGTCCGAGTCATTTCCCAGATAGAAGGAAAAGGAGAATACAGAGGTACAATGGATATATCAGTACAAGTTCCGGTGAGCAGTATCATAGCCTTAATTTTCCTATGTACTTCACTCTATCCCCTTACCTGTGTTTTGGCTCCCGTGCTGTATAAAAGTGCCGTCCGTCCCATTGCTGCAGCACTTGGTATGCAAAAGAAAAATGAAGGAATCACATTGCTGAGGCCGTGAGCCAAAAATTCCTGCAAAGTTGTTAAACAGAAGAGGGGGTTTTTCTTACTGTTCTGTTATTTCAATGTTTCTTGCCAACAAAGGGGTCCCATATGTAAATATTAGCAATGACAAAGGGTGGCCATATTTTTGAGGGTAAAAAAATCACATATGTACATGATAAAAGATCTCCCAGCATAATAAATCTTCCCACAACTCACAACTAATTTGAATGATAAGGCTGATGAATCAGGTTCATCAAAGGCAGGAGGCACATTTTGTTCACAGAATAAATGGTATTGCTGAGTTTTGAAGATGAAGTTCAACCAAAATATTTACATCTTGATCCACATCTGCTTTTTAACAGGCCTCAGTCTCAAGTAGTGGGATCTGGATAGCGTCCAGGTTGTTTTGTTTCTGGCTTATGACACTACTGGAAAAGCCAACCACTGATTTCTTTTTTTTTTTCCATTTAGAGCATGCTTTAGTGAAAGCAAAGTATGGTAGCAATACTATCTGCATGCTGTCTTTCATTACAATTATATTTGGTGTTTACTCACAGTCCAAATGTAGACATGTCTGAACAAAGTTTTATCAAAGAAAAAGTGGAGAATCTACCTAGCATCTGCAGCCTAAGCTGAACAGTGTTTTCTGCAAAAGCGCGCCAACTTGGCTACCAGCACCAGTCTTCCTCCCCAGATCAGAAGGAGCTCATTTGACTGCTGAGGGCGGTGCATGAGGAAAGACCTCAGTACTGCTGCTACACATGGTATTGTCTCCAGCCAGGGCAAAACCTGGTCGTAAGTTTGTCTTCACAGCACAGCACAGGACAGCACCTCATTAAAGCTCCCCAGACAACCTCACACACCCATGAGCTACCATGCAGAACCTATGTTGGCCCCTGAATGCAATACAGCTACACCACCCCGCTACCATCGTAGCCTCTGTTCTCATGGAGGTTTTGCTCTTGTGCTCTCTTATTCAATGCAGACATACAGACAGTTTACACCACCTTGGTAACCGAGGTGTGTTAACCACACTACAGGATTTCCAAAGGTGCAGAGAGACATACAGGTTGCTGTGCTCTGTTTAGTGCCTTTGAGACAATGGAGCGTATCACCATGAAGTGTGACCTGTATTAAGCTCAAAGCATTTTCCCTCTTCTCCCTAGAAAATATGGCTCTGAAGCAGCGACAGAAATTCCTGGCCCAATGTGTTCAGTCTGAAAGATACTGCAGAGACCTGAGTAGGCAAGAACATTCCCACCATAATTTCCAATGATATAAGAGTTATAAAGGACATGAACTCATGTAGCAGGACTGACCTGTCTGCATAGGGTGTTCAAATAAACCTCCAGCTGCAAAACCAACTGTTCTTCATTCAGCCTCATGTCATTTATCCCAAACCACTTAAGAGAAAGGTGGAGGCAGCATTTTCATCATATGCTACTATTGCCAGTTATCTAAAATCGAGTGTTTCTTACCACAGTGCTTGAATTATTGTCTCCATGGATTTCCAGTTGGCTTGGAGTTACCCACCTGCCATGACGAGCAGTGAGGTAGTGCAGAAAGCAACATACCACTTCTATTTAAGCATGTCCACTGTAAAGTGGAACTCTGCACAGAAAGCTCCTAGGGCTGCAAATTCGGCAGCACTCTCTGAATCCACTCTGCTTCTTTTACACAAATAATCCTTTGTTTCGGATGAGACTGCTGCTTTAAGCTTAATTTTATAACATCAGATATATCCTGGGGCTATAAGTACCTGGTTTGTTTTTAGAACTGCTTTCTTTCTTTAATCAGTGGCTGATCTTAGCTTGTTTTTAAGGACTCAGCTGCCAGAGGAGAAGCTGTCTCATCTTAGAGCACTGGAAGACTCATTAACACCTAAATGCTGCACAGAATGAAGCACTACAAGATTCTCCTGAAGGATGCACTTCCCCAAGAGGAGCAGCTCAACCAACTAGGACATTATACAGAGCTGATTTGGGCTAGATTCGGGGTTTACTGTAATCACTGGAAGACCTCATGATGCCATATGGAACATACTCTTTCCTACTTGGCAATCATCTATAATGCATTTCCAAAATGGTGAAGCAATTTCAAGGTTTACTGAGAGTAAGGAGAAAGACCTTTACCTGGTTGTCATCCACAGCGTATTTAAACTTTTTAGCAGAGCCTTGGGCAAGAGCCAGTGATGCTACATAACCAACCAGTGCTACTCCAAAAGCTTCAGTGACGACTTCAGGCAGGACATTCATGGGTGGTGGTTTTGGTGATGGCAACCTGTAAAAAATAGACAGTCCTTTTTGCAAGCCTGATACGTAGCCTTGATGTACCTGCAATTCATGAAAATACAAGAGAAAACATCTTTGCATGCACAGCTAATTTTTAAAAATATTTGTGAGGTGACATTTTTCAATTTTTCAGATTAATAAGATCTCAGTCTGTGGGCAACTTCAGAGGAGAATTTGTGAAAAAAGATGAAACAATTTCAGATGGAGTATTCCATTTGCAATCTTCAATTTGAGAAATTGTGAAGGGATCCTTATTGGTTACCTCCCTCACTGGCAGATAAAATCAGCAACTATTCCCTAATTTTGTAATGCTCAATAAAAGAGACTACTGTATATTTTTTGCTTTTTTATAGTTGACTTTCTTGTAATGTTTAATTCAAACCTTTTAAACAATTCAGTGTCCTTGTAGGTTATGGACAGTATGGACATTTATTCCATCTGAAATGCCTCAGTTAAGAACTAAACCACACCAGCTTGTCTCTGCACTCCAGAAGAAGACTTCAGCCTCTCCAGAACACAAATCACACCACCTAAGAAGGAAATTGAGCGCTTAAGATTTTTAACACTCTCCACTGACAAGGCAGTTAGATATTTCAGGTAAATGCGTAAAAATACATAAGCGTGACCCAAGCTCTGCTTCTGTTTTTCAACACTACAGAACCTTCCTCTGTGATGTTAGACAGAAAATAAGCTCCTGATTAAAGCTGCAAATACAAAAATATCAAAAGGGCACTTAGCACACTCTTTTATTTTTGGATACATAGCATGTAACACCATGCCCTAAATACTTAAAAATAACTTTATTTCTCAGCAACTTCCCTTATTTTATCCCTATCAGTGCAAGCTGATGCTACCTTGGACTTGTACTTTCTGAAATTTAGGGAAACCCTGCAATTTGCAAAGGGGAGATTACACAACTGCCGTGTTATTCTTTACCATCTCTTAGAGTTTGAACATTCTCTCTGACATCTAATCTAATTTCTCATTCCAGTTAATTATACTGATTTTTTTTCACCTTCTCTTCAAGATCATGGAGAAAAATATATCACTCCCTGTACTCAGAATGCTCTTTTCTAGATTAAGCATGTCTAAATCATTTCATCAGAAGCCACATTTTCTAAAATTACTATATAAGTGGAGAATAACGAGTGTAACAATCTACAGGGCTTATCTCATTGCAAGATAACCCGAGACAGCCCTGAAAAAGCGGATTGTAATAATCTTGTAGGGAGCGTGCTCTGCCCTCCTGTCACACATCTATCAGCCATCAACAGGTACTTAGTACCTACTTTTTATTCCATAAAGTAATAACAGAGCTATGAAAATGTACAAGAAAGTCTGCACTTTTACGATGGTATCTATACAGATACACCTTGTTAAAATGGCGTTGAATTGTGAAAGATTATTTAAGGAGGTTGGAAAAGAACAGAATAGATTTTTGGTATTTCTTATTTCAGAAAATTGCTTTGACCTCTTCATAGACTGTTCTCAGAAGTAAACATATTTAAAAGCCACAAGAGAATAAAAAACACATTACCCTTCAGGAATATGTCCCACAACTTCTAGTCCATAGACGTATTCCATATTAGCATAGTAGCAAGCAACGGATGTAGCAATTATCTATAGATTCAACACAGAAAAAGATGTTACGTTTCTATTGCTTTTAGCTACTCACATGGTCCCTATTATTGCCATCCTTAATTCCATGACAGTGTTCATGCATTTATCCTTAGATCAATCAAGTAAGACAGGGAAGTATTATTATGAAAATTTTTGCAAATATGGAAGAGAGTCAAGAAAAACTAAGATCTGGACACAGTAATGAATTTAGAAAAGACGGCTGAAGAAGGACTGTTTGGATCAGGTTGCCCAGAGAGGTGGTAGATGCCCCATCTCTGGGAACATTTAGGGTCAGGTTGGAGGGGCTCTGGGCAAGCTGATCTAGTTGAAGATGTCCCTGCTCACTGAAGCAGGGGGTGGATTAAATGACCTTAGAAGGTCACTTCCAACCCAAAGCATTCTCTGACTCTCTGATTCCATGACTATGGTGGATTTTGTACATTCTATCTTAACGAAAGTGTCTCTGTACAAGTCTCTGTAAAGCCTCAGGAATCTTACCAATCAGTGTCCAAACTGCCACTATGCAGCTCATGCCCCAGACCACTGCCTTTCACAAGAGTAGCTTAAAATAAGTCACAACGTAGGTGATCCTGAGCGGTCCAATTCAGCTGATGTTCTCCGAGCCCATCTAATCCAGACTAGTAGTGTCAACTTTGACACAAAACACAGCAGAAGATGTGGTTGCCACTTGTTCTTACGTTCCAGCAGGTATAAATCTTGCTGAGGGAGTGGAAAGTTTGGCCCTGAGGAGGTTCAAACTCACTTCCTGCACTTTCTGTGAGATGAACACACAAACCGAACAGGCATGGGTTCCAGTCCATGATCCTCAGTTTCCTGGTACCTTTTATCCAGTATTGTATAAAAGGTAACACAGAAACAGATCTTAGAGCAGGGATCAGAACCACAGTACCTCCTTCTCCAGCATTTTGCCCAAGAAAAATTATTCTTTTGTAAATAAGTTTTCCTAGCAAAAAAGAGTAATTGTGATGATCTGCTCTGGAAAAGCACCTGTTCTTCTTCTTTTTTTTTTTTTTAATTTTCTTTTAGAGGTCTAGAGAAAAACAGAAACCTTCTGTCCTGGTGCTGATTGTTTGACTACAGTTTAATCCTTAAAGCAGGGATTTACAATGCAATTGCTAATTTCAATTTAGCCTTTGCTATGTGAAAGGAAAACTGTATGCAAAATTACAGAAAGCAGTAGTACAGCTATTTAACTGCAGATAAATATCAAGCAACAGCTAAGCCACGACGACCCCCAGCGACCCAGCACAAGACTTGCCTGGAGTTACAATGTGCCAATAACTTTTCATTTTCTATTTCTAACTTCTTACGCTTCAACATTCTAGGCTTCATGTTCTTATGGTTATGTAAAAAGTAGTAAATACATGAAAAATCTTATACTAATAGGGAATGTACAACACTTCTTAATTATTTAACCCATCTCTTTGCAGGTCTTACATTTAACATACAGCCGTGAAAATTCGCTGTCCCTTGAGTAAGTGGCAGATGTGGCTGTGGGTAACTATAGACAACACAGTAAACTCCAGCAGATCAATTGAACCACTGAAAGCTTTGTAAGCAGAAAGTCTGCTATTTGATTTTGTACTTACCAAAAGGAGATCGATGGGAAGAACAACTTTAATGTTTCTCTGAAATTTCTCATTCAGTTCTTTAACAAGAACAAGCACCACAATGCTCAGCAAGGAGAGAAGTAAAGCCTCCAGCTGAACTGATCGGATGTTCTCAAAGATGTAGGCATAAATCTACAGAGAACAGCAAATAACAATCACAGATTAAAAAATATATCATTTTGGGTCACATGCTATGGCGTATTCTCCACACCTTCAGACATCTCTAATAATCTGTGAGAGCTGAATCAATACTGCAGGAGCTGAGTCCTCGGACAAACTGGCCTACACTTAATATTTTGCAAGGAAGGAAATCACCAATTTACTACTACCATGGACTTCTGAAAACTCAAAAAATGCAGTGAATATTTGTATATATGAATTTACAAATTACTATTGGTAGAAGCAAGGAAGAAAATTCCATTAAGTGTGATATGTATCCTTTTCTTATTCAGTCTCATTAAATTCAGTGAGATAAACTAGTGTTGCACAAAAATATTGGAAGGAGCTTCCATGCACAAAGATTTCTTTTCGGCGCCCATAGCTCATAGCATCCATCAACTCTAATAGTAAAAGCTAGTTCTGAGGAAAAAGTTTAAAAGACAGGAGGGGAAAGAGAAGGAGAGGAAGAATGAAAAGGGAAAGGAAAAGGCAGTAGTGGCTGGATGGGAAGAGAAGCAACAGGAATCTATCTAGATGAGCATCTTCTTCAGGGCATCTGCTCCAGTGCACAAGGACGCCTTCCAAATATTTTTGCAGAGTAACTGTATAGCTTCACTAGGGTACACTGAGTCTCCTTGTTGGTTGCTTTTGCCCACTACATAACCAGTGCTCCATGGAGCGTGCTTTGATCAGGACCAAATGCTGTATATGCTAGTTAGCTGTCAAGTTTATGTACGTATGTTATTGGCTATTTAAATAACTAACTAACTACTAAGTCCTGTTTCTTTCCTTAGCATAAACTTCTAAGTTAAATGCTGCAAAGCAAGAGGTAAAAACAGGATTGGGGAAGAATGGGTGATTCACACATCAGTGGTTAAGTGCTTTCCTGGGGAATCTCTCCTCGGCAAGGTGCAGGAATTGCAGGTGCAAGGCTGCGAGGAGTGGGACACGCTGGACCATGAGGTTCAAAGTCCTGTCGCAGTGGGCGCTGGGATACTAGGGACCGGCTACATCACTGCTCGTGAGAGGCAGACCCTGGTGTTAAAAGCAAAAGAGGAGACTGGAGTAGAGCTAGGGAGCTGCAAATGGGAGACCTTCAGCTTTTCAAAGATTAAGGTGTGGTGCAACATGCTGTAAAACATGGTCAGTAAAATATAGTTGAGCCTTCGATGAAGAAAGGAAATATGGTGTTGAATAGAAGGAACATGTGGATTAGAAATACAGAATAGGGATAGAATGACCAATGGTGATGAGTAATAGGGATCTCTGACGATGTATACGATGTGGTAAATAACAGACTCTGAAGAAGGCAGTTGCCTTCACACCAGCACAGAAGACAGTTGTCAGTGCATTGTAATTTCAGTTCTGCTCTGAATCTGAGGGTCCAGAAAATGAGGTGTAAATCAGTATGACAACAGATTAACAGAAAGTTATGAAAAAAATCACAGGTTTACTGAAATGGTTAGAAGGGGTGAAGAAAGTTAGAGGGAACTTCTGTCCCAGTCAACAAAGAAATAAACAGACCCCTATCACAAGTTATTTTCAGGCCTCATGAATAAAAGCAATAGTCTATTGCCTGGAGGAGCAAAGAGGCATGAAAACGGCTATAATACACATGCTTACTAAAGCTGCAGAAGAAAAAAAACAAGGTAGGCTCAGTGTCTTGAATTCAGCACTTATGTTCTGGGTACTATTGTGTAGCCTGAAACGTAAACCATATAGAGAACAGATGTTAAAATCTAGGATGTAGATTTAGACTGCATTACAAATTCTTTTTAAAGCACAACATTAAGGATAATAAAATCAAGCAACGGAGGCTTGAAATAATAATATATTTTTTAAGTCATTTTCTCTGGCAATAACTAACAAGATCTCTAAAATAAATGAAAAGCGACACTTGCAGTTTTATCAAAATAAAGATTAATAATTTTATGCCCCAGAGAACCTATTCTCAAACACGTGTATAATGCTAACAAAGTTTGACAGTTTGGAGCTGAAATACATGTATTTAATATAGGACAGGAAAACTTACTAGAAAAATTATCTTAGGAAGGAACCCTGTTCTAGCAGAAAAGTGGTCAATATGATGATAGAATCTTTTTCCCACTGTTTTGATTCTGTCACTCCTTGAAGAGATAATGATTATTTTGAAGAATGAGTAAATCAAAATCACTTCCTGAATTTTTTTCTCTCATCCTGTCTAAGAATATTTTAATAATCTATAAGGGAAAAAACCTAATAAAATCCCTCTAAAAATGGTTTTACTCATACAGAGTAAAATTTAGTGCAGTCCTTTGAAATCCAGCCCTTGGGCTTTTGATTCAGGATGCACAGCATAACCCAGCAAAACCGTTTCTCAGAACCCAGGAAAACATTTCAAAATCAGCTTGTTAAACAATATGATCTATATATGCCATAAATCTGAAGAATAGTAATCAAATCGCAGTTTTTTAACCACATATTGGCCCACTGTAATCAGACAATCTGTGGATTGCATCTTGAGTGGCTTGGGACTAGTCTCTGTACCCATAATTTTCCAAGAACGCATTTTCAATGCTTGGCTCAGTGCCCAAGCAGAAGTTGTGATTAATTAGGACAAAAGGAGGCAATCTGGAAAACTATCTTGCAAATTGTGCCCAAAAACTCACTACAGGCTGAGCTAGAGCTAAGGTGAAGTGATAAGAAAAGGAAAGAAATGCAGTGATTCCCAGCTGTGGAAGTCAAAGAGATGTCGGCTTGTTTTGATGAATGGTGTCTATTGAAGTGCCAGCATTAGCTATCTGTGTTTATGATATTTATTTTTCCTAGACAGTGAGACACAAAACAGAACAAATAAATAAAATTTTAATGAAGGATTACAAAAATATAAAGAAATTATATATTACAAAAATAAAGAAATATCCCTATGTTTTTAGAATTTCTGTCTTCCTTTACAAATTTACTAGAAAAGAAGCTTTTGATTAATATTTAAAACATATAGCACAATTTTGTAGACCTTTGTCACAGCTTTTTCAGACTTCACAACAAACAGTATATGAACTGAATAGAGTATTCTTTGGTGTTTCTCTTCAAATCATACCCTTCAATATATAGTCTACATCAGCCAATTAATTAAAAAGATCAGGACCGCTAGTGTTTTGTAGCTCGTAGGAGTTCAGTAGCATCAACAGCCCTATTGCCAAAGTTCAAGCTTGTAATAGCACTGGCATCTGCTTCAAAAGAAATATTTACAAATGTTTTAAGATCTCAAACATCATTACAAATTTACTATTTTTTATATTTTGATGAGGCACTTACTGAAATAACTTAGAAATATGTAGCAGAGTTTAGATGGACATTGCAGTGTATGGAGCGAATTTTTGTGTAGTTATATAATTAACAACATTTTTAAATACAGAAATAATATATTAATTGAGCTGTTTGCCTCTTTATTTTTATTTTTATTGCTAATTTTGTGAAAACATTTTTACTGGAAACAAGGTGACAATATTGTGAGGAATTAGTAAAGTTTTTGGCAATTGATGCAAATTTGCACAAGTGAAAAAACAAGATTCTAAATTAGTACACATATATATACAGACACTGAATGTCCCTGTTCTCATGGGATATTAATGGCTTTGAGTTCCACTATATTTTCACATAATTTCATAGGGGATCTAGGTTAGACATCAGGAAAAATTTCTTTACAGAGAGGGTTGTGAAGCATTGGGACAGGCTGCCCAGGGAGGTGGTGGAGTCCCCATCCCTGGAAGGGTTTAAAAGACGTGTAAATGTGGTACTGAGGGACATGGTTTAGGGACCCTGGCAGTGCAGGGTGAATGGTTGGACTCGATCTTAAAAGTGTCTTCCAACCAAATGATTCTGTGATCGTAATGGTTTATATTGTAGAAAGAATCTGTATTCTGATTTATTAATGAAATTCTCTGAGTTCTACTTTTTTAATGTACACATGAAAACCCAGAAGATGATTAGTTCTAAAATCAGTATAGAGGCTGAAGCAAACAATAGAAGGAATGTATTAGTTACAACACTTCATACAGTTTAAGAGTAGACGATCCCATTGCATTTTCAATAATGTTTCATTCTGATGTTTGATAGACAAATACAACGCACTGTGGGAAAAAAGTGCAGGCAACTACTATGAAATGTACAGGGAACAAACTGGAGGAAAAAAAAGTTAAAAAAAGGACTGATAGAAGAAACTTGAAGGTTCTTTCAGCTAATTGCAATACAACCACAAGGATTTTGCAACAAACTTGTGACACAACCACAGAAGACCCCTTTTTGCGAGGTAGGTTTGTTATGTTGCAGATCATTTTGCAGTGCTGCGTTTTCTCAGAAACTTGTGGCAGGATAATTATATTTACACATGGATGAAGGGCAAATATAGATTGGCTTCTTCTGTTTTCAAATACCAAGTAAAACTTGATGACACTTTTCTTGTCCCTTGTAAAAATTATATTGCACATGTATTCCTCCCTCACCATTTTCCTTCTTCACCTTCTCCTTGCTGACACGCGCAGCTTAATTGCAGTGTCACAAACCATGTACAGAGAAAAGGAAATTTAATAAATTTCATAAACTATGTGTAAACACAAAAATCACGTAGGCTTATTGCCCATGTAATAGATTTGTTCTTCATATGCAAAGTTCGTTTTTACATATTTAATCATGACCTCACTTGCTATAAAGAATCAATTTCACTGGCTTGCTTTACTTTCAACTCTCCTATCACACTTTATTAAATATTCTTATTCTTGCTTTGCCAACCCAAAGGCTGCCTGAGGCAAATCAGTCAGCTCTGTGAGTGGGAGGTGTTTTGGAGGGGAGAAACTAAAAAAAAAAAACCTAAGCAAAAATACCAGTCTTTGGGGTTCAAGAATCT
Organism: Bucorvus abyssinicus; assembly: GCA_009769605.1. Lineage (NCBI taxonomy): Eukaryota > Metazoa > Chordata > Aves > Bucerotiformes > Bucorvidae > Bucorvus > Bucorvus abyssinicus. The sequence goes on along the minus strand of CM020033.1, from coordinate 9,245,517 downwards.
GGAGTAAAGAACATGTCTGGAGAGACATGCCAGATTTGCCTTTCACTCTCGAGTTATGTGTGCACACTAAGATATATCTAATTAGTATAATTTTAATATAAAACTGCAACCACAGAAAAAAATAATTGTTAAAATCTAAATCTCATGCTACTGACTGAGATTCTAGACCTTCTTAAAGCAACCCATGTGTGAACAGATACCAGAAACCCTTTAAAAGTCTTGTATGGTAAATTTTCCCTTCTAAATGTAGAGGCATTTTTATTATTCTTTTAAGTTGTACAGAAGATTTTTTTGTTTGTTGTTTGTTTTCACATAATTCTGCAGAGCAATTCAGAACCTTAAAAAACTCAGGAGAATTTTTCTTTGGAAAATGTTCAAAGTGGTTTGATTTCAAAAGTGAAGTGAAGGGCAAAGGACTTGTTTCAAATACATTAAATAATACAAGGGATAAGGGAATAAATTTCTTTCAAAGCATTTGAGTGACCTCATTTATGATATCATCAGCACACCAACGTGGAAATATTTCTTCATATCACTGCTGTTCTTCATTATTGCTCATAATGTATATTTTGATTATGTCTTGGCTGTGTACTTAACACCAGTCATCTCTACAGGACAACAATATTCCTATATGTAAGTATAGTCCCCATGGAAACACCATGAAAAAGAGGCCAGTTGTATTTTATAGTGAGAAGTAATTATGAAAAGGTTTTTAAAGAATTTTAAAAAAAAATAATATGTGATGAATCATTTGTAATAGTCTCACAGGCCAACTGACTGCTCATAAAAATGACCATGTCACTTTTAGTTATGTCCCTACAAAATAAATTACCTGTGTTTATTACATGCCCCAAATTCTCATTAATAAATCAGTCCTGTAAAAAACTTACCAATGGATTATCCAAACAAAATGTTACCGAATTTATAAAATACTATGAAATAATATTCTGAAAGCAACATCTTCCTATCACAGAGTTCACAGTAACAAACTTCCCAAAGTAATAGGAAAAAATAAAGAGCATAACTGTGCAACAAAATATAGTCAGTGTTTTTAAATAAGGTGTCCTAATCTAGTGACTAACTAGATAAAACCTCACTTCATCTGGTAAACCATTCATTTATTTATTGCTATCAATGCAATGTAAATATCACCTCAGCAAGTAAATAAGTTTTATTACGAGCAAAATATCATTTTGACAGATACTGTTGTAATACTACTAACACTTCTGACAAGAGATTATGCTCACAACACCTAAACTAAGGGTTTGCTGGAATAAATTACCATAAAGAATATGTAAAGTAAATACCGTAAAGAACAAAGAATATCTTTCGTGCAATAAGAATATACAACTTTGCCCTTTAAGGTTTCAGCCAACAATATCTAATTTCCAAAGGGAGTAACCGTGAAAGGCTGTATGAATTTTATGAAAATTACCTTAAAGCTGGACTCTTCCTGTGTTTATGGCAAAATAATATAAAGTCATAAAGCAATAAATAACATATCTAGGGTAATTTTTGCATAGGAGATCCACAAATCATGGGCCATTTTCCTTTTACCACAATGATGGACATGATTCATTCCACAAAATATGAAGAAAATACACTTAGAATGATATTTTGGTATATCCCTCCCACACGCTGATCCAGAAAGAGTTAACCCTCCCTGTACAAGTGTGTAATTGCTCAGGATAATAAATGGAATTATTGATGCTGTAATAAATACATTTTAAATTAATTACTGTATCCTTTCAAAATAAGCCCCATTCCTGATAATTCATTCTCAAGTTTTCCTAATCTGTTCTTACACACAGACTTAGCAAGATAAAGGTTTGGTATTACATCTTCTGGTCAATCACACATTCTTACACTTTATATATAGCCAAATACTGTAGTTAGTTAAGAAAATGTTAGCCAATGGATTAACCCATCTCTTTAACCGAACTTACATGAAAAAATCCCAGTGGTCCCGATATATATGGCATTTTCATTCCCAGCAGGTACTTCATTTGTGAAGTCACAACGTGTGAAGCTGCTCCTGTTGTCATTGCGCTTATCACTGGTTCTGTTAACAGGAAAGTGGCACTGCCCAACTGCAGCATAAACATTGCTACCTAAAAGGCAAAGGCGTGAGAATCAGCAATTATAATAAAATGCATCTTCCTGGGATAGGACAATGAGTATCATCCTTTTAATAAACTGTGAGATAATTGAGATAAAGATAAAAGGCAGAAATCCTTTGAAGGACAACTACAGCTGAAAATGGAACCCATTCGAGCTCTGTGGCTTTACCCGCATTATCTTACTCATATCACTAGTTTACCAGACTCTAACATTAATTTAGTAACAAAAGCAGTCTCAGAGAAGCTGTCTTAATGCAATGCTTAGTATTCTTTCCCGCTCCAATACATGAGCACAATAAACACTGTAAAAACAACAACTCAACACAGCAACGTAAAGTAAAGCAAGTCCAAAGGCGAGGGTGGAGCTACGACTCGTTCCTGCTCCACTGCTACTCAGCGTGAGTAGGCAAAGGGCTGTATCTTGGTCCAGCTTACGTCAATACCTACTGCCAGGACGTCAGTATTAGGATTCCCAATGTTAGTAATTTCAACAGCTACCGAACATATTAGCTGCTAAAACTATGATGAGTTGAGTCTCATGGTGAGAGCTCCATCATCCCGCAGAGTCCTGCCCTGCCCCGCCTCGGGCTGCTGCATCATCACATTTCCCTTCCCATGCTGTCACACAACTGCTTTGTTCCTCCAGTGCGCCCTTCATCTCCTGATATCCCACTGACCCTGCACATACAGTTCAATATACCACGATACTTGGTGCTTTCATGCTACAGTCCCATAGCATCAAATACGTCAAGTGTCACCTCTCCACTACCTCTAGTTACATCAGCTTCATACGGTGAGGTTTCTGGTTTTGCAGGTGTTCAGGTAAGGGAGCAACAACAGTTGCTTCAGATGATGGAGGATATAAAAATACTTATTTTCTTTACAGAGAAACAGAGGTGTTTACATAATTATGTGTTCTGTATGAACAAACTTTAAAAACTTACAGTAAAAGCATTTTAAAGATCTTTAAAATCTACTTCCTATGCATTTGAGAAATGTTTGAACTAACGGAATATCTGTATATGATCAGAAAATTTAAAACAGGAAGAAAAATTCAACATCCAATTTCATAAACACAATCCCATATACAAACCGGATTTCTCTGCTAGAATAAAGATTACCTTTGGCTCAGCAGTATTTGACCTTCAAGATTATTTCAGCGTTGTTGCAATTTTTACAGGAGTTATTTCAGAGTATAGGCATAATAGTAAATTAAATTAAAGAATAATATTCCTCTCTAATTCAGGAATCTGGACTACAGCTATATCTACGACTATTGTAGATACTTCATCGGAATGTAAGACAAATACCCAAAGTATTCATTAGATTAAAAAAAAAAAAAAAGGCAATTTCTTACTTCCATAATCTTTTGCATTTGCCATTCTTCTGCCTTAAAAGTTACATGCTCTTGGCACAGAGTTGTTTGTTACGATACTTTTCAAGAGGATTATTTTGTGTTTTACTAAATACCATCCTTTTGGAATATATCGCAGCCTTCTTTGCTTTATTTTGATTTGTTCTGAAGCTAAAAGAGTAATTTCCAAATGTTGTAATTCTTTATGTCTGAACACCATTTCTTTTTTTCACCATAAATCTCACCTGTATGCAGTGAGCTATGAGTATAATAGCACAATAGAAACAATAATACCAAAGTGAGTGGCTTTTAATCTACCACAAAATCCTCAAGTGAGCAATTTTCTCTTCCATCTAGAGTGATTAAATCTGAGATTTTTTTTTTCTACTTTCCGCTAATAGCATGTGAACAGCTCTGAGCTACACACAATCAGAACATTGATTGCCATTCAAGATTGGACCCCGATAATGATAATTACTGTTACACCCTCAGTGAGCAGTAATTTAGTTAGTCAGGTCTAAAACTGATAATTACTAACTTCAGCTCTTCTGTTTAGCTGTTTGTTCTAACAGAGTGCCCATTAACTTATTCAAAACACTCTTCACAGTAGCAAAGTTCAATAAGAAACAAATTCTGCCTCCCCCAGCCAGTTCCTGTTTGTTTTCTAAGTTTGTTTGTGTGAATGTGAAACTTCTATCTGTGTAATGGTTAAGTTTCCAGAGAATGAGATGATGGTTTTTGAGCTGTGCCTTCAACACCATGGACACAGCCCTGTGAAGTACATCATATCGCAGAGAAATGTTAGTTAATATGGGCATTTCAGAGAAAGTTATTACAGGGAATTACAGGGAAATGGTGCCCTGAGTGCAGAACTCAGCAGCTTCAGCATCACTCTCACATACACTTTTTTTTTTATATACCTCATTTTTTTAACTTTAAACCTTCAGCATTGTAGGGGGATGTGACCCTGATTCACAGGTAGTAACTAAAAAGTCACATTTCAAACATCCTTTTTATTGTTTGTTTATAACCGTGGGTTATGTAAAATACATCCAAGCCATGAGTAGAGTTTCAGGTAGACAATTTCTGTAACCACTCCGTTAAACAAGCAGCAGCCTACACTGGTCCCCCACCCCTTACTGCAGAAGGTAGCTCAGGACTTCCAGAAACAACGGCAACACTTCATCAGCAAGTACATCCCACTCTGTATTTACACTGGAGTTAAATAAATACAACATGCATCTATCTATCTTCCATTGCGAAGACCTAACAATGAAGCAACCAGAACAGAACACATGATTTTCAGCGTAACCTGGTGTGGGAAACTCCTGCTGACCCCGGCCACACAAGTAACATACAGAAACTGCTTACATGAAGAGGGGGCAAGAAGCGGTTTTGAAACAAGCCTCCCAAATCTAGTTGCATGTGATTTTTCTTGACAGCTATACTCAATATTTTTAGCATTTATTCAGGCCCAGATCAACTCCCCAGTTAACCTCCTGTGCTTGGGAACAGGCGTACAGCTCACAGCTTGGCTGCCACTGCTTTTTGCATAAACACCGTCTGAAACTAAGCTGAGCTGACAGCACAGGATTGCGTCACGTTACGTTATGGCATAAAATCTTTAACCCACTAAGCAATAACCAAAATGTAGAAAGTTCAATATTCTTAAAGAGATTTCCAATAATCTACTTTATCCTTGCCGGGTTTGTGATGTGATGTGATGTGTGTTTCCCATCTTATTTTCTGATACATTTTATTACTTTTCTTCCTTCTTGATGCAGAAAAACAACACAGAAAACTGACAGTGGAGCATCAGAACAGCAAAACCATAAAGTACCAAAAAATGCCATAGGCAAATTGTTTTCTCTTTTCATTATTTGTACCAATACCGGGCTTTTCTTTAACTGTAAAAGGAGCAAAATTTTCACGTATTTCAGGGTTGCCTCCAGAATTTTTAATTTTCCAAAATTTAGTTCCTAGGGAACGAAGGAATATTTCAAAGAGAGAACAATCACAGTAACAGGAATGGTTTGAAAGGCGCTTGGCTACAGTTTCTTTGTGCACCTTTTTCAGTACATCACACTATGTTAAAAGGCTCATGAAGAAGAAATTATCTTGAGATTAATTGTGCTTTCACCAGATGCATGGTCTTGATTATTTCATGTGAATGAAATCAGGAGCTGTCTTAGAAAGAAAAAAAAAACAGGAGAAAATGAGGGAAAGCAGCCTTGGGTTAAACCACAGTAAAGGAAAAAAGATCATGGAAAAAATTATAAAACCAAGAGTTTAGGCAGAAGTGGTGAAAGGAGCGATTTCTAAAAAAAATTACAGAAATAAACCAAAAAGTAAAGTTGATGATGGAAGAAAGCTAAGGCAAAGAGAACCTTTTCTTGCAGCTGTCTTCATGGGTCCGTCTTACCCTGACAAGCAGAAGAGAACAGAGATTAAGCCAGCAGAAGAGAAATGAGTAACTGCAAAAAGCAAAGCTCTCACGTTCATTAATTCAAGCCCTTTTGGTTCTTGTCCACGTTCACCACTTTCTTCCCATGACAACGCACTCAGTTTATTATTGTTAAAATTCCACTCTCACTGTGTAGTCAGTCTGACTTTATGGCCAGAAATAATTTTTAAGACAGAACAGGCACTTTGGAAATCACTGATCTCAAACGTTCTGTCCACAGTAATAGAAAGGCCGATACCATGTTACCTGCTGCATGAATTCAGTTTTGGAGAATGAATTAAATCCTCCAAAACTCCACATTCCTGAAGGTGCGGCTTTTTTTCACCATTAAACCAAAATAATTGGCTGCATGGTCAGTCACAGGGAATATCTCGTGGAAGGAAACAGTAGAGACACTGAGCTTCTCACTTACTATGTTGTATTGGTTATCTCAAAATCGGAGGTTGCAAGCTTGTTCTCCAGATAACAGGAACATTTTTTTCTTTCCAGTACTGTACAATACAATTGTACAGTTTACATTTATTCGTAAGTTTTTAAAATAGAGTAGCTGGAAAAGAAAAAAACAACAAAAAAAGAGCTAGGGAAAAAAAAAATTTAGAGGATTGGAATGCAATAGCCAGCCATTTCTTATTTACAGAAGAGTAGCAGAACTGAAGTCTGTAGTACTGTGGTTCTTAAAAGAATACAACTTTTTTTCTAGGATAAATATTAATTTTTTCTCACTTTGAACTGGAAGCAGCTTTCCTCTATTCAGCAAATTTAATGCTGAGTTTCAGTTGGTTTTTTTTATAGAAACATTTATGCAAGTGTTCTTGCACATATAATGACAGAATCTTAGAATCATAGAATGGTTTGTGTTGGAAGGGACATGAAAGATCGTCTCGTTCCAACCCCCCAGCCATGGGCAAGGACACCTTCCACTAGATGAGGCTGATCAAAGCCCCATCCAACCTGGCCTTAAACACTTCCAGGTATGGGGCATCCACAGCCTCTCTGGGCAACCCTCACAGTGAAGAGTTTCTTCCTAACATCTAATCTAAATCTACCCTCCTTCAATTTAAAACTAATAAGGATCAAAAAAATCTTACCCAAAAGCTTTTTTTGAGGATTTTTTGAAGCTGTAAAGGCACCATCCAATTCTAACTACAAAATCATTCCATAAGCATCTGTTCCATTCCGTCATTTCCTCTCCCCATCAGCACCTCTGAGGAATTTAATATCAGGGAATAATTCCATTAACTTGACTAGCTTTCCATGACCTGTTATCTTTATAGAGCAGCAATTACTTCCTGCCAACAGCAGTTAGTCTTAAAAACACACCTCTTCCTTTTGCCTTCCCTCTGTGACTCACTTCACACGTTTTTTTCCTTTTTTTTTTTCCTTTAACATTATTTGCTAATTAGAATACTTAGCAAGGCCACTGGAAAAATAGTATCAAATTGCTTTTCTGGCCAAGGAGGTAACCTGCTGTTTTGGAGAGGGACGTTTCATCCCTTCTGTGGTAACTGCCCAAGGTATGGAATAGTCATAGCATCAGTCGGTTTTGTGTAATTAGTGTCTGATTAGAGCACTGCATTATTATTATTATTATTATTATTATTATTATTATTATTATTATTATTATTATTATTATAAAGAATCAGTCTTATGGCCAGGCACCATAATGCACGTCTGCTCCCTTCCCAGAGAATTACCATCCCAAATACACTGACAATTCTACTTCGTATTTCAGGATGTCTTCAACAGAAAACAGTTGCCCCAAAATACAACATATTTGTTCTTCTTGTCCCAGGGTATCTCATCTGTCCCAGGCTATTCACTAATTTTTAGTTTAGTCTGATAAGTAGAAGCAGGTCACTGACTTAGCTCTCCATTACCAGCAAGGTGTGACCTGTCACCTTACCTAGGAATTGCAGCAACTGTTAGCCAGAGGACTGGAATCGTGAGAAACATGGACTTCCACGCTTAACAGCACCTGGGATGATGGCAAAGTTTAATCACAGACTTGATCCAGACTTTCATTTGAATATCGTGGATCAGTAGCTTCAAGGGACTCCTCTAGGAAATAAGTATTTTAATCTGGTCTGTAACCATTAAACTCACAAAAAGGACTTAGTGGCAGCACTACAAGCACCAGCTCTGTTAGTAGGACTCTAATGCAAGTGACATTAGTGACCTAGGAGAGGAGCCCATGCACATGGCACAGTTCCCAATCAGACCTGCTTTGAAGATGCAGGCAGAGATTTCCTCATTCCAGTCATGCTTAAACAGGTCTTAGGCTGAGATAAGTCAGCTGGTGCTGCTGAAGGCATATGAAAAAGCAGAATTTTTCAGAATGAAAGTGTAAAAGACCCAGTGTATTCACACACCTCATGGGACTCTGCAGCAGCTAAGCAAGAAATTTCTCCGTTGGATTTTGAAGTTAGACCAAATGCAGACACCAACTTTCTGCTTGAGGTGTTTTGGCCTTTAACACTCAAAGCTCTCTGGGGACAATGTGGGAGATTGTCAGGCTGTGAGCACAGCACTCCCACACAAAGAGCTCTGTGCATGCTCAGAGGACTCTGATGTTAAAAGCATCCTGGACATGATGCAGGGTAATGTTGAACACACTGGTGCAACAGGACAGCACACGCAGCAGCCAGGCACAATCAACATCAGCTCTACTCTGTATGCTGTCTGCAGGGTTTCACTCATGCTGCTACCCCAAGTCATAATTCTGTAACCAATAAAAGAATGAAAAAAATGCAACAGAAATGACCATGCTTCTTAATATTTCCTACTGACTAACATAAGCGTGTACCCCAGTTCTTGCCAACCATGTGGGCCACTGGAGATCCCATTCTGAGCAACTTCGCTCACCCTCTGCATGGTAGAGAGATCCAAAGCACCAAGCTCAGGGGTCCAGGCTTCTCTCAGGAGGTGTTGTAATGTCAAGTGCTAGAATTTCTTCTCTTTTAACAATTATAAGGAGAGAGGGAAGCCGCCTTTGCAGACCTAGGCTACTGGCAATGGATAAAAGAACTCAGTGCTTGTGGTCAGAATAGGAAAAGACCTCTGATCATTTGAATGAACTTTGGAGAATCATTTGAAGACATCTGTTTTACTAATGTACTTTGCTCTAATGATGGGTCTGTGAACTCCAAAGGGAATTTAAAGTTGTTTTCCCTAATGTTTTTAATTATTGAATATTGTATAGTATTTCTCTTCAAGCCAAGAGCAATAGGAAACTTCAGGAATATGTCAGTGCTTACCAGGAGCTGATTCATGTTTTGTTTCTGAAGGAGAAGGAAAGGAAGCACAAACAGGAATTGAATGTTATATTAGAGCTGACTGAATGTGGTTTTACTTCATATTGCAACACCCTAGGAACATGTATACAGACAATAACTACACCTCAACAAAGGAGAAGCAAATTCTTAAAAGGCATTAACTTCCTCATTCATGAACATTGAACCAGTCGATGGTCAGTTTTTCTTAGAGAAGTGAAAAAAAAATGTATTACAAAAGTCATAGCTGGCACGAACGCAATGCACCAGTAGCCTACAGAATATGTTTGCCACCAACCTGAATGATCCCTCCTAGAAGAGAAACTGCTGCTGCAACTCCAATCCTCTGCATTTCAAACTCCGATAAGCCCAAAACTCCGGAATTATTGTTTGTAGTCAAATTAGTGCTGACTGAAGGAACAAGACGCTCAACTGCGTTGGCAGATATTAAGGAAGTTAAAGCAAAAGTTCCTATAAAAAAAAAAAGCCACACATTAGTCAACAATAATTCTATATCTCTCTGTACTCGTGACTCATGGTCTCTTTTTCAAAACTTGACCATTAAGAATGAAAGTGCTATTTTGTGCATTCCTGTGACATTAAGAACAATTTTTAAGGTAATCTTTCTATATAACACACAATTCTTCACCTAAAATACAATTTGTGCATGTGAATTCAATGTCTTTTTTTTTTTTTTTTTTGTGAGCATATTCATGTAGACACGTTAACAAAAGAGGTTCAAACACAACAATTCACAATGATTTCAAGTTATCAGAAATGCCTCTAACTGTGAAGAAACAGCTTTTTTTCTAAGGATCCCAAATGTTCACCATTCAAATTTCCAGGGTAATTAATTCACGCTGTTTACATAGTACCTAGTGCGTTATAGTTAGCAGATGCCTATGTTCAAAAAATCAACAATCCACACTCTAATAAACGGAGGCAGATTATGAGAGAAACATTAACTTGCTGAGAGGGGTAAAGCAAGTTTAGTGACACATAGATAAATAAGGATGATAATTCAATATTAAAAAGCACAAACTCATCAGGCAGAACACTAAGAGCATAAGAAATGTCAGACCAAAGGTCCATCTTGCCCAGTACGCTGCCTCCAGCTGTGGCAATCGGAGGTGTTACCCAGGAAAAGCACCTAAACCTGGCCGCTTTCTGCAGGCCATTCCCCTCATAATCCCACAGCACCTGTAGCTGTTGTGTTAAGGAAGTACATCCTCATCTGGCGCTTTTAGACTATGAATTTGTCAAATCTCTGTTTGAACCTGATTGTATTTTTTGCCTTGACAATGTCCTCTGGGAGCAGGTTCCAGAAGTTCACCACCTTTAATCTATAAAGTTCATTGTCTTTAATATATACTTTAAAAGTCTTCTAAAGTGATATCCCACCATTTTCATTGAGCTTTCCTTATTTCTACTGTTGCAGGACCTGGTGAATACTCTTTCAACTTTCACCTTGGTCCTCATAGAGTAAACCTCCCAGCATGAATTCCTTGGGAACCTACGAGGGACACCTCCGCCCTGAAAAATGGCCACTAAGTCCTACCTTTTGCTTCTTATCCTTTAACCTGTTAATAATTAATAAAAGGACTTTTATCCTATCGCAAGGGCAACTTAACTTCTTTATTTGGTGTGGAATCTTATCAGTAGCTGTTTGACCACTCTGATATAAACTATACTCAAAGCATTTCCTTTTTCCATGTGCTTACCGACACTCATAGAGACCTCTAGGAGGTTAGTGAGGTAGGATTTTCCTTTACAGTAGTCACATTAACACCTCTCCAACAGACTCTGAATATACATATATTTCATTATTCTTATTTTTATGGTACACAGGTCTGCAGTTCCCAGGATTTCTTCCAAAGCCCTTCTAACAGATGAAATTACACTAGTAACTTGATGGTCCTGTGGATTAACACAGAATGTCCCTGTTACACCTTTGTCAGAAAGGTGTTCCATCAGTTTCCTTCCCAGCATCCTGGTTTTGACATATTTAAAGAACCTTTAAAAACCTACCATTTTCATCATTCTTCATTTCATGACATTCTTCGAATTCCTTCTTTTAACCTTCTAAATGTCCTGTGTGTGACTTGCCACACTTCATGGCTTTCCTGCTCCCCTCATTTAGCCAAGCTGTCCATTTTTCTTGTGCCAAACTCTCCTCTATGACAGTCCCCTTAATTTTTCCATTGAGCCATGAAGGGGGTTTTTTGATGACATTTTCTTTGTTTGAATCATGACACACATTTTATCTGAGCCTATAATACATTTTTTTCAAGCAACACTCAGGATGGTTGTAGGTATTTTGCTTTTCAGATTGCTCGGGGAGGGGTTTTATATACCTGTTCTCTCATTTTTACTTTTTTTTTTTTAAGTTTACTTAAAATTGGATTTGATAACTTTTTACATAAAATTCAACCTGAAATCAAAGACCTGTAGGTGGTATTATGACAGATGAAGCTGCCTCAGAGGATGCTCCAAGATCAATTACATCAAAAACATTCAAGAAAAAAGTGTAGAGGTTAGTTGCTCAGGTGAGTAATCTTTTAAAGTAGATCAGCTATCTAGAAGAGACATTTCAAGTGAGTAAAAGTTGAGAGAACAGGGCCATTGGTGAATTTTCCACTTCATACGGAAACATGACTGACTTCACGAACAAAGAGCAATTTTATAGCCCGTATACATATGGAGAGCCCCACTGATCTTACAGAAAATGCCCGTAGATGAAGAGATTGTCACCAACGTACGTGAGGAATTAGGGAGCATTTGGAGATCTGAGTCAGGCCACTATAGCTCCAGTTCCACTTGCATACCATAATGCCTTAACCAAGGCTGGTGGGATGACTGCATATGTCACAGATGTTCATTTTAAAAAATCTTCACTATGCCAAGCGAACTATTTTGTTTCCTTTTTTTCCAGAATTAATTCTTAAGGAATGTTGTGAAAGGAAGGAGTTTCCATACCAGGGACAGTGCAGTTATCTCTGGCCCTGGAGCTCTCAGATGAGTGGTACTCAGCAAATCGTTCTCTGAACAGTACTCCCCCCCAAAGATAAAACCTCAGACTTAACTTCTTGTACTTACCCATTTTATCATCCTTTTTCATTACTAGAATTTATGGCAGACAGATACTTCTTTATTTACATTCCTACATATGACTATATGATGGATTCTCATCTTCATAATAAACTTACACAAATGAACTACTGAAAATACACTGCTAAATTATTAATTTTAATATAGGTTCATATTTCAATATATTTAATGAAAAAAGTTCATAAAAAGTATACTAATCTATCTCTACTCAAGTGTCAATATTATTTTCTAAACTCTAAATTTTCATTTTTTCTTTAACATTTCTCTTTCTTACATGAGCTGAGTACATGCCATCACTTATTATATCTTCAAGTCACCAACAGCATCCACAGATCCTTCTCAGGCATCAAAAGGCTCAAATGCTTTCTGTGCCTTTAGAGAAAATAAAATTTTAAGCTTTCCTTTCGTTGTAAGACAAGTTATAGCTGTTCAGCAGTTTTTAATAATTTAACTTTATGAACAAAAATCTGCTCAAAATACGTGGCTGCCTTCTTACTAAAACATTTGTCAGTCCATACACTTGTGCAATCAAATTCAGAGGAGTTTATTTTGTATGTGATTACCCAGAACTGTCGGTCTTCCTTTCAGGAGTTTTCCTCCTCCAGAAGGAAAACCTACTTCCACCCTGCTTAATCTTCTGACTAGCACAGAGGCTGCTTCCCTTTAGCCAGTCCTGCCTTGTTACTACTGGGCTTATCTCATCCTTCCTGCAAACTTCAGAGGCCACCGAGAGCCCACTTCTGCACACCAAGAATTTGTGGTTCAATCTTATGGGTATAATTTTCAACTTCCATCTATAAATAATTTGATTTCTTTGGAGTCAGAAACAAGAGCATTCACCAGCCTGCTTGGAGATCAAAGTCATTAAACTCTTGCTGCTTCTCTTGGCTCTGCCGAGGGTAAACAAGTAACTCATAACCACTAGTGTAGTAGCTAGGGAGCACTTTTTTCTGCCTACATGATTACCCTGCAAGGGGACAGGAGTTGCGCTGAACTCATTGGGAGAATCTCTGGCTTTAACAAAATATCAGGTAATAGGCACAGAAAGCTTTTTTTCCTGAGAAATGCAAGGTTTGTTTTTTAGTCAGGTGAGAAGTAATGTGTTTTCTATGGTTTAAGAAGCATCCGAGCTTTTTTCACACCTGTTTGCACATATCTTGTTGGCTGAGCCCTTTCTTAAAATCTCAGCCTGAAGTAGATTTCCAGAGTTAAAATAAAAAAGGCCTTAGTAAATTATATTTAGAAAGGAAGTGTCAATGCAATATTAAATCATAATGGCAGGAGCAACTCCAATATATTCTTAATGAGGCTCTTTAAAGTACCTAAGGTGGCAAAAATCAGTTGTAGTAAGAAGCAAAAAACCCATCTTATTTCTGTTTAGTCTTAGATAATTTTCCTTCCATTGATTTATAACAACAGCAAAAAACTGCTCAGTTTCCAATTCCTTTTTTCTGAAAACGTTTATAAAAAAAGACACTTACCTGTAGCAACATGACGTCCCATTCCAAATATGGCATATATAATGACAGGGAAGAAAGAGCCATATAAACCAAAAACTGGATGGACTGAAGACAGAACTGCAAAGGCCAGCCCTATAGAAAGTTAAATGGATTTACTTCACTATATGAAGATAAAACTGTTCAGCTTCTTTTTTTTCCTAATGAGGAAATATCTACAATTTTATTAACAACACGAAAAAAACCCTCCTTAATTTACAAAAACCTAGAGCATAAGACAACTACTGTACAGTGAGGATCAGGAAGAACTATCAAAAATTTTTCATCTATTGTCTGTCATCAAAGTCCTCACACTTTCTTCTGAGTCTTGGTCACAAGCAGAAACAAATGGGTCACAATCTATGGCAACAGCTACCATGTTTCCAGGTCATCTCCATCAGTGGTTCTAAACTTTTTTAAATAGACCATCCTGACATGTCCCACCCTGACAAACATGTGTTTGAGGCTGACAGGACTCCAGGTGGACAGATGGTTATTTCTTAGAAACAGTTCAAATCCTTTAATTTTGGTTTGGATGGAGCCCCTTCAGTGTCCTTTCTTCTAATTTCTTAAACATAAAAATAGTTCAGTGTTCATTGTCTTAAGGTGCCTGGGGTTTTGAATCCTTTAGGTATGAACATCTTTTTCATTACGTAAAGCTGTCTGTCCAGTAAAGGATGCTGTGTGTGTATTGGGAGAACGACCATGCCTGGTCTGTGACAGAGGTGATTCAGATCTATAAAATGGAGTTGTTGCTTTCTGTGACATTTGAAATCTCCAAGCGTTTCACCTGTTCTCAGAAAAACATTGCAGTGAAGATTTTGCTGAGATGGATCTTACATGGATCATCCTCATCCACACTGCACTCAGCAAATAGCACTATCAGTTATAACTTGGAGACGAGGTATTTTAAAACATGTCTGTTTTAAAACTCTGGTGCCTTCTTTTTAAACAGAAATGGCTCTGCCTTTTGATTAGCTTATCTACTGTTCATGTCTTCTGCTGTTTTCTCTTAACACACCATTATCATAAATCAGAAAGATATTTGAAATTATAGTTCTACATCAATGTCCACATGGTCGACAGATGCAACAGAAGATTCTGACCCAAAAGCAACACAGAAGGGTGTGCCTCAGGGGGATAAAAACAGCAGAGGAGACAACTGTATGACCCTATCCAGATGAAAGAGAGCATGGGGGAAAAAAATAGAGAAAAGGAGAAAGACATTTTTAAGGTTTTTTTCAAGACTGAAAAGCTCTTCCATTATATGAATAAAATCAAAACCAAACAAAAACTTGATAATTAATTTGCTAGTACAATACAACTCACACAGATATTTCAGTCTTGCTGAAGACTAATTTATTTTACTCTCCAAAAAGTGAAGGAACTAGCAAAATCAGTATAACTTCAGCCAGACTTTAATTATGACAACCTAGTTGAAGTGACTCCTCTATGTGGGCAAGCATAAGGGAAATATACACATTTCAGTACTGAATGCTGAGCCAGGTACGTACTTTACAACAACTGTTGGGAAGAGGTCTACAGATCCTAGTTAAGACGATCTGCAAAATTCTCTGTTTTAAGATACTCATTAAGTGAATGAAAGGAATTCTCTAACATTGAACCAGAGAATTACAAATATAGAACGTTTTCATCTGAAAACTTTCCCATTTCCAAAAATTCCTATTCACTCACTGCAGAACACCTACACAATGCATAGAGAGCTCACCATGGTGAGTTCCTTTGAATGCCCTCCTCAGATTTTTTTCTTCAAATATTTGGACTCCATCAGTTATTACAAGGGAAGCACAAAACCTCCATCTTCACCAGGAAAGGTTAACGATTTTGAAAGATACGTTTTGAAATATCATCTTGCAGAAAACAGATTATGTTCATAGAATTTTTAAGTTTGTGCTTCAATTGTGTTAGTTTGGGACCTTGATGTTTTCCTTATAAAACCTATGTGGTTCACTTTTAATAGGTTTTCAGCCTAAGTAACTTTACCACTCAGTTTGAGGAGTTGTACAAAGCAAAACTGAAGGGTACAGTAATACACCATAGGTCAAGCTATAATATTTCCAGAAGAGGAACTACTAGCTCTTTAACTATGCAATATTTCCAATTGATCCAGGATTAAGAACAGTATACATTGTTCTTTCAACATTTACAAGGAAAACAAGGGTTCAGCTACTGCAAAATATTCTGTCACCATCTGGCTGTAAAAGCCAATTCTCGCTTCTCTACATGTGTTTATTTTGTTTTTATGTTTTCTAAGAACAACTGAATCTGAAACATTTAACAATTACGGCCAGACGGTGTTTGATCCAGCAAAAAATGTACCTGTTGTGGGTAGAGCACAAGAAGGTCAAATGAGCCTTAGATTAAGCACGCATAAACTGTGTCAACATCTCCATTAGCTCTCTGGACAGGGCTGAGGGGAACAGAGAGTCACAACCCAAATGAACCCTTACGGTTAGAAGAACTGGCCAACCGAAACCTGGCATGAGTCCTGTAAAACTGTGGAAAAGGGGTTGTCCTGGCCAGCAAACCCCCAGCATCCACAGGATTTTTGCTTTACTCACAGACTTGCTGCTGAGAAACATCTCTTGTCTACAGGCAGATAATCTAAACATAAATCCAGGTTTTGTTTTTTCCCTTTCACGTGTAGACCTTTCACAGTCTTTTTGTATTAAGTGTCCAGAAGCGGTGTCTTGGGTTTTTTTCATGGTGAGGTCATGGCAATCAGGACAGAACTAAAACAGAGTCCTGGCTTTGTCAGCTTTTTGCTCCCATTACTAAAGCATGTCGACTGTGTGCAAAAGCAGAGAGGCATTATGAAACAGAATTAGAAGGCTTCAGGTGTTCTGGTTAGGCTTATAATGTCCTAAAGGTTCAGATACTTTTAAAGATATAATCAGCAGTATATTTCAACTCATTTAATTAATTTTCATATTAAACTCTGCTACAGTGCATTCTGTATGCTCAAGAATAGTCATAGGACGGGAAACATTATTTTCATATAATAATACTCAAAACAAATAGGTCATAAAATAAGGACCCCACATAATCTTCGCTAGTAATATGGAGAAGTCTCCATGGCAGTGACATTAAGGTTTTCAAATAAGAATATAAATTCCATGGAAAGAAATGCAAACAAAGAATGAACAGCAAGTTCAGATGCAGTACATTAGTATTGTGGTTCTTTGTTTTATCTACCTTCTCATCATAAGAGAACATTGTGCAACACAGTTTCATTGAAAAACGTGATTTCTGCCTAGCACCAGGTGCATAACAATCCTCTGGCACGCCACAATGAAAAGCAAGAGATGTTGCACCACTGTTGGTAAATGTCAAATGCAGGTAACTATGAAATAAGAAGCCTGACACAAATAGAAACAAGGCCATGTCCGACCACAGGAGAAAGGTCTCCGTTTAAGTTGATAATTTCTGCTAATTAGGCTAGTGCCAAAACTACAGCAATAAAAAACCATTTTCCAGAGAAAGAGCTATGAGTCTTCAGAGTATGGTCAACTATTTAACAATTTTCTGCATCCGGAAATAAGCTCATGATACATACGATCCGGGGAAAGTTATATCATGTCTTCCGGAAATACGATAAGCAATACAGAAATTTAAATGAAGCAGAAAAAGTATTAAGTCTATAATTAATTTGAGGAGTTTCAAAATTTCTGTCACTATTTACCGCGAAAAGCTATACATTTAAAAGTTTTTCTGGTACTGTATGTATTCAAATAACTTTTTCCTTATTGTAACATTTTATTCTTAAATGTGACTATACTAAGATGGTCAGACCCGAAGTTTAGGGAACCCCAAATTACACTGATGCATCTTATCCCACTCAAAATGTTATCTGCAGTTGTGGTCACTCTCTTATGCTTCAGAAAATGACAATTTCTCCCTTTGTTCACAAAGCCAAATTATGTAGTAAGAAAGGTATTTTCTGTAGATGCCCTAAAATGTAGAATTAACATATATTTAATGAGTCTCCTGTTAATCCTTCTTGGAGAAGCAACAACTCAGACACACATGGTTCATATTGCAGGCTTTCATTTCTAACTCCAGGAGAGCTAAAATTTACTGAAGAAAAAAAAATAAAACCACCACAGAAAATATTTTAATATTCTGTTTCATAACAATTTTGCTATACAAACCTACAGTTCTGAAAGATTCCTTGATACTGCCTTGTCAAAAGTTGTTAACACAAAATGATCCTTTGGAAATAATGTCATTTACTTCCAAAAACTGGAAAGCTCGGTATTGGTTCTTTCAATGCACACACACACCTCATGCCCTGCAAGATCTCTGTTTCCTAGTGACACCATTTACTGGGGCTACACATGTGGATTGTAACTTCTGTCTGACTTATTTAAAGACAAAGCATCAAAAGCTTAAAATCATTCCTTAGTTCTTCTGTCATTCGAAGCCTGAGGTGAGTGAAGAATGTGAAACCAAGATGGGGGGACAGATGCTGAAAAATGTACCATAAATCTTTCAGAGACCACACCATGTTGAGATAGCAACTGTTCGCTCCTTCTTGAAGGATGCTTCAGTGCAGTTCCTTCCCACGCAACTGTCTCCTTCAGTCTAGTGAGAATTAAGCACCTCAGCTACGTAAGTCGTAGTACCCGAATTCACAGTATTTCACAGTGTCTGAAATGCAGCTTTCCCAGTGTCCCACCTGACAACTACATCAAAGGTGTATTTGAGAAAGCACTGTTCTATTCTGCCACTTTGCAGTTCTTCAAATAGTGACATTTGTATCTTGATGATCAAAAGAAAGGATATGCAAGTATAATGGTAGAAGAAACAAGTGAACTGCGTGAGCCTTTTATGAAGTCACGATTTGAGAGAGCTTGTCCCTCCTGAAAATAAAAAAGCTTGGAGGCACCCAAAAACAGACAGAAAAAAGAAATCTAACACTTTCTTTTAATGGAGGGACTAGAAAAAAAGCTATAACTCTTGACAGAAAATCAGAGATTAAATGTTTAGGCCTCTTTAAGATGAATTTGACACGAC
This sequence comes from Bucorvus abyssinicus, assembly GCA_009769605.1. Classification (NCBI taxonomy): domain Eukaryota; kingdom Metazoa; phylum Chordata; class Aves; order Bucerotiformes; family Bucorvidae; genus Bucorvus; species Bucorvus abyssinicus. The sequence continues at coordinate 9,226,669 of CM020033.1, read as the reverse complement.
ATCTGAACACCACAGAGATTTTGTTTTACTATTATATAGAGAACTCTATGAACTATTATACTCTGGTCATCCATAATACCTGAAGAATCTGGCCGTCTCCAAAATAAAATTCAAGAGACATTTTGAAAAGGGATTATAGGGAAATTCCTTTGCATCTCAGTAAGAACAAACAGAGAATTAAACCCATAAGAAGATTCTGGCACGCAAGTAGCTATGAGGTAGTCTTCAGGAGCATCAACACTGTGGAGAAACAAAGACCAGTCATGACTGATGACAGGCCTTAATCAAGAGGATCAAGAATGATTTGTGAAAATTCTCCAATGCATTCTCTAGATTTTTCCAGCTCTGTTTCCAAATGTGCTTATTCAATTTCATCTACACATGCTATTCGTATGCCAGATGTATATTTACAAGACAGCTCTACCCCTTAATATAATTATTAGCTCCAGTTAGTCTGCTCAGAGAATATTTATGTCTAAATTTATGGTCAGAGCATAAAAAAAAAAAAAAAAAGAAAACCCATCAATCATCACCCAGGTTCCTCCATGAAAAGCTAAAAAAAGAAATACATATAAATTTTTGGCACCATGCCTTCCGAAACACTGGGCACCAGTTCTGGAATGCATGAAGGAAGTATAGTTCATTTTTTTAATGGCAAGGTCTCCAGCCAATGTTAAGGGATTAGTTGTTCAGCAATAAATCCAGCTCAAGATTAAATTAACTTTAATTAAACCACACAAAACACAGCAGTCCTCAGTGAATTATTATTGGCCTTGCAGAATGAAAAAATAAGTTGGCAGGAATAATAATACTGGTTTCATCAGATGCCATCTATGTATTTCACTTTTAGAGGAAAGTATCTCAAGGGCCCTCTCCCCCCCAAATAAAGAGCCCACCAAAACCTGCTCGAGCCAAAGCATTTCTTGTTCAAGATAGGTCACAGGAAAGGCAGCAAATGTATAACACTACATATAAATTCTATATGAAGTATATCCATGTGTTAGCTGATTAAAAAAAAAATTTGTTTTTTACATTGCCATAGTCCCAAATCTGATAAATTTGGAAGTCCAAAGCAAAAAAAAAAAGTCCAACTTTGCTTTCACATGGGCAGCTTCTGAGTATATGTAGTATAGTGCAGGGACAGATGTTTATTTCAAAACAAATAGCATAATGTTTATGAATCCAGCGAAATACCAGGTACTTCGCAAGACAAGGATTGAATCCAGAAATAGAGTGACAGCAGCAGCAGATAGTGGAAGGAAACATAAACTAGTGAAGGAACCCCCTTGTGCCCTGTGTTCTGTCCCCTCTTATGTCATTTAGTACATCTATGAATGTAATTGTGTGAGAAGGAGATACATCTTCTTATCCCAATATTGTAACGGAACATTTTTAGAACTATTTCCAGTTTTAAGTCCAAAAGTGTTCACGCTACTTTATACTCATTTGTTCATGTGCTGCAACTGTCTTTTACTTTAAATGCCTTTCCTGATAAGGAGAAACCTTCTCAGGTTTTCATTAACCTGCCCAAGCCATTTAAGTCTTCTTCCAAATATAATCTTTGCCTTTCCGATCCTTCTTCTAGACTTTTCTTCTCCTACTGAAATTTGAAATCATCTTCTATGAACAGAGGTGACAAAAATTACACACTGTATTTCAGATAACGGATCAACAGCCAGCACTGCCTATGGTCATCAACTTCTTTGCAGCTCCTAACCACCTAACAACCCATTTTTTTCAAATAGGCTAATTATTTTACAATAGATCATTAAAACCACCCCTAACTGAGAGCACCAGCTGATTTGTCTTTAGAATGCATATATGAATCTGAAGGAAAACCTGCTAGCTGTCCTAGAGCCTTGTTTCAGAATTGGGTTGCAGTATCAATCACTCTGGTATCTTTTATTGCTATACCGGCAAATATTATTTTATTATCCTTAAAGGGAAATACACCTCTATTTCTTGCATCTGTTTCAGTCCCTCATCTTCAATGCAGACTTGTAACTGGGATACAGCACTATAGTCACAATGATCCAATCATAGAATATCACTGCAAATTTGACAGAATCATCAAAGGTACTTGCTGCTCGATCTGCAAAGTCACTTACCTATTGTTTCTGAATTCTGAGATAATGATTTCCCATCTCAGCCCTTGATCTGAGTGTGTTTCATTTTCTGTGTTTAAACTCAATTACATACCCATGCACTTAACCACTTCCCACATAGGCAAAGTCATCATCCTTCCGGAATACTGAGACAAAGCACCAATTTTGTACTGAGGCTTTGGTTTAGACTAAATACTTATGGAGAAAGTACCATGTCTTTGTTTTGTCCTATTATTTTTTTTTTCCCTCAGGCTGAAAAAACATTTCAGGATTTGGTTGGGTTTTTGTGGTTTTTTGGAAAGGTCTAACTCAGTTGTGATATTGAACATTCATATCAGTAGCAAACAATTCAAACCTGTGTTCTTTGCCCCATAAACTATCAATACAGTATTGCATGAGTCATTTCTGTGTTTCAAGCAAAAGCACTTTTCTATTTCTAATTTCTCTCCCCCATGACCTTTTCTGTTACTCGACAATGTAAAGAACTCCAGGATGCTAAAATGAAAAGTGCAGGGTGAAAGTATTACCATCACCCAGTGAATGACAATTAACTCATTGTATTTGTTAGAAATTAACTCAGGTATTTGTCCAAGCAGGAGTCTCTATGGTCATTAATGGCTTGCAGAAGTGGATTATAGTTATCAAAAACTCAAGCAACATCTTGGAAGAAGCTTGAGGGGAAGGGTTGGCATTGTCTGAAGTTAGGCACCTGCATTAGGAGTTTATATCCAGAAAGAGTAAGGCAACATCAGCTGTTAAGCAGAGCATTTAATTTTCACATTATATAATGACCTAACCAAAATACTTCAGATACATTTGTGTCTCCTAACTACATAGAGAACCGATGTACATGAATAAATTATATGCACTAATAAACACATTCAAGCAGACTAACTTCAGGGATAATTTCTCTGGCTCTGAATGCAGCTGCATGTCTCAGGGTATATTTGTATGGACTTTTTCAGAAAAACTCAGGCTTACTTTTTTTGCAGTCCATGACAGTCAGAGAAGCTTACTGTCGGGCTGCAGCATTACCTATGTGGCTTCTAGATGCCAGCCTTTGTGGACAGTATGCATAGTTCTGCCCAGACAAAAACACCAAAACAAAAAAACAAACCACAAAGAAACAGCATTCTAAATAGCAATCCAAAAGCAAATGCTGAAAGGCGATGTACCAACCAGCATGCACAGCATATTTTAAATCCTGAGAAAAAGCACAAAGTTATTTGTTTGAAAAGACAAGATTGGATGAAGGCGGCTAGCAAAATGGATTAATGAGAGACTGATCACCTATGAAAGGCTCTGAAAGTAAAGATGAATAATTTGCTTGGTGCAATAAAAAGTTACCACAGACTGTGAAAATGAGCTAAGCAGCTGCATTCAGAAGAGATATGGAGGGGCTACAGCACATGTTCAGAAGTCTACAGAAAAAATGATGACAGCTTTATGAGATTTAGCTACATGAAAAGACTGCATCATAATGCATCTTAATATTACCATGCAGGGAAACTGAGAAAAACTGAGACACAGCTTGATCAAAGTATGCTTCTCATACAAGTAGGTGGTTTCCCGGTCACATGAAAAAGCCACAAAAAGAGTTCTGGTATTATTGTGACAGGTCAATGGAAAAGTTACAGGAAAGAAAATAGTATAACCACGTTGAACATGTGTTTATTACCCATAATGTGACAGATATAATTGCTGAGACACATCTCACTGAAATTTTGATGTCTACATCATCATTGTCTACACCTGAGCCAGTCCCATGTTATACTCAATGGAAACTTTACCAATAGAGTCACTCAACTTTAACAAAGTAGATGATTACATTTAGTCAGAGGAATTACACCTGTGATGGGTTGATCTAGGCCGGCAGCTAAGCACCAACACAGCCACTCACTCACTCACTCCCTATTAAAAGATGGGAAGAGAATCAGAAGAGCAAAAATGAGAAAACTCGTGGATCAAGATAAAGACAGTTTAATAAGTGAACAAAAGAAAAAGAAAGGAAAAAAGTGATGTAAACACAGTCATTCACCACCTCCCACAAGCAAATTGAACACCATAAATTTCATTAACTCTCATCAACTAGATCTCCATTGACTAGTAAGGAACGCAAGAGCAGCTTGGTGAGAAGTTCTACACTGCAGAACCTTTGTTTTATTATCACAATTTCAATCTGGAGAGACAGACCAGATCAGGCATGAGATTTTGACACGGACCTAGCAATTGAATTTGTGTGTATGGGTGAGGAACACAGAATGAAATGGAAAGAAAAATCTTCATATGGCGACTGTGGATGGGATATTAATACATTTTAAAGGGAAAGGGAAGAGAGCTTCGAAGTACTCATCTAAGAAAGTTAAGGATTTATTTGTTAATTCAGAGACATCTTGCTCTAGTCTGGTTATTGATAAACAAAAAATTTTTAAGAAACACAGATGAATTAGGTAATTTAAAGAACTCCAAAACAGAACATGTATTTCTTAACTGTCTGTGAAAGTATATAGCAAACTTCAAGATGACAAAGTTCCTTCAAAGGCTATTTTTAACCTTAAGTATCAGAGTAATAAAGATTCTATGCCTGAAAAATAAGGTGTTGAGCTCTGTATTGTTAAATGATAGTTGGAACTAGTATTAAATGATAGTTGGAACTAGTATTAAATGATAGTTAGAACTAACAAAACATCGTTTCTTTTTACTGGTTTTGATTCATGGCTGACTGACTTTGCAATCTGAAACTGTGCAAGCTCCAACTGAATCCTTCCAGCAATTGGCATGTTTCAAACGACTTTTTTTTTTTTTTTTAACAGAGATTATCTAATGCCTAACAAGGTATGAGTTTGTATTATCACCTTTTAGAACTTGTAGGGTCTGCTTCCACTGGCCGTTTTAATAAAATTTGCAAAACCATGGTTATCTTTGACCCTTCATCTTCTGTGGAATTACCTAAAGGACTTTAAAACTAGAGAACCTATAGAGAGATCATACAAGTGTTGTCTCAGTGCGTAAGTAGGACAAAAGAGTTTAGCAGTGAATTCTGGGACTCATGAGTTAAGATTAATTTGGAATTTTCATCAGACAATGAAACAACTATAGGAACACTTGCAGAATGACTGCTTGGTTGCAGCAATGGCTCTTTCATCAGAAATGCCAAGCAGCTCATCATGATAATAATCCCATGCCTTTCCTTCCCATCCCCCTACACTCCTCAGTCTCCTCTCACCCACCGTGGTACTGGATCCATCCATTGCACTGAGTGATATTGAACAATGGATCTCCTCTGAATGGTCAAATAAGATTCGGGCATGTTTTAAAAAGGTTGCAAAAGCATATGAAAAGTAGCATCAGAAGATTCACTCTCTGTAGAAGTTATTACATCATTTCTTATGGGTTCTTTGATAATTGTTATATTCATTATTGGATAACATTGTGAGACAGTAAGGATAACCCCTTAGGCACAGAGGCATATGGTTTTAACTTAGCTCAGCGTTAGGCAATGTTACATCTTAGCTTCTAAAGATCCGTTTCTTCCACACTGTACATGGAAGTAAAGACAATTAAACACTGAGGTCGTGTGCCTTTCTTGTACACGATTTCTAGACTCTGACACTGCAGGACTTGGTTTCTACTTTGTATGTATCATGAAGGAAGACATTTAACCCTAAACTTATATATGAGCTCAAGTGTTTCAATGTTCAAGTAACTGACTTAAAGGTATCTTACAGGAGTTTAAATGCTTAAGTCACATTTAAAAACCAATAATTTTGACCCTGAAAATCAGAAGGTGAATGGTAGTAGCTCTCCAAAACCTTACCCAGAATAAACGATGGCATAAGAACAGCTGTTCTGAACTGTCCTGTACCTTTATAAAAGACTTTTAGGGAGCAAACATGATCTGCATGCATCGATTGCTGATATTTCTATTAATTTGCTCTTTTGTTTTTATCACTTAGAAGGCAGACATCAAAACCTGCTATTGCACAGGATTTCTTCAGAAACAATTTCTGAAAATTCTGTGAGGAGCAGTTATGAGCATCACCTTTGTCGCATTCATTATGACACGCTAAGAACAGTGACTTTCCTCTTTCCTTCCTTCCTTTACAAAGGGAAGGGAGCTATATAATCTAAAATTTAGATTGGAAGTTGGAACACAGACACATTACACCAGATCAGAGCAGCTGCCAACCTGAATGGTCTGAACATGGCCAATGCCAGATGAGTAAGAAATCCCCCAGTAGGAAATTGTGAAAAACACAGCTCAGCTGGAAGGTCTGTCTTAATTATTCTCAGGCTACTGGACTGCTCTCTGTGCTGGAGTATGCAGCTTTCATCACTCAGAAAAACGTTGCATACGAATACATATGCAGATTTTTCCATATACTTCCATAACTCAAGTTTATTTCCATATACTTAAATTTACTTAAACATGTTGCTGCAACACCAAGTGACCCACCACTCTGCATGTCAATTATCACCGGTTACTAGTTTTTTCCTACCATTGTTAGAGTTTCTGCATTTCATCTCATTACAAAACTTCTTGTTTTGTTTTGTGGGTAGAAGGAAACAGACACAGTAAGACCTCTCAATACTTGGGGTCTTTTCTTTTCATGCTCTATAACAAATGGGAGGTTCTATTTTCTTGCTTAACTTTCTCTGTGAAAACATTAAAAGATAGTCCTGGCAACTGGAAGGTTTGCAAGACTAGGAAAAGAGCTAACGCAAGCAGGGTCTAAATAAATACGTTGTGTTCAAGTTAAAGCACCACAAACATGACAAAATGCCGCTGTAGCTGACTTTCCTCCTTGTCCATCCCCTAAAATCATTCTGAAATCTTGAGAAACAGTGAGGATAGGGAAAACAAAAATGGGTCAGCAGGAGGGAAGAGTTTCAATGTATTTGGTTTTAAACAGCATAAAATAAGGATAAAAATATTTCTAGAATACTTAAAAATCTAGAAAAACAAAACCAATACTTTCTGCCTTTACTGGATCTTCTTAAATTTATCTGTTACATTAAATTACTTCTTGGAACAAGACTCAAACAAGAAAATTGTAGCTAAAACTACCAGCAGTGCAGAACTGCTGTTTAATTTAGTATTTTTTATGAATTTCAACTTACTGTTATTAGCAGCATTTTAATTACAATTGTATATGCACATACCAGTGAAATTAGATACTTCACAGTTTTGTGGTATTAAGAATCTTAAAGTTAAATCATGCCAATGCAGATGTTCCTAATTACCTTAAAAGCACAAATATTTACACAAATCGGGTTTTTTCCAGCTCCAGCATAATTCAATTAAAGAAGTGCTTATAATTTAACAACATGAATGATAGTCAAGCCTAGCTAATATGGGAAACTGTTAAGAAATAAAAGGAGTTAAAGTCCATCTGAGGCAGATAGAAGCTGTGATTTTCTGAAACAAATATAAAATATTGCCAAAAGAAAGTCACATCATCAAAGACTCATCAAAAACTGACAAAAGCATTTCCCAGTAGCAACCACTTTACACACCCAGATTACTGGGACTCTAGGTTTCTGCAGGTCATCCTGCAGGCTTTTTGTTTTGGGAGCTTTTCCTTATTTTTTTTTTTTTTTTTTTTGGTAAGCTCTCAAATGGAGTCTAGCTCCACCCCTACTTTGTACTGCTGCTGGAAAAGGGACCTATGTAATATAGCATTAAATCAACACAGAAGCTGATGTACGCAAGCTGTGGATGAAAGCAGATCCTCTCCATGGGTAATGTCTCTGGCAGAAGCACCCTTTATGCGTACAAAGTTGTTAATTTTTCCTGCTGTGCTCTGGGCTTCCACAGGTAATAGTATACCACCAAGGTTTCTTCCAGAACAGCATCTCTTACAATGCAATTATCATGTAGATGTATTTTGTTTTCCATAGGAAATAGGGGGGGAAAGTGGTAATTTAACTGATAAAATGTTGGGTATAACCATATGCTGCGTGAATAGGTTATTGATCTCTTCTATATTGAGTCTTTGAAAATTGTCAAAAATATGGTATATACAGTAAATTTCCAGCTCACAGAAACTAGCTACAATAACACATGATATTTCTATCCACATCTGCACATCCACTATATACACGTAAGAGTTAAGACTATCTGTTTTCCTTATATTTTTATTTAGATTAAATCAACATTAGATATATATCATGTCTTTCCTTTGACCAAAGCTTTACAATAATATTAAACAAGAAAGAAAAAAAAAAAGAAAAAAGAAAAAGACCAGACCAATTCAGCATGACCAGATTTCAAAACAGGAATCTGAAATGACTTAACTGTACCTTGAGTCACCTGTTGGATGGCTAGCATCATCCCAGAAACCGTATCAGGAATCAAATTTTCCTTCCAATTGTAGACAGGCACCCATTGCAAGATGGGCAGCCTTCTCGTACACCACGCTTTGATATCTCCAAAACAAACAGCCTGCATCTTCCTCCAGACTGCGCTTCTTTTCCTTTTTGCTCCCGTCATCATTCTCACCCCCCAAAAGCAGTTGCTCTTTCAGAAGAGGGCACGGTTTAGGAATCACCCTGATCTGTGTCAGTCTCCGGTTTTCTTCCGAGATTTTGCAGTTTCAAAACTACAGAGAAAAATAAAATGAACAGAAGCAATTAAGATTTCTGCAGCTGCTCTCTAAGTATACTGAATAAAAGCACTTATTAAGCACTTCAGTCATATAAACAGCTACATGAAATGCAAGAACCATTTATAGCAAAGATCACAGTTCGTGCTCTTTGCAAAAATCTGGTCTAGTCTCATGTTAGCTTTATTCTTTCCAATAACCTCCCACTTTATATTCCCTGTAATGCTTGTGCTTTTGGCCTCAGTCCAGTGGCAAAATGAGGTATTACTGGGGGTGTATGCGATATAGGCTGGGCTATGCTAATAAGAGCAGGAAGTGCCCAGTGGAGCAGGCACCTCCCTGCCAAGCCCAGGAGAGCAGCCTTGCCTCTCCTGGGGGGAGCTTTTCTGGCCACAGTCGGAAGGCACAAAGTCCCCAGTTGCTCTGCTGTTAGTCAATTTGCTTTATTCCATCAATGTTTTGTCTTCTAAATGACAATAAAAAAGCTTATTTATGTAGAAAACGCATATAAATAGATGCATAATAGAACATCAGGTATCAGTAAGTCCTGCTCAAAATATTCTCAGATTCTCTCTGTAGGCTGAAGCTTCAGACATAAGAGTAACAAGCTCAAAGTGCAGTGAAACACTGCAAGCTGATCAGTTCCACGTGGGAAGCACCAAAAATGCTTGTGATGATCATTACTCTTCAAAGCTACTCCTTTCCGTTCTTGGTAGTCCACCCACGAAGGGTCTCTCAATGAAGACAGCTCACCAAGTAACTTTTGATCTCGTAATAATGTCATGCACCTTGTGAACAGTACAAAGTGCTCAGACAAAAAGTGATAAGAGCGTGGAAGAGTTTTAAATGTCAAGACTTTTAAATTCCTTGTCTGATATGGAGCAAGGACACAGTGACTTTCCTCTAAGTTTTTTGTATCTCTGGATGGCAAAGAAACCTAAGTTAAAATGTAAGATCCTTCACATGGCTGAATCCCAGTCACTATACTGCAGTAGGCAATAAAAATAAGCATATTTTTTAATATTTCCATTTTCTTTATAGAAATTCATTTACATTTTGTTGTTTACATTAAGATGAACAAAAATGAAGCATTGTCCACCCCAAAGAACATTCATTAGAAAAATGAGACTTTGTTTCCAAATGCAATAGGGAGAAAAGCACAAGGGAAAATGCACCACGGTTGACTCTACTGAGTGACATTCAGCTGGTGTCCACTGCTGTGCCCTTAGAAGTGCAAAGGGAAGGAAGTAAAAAAGAAATAGCAGGGAAAGATTGTTTAAGACAGACCCTCGCTTTTAACTATTCCAGCCATACCTACTCCTTGTCCTACTCATCCTTTAACCATGTACAATTTTTAAAGAAGACACACAGGACAGGTGTGTCTTTTTCTGTTCACTGGAAGAAAACTATAAGCATCAATTCCTTTTTTTTTTTTTAATGGGGATTTTGTTTTGGATTTTGTAGGGGGGGGTGTGTGTTCTTGCTTTTACCTTGAGAGTGCAGTGCAAGGATTTCATAATCAAGGCTGTTATGTCTGATAAGTGTTTCACAACACAGACCTTTCACTGCTTTCAATGATCAGAAGTGGACAGGAATCCTAGCCACAGCCAGAGTTGCTCAGCTGTCAGGGGTTGCTTAGTTTTGGTAACTCTAACTGTAATGGCATTTCTTGGGAAAAAAAAGAAATCAAAATACATTTCCATGTGTAGAAATTCTATGTGTACATTTCTATGTACAAAAATGTACCCAAATATGGGTACTCTTATAAAACAGACTAGTCCCATTTATAAAAATAAAACCACACGATTTGTAGAAGCTCTGAATATTCTGAAACAGTAAAAAAAAAACCACAAAAACAAATTATGAAACCAAAGAACCATCACTAAACACTCAAGAACATGCCCTCCGTTCTTCAAACTTCTTGCAGCAAAATGCTGAAGCTGTTTGAAAAATTGAGATTTTCCCACCTCCTGTTGGCAGGGTCAGTAAATCTGAACAGTTCATCACTCCCAGATTAGCATCTGAACTCCTAGCGTAAGCTACGCTTACAGTCTTCTGTCCCTCTCCAATAACAAGGGATGGTTACTCTCTATGTGTGTGTGCATGCAGGAGTGCAAACATCTTAGAACTAATATTGAAAATGAGTCCTGTTAGACGCAGACAGATCTGCACATGCAAAGCCTTTGGTACATCCATGCTGATGTGGAATTTGTGCAGAAATGTAATTTAACTCCAACAATTACTTTGATGGGTAAAAAATTACATTATCATTAAATCTGGAGTTGATAACATCAACACGAATCTTGAAAAACAGTGTTCCTTTTGTAATTTTGAAATTAATAAAGTACTCTTAGTTAGCAACAACACAAAGCAACATATCATTTACAACCCCCCAGATAAAGAAATCAAAATTTTTAAGGAAAAATATACGTACAGGTATGCGTAACAGAAAGCCTATACCTCCCTACACAGTAGTCCAACATTTGAATCTTAAAGAAACAGCAAAACCTTCTTTCCTGAAACACATCAATGTCACACTGATACCACAAAAACACATAACATATCGCATGCACACAATGTTTAAACATTTTCCCATCAGGTGGCGTTCACTAACCTAAAAACCTATAATCTGACTATAAACCTATAACCCAGACTCTGCAGCCCCGTCACACTTCAAACTGTATCACGATGCACCTCAGCTATAAGGACCGTGAGACCCTTTCCTTTCCTGAAACAGGATTGTGAAACTTAGTTTTCTGGAACACCAAAGGATAAGCATGAGGAATATTGGGTTTTATACATGTAAGTCAGTGTGTTCACACACACACTGTTGTGAGGTTAGATTTTTTTTATGATGAGCTGGTTTGATGATCTTACATAAGTGAAGATTATTTTCAAGTGATTAGATAGTTAGGGTTTTTTCTGGGAAATGCACAGAAGTACGGTTCTAGTAGAGTACATATATAAAATGCTAAAAAGATAACTACCATAAGTCAAAATTTAGAATACAGGTATTTTATAAGGAAAGAATTATTCCATCATAGGTCAGATCTGGTGGGCTTATGTACAGTGTGGATACATGGAGGTAGAAGGTTTGGTTCTCTAGCTCAGGCCTCAAAGGATAAAAAGAAAAAAAATCTAACACTGTACTCCAACCTAGACCTCAAAAAGAAAAATTTCTGGCAAACTCTGAGATAGAAGCCCTAATCCTTCATATGGAAGCAGCTTTTGTAGGAAATCGTTGGACCCTTGCATGAGAACCGCTTTTAGTCTTGACATAAACTGACAGGAAAGTTCAAGAGCTGTACTTAGGTTTACATATGCTCGCAGAAGTTAAAAGCAGTTATTCATACCTTAGGCAAGCAGAGATGCCATGATGGCAATAACATGACTTGTAAGTTTTCTCAGGAAGACAGATCACTTACTAAAAATCTGCAAACATCCAATATTAAACCAGTTTGGACTAACTAAACCTGTATTCCTGCTGATGTACTAGAACACCCAGTGCATCCAAGTCATTTTCCCATGTTCTCCCATGTACCCTCACTGGGCAAGAGTAAGTACTTGCTGTCATTAATTCAAAGCTACAGACAGACAGACAGACAGACAGATGGCTGAGCTCTGAATATATACTAAATATATAGTGATTGAGCTTTCCTTACTTTTTCTCCAGTGGGGAAACTAATTTTCGTTCATCCTGTCCTCTATCCTGACCAACGATTTCCAAGAACTCAGTTTCGATACTGCTATCTTTCTGTCAAACATAGATAACAATGGCTAAAGGTTTAAAAGGATACCAGATGAAAAACTTAAGAAAAAAAGACAGGCAAAAAGCTTGTATTTTTAGCAAGATGGCTAAAATTCCAAGAGAAATCCGATGAAAAATTCCAAGTATGTTTGAAAAAGCACAGCTGAATGGGAACGGAAGTCAGGTTTAAAGCAAGGGCTCATAGGTACTAGTGCAAAGAGACCAAACGGTGCAGTTTGTACATCGCAGAACACAGCCCATGAGAATACTGTACAAGCTACTGGAATGACAAGAAAGTGCTGACAAATAGGACAACGCAAAAACGGTGATAAAAATCCACACCTTCAAAAAAGGCATTCCTGAATTTTGAGAATTCGTAAAAAGATAGGTTATCAATAACGTGTATTACAAAAACTATTAAACTAGGCCACAGAGGAAGCATATGTTTAAGAATGCAAATTATTTTACTACAGAAATTTAAGGAATTTCCCCCTCTGAAATTCTGGTGCTTCAAACCCAAACATAATTCACAAACTCCAGAGCCTGCCGATATATCTTCCACGGCTGGATGCAATGTGTTTATTTTCAGTAATATCTAACTTTCAAAGCACTCCTGATTTCGATCATCAAATCCTTAAATGTGAGCCTGAATTGAAAAAGATGTGATTCTTGCCCTTCACAAACGAGATTAAGCTGAGATCTCCACCCCTTCACCACACAGGACCTTTAGGAGCCACTGTGGTGACCCTCATAGCTCCTTTGCCACGGAGTAATCACAACTATCCCGAGAGAAAGGGGAGCAGCCAGGCAACGCCGAAGACAGACCTGACTCAAGGGCTTGGGCTCGGCTTTGAACATCACGGTTAATGCTGCTGTGCTGCACAAAACCGTGTGGAGCAACACTGACATCAAGAGGCTTTGCTTGGTATTCTTTCTTCTGTCATTGCAGAGCCCAAGAGCACCGTCTAGATCTGACGCTGCCCCACGACGTGATGGTTTTTACACTGGGTAATACTAACTACATAGTGTAATTACACCGTACGATAAAAATCAAAGCATCTGTAGCATCAGTAAACGGTTTATTCACTCCATTTCAATCGTATTTACTGGTCAGAAATTTAAGACAGGAGGTTGATTGACAGATTCGCAAGGTACTGAACCATGGGAGCTCCTACTGCTCAGGTACAGTCTGCTCTCAGCTCATACAACGAATGAGAAATGCAAGTGCGGAACAGACCAAAAAAATCTGATCATGCAACCATCTTTTTAAACTCCTTTTCTGTTGAGATACTTACGGCTGTCTGCTAATAAATTGCTCCACAGGTGCTAATGAAGAAAAAAAACTAAAACTATTGGGAAGTTATATTAAATCATTTTAGCACATCTAAAATGAGCATAAGAAACCCAATAGTGCCCATGATCTTAGGGCAAACATCTGTAAGGAAAATCTCATTTTTTCAGTCTTTTTTAAGGTTGTTTCTAGCAGCTCTTTGACGGTTACATTCAAATACGTAAAAAAAAAAAAGTTAATTTTTTTCTTTTTAAACTGGGATACGTGTCAAGAAATGGACTGGAAGCTGAGATTTACAAACGTGTACGTTTGAGAATGCATCTTCGCAGCCAAACTACATGAATATGTATACACTGACATTAAACACAGAAATAGTTTGTGGTAACCCTTAGCCTTGACACAGACTCATCTGTGCAAGAAAAATTCTGTTTAAGGTCTCAATATCAAAACTGCATGTTGGAAAAGTGTTTAAATCACCCACAGCAGTTTCTTCATATCATTTCATTATCCAAATGTTAAGAGAGTGCATAAACCAGATTTTCAGATTAACGAGTACACAAACCAGCCTATAAGTCACACAACAAACAGAGACCATTTTCACTCTGGAAACCAACAGATCCAAACTCAAGTGACCCTTGGCCGTTGCATACCTTATGGGCTGGCAGGTGCTCAGCAGCCTGTGAAACAGAGCAGCCACACGGCAGAAGCAGCTCTTCGCTGATTGCAACGCTAGCCTTGACCACTGGAGATTGAGGTTCGAAACCTCTTCTCACTCCAGATCTTGTTTTATTTCAAGTCAGTGGGCACTAAGCATTTAAACACATCTTGAAGATGTAGCCATCCTCATATCTGAGACCTGGCCCACAAAATGCTGTGGGACACTGACTGAGGCACTGATGCAGCTGGGAAGACCAAACCTGACCTCTCCTTGACAGGGCTCCATTTTTCCTAGAATTCAGGTGCAACAGCCTGGTGAGTTAGATACACAGCAGACAGGTCTAATATGAAGCTAGGTCTAAAAAGTGCAATCCACAGTTCGCAAGCCACTGATAGGTTTGTATATCAAGTTACTTTTTGCCTGAATGAATATAATGTTCTTGTTAACCACAGAACATTTTAGGTGCTCATTGATTACGGTTTGTCTCATGAGATAATTACTTTGGAACAACTATCATGAAACAAGCATTCCTGAAGAACTTTATTTCCAAATATCCTTAGAATCATAGAATAATATGAGGGAAGGGACCTCTGAAGGTCACCTCATCCAAACAGTTTCCTCAAAGAACAGATAACTTCAAAGCCAGATCAAGTTGCTCAGGACCTTGCTCAGAAGCGTTTTGCAAATCTTCAAGGATGGAGATTCCACAAGCCCTGAGGACAAACTGTTCTTGTGCTTAACCCCCTCCCCGCATTCCACTCGCCATGTATCCAAACAGAATTTCCCTCCTTACTGCTTGTGAGCAATGCGCCTTGTCCATCTGCTATTCAACTCTGACAACAGGCTGGTTCTGTATTTTCTGTTACCTTCCTTTACTTGTTCCTCAGTCATGAGACTCCCTTGCTTCAGTTGCCTTCACTTTCAAGTGGACACAAAAAATAAGGCAGTGTCATTAGAAAAATAACCACACATGAGGCTAATCAAAGTAGTAATTGTCTTTTAAATCAACAAAGACAATGTAAGTTGATTCTAAGACTTCAGGTTCAAAAAGCATATTAAATGTAAAATTTAAGTTATTACCTTTAATAGTAAACAAATTTTACTTCAGGGGAGCAGAGGCAATGTGTGATTATAAACAAAGCCACCGCTGTGCCACAGTAACTCTACTGCCTGTGAATATGCTGAAAACAAGATAACCTTAGCTACCATCAGGATTATGCAAAATAATTGTTTTAATAGTCATATAATAGATCAACAAAGCAAATTCCAAGTAAGAGGAAGAGAATGCTGAAATGTGCTGTCACTGTCCTTATGCTTCCAAAGTGGTGCAGAAAAAAATCACTTTCTTGCAGCATTTTCTGGTTTACCATTTCTTCCCAAAAACATACATTGCATTAAACACTGTGGGCAAGGCAGAAAGTTTTTCACATTCTCTCTCTTGAGTGTTACGTCATCTTACGGCAGAGGAATGGATACTAAGTCAGGGATTACCCCAATTTACATAGCCTTCCTTCAATGGTAAGTTTCTGTTCTGACACTCTTACAGAGAGGAGATATCACTCTGAATAATCAGGAATACCTTGCCTCCAAACCCTTCAGCAGATAAAAACTTTTCTTTTGCATCCCGTTATAATCTTATCACACTCCTTTTCCTCTGGGTGAAAGCCTCTAAACGCCTTGTTTCTACCCAGTCTTTTGATGCACTGTGCTGCTGCAAAGTATTTCACAGAGACACACCTTTCAGTGTGTTAGTTAGAAAAACCTGAAATTTTAGAATGTCCATACACTTTACTCATTGGCTTAATTTCAGCCAGCTGAAATCTATACTTAAATCGCCTCAGGGTGTTGATAAGGTAGCATATCCAAATCTGTAGGCTCTCATAATATAAATCACAGTAGTAATAGATTTTATAATATACAACAGAAAACAAAGCCATTCCAAAAGGAAAGCCTATGAAGTGTAAAAATTATAATTAATAATTAAAGTGTAATAATTAAGATTTAGTATTTAAATAGCTAGTATCTTGCTGCCCTCAGAGACGGCAAACCAATGGAATTCACGGCCACAGCCAAGAAAATTCCATTAAGCCTGTGGGACAGCTAAAAAAGGTCTTGTAAAAAAACACCTAATAGCATTAACAAATTCACATAGTCTTTTGTTTCCTCATTTTAATTTAAAAGGTATTTTATTAAACTACTACCTTGTAGCCTGCATACTTTAGAGAAAGTTTCACATGAAGAGTGCACAGTGTGTACTAAATAAAAAAGGGGTCACTTTTCAAACACGAACTCCAAAAGACTTAAATGCTTCCCCTCCCCAAAACTGTTGTTGGCCAAACTGAGTTATTAATCATCAGCAAATGCACATGAAAATCCAGTGTATTGTACACAATTCTACCCTCAAGGCTAAGAAGTTAGAGAGAAGACAAAAACTTCTGTGCTAATAATAATCTGAATTGTAACATCAACATTTACTGGTTCCAGAAACAAGCCTAAAAGATACACGGAGGCATAAGAACATTATTTTTCTAGGCAACTTTACTGCTAAAAAGGATAGTAACCTCAGAACACTCTCACACAACAAACATTTGTACTGAACTACCTTGCCGACGTCAATAAAAGGTCACTTGCTTGGGACTCAGTGAACTAGACACACACAAAATACTAAGTTTGAAAGAAAATATTTTAAACTACCCCACACATGCGTCCTCAGCTTATAAAAAAATTAATTCCAAATCCCAACAATTTGCAACAAATAAGTCAAACTAAATCCCCCAGTATACTTGCCAAGTGCTCTGAAATGAGGAACCTTGTTGCTACTTCCCCAGCACTTTCTGCCAAAGTGTCAGGAACAAAAACAACCCAATCTGCGTACAATAACTCAGAACACAGTGACTCACAGGCCAGGTCCTTAAGAAGCCATGAAAATATATATCTAAAAAGAGATTGCTCAATCAAAGATGTCATACAGACAAGTTCATATATTTTATTCAAAGTTCCACTACACAAACCCATATTCCCTAATTCCCAAGTCACAGACCATTTTAATTTGCATTAAAAAATACAGAATAATTGAGATGACATCTCAAACAAATGCAGGTACTTGCATATTTACTGATTAGGTAAGGAAGTAATTACATGTACAATCAGACTTGCATGGCCTGGACACCACCATTTGGACATTTTTGCCCTAATTGTTACTGGTCTATAATTAGTGCAGCAAAATCTCTTTGAAGAAAAATGCTTTGAAGCATGATCTCTTTCCTGGGGGTCTACAGAAATTATCTACCTCGCACAACACAGCATTTTTGGTTTTCCCAGGAATATGAAAATGGCACCAACTAGAGGGTGGAGAACAGCTGATAAAGATGTGTTTGGCGTGGCTGAAGCATGAAGCATGAAGCGTTTCATCCTGCTTGAGGGAGTGGGGAGGGAGGATAAGACCTTCAGCCATGGTCTGCTAAAAAGAAATGGTTAATTTATTATCATGACTGAATTGTGCACACTTTAATTAAATCACCCTTTTAAGATGTTTGAAAAGTTTCTTTGAAACCTGTTCATCAGGGCAAGAGAAATACACAACTGCTACTGGACCCCTGTTGCAGAACTTCACTTGTTTTCCAAAATAATCAGTATCTGCCCCAGACAGCTCCAAATCTTATGAAATTGTTCACTCTTCCTTGTCATAGTGAGGGTGCTCTCTCCTAAACACTTTAAAACCTGTATTTTTTAAGCTGTATTGCCAAAACAGAAAAATATCGATTTATTACAGCCAAATCTTTATAATACATTTTGGAAAGTAATCAGGAAGACTGTGAATTTCATTGTATATGCATTTAAAACTGTGCAGGTAAACTTTAAAAATCTTTTTTAATCATTTTCTCAGGCTCATATTCTGTAATCTCAGAAAACAACAGGAACACAAAACCTATGTCTTACTGAATTTAAAAAAAAAAAAGTCTAAGAAATTAAACTGAATTTCGTAGCAGTTATGAAAAGATTTCTCCTGACCCCAGTGATTGCTTAATTGACTGTGGCATGCTTAGTTAAATAAAATGCACTTGAGCATATGGCTGGATAGTTTGCTGATTCAGGTGCGTAGAAGTTGCTTTTGTTTAGTTCCTTATTTACACAAGGGACACAGTGTTTTCTTTCGTCTTTTCTCCACATAGTTACTTTTCTATTGCTACTTTTGAAATTCAGAGCTTTTAGCTCTTGTGTTGATTTTGCCTTCTCTTCCACTGGTTTACAATTAATTTTCCTCCTCTTATGCAAGATTTCTACATTCTGATTTATACTCCATACAGGCATTTCCCTTCCACCTCGTTAAAATCTGTCCCATGTGCTCAAATTGCACTGATGCATTTATTTACTAGTATTTTTCTATCACAGATCAGTTTTGCACTTTCCCAGTTTAAAATTATTTAGCTGAAATGAATCTTTCATTCAGAAATTTGCAGTATTTGTAAGTTAGGTATCAGACAGAACAGTGCATTAAATAAGGCATATATAGCACAGATTTGTTGATTCCAACTGTAATTGTTTGAGTGAATTTTGCCAAAGCTGAAATTGTAATAGGATTTCACTGAAAAGAGGGGAAGCTTTCCCCAAGATACAATAATTTTTAAAAATATCTTGCTTTAAAATGCGTCTGGTGAAAATTTCTATAGAAAACCCAGTTGACAGAATGAAACTCATATGAATTCAGAGAGTGCCTGTCCAGACTTCAAAGAAATCAGGTGTGCGTACTTATACATTTTGAATGAGAAACAAGATTAATTCAATCTACAAGTATGGACACCTATTTCTAACATTCAGCTTCCATTCCACTCTCCATGGACAGAAGAGCTCTGTGCATGCTTCTCTCTTAGATTTCAGATGCTCTCTGACCATCCATAAAGGGAAGAAGTTCATCAGCAGGTAAAGCAGTGAGACACCTGATGATTTTTCTTTACACAGACTGTAAAGAACTAAAAAGGAGTAAAGGGAACCTACACTGGGAGACCAAAGGTTTGGGCAGCTGTTAGAGACAGTACCCCCTTTGCTGCACCATGACTTCATTGTCCAATTCTCCTTGTATCTCCTGCTGCCTTGAGCCACCTTAGACCCCAGTGTCCGACAAATGAGAGCCCCATCTGCCATCAAAGACTTATTTTATCTGCATGTATAATTAATATCTACTACTTGATGTTGCCTTATTTAGTTGTATGTTTATTTGTAAAGTGTGATGTTTAAAGAGTTAACAGCTTAGAACTACGTCAGTATAACATCGAACAGGAATCAGTGAAACTTGATGCTGTAATGAAGCTTCTTTTGAAAAGGAAAATGGGATAAACATTTCAGTGTGAATTAGAATATCTACCCCCAATATCTAAAACCCATATTGGACAGGAACTAACTTTTGTATATAAATTACAGAGAATTTTTTAAGTTCTACAAAATTCTCTAGGCATATATATTTTCCTGAAGTTTCTAAATGATAAACCTGTATGTATAGATGCCTTTCTACATATAGACAAAGTTTGTGCAAGTGCCCACAAGGACATCTGTTCTGTGACAGCACTTGTGTAAACTTCAGTAACATGTTTTTCTCCTTGTCATAAGTGGATTTTGACTTAAGCCCTACCCAAAAGAAAAGCACTATATACATTACACAAATTAGTTGTATGTAAAAAATAAAATTGGCATAGGTAGGCTCTCTTTAAATTTTTGAAATAATGTGCTTTTATGTTATATCATGATATATAAAGATATAACATAATAACATTATATCTTAGACTAGGCAGCTGATCTTCTTGTATTTGGAAATACAATCTGATTGCACATTGTCAAACTTTGCTTTCTAAAGTCCTTAAAGGGAAAGCAAAACAGAGGTCCCCCAAACAACTCTGGTTTTGTCATTTCCATACATTTGTGCACCTCCCATAGTCTTCTTAACATCCTCTCAATGTGATAAGGATACACATGTACTATGCCATGTTTACATTTTTATTCTGCCTCAAAATCAGAAAATAATTGAGCTCTTTTAAGTCACCCTCTTGCTGAAATACTTTGATTCAAGAAGTTGTCAGGATATTTGGCACATTACTGAGATACCCCTCGCAGTTTGCAGAGCAGTATCAAAGAAGTTCATAATCTCTCAGCCATTCTTATTGCTCAAAATGAAAAGATCATGCCAAAAGTTTCTATTGGCTCCACCACCGAGCCAAAACTCTCCAGAAATGTTTGCATTCCAGCAATCCTTTATTCTAAACAGAAAACCTATAGTAAAAATCTGCACCTGTTCATGGAACTTTCATTTACTTATTCTTAAGCCTTACAAGTATCTACTATAGGACTAGTAGATTTAATAGAATTATTTTGAAATAAGTAACTTTGGATCACTTGAAGAAGCTTACTAAGCACATCCTTAAATTCAAGCACATTGAGAATCCCACTGAAATTACTTACTAATTATATACATGTATGTTTCCTGAATCACCTTTGTCTTTGTATCATCCTGATCATTTTAAAAGGGTGAAAAATAACAAAAAACTGTAATTTCAGGAGAGAGAGAAATTACATGAATAAAAGAAAGTAACAATAATCTTGTTTCTACATGAGATTATCCATAGGAATAAAAACAAAGGCAGAGTATAAATACAGAATTTATAAAGATAAAGTAATTCATACTTTCTCAATGTTTTCCATGAGGACTTTAGGTCTAAAGTTGTTCGAGAAAAAAACCCCAAAACCTCCAAACATTTCAAACCTGACCTTTTATCTTCATTTTTAAGAATGTATCTGTCTCTATATTAAGACATCTATATGCTGCATTTTAAAGGCCTGTTTCAAAAATAAGGAAAAGTAGGGCTTATAATGAAAATGCTGAAGGTATTTTAGAAGTAACACTTTATGCACATCCAAACACTTCCTGCAACTTTAAAATATGAACTCAAAGTCTCTAAATAATAACAAAAAAAAATCCAGTATCGAATTACAACACATGGAAGAAGCCAGTCAAAAAACAGTCACGTATCAACTGTTTGTGGTTTGCCCAATAAAACCCTGAATATCATTTAAGCAATGTCATCTGCTTGATCTCTCTGTTGCTGGAGATTAAATGGCCAAAGCCGTGACCATTACAGAGTTACAAAGAATAATTACATATATGGATAGATTACTACTTCAGAATTCATTTTCTTTCCACGTGGTATACATTCGATTTTGACCACAGATGAGGTACTGTCCTAGGAAGCTAGTTAACATTTACTGTAAACAATACCAAAGAGAGCAATCTGATTTTGATAAACCGTGTGCATTGCTTGCTTGCGCTATGGCACAGCAACAGCAACCAGTCCCATGCCCACACTGGACAGGAGCACAGCACCATCCCTAGAGATAGCAGATGTACATTTCAGCTCATTTTCATTTGCTTCTGAAAATAAGAGACGTTGTGCATACTTTCCGAAGAAAAGCTGTAACACCACTACTTAAAAATCACCTTCCTCAAACCAGCACCACTGAATCCTTATTCAAACCTCCCGTAAAATGTTAGCTTTTTTTTTTTTTTCCCCTTTTAGAAGGCATGAAGATTTTCAAGGGCACAATTTAAACTCTGGTTTTTTTCTTCAAGACTAATATTTAAATGTAAAGATCCTTAGGACAGGGGCCACTGTTATCTGCTGTTTCATACGCAACACTGAGCAAGGAGTGAACAGCACTGTTGCAGCAGAAAGCAAGTTTTCTGAGACCACAAAAGCAACTTAGATGATTTTTAATTTAGGAAGAAGGAATTAATTTATTATTTGTACTGCAGTACAGTACTAACTGGGATTGGACTTCATGGAAAACATCCACAGTGATACATAACTGAGGGCCAGAAAATCAACTTTTCCATTAGACCCTTAAGTGTCTGCTCCGGGTAACTGAGTAAAACCTGGAGAAGGGTTCACTTCAGAAAACAGGGCCAAAAGGCAACATGGATAAGGTTACATCAGTTCTGTCTTTTTCTGCATACTCAGTCCCTCAGTGGTATATCTCCAAAGTTTTTCCACCCCCGCAAACCCCTAAAAATCCTCACGCTGCACTCTAAACTCTGCATACATACTTTCACTTCCATCCTATAAAAACATCACCCTGGTGAGCTGGACAAACAGTCCTCAGTTTACTGCAGGAACTTTGAAATGAGAGGAGCACACAATGAATAATGACTGTTTCTTAGAGCCACGGGCACACCATGCAGGGTCCAGCAGAGAGCCAAAGCCCACTGCTGTGCCACACAGCACTGGAAAGGCTGCTGTGAAGAGCAACACAGACACCAGCCAGCCTGTGACCCTTGGCTTCATGGCCAGGGGCTGACTACCCATGTAACTAGAGGCGGGTTTGATCCGGAACTGCCTTTGGCTAAAGGGACAGGACAGACAGACAAACAGTCACAGTGGTATCAGAGGAAGACCACCATGACTCCCAGCAGTGGGCTGCAGCAGCCTTCTGCCCTGCTTTCCCCATCATGGTCCAGCTGTGTGCTGCATCCAGCAGATTAGTAACTCCTCACTTCAAAATTCAAGATACTGTTAATACTATTCCTTTTCCAACATTCAGTTTGACATCTTTAAAAACCTAACTCCATTTCTAACCAGAGCTAGCACACCAAGGATTTCAATTGCCTGAGCGGGCAGCTACACTGGGTGATGTCAGGAGATCACTTTCAACCGAGACAATTCTGCAATTCTCCGGCTCCATGAAATGGATGAGTTGCCAGTGATAATGAAGTAAGCACTATCGAGATGCCATAAACTGATCCTCAAGTTTCTCGCTCTTTTTTATAATGTTAACCTGTGTCTACAGAAATGGGAGCAGAAGCAACATCCAGCTGGGAAGTTGTTTAAGCTGCTGTGAAATCCAGCAGTTACTTTTGGCTGGGAGAAGTTCCACTTTCAAACGTCTCTTAAGAGATTCGATTTTCCAAGGTGTTGACCATCTTCAACCTTCATTTCCATCACCTACATTGGGACCCAAAATGCATTTATATTTGATGTCTTAAAAATGCTTTATAAAGCTATAAATTATAGAACAGAGTAAGGCCTTTGATTAGACAGCTGTATAAGAAACCAACCAAATATTAAGTCCTTCAGTGAGCAGTACTGCAAGTTCTCTTATCTGGGATCACCCAGAACCAGAAAAACAACAAAGCTTCAAAATCCAAATGCTTTGGCACTTTAAAATTCATTTACTTCCATAGAAATGTATGCTCATGCTGAACAGGACACGTTCAGGATCTTCTGCTTCTCAGTATTGCACGTCCAAATGCTTCCTAGAGATTTACAATTCCATCTCAATTTCCCATCCCACATCCATGTGCACCCCAATTCTCTTTCCCACTGTACAATTCATCATGTTACAGACAACCCATTTAACTCTATGACCTTACCTAGCATAGCAAATCAGTGGTCTGTACAACAAGCACAAAGACACACCTATGTTCAACTGATAGCATTGAAAGAGGAGTCATTAATTCACAACACCTCATAAAAACTAGGCTTGCGTAAAAGCACATCCTTTACAACTCAGTCATAAACAAACACTAAGAGTAACTGCAAATAGGTTATGAAATCAGGCCCGTGTTTTGAGATTTGTCTTTTCCTATATTCACTGGCATACAGAACCCAAGTGCTAGTGCACTTAAGCGAGTGTGTAGTTTTTTGAAATCTTGGACTAAAATACTGCTCCAAATTGTTGGAGAATGTCAAACAACAATGATGAAAAAAAAATTAAAAACATATGGGTTTTCTTTTCATCCGAATTCTAGGTTTGAATTACTGCTTCTACTTTTTTTAAATGAAATTGCTCACCTGATTTTGATTATGGAATGCTTAAAAAAAATTAGCTCACAAACCCATCTTGCACAATGATGCTACAAATACTGTCCTGAAGGCCAAATTGAAAATAAAGATATTGTTGGCTGATGAAATATATCTTATTTTTTGCTGAAGTGCTTGAAAACATCCTGCTAAGTATAAATGCTGTACATTTGATCTAAATAATAATTATCTTCAAATGGAAAAGGTGGATGAATACACGATTTTATTTTTCTGCTATTACAAAGATTCCCAGTTCATGTCACCACCACACCGACTTCCCTCAGCTCAGAAAAGATACCAAGAAAAACACCTAAACAAAAATGTCTCTTCCAAGGAGAACAGACAGAAACATATTTAAAAAACCCCCAAAATCCAGTAAATTGCTCTTATTTGTTGCTTTGCTTCCACGAGTTATCAGAAGAATTTCAAGGCTGAAGGTATTTCTTAATCTAATGCAACACTCCAAATGAAATTAAGAAAAATGTGTATTTACTGTTGTGAAATATCTGAAATATCTGTTTTGTCTGAACACATCCACAGCAAGACCAATCATAGCTAAAAGAAAGGAATTTAATGCTGTCTTTTAGTACTTAAATTTAAGTTACAATAACATATATTAAGCAGTGAAAAATCTACTTGCCACTTTGGCTAGCTTAATTATCAAGCTTAGCCGCTTTTCACTGACTTCATTCTATCTAACCTGATGAGGTAATTTTAACTTACATGATATAAATCATTGGCAAGATTAACAATACATATTAAGATGATGTATGCTTTATTGCTGCTCAGCTAAATATGTCAGCTAAAGTAATTATGGCTATGAAGCTGCATTTATTTTTCCATAATGGGACCCTTTAAATCACACACATTTGGAATGAGGCACATCCATCTCTGTCTCTTTCAAAAGGAGTTTTGAACTGCATTACATCATTTAATATGAGGTTGAAAGTTCATTATCCTACACCCAACTGTTTACTCCCAAAACTCTGTAACTTTAAGAGGATCTAGGGAAAAGCTAGGATTATCAGCGCTACAGAAAGCAAGCGTATATGAAAAGTGTGTCTTGAGGACTGGATGACTGAGGGAGATGGCAATGGAATTTAGACCTTCCACGTCCAAGTCACTCTTTTCATCATGTGTTCTAAGTAATAATCAAGAGTTGTTACTACAGACTATTTGATATTAGCTCCCTGGCCTGAGTCCAGATACTCGTGGATGAAATCCAGATTTTGGAAAAAATCTTCGCATAGTTGGGACTGTTACTGGCAGTCACAGCACAGGCAGTAAGAACTGCACGTGCAGAGAAATTATTACCTACTCTGAGATGGAAAAGTCCTTCCAAAAGAGTGAAAGGCTTATGAAATGAGTGATTTTTGTGTAATAATTGGTGTAGTTTAAGTCCAACTAACAAAGTCTTTGATGCCACATAACAAAGTCTGCCAGAAACACTCCATGCTTGTTGGGACTGGTGCTCCATGGTGTAGATGGACTCAGAGTGAATTACAAAAGGACAAGGCATCGGCTGAGTGAGATAGCTAGTGCTTGTGACAAAGTCCATTACTGCTGACTTGTCCAGTCTTATATAACCTTCATTTAATGAGGTGAAAGTGCTTTAATGAGATGTGCGGTGGCTGCTAAATTGGAGGTAGGTGCAATTATAAAAAGATCATTAGAAACACAAACGAAAAATAACAAACTGCAAATCAAGTGGAAAACAAAGGGTGCATTACTCACCGTCTGCCCACATGTGGTAAGAAGATCTCTTTCCACAGGATGTGTTCACAGCAGCCGTGGTATATAGGTGAGAGCTCCAGGAGCCTCAAGCAAGGGCTGAGGTCAAATGGGTGAAGTTCTTCAGTAACAACTAGAACAGTTCCCAGCTCCAGCAGAAAGAGACTAGAATCTGGCACTGCAATGCCACCCCTCTGATCCCAAACCATAAGCTATGAACAGAACTGTCACCTGTTTCATTCACAGTGGAGTGCAAGACTAGCCCTCTCCTCCTCACGCTCCTAGCCCGTCCTTCCTGAAGAGCCTGCATCCCTCCAATGCACTGTTCCAGTCAAGCAAACCTATTCCCCATTTCTTTTTATTCCCAGTGATGTCCTAGACCTGCATCAGTCCACAGACATCCAGTTCCAGTGCTGTAGCTCAGAAGATTTTTCATGTCATGTGGGACAAGTCAGCACATACCCTACAATGTTTAAGATACATTGGTATAAAGATTTTAAATACCCAGTTTTCTCAATATGCCCACATAGTGCCCAAATGTTTCAGTTCAATTATTACTTAATTCGGGAAGCAATCTGTGTCCTTCCTGTCCCCCCTCAAGACCTTCACCATTAAAGGCGCTTTTTTAAATTAAAAAATACTGAGCAGCTCTACTCCTACACACAGCATCAAGGATGTTTCATGAAAAACGCTAGAAGATCACAATGGTGTAACTAGAAAAAGACCCTCATCATAACTTTTGTAATGTGTCCTTGCATTAGAGGGGGAATGTCACTGGTTATGTCAGGGAAAGCTACCATTCTTTCAGAAATAACAGAACCTGCAAATCGCGAGCACATTATCAGAGGTGTGACATCCAGTTTCTTCTCTATTAAAAAAAAAGAAAACTTTTACTTGATTGTCACAACTAAAATATAAAAACTAAAATGTAAAGGTTTGGAGTATCAACAGGGCAATTTTTCTTAAGAATATTTTCATTATTATTTTTATCGAACAGTTTTTCAAAGCACTCTTTTATTACATTCTCCAGCTTCTTGTCTCATGTAGTTTTCTCAAAGATATCCATGTCAACTCTCAGCTGACTGGAAAAACTGTGATAAAATGTTCAGAAGCAGATGGATAACAACCTCAAGCAGCAGATCAAGCAGACAGCAAATACTACAACTAAACCAGTGACATAAAACACAGAATGTCAAATATCGACAAATATTTCAGAGATTAAAATAAATTAAAGTTTTTAAAATCCAGTGAAGTAATCTGCAGTTCTTCCAACCAGAGAAGAAGGTGCAATGATGGCTGCCAGTGAAGCTACAAAAAGCTCTCTCTTTCGGGGAGCTCACCAAACCCTGAACGTTTGAGGCTGCTGGGTATACGTTGCAACTCTTGAGATGCACGGCACGTTTAAAGACACACTCAAGTAAGACCTGTTAAAAGATGCGTTTTGATTTTTTTCATATTATTAAGTAAATTATGAGCTAGAAAAAGCAGCAAATACTTACCTTCCTTTCTGTCCCCTTTCAGAAACATATATTAGAATAAGAACAGAATCCATGGAGTCTCACACAATCCATCTGTGCTTTGTTTCTGGAAAACAGGTGACTAGCTTACTTTGTCGTTTGTCTCTGCTTGGCTTACTCCAACAGCTATTCTAGCCCTCGCATTTGTATTCTCTCTCACCTCACTCTTCTTAGCCTGGGTATTTTTGTGCATTTCATTCAGGTATCTCCAGTTAGCAATGACTTCACCTGTTCTGTTTTTGTGTTCCAACATTCTGCCTACAGCTAAGAGAAAAGTGGTTCTACTTGCACTTTAGCAAGGCCTTTGACACCATTTTCCACAGCATTCTCCTGGAGAAACTGGCTGCCTATGGCTTGGATGAAAGTACTCTTCACTGGATAAAAAACTGGCTGGATGGCTGGGCCCAAAGTGTGGTGGGGCATGGAGTTCAATCCAGCTGGTGGCCTCCAGGGCTCAGTATTGGGGCCTGTTCTCTTTAACAGCTTTATCCATGATCTGGATGAGGGGATTGAGTGCACCCTCAGTGAGTTTGCAGATGACACCAAGTTGGGTGGGTGTGTTGATCTGTTTGATGAGCAGGAGGCTCTAAAGAGGGATCTGGACAGGCTGGATCAATGGGTCGAGGTCAGCTGTATGAGGTTCAACAAGGCCAAGTGCCAGGTCCTGCACTTGGGCCTCAACAACCCCCTGCAATGATACAGGCTTGGGGAGAGAGGCTGGAAAGCTGCCCAGCGGAAAAGGACCTGGAGGTGTTGGTTGACAGGCAGCTGAATATGAGCCAGCAGTGTGCCCAGGTGGCCAAGAAGGCTTGTATCAGCACTAGTGTGGCCAGCAGGAGGAGGGAAGTGATTGTTCCCCTGTACTCGGCAGTGATGAGGCCACATCATGAGTACAGAGTCCAGTTTTGGGCCCCTCACTTCTAGAAGGACATTGAGGTGCTGGAGCGTTTTCAGAGAAGGGCAGTGAAGCTGGCAAAGGGTCTAGAGCACATGTCTTATGAGGATTGACTGAGGGAACTGGGGTTGTTTAGCCTGGAGAAAAGGAGGCTGAGGGGAGACCTTATTGCTCTCTACAACTACCTGAAAGGAGGTTGTAGAGAGGTGGGGGTTGGTCTCTTCTCCCTTGTGACAAGTGACAGGACTAGAGGAAATGGCCTCAAGTTGCGGCAGGGGAGATCTAGGTTAGATATCAGGAAAAACTTCTTTACAGAGAGGGTTGTGAAGCATTGGAACAGGCTGCCCAGGGAGGTGGTGGAGTCCCCATCCCTGGAAGTGTTTAAAAGACGTGTAAATGTGGTACTGAGGGACATGGTTTAGGGACCTCTTTTCAACCAAAATGATTCTGTGATTCGGTGATTAGTTACGCCATCTTTTGTCCCTTTCTCTTTCCCAACTCAATGGAGCCTTATTAGACTTTAAAAATTACCTATTGCCTATTTATGTTTAAAGGTTATATTCGTATTTTCAGTTTCAAAGGATACAGGTGTATATAAGACTCTCGCTCAAATGTCTTCATAAGACAACATTAATGTGCAAAAGGAAAAAAATGTTTTAAAAAATAAAACCACATTACTCACATCTGGAAGATTTTTTAAGTTTGTTTCTGAACAAACAGTATCTTCAGACTCTTCATGTATCTAATCTCGTGAGATATGACAAAATATTTGCAGGACTGATGAAGTTCAAGGAGTTTTTGCAGAAAACTGAGCTCCCTAGGAATATTTTTTATCTTCTTACTATTTAAGCTTATGCACCCCAACTTTTCTAATTTGAAAAGAGGATAAAGATTTTCAGTTGTCACCTTGATACCTTTATTTAATCTGGAACACAGAGACTACATCAGTTTATTTTGAATTTTACCGAACATGTTTTGTGTGTGAACAATTCTTTTTTATGATATGCCTGTTTATAACATACATAGGCAAGTGCTAAGGATTTTAGTTGCATTCAGAAGTGCGTGTGTAGTATGCCTCTGGTGATTCATCATAACCCATCTGATGCTTTTATTAGTGTCTCAGGACAAATGAATTGGTGGGCTGGTGCTCTTACTGGAGTCAAGGAAAGCACAGACAATGCCTTCTATATTTCAGATCCTATGTTTAAGACTGCTCACCTAATTAATCTAAGCAATGAACACAGGCTGCCTGTCATTGATAAATACATTGAAGGAGACCAGCTGGGAACCCCAGCAGCAGTGGGGACCTAGCAGCGGCGGGGGGACTTGCCAGGCCAAGCTGGCGCTGGGGCACATTTGGGCGCTTGGGACAAGGCTGCTGGTGCTGCAGGGGCCGGAGCTGCTGCATGCTCCTTCCTGTCAGGTGTCGATGCCACCCTGCAGGTACCCAGCACAGAGGTTGTGGCTGTGGATTGCCCCTCAGTACCAGTGGCTGCTGTTGCAGAGGTGGACATGGATGAGGCGGACCTGGGTGTCCTGAAGAACTTCACTTGGTCCTGCGGTTGTGAGCCCAGAAAGGAATTAACCCCAGCAGCTCACAGACCCTTCGTCTACCCTATGGGGGTGAACCCCCGCCCGAGGTCTCTGCTTTGCATCTTGAGGGTCTTGCACTGGTGCGTCCCTCCTGCCTGGCTTTGGGCAATAGCTCGGGCCAGCATCTCTATCAGTATTCATCCCCCCAGCCCAAGTTGGGCTTTCACCTCTGCTGCCAGCAAGGCCAGCCTGTCTCCCTAGTGTGCCCAGTATGCCCAGCTTGAGCTCAGGACACGAGCACGTCTTGAGAACTCACATCATGCAGTGGGGGCACCCCAACCACTGACCTAGCAGATCCTCAGCTCTGACACTCTCAGCGAGGTGTGGGGCATGCAGGTGAGCTGCACGGTGTAGCCACCCTGGACCGGCTGGTCCAGTTCCAGCAACATCATGTTGTTGCTGTCCGTGATGTTACTGTAGTGTTTGTGGACCAGCAGCCACTTGATAGAACACACCTGGGTCTCAGGGCCCGGCCAGGTCAAGTTGGTGGCCCTGGAGCAGAGCCCCATGCTGCAGCAGCCCAGCAGCTCCCAGCTTTCTGCTTCACCAGGGCAAAAAGAAAGCAGCACTGCAGAGGCTGTGACTGCCCTGGAGCACTTTAGGCATGAGGAACGCGGAGCCAGAGGCTGCTGGAAAGCTCAGGCACGAGCCCAGCCTTCTCCTGACCCGTCTCTCCGCTGGGGTTGGCAGCACCCAGGAACTGGCTGTGCTGCAAGAACAGGTGATGGGAACAGCACGAGGTGCTGGGGACAGGGCACTGCCAGGGCTGTGGGGACATCCCCATGCTCTGCTCCTCCTTACCAGGGCTTAAGGAAGCAGCAGGCTGCCGTGAGGACCCACTGGGCGTGGATGAGGGTCCCTCCATAGATGTGCCCCATGCCTTCTAACCATGGAATCTGTATGCTGACAATCCAGGGCCAGGCCCCTTCCTGGGCATTTGTGCCAACCACGATGTGCAACAAGCTGTAATAGGCCAAAGGCTGGAGCCCGCAGGTCGCTCTGTAACCAGAAACACATTAGTGTCCTGCTCAATGGCTGCTGCTGTTCAGGCTGGAGGTCACCGTCTTCCCTCCCCACACGTCGCTGCACGGGCAGCAGGGCCAAGGAACCCTGTGGGGCGGATGTCTGTGTGCCTCCATTTCTGTTGTAGCTCTGCAGACCAGTTGTGCCAGTTGCAGCCTGGGTGCTAGCAAGGAGCGGAGGCTGGCACAGGGGGTTGGGGGAGCTGTGGCGTGGCCACAGGGACCAGTGGGCACCCTCCAGTGAACCTAGCAGTGCTGCCCCAGCTCCCTCCTGGAGCCCCGGACACTTACCCACAGATTTCCCATGTAACGCGTGCCAGCCAGCACAGGGCCGGCAGGACAAGGAGCACAAGCAGAGTCAGGGCTGCCAGCACGAACCCAGAGCTCGTCACACTACTGCAGCAGCCGACATTGTGCCCACAGCACTGTCATGCTGCTGCAGTGCCCTGGGCCCAGGACTAATGACACAGAGTCGCTGGTTTTCAGTGGGGGCAGAACCAAGAATCATAGAATCACGGAATCCCAAAATGGTTTGGTTTCCTTGGAAGCAACCATCCAATCCAACCCCCCTGCAGGGAGCTGGGACATCTTCAACTAGAGCAGAGCCCCAAAGTCCAACTCGACCATGAATGTTTCCAGGGATGGGGCTTCTACCACCTCTCTGGGCAACCTGGGCCACTCTCTCTTCACCCTCAGTGTCAGAAATTTCTTTCTTCTCTCTAATCTGAACATCCCTCTTTCCGTTTAAACCCACCAGCCCTTCTCCTGTCACACCTGGACCTGCTGAAAAGCCCCTCCCCACCTTTCCCACAGGCCCCCTGAAGCACTGAAGGGCCGCAGGAAGGTCTCCCCGGAGCCTTCTCTTCTCCAGGCTGAGCACCCCCAACTCCCTCCCCTGTCCTCCCAGCAGAGGGCTTCCACCCTCAGGGCATTCCTGGGGCCTTCTCTGGCCCCGCACCAGCAGGTCCGTGTCTCTGCTGTGCTGAGGAGCCCAGAGCCGGACTCAGCACTGCCAGAGGGGTCTCCCCAGAGCACAGCGGAGCAGACGGGGAGAAGGTCGCACCACTGCCCACCTCACGCCCGCCGCTCGGCCCAGAGCCGTTAACGCCCCAACCGCCCAGCCACGGCCCCCGCTCGCCCCTTAACGGCTGCAGCCCCCGGGGCCCCTCACTGCCCGCAGCCCGCCCCAACGCCCAGGCCACGCCCCTTCCCGTCCGGGGCCCGCCTCCCGCTGCCCAGACCACGCCCCGAGGGGCTCCAACGGCTGAGCTCCCGCCCCGAGACGACTAGGCCACGCCCCCTCCCCGGCAGCCCGCCCCGATGGCCCCCGTCCCCCGCGCGGCCCTGCTGTCGGGTGCCCGGCAGGAGCCACTCGCCGAGCCGCCGGCCGGGGCAGGGCCCCGCAGGAGCACAGCGAGGCCTCGGCTGGGGCCAGGCAGCACGACCAGCACAGAACTTAAAAGAAAAAAAAAACTTGAAAACGACAGAAAAGCCTCCAAATTCAAACCCTTCCGGCCCCCCCGCGGCGCCGCTCGGCCGGGGTCTCAGCCAGTGCCGGGACGGGCTCCAGCACTCGCTGCAGCAGAGCCGGGGGCAGCTGGAAAGGCCGGGCTAGAAATTAAGAAGCAAACAATGTAGGTACAAAATAAGAACTGACCACAGCAAGATTTGCCACAAATAAATGGATTTATTACTTTTTGGCAAGTCCCATACAGCCTGAGCAAGGATCTTTCCCTCACTGTATTAAAACATCATTTTGCTTTATACAATTTGTAAACATCTTCCACAGGACAAACTGTTGGTACAGGCATTCCATGACTCTGGCATCTCTTCTGTCAGTTAATCAAGAAAGAATGGAAACCATATAAACCAAAGAACATTTTTCACCGGATGTCTACGAAATGCAGCATGTACGTTTCTTATCACGTCAATTCTAAGCAACAGAGAGAAGAGTATATCTGATTATTATTTTTAGTGAGATTCACAGTGGTATCACAAATAGAGACACCTTTTCCATACTGTTGTATCCAATTTCTTGTTTTAAATTAAAAACATTGTTTTATACAATCAAGGTAATAAACTGCATTCTGCAGTAAACATAGTTGTATTTATTGCAGCTGGTATTTACTATACTGTATCAGATAAATACGGATATAAAACTCCTGATCTGGTTAATATTTTGTTTTCCTGGCAGACACCAGTCATAATTCAAATTCTGCTTTTCCAGAACCCCCTGATAGAATTGTCTGATCCCAGCCACCCCACCCCGCAAAGTGCTTTAAATCAGACATAATCTGATCCATAAAGAGAAATCTCCTCCTTCTTAAGAGCAGATTTTTCTTTCTAATTTTTAAGACCCAGGACTGTCAGCCTGCTGGCTGGCTTTACTGAAGCATTCCAAGATGCACATTGTTAGCTCATAATTCTCCCATCAGGGCAAAGGTGTTTGAACTCGACATGAACCACTGCTCCCCAAATGAACTAATCAGCACTAAAATACAGTTATATTCTTGACTAAGGCTTTTTTTTTTTAAAAAAACAAAACAAAAATCACTTCTATTGTTAAAAAACAATTGCATTATGACTTTGGTTTCAGTATGCTGCTAATTTTGGAGTCACATTACAGTAACTTAAAGACAAAAATCTACATTCCTAGTGTAAAGAGTTAAGCCACAAGGAACAATGAAAATAAACTTCATTCTTCTGCAGCTCACTTTTAAAGTTACTGACAAAACCCAAGGTGGTTATTTTTACACCTTTACGCAACCAAATGCTTCAAGCATTATAAAACATCACACTTTAGATCATGAGGTGCTTAGATCAGCAGATCCATAAATGAGTTGAGATGAGATTCTCTATCTGAAGTGAAGGCATTTTGGAGCTTTTTGTTTGTAAGATTCCTGTATCATCAAAATGCACAGACGGCACACTATGAAGGATGAACACCACAGTTACCTAGCATCAAGGTTATGATGTATAGTCATAAACAGCATCAAGCATTCAGTTCCTACTGTCAACTGCAACAAAAAAAAGTGAAGTCCTCAAACCCTGCTAAAAATCTTAAATGAAAGCCTTTGAAATAAAAACACTGCAATTCCTTCCGCCATGCAAGATGTTCTGCTACTGGATTTGCCTCCAGCTTTTCTCTGCCCAAATAAAGAAGGGGATCCCTTCTACAGCATTAAAGCTAGACCCTGATAGAACTAAAGCAACATTGTAGAGGATATTCCATCAATCAAAATAAAATTAATTACTTTAAATGCCTTAAATCTTTCATGATCATAAAAATCTGTCAGAAATCATGTAACAGGAAACTTCAGGTAACCTTCATTCTTCAGCAGAAATGCAAATTAACCAACTACTCAGTATTGTCACTGCGGCATGGGATGAAGCTCTACTTAAAAAAAATTGCTGTTTTACAGAGTCACCATTTTAGAGAAGATCTTCTAAACATGATTAATACCAGCAAGTTCAAAATACTGTTGCATGGTTTAGGTTTGTTTTAAATCAAGAGCTATTTCTGGTTTGTAGTCAAACCTTTCATGTCTTGTTTTGGTTTTTTTTTTTTCATTCTTAATCAATTACGTTTAGTTTTATTTTCCAGTCTGTCTGGGAATTGTCTGGAGCCCAACACACAACGATGCAACTGTTATCCATGTGGATTTATGACATTTCTGTGCTAGCTGCCGTTTTCTGTAGCAGTGTCTGTTAGAAGTTTTACAGAATTGTAATGTTCTCCTAATCCATAGGCATGTCTCATATACCTAAAAAAAAAGTTACAAAATTAGTCTTCAGTTTAACTAAAAGTATATGTCATGCCAAACATTAACAGCACTGTAAGATAACTTAATAAATTCAAGTTTTAGCACAGAAAATACATAGGGTCATTACACAGAAGAGTATTAATAAAGACAGTTTTTAATTCTGATGACTTCCAGGCATAGCTTGACATTAACTTTGAAGAGGAAAAAAAAGTTTCCTGCTCCATCTTACATCAATTTCACTACTATTTTGTAATTATCTGCAGGTAATATGACCTTGTATCATTCTATAAAGCAGTGACTGAATCAGTGACAGCATTTTAAGAACTCTAATGACAGTATCTTTAAACTAAGTACTGTCAATCACAAACCTAATTTCTGACCTGCAAGATGCAGGATTTCAACATCAGATACATAACAGAAAACAAAAGAGCAGGTGAGAATCAAAGCTGAGCTCTCTGCTATAGAAATATGTGCACTAATTTTAAGAACGGATACAATTAAATACTTACACAAGTATTATTGGTTTGCCTGAATATTCTTCACCAACAATAATGGGAGAGGAATCCATTTGCACTACTTCAATAGGTGTTTGCAAAATGTGTGACAAAGCCCTTAGCTTTAAGGGATAAAAACAATTCAGTAATAGGATTAAATCCAATGTAGAGAGGAGAGAGGAAGACATGGCATATAGTTTTAGCAGACATGAGTTTGGGCATAAAATTTCAAATATTGCTAGAAAAATAAACTTTATTCAAATAAGCAAAATTATTTTAAGTTTTAAACTTTCATTGAAAATGGGTTGCCTTAAATTAATCACCGTTTTGATGATGCTACACAGGTAATATTGGGCTAGCTTCAGTAATTTGGTAATTACTCTTTCATAAAACAATAAATAAGACAAACTAAAATAAATATGTATTTTCTCAAGTTCTGGTTTACATTACAAAAATCTAACATTGCTCTGCTCCAGTCACCTTTGATACCATCAAAGTCTGCATAATAAAATGCTTTCTTTTTTGAAAGCCTTCCCCCATTCATACTGTCAGCCTTTCTAATGATATTTAGAACTACTGAGTTCATTAACTTGCATGTCATCAAATATATCAGAACAGCGGCACACCATCAGAAAAGCTCCTAATTTGGGAAAACAATTTATACCCATAGGATAAAGTTCTTGAGAAACTGTTTATGACTATGGTCCCTTATACCTTCAGGTATTCTTTCTTAAGAAGTCCTTCTTTGAAAGTATATTCACCCACTTCAGAATTTCTCAAATAAAAATTATCAATACAATACTTACTTCCAGCTGACCACCCCATGCAGCTGTATTCGCTATATCATCACAGTATTTTTCAAATTCCTCTGTGGGGAAAGAAAAGACAACTTTTAGTACTTCTCTGATTTGAGAACAAGCAACTGTTCAATGAAGAACTAGAACCTGAAAAGTCCAAATAGATTATACAGTAAAATATGTATGTTTACTGAAGAGAAGGAAAGGAAAAAAGAAACACCAGAGGCCAAGAAAAACCCCCATAATTGTTTTAGAAAAAAAAATTAAGACTTAAGAGAGGAATAAAACCAAATACGGATATAAAAAAGAGTACAGGCTTGTATTTTAACCTTTTTTATTCAGGAAACTGCTATCAAGCATGACATTTCATACAATTTTCTTACTGTTAAGTTTCAGAGAGTGCTGGTTTGAGACTCTAGAAAAGAACACGATAGCAAGTAGTATGCTTAGTTCTTATGTTAGCTCGGTGTCAGATATGTTTTTAAAATCTTGCAACTGTATGTAGTTAAACTGTTCTTATTTTAAATTTCAAAATTAGCTGCATTGTTTTTAACATCTAAAGTATTTATTCCCCATAGTTACTTTCTTAACAGCTAAATAAACCTTTCGCAGATCATGTTCTACAGAAACCAAG
The DNA here is from genome assembly GCA_009769605.1 of Bucorvus abyssinicus. Classification (NCBI taxonomy): domain Eukaryota; kingdom Metazoa; phylum Chordata; class Aves; order Bucerotiformes; family Bucorvidae; genus Bucorvus; species Bucorvus abyssinicus. Next base: position 9,189,973 of record CM020033.1, on the reverse strand, counting down.
CTTTGAAATTTATGAATCGGAACCCTTCAGGCTTCTGAACCTTATGAACAGATTCTGATAAAGAACAAACAGATTTTTCTATAGACTGCTCAGAATTGCTTTTCATACGCTCCCGTTATAACAGATTTAAGAGACATAAGAAACCCACAGCTCCCTGCTACTCCGCAGAATTTCATTCAGTCTTTCCTTGGGGCACATTTACCCTCTGACAATTATCTCTGTCAACACGGGAAAGATGCCTCTTACTTCACAACAGCCCTCAGTCACCAAATGACATCCACAGCAATAACTGTTACATATATAGAGCAGTAAGTTAAAAAAAAACTATGAAGTCATTTGCATGGTGTTCCAGATATGCAGTAAGAAATTAATAAAACATGTATTGCCCAAATAAGTATGCAAATTTCATTTAACTGCTTTTATACACCCCACTGCTCCACACTAAATGCCTTTATATTTATTAGTTTGGTCTGTTTATAAGAAAGAGCTCCAAAAGACCTGGCATAAACAGTGAAAATAAAGGGTAGAATAAGAAAAAGCATCTATGCAAACTATTATATTTGCTTGAAATTCACACTCATTTTTAACAGCTTCCAATCTAAATTTAACAGAAAATCATCCCTAACCTCGTAGACAATATAAAACAACTTAAATCACATCCTAGAACATGATTACCATCTAGTAACCAGCAAGTTCTCATTTTTTTTTTAAATGAAGAATGTTTGCTAGTTTATTTTTGCCAAGTTTCATAGTGGATCATAATACTGCGTTCCACAGAACACAGGCAAACCAACGAAGTAACAAAGTTCAGGAACAAACACCATAGTGGCTCAGTCCCAATTCAGCTGTAACTGAGATCAAGAGTTATCAGAAATAGTTGAAACAGGTTTTAAAATTTCTTATGCCACAAGTCTTACCTCTGCTATACATGTCTCCAGTACTAGGGTTTGTAAGAAATGGCAGGAAGTCATCAAAGTGACTTTGCATGTATTTTGCTGTTTGGTTCCTTAAAGTTGCAACAGTCCATGAATTTTGGTGATCCTTGAGCTGGTCTTCAATAGCTCTGTACATGCAATGGCCGTCTGAAGGGATCTGTTTAATCTCCAAGTGCCTTGCTGCCAATAGGGAGGCAAGTTTCTGATTTTCAAGATGTCTAGCACCCATTAAATTTTCTATCTCGGCTTCAGCTATCCTTTCTTCTCTTTCTTTCTCCAAGGCAGCCTTTTTTTCCTTAGATTAAAGCCACATAAAAATTACATCAGATGTTAAAATTTAGAAGATGCCTCTACAGTTCTGGTCTCAGTGCTTGCTTCTAACCCTTCAAATGTTTTTTTCAGTACATCCATATCTGTGAAACGTTCTCCGAAATTAGTACTGCCAAAACTTAGAGACGTCCCAAAGCCAAACTTTAGCAAATGGCAAGTGACCAATATATCCTAACTGCCTCTGACACCACACCTGAAATTATGTGACAGGAGAAATCTTAATTACATCAACACGCAAAATGACACTTGACACCAGCTGTACAAAGGCTATTGGTAGTCATTTCTTTAGAATTACCTATTTCACCACTCAGGCAAACAACTCAAGTATGGGAATTCTAATTAAACAACAGAAAATACTGCACTTCTGTAACAAGCGTGAGATCTACCACTTATGCCTCACGGCACTCACGTCATGAAACTGAAACTCCCTCAGGCTAGGTACAACGCATCATAACCTACAGGATGGATAAGAATGCATACAGAGAACACTAGAGGGTATGTAATAATACATAACATAAAAATTACTTTTATAGAATGCTTCATAAGTTTACCCTTAAGTTAACAAGGGAATAAGAATCAAATGAACAAATAAAAAAAGGAGGCAGTACAGAGAATTACCTTTTCACTTTCATACTTAAAATTCAAATCAAGACCAGACGGGTTTAGGTGACCACAATATAGTAAAACTAGACTACAGAGTTTCTAGTTTGCCTAGACATGGTGCAATGAATTAAGAACATCCTTTTATCGTGTTTGTTACAAGGCAGCTCTGTAACAGTGATCATGTAACAGGAGATGGACTCTGCAATGAAACAGTGCTCCTCTGCCCCCGAACCAACATGCATGCAGGTACAATGAGAATGTTGGTCCATCACAATTGAACATGTGAAGCATCTGGTGCCCTACCCTGGGCACCAGGTAGTGTTTCTTAACTCAAAAAATTTAAGAAGTTCTATATTAATGTTCTTTTGTTAAATGTATGTAGTTCTACTACCTGCCTATTTTCCACATAGTATTTCACATTATTTTAATTTAATTACTTTATTTATTAATGTTTTTAGTGAAATTATTTTAAAATCATTTGCTGTACATAATTTTTTTTCTGGCTCCCATCTCCTGACCTATTCTGATTCCCAGCTCATGGCTGAGGGCAAAAAAAAGTACAACTGTTTATAAAATGCTTACATATCTCTAGGTAGCAGTTTTACACATTTTCAAGGCACCCAGTAGGTACAGCACCAATACTGAATTAGGCAGGTAATGCACTCTACAAAGTTAACTCTAGTTATTACAGATAAGTTTAAGTGAATATAACTTCAATCAAATATTTGTATAATTTTTTAAATATTAAGTCATACCCGCCTCTTCTGTGCTTTTGATATTCGGGGATGCTGAATCTGTCGCTCTACTCCTTCAAGCTCTAAATTTGCAACCCCATCTGCTATGGAATCTGTCTAAAAAGAAAAAAAAAAGTTAAATGTTCTTATTAGTATAAATGATAACTAAGATGTGCATCTCCTGAAACAGTTTTAAGTTCTGTTCCTAGGTAATTCCAGGGGGTATTTATGAAGTTTAACCACAAAGATCTGTGTACAGCACAGAACCCGTCAAAGCCAAAAGTAAAGCATTTTGCATTCCAAACCATCGTCATGCATTTTATTATTTTTTCTGTAGCCTCAACAAAGAGACAGTTATGAACTACACATCTCAGATTCAATCTACATATTCTTTTACAAGCTTCCACACTGAAGTATGAACACTGCTTAATGGCTGAAAGAGAAAGCTTTTCTCACTACACCAGCTGACTTCTGAAGTACCCCAACAGTCATTATCAAGTTCTGTGACAATCAAAGCAGTAGAAGGCTCTACCTTCCATACCAAAATATAACCAGCAGTTGGCAGAGACAGTGAGTTGACACTTCTCAAGAAAAATGACAAAGCTAACCCCATAATGAGACGAACTAGATGTCACCTTTGGAAGCATGGACATTTCAATATGAATAAAGAAGCTGAGAAGTGAAAGAAACCATACACCTCAAAACAAAATCCTCTCAGGCCAAGCTATGCCCAGGGCAAGGATTTTAGTTTGAAAGGTCCTCCATCGAAAAGTTTTGACAGCTCATTCAGCAGAATAAAATAAACTCTTGAAACTAATTTAAGATACAGGTAAACAGAAGCATTATGTTTAATGCTTATGCATTAAGCATCCGATTAAAAACTATGATAGAAGATTGTTATAGGATCATAACGCTCACAATTGAAAACTTTTTTTTTTCCCCACAAGGATTCTCAGCAGATGCTTCTCAATCAAGTCTATTTCCCTAAAAGTCCTTCGGAAATGTTTTCACTCTCACTTTCAGACAAAAGTACATTCTGCTTAACTCTTTGCTAGGTCACGAATCAGAAAACACCTAGTCCAGAAAGGATCAGGCAGACAGGTTTTTGTTTGTTTCTTTACAAGATTTAAACAGCCAAAAGACACAGACTGTTAGAGAAACACTTAAGGAGAGGTAGAGCATGGGGCATTAGCGTCATTCACAGATAACTGTATTGCACCAATTAGCCACACGCTCTATTCCCATTTAGGTAGGAGAAAGTATATGAACAGGTCTATTTGCACAAACGCCCTTAAATTCAGGCACACGATACAGAGCTCTTTTCAGTACTGGATATACAGAATGAAGTCCATGGATTGCAAGTGCACTATGACAGGGGTTTTCAACACTCTACTTATTAATTAAGTGCTAAAACATAGATGATTTTTTGTATGTCACAGAAGTATTTAGCAGTATCTAGTTTACTCAAGTGGTCATATTTCCTGCAGCTAAATTTGAATAATGCTAAGCGTCTTAAAAATTAAATGCTTTGACATCAAACAGCAAATTGGAAGCGTTTAAGTATGTCGCTGTGTTGCCAACACGGCAGAACGCCGTTTAAGACGACAATTCTCACCATCACAGAAAGTGTCTTCTTACAAAAGGTCAGTTACATTATTGACAGAATTGCAAGACAAAACACTCTGCACCAGTCAAATGCTTATTGAAGGCCAACAATATTCTAGTACTCTACATAAGGTAATGAGTGACAATGTAACAGGAACCTAAAAAAAAGAAATCCTTTCAGACAACTGAGCTACTGACATAGTCATAAGAGCAAAACCAAATACTGCTCAACAGCAACAACAAAAAACCCTCACTGTTAAATGTCCCTTCTAGCAATGCCCACGCACCATAACAGCTGAATCTTTCCAAAGTTGAAAAGAGTTGTTAATACTGTGAGGAAAAGGAGAAATACTTTAAAATGTTACTTCATTACATTTTTTAAAAGTTAAAGAAGCCCTAACACAGACTGTATCTGTACAACTTCAGCTAAAGGTAAGGCACCTACCTTATTCTGCTCAGATGAAGCTTCCTTCAGCTGCTTTAATTCCTCCTTGTGCTTCTGTTCAAGTTCTGCCTCTAGTTTGGCCACTTCATCAGCCAGCTGTTTTCGTCTCTTTTTATCATTCTTGGGAACAGCATTTTTCATGCCTTGAATTTTTGCTGTTAGAGAAGTAGTGTAGTAAACATTACCTCTGACCATAGATACTCCATTGATAGTCATTGGAGAAAAAGAGAACTGCAAGTCATCAGAAAATAGTGTACAAATATCAACATATCAATATGTTTTAACAGTTTAGCTACGAGACTGCCTGTTACAATCATATTTTAAAGCAGTTATATTTTTCTTAAAAGGTGCAAACATTGTATCTGAAGAAGAGAAAACCTTGTGCCAGGTTACTATTATAAATAATTATGAACTTCATCAATGCAGCAGACCTCAGCCTGTTGTCTTCAAAGAGATTATTCAGGCACTGAGATATCAAATCCTGTCACAGGAAAGATGTGTAAATTTATAATCACACAAGCAGCAGATTAAAAGTAAAAACAGAGCTTACCTGTCCTTAAAATAAAGATTCTAAAAGCAAAAGGGGTATTCAAGAAGGCAAAAAATCCCTCAACTTGCTTAAATTCCCTAAGTATTTTTAGGCTGTAAGTCGAGGCTCCATTTCTCAAATCACAGAATAGTTTGGTTAGAAAGGACATCCGGACGTCACTGAGTTCAACCTCCTGCTCCAAGTGAGGCTGAATTCAAAGCTACATCAGGTTATGCTAATTCAGTCTGATCTGCAATTTATTCAGATGATTGTGCAGAGTCTCAAGGGACAGACATTCTGCAATCTTTCTGGACGGGTTTCGCCCAATGTTTAAACAATTTTGTATGAAAATATTTTCCCCCTTTCTTTCCATGAGGATTTTTCTTGTTAGCGCTTTCAGCCATTGTCTCTGGTCCATTCTCTACACTTTGTCTGGCTCCATTCATTATGCATCCATTACAACCAGTTCCCCCACAGTGTTTTCTTCTCTAGGCTGAACAAACACAGCCTGTGCTCTTAGATGCACAGTCCCTGCTAGCTCTCATCACTTCCGTATTCAGTGTTTTAGAGTTAAAGCACCAATTATTTAAGACTGCTCACTATTCATCACCTGTACATTTTCCTTTCCTTCACCCTTGACTGACACAATTGAGCTGAAGATGCTGGCAATGATAATGCAACTTTTTAAAAGGAGGCAGCAAGAATGCTCACACTGAAAGATTGTTAAGCATTCAGCCTCACAGATCAATCAGCTGAATTTGACAGATAGAAAAGCAGTTTTGTTCATAAAAATTTACATAATGGGGGAGAAGGAAATCCAGGGCTTAAGAGGTACACACAAATTCACAAGGAGAGTATATGGCGGGTGGTGGAGACAAGGATCATCAACCAGAGGAGATGCTGGATTTTCAGAGGCACCTTATATTAACTCTTAGGAACAAACTGTTTTGCTACCTGTCAAACAGTTGATCATTGCACTTATCAGTAATGTATTTTTCAAGTAGGAAAATGTGTGCCTATAGGTCATCTGGCTCACACAGCTCGGAAGATTGGGGCTCTGACTTGTGTATACCCCTCTGCAATTAGATAGCCCCTGGATCATCTTCTCTAGGTGGAAAAACCCTCTGTTACCCAGCCTCTCCCCATCACTGTGCCATGTGCTTCAGCCACCTAAACACAGTGCTCGATTCCTACCCCCTTTTCAATTTCAACCAAATTTGAGGGAGGAAAAGGCACCTCAAAAACCCTACAGATTTACCAGCAATATGCAGGCCAATAGTGTCTCTCCTCTTATTTAACCCTATAACTGATAAAATCCCGCAGATTGGCCTATTTCACTATGTACCAAAAAAGCCAAACAAGGAAAAGGCCATATCAATATACTAGCAATGAGAAAGGCTTTAGAAAAAGGTTATAATCAACTCAACAGAATCCAGCTAACAGAACTACTTAATTGTATGAATCTACTGTAATAGAGTAGGTAAAATGTGGCTCATGAACAGTCTATATGTAGCACTGCAAGATGACACAGATCTTCTACTATAGATAATTTACTGTGGCTGGACAGAACGTGACATTTAACTTCAGATCAACTGCACTTTGAAGAAAAGCAGCTGACTGGGCAGCAAGGGCCTTTATGCAGGGTTTTCAACCTGAAATACCTTACAAAACCACACCTTCTTTAACTCAAAGTAGCAAAACGTTGCATAATGTCAATGGTCTGGCATAACATTACAGCTCTCAAGCGTTGTTAGGCCCCCAGGATTACATTAAGGCAAACTCAGCGGATCTCCTGCATGTCAGAACCACACCTAGCAGCAAAGCGTGGCTTTGACACCTCTGCCAAGACGCAACATTTTCATTACCGGCGTCCTCTTCCCCTTGCGCAGGCAGCGCAAGGGCTGCTCCCCGTTTTCCAAAGCCCTGCGCTGGCGAACGCGCCCGCCACCATGCCCACGACCCTCCTTCGACCTTCTCCTGCCGCTGACGGGGCTTCCGCGGGGCGCCCCCCACGGAAAGGCCGAGAGCAGGACGTCGAGGCCGTCCCGCGTCCCCCGCCACCATCCCCCGGCGAGGCGAGCGCCTGAGAGAGCCGCTCTCCCCCCACACACACTTCCCCAGCCTTCTAGCCCGCCCGCCCGCCCTCCGTTCGCCGGGCCGTGGCGCCCCTCACCCTGGAGCTCCCGCTTCTCCTTGCGCTGCCGCTTCACCAGCTGCTGCAGCTGCCCCTTGGCCCCCAGATCCTCGTCCTCGGAGCCCTCCATGGGCGCCCGGAGGCCCGCGCCCGCCGGACGCCCTCACCCCACGGCGGCGCGCCTGACCCCCGACCCCAGCGCGAGGCGGGAACTCGCCGCTCTTCCGGCAGCACCGCCCCGCGTGGCCCCGCCCAGCGCCCGCAGCCGCTCGGCTGGTCCCTCGGCCGGGAGAGGACAAGTGGGCGGCCCGGCCGAGCCCACCCGCGCCCGCTGCGGCTTCCCCGTCCCACGGGGCTCCGCCGTGTGCTGTCTGCCGTCCTCCGAGACCGGTTGGTTTCCGTGTCTCCGCCGCCTCGTGCGCCCCGCCGGCCAGAAAGGGAGCGTGTGCGGCCGCTCCTGAGCCCGCACGTTAGGGCCGTGAGCTCGGGTCGTGGTGGGAAAGGGAAGCGTTTCCGTTGTTTGCGGGTTACGAGAACACGAAGAGCAGGGGAGGAAAAGGCCGGGTTTACGCGGAAAACGGACCTCCCTCTTCATTTCTGTCCCCTGCTGTAACTGTGGAGCTGCTTGCTCCAGTCGCCTGTCCGGTCCAGGCTTCATGTGGATCAGTCTTCACTAAGGAAAAATAGTGTGTGTTTATCTCAACTAGAGGTAAATCCTATTAAAGAGGAAGGCTGGAGGGGAAAAAATGATTGGTTGGGTCTCTCACATAATTTATCATGTTGATGAAAAAAACCCCAAAATATTCAACCTCTTCACTTTTGTACAAAATACACTGTGCGCTGTGTGTTTTTTACCTGAAGTTACTTCAAGCTAAAAGATATCAGAAAGACTCCCGATTTTCTGTGTCCTGATGTTTGAGATTTGTGTCTCCTCACCACTGTGAAATTGTGTCCCATAAAGTAGTACATTTTTATTACAGTAAAATCTAAGTCCTGGTTAGGGTTAAATCCCCATCTCAAAAGTGGGAACTACAACTTCTTGAGCGCTCATGTGGAGTGAGATGCTTTTGTGGTCAGTGCAGTCACCAACATTATTTTCTGAAATGTTCAGTTCATCCGGGCAAAATATAATATTTAATATTTAGCTTTAAAATTACTCAAATTGAGCAAAACCTTTGGTAATCAGTTCGTGCTTAACTGTTACGGCATTGCTATTATTCTTTTACATTTTTATCCACAGAACCTCTACAAGAATACCTCTCTGGAGATACTTCAAAGACATGTAGATGTGGTGCTTTAGGACATGGTGTAGTGGTGACTTGGCAGAGCTGGGTTAACTGTTGGACTTGATGATCTTAAAGGTCTTTTCCAACCTAAATGATTCTGTGATTCTACAAAGTACACTGAGGCTCCTTCCCTCCAGCGCCACTCCCCCCAGTCAAAGAGGGTACACGCAGTGAGGTCCCTGCATTGACTACTGGTTTTAGTCCAGACTTGTGCCATATCTTCAGCAGTAATCCGAAAGAGAAGATGAATAAATACCAACGACCAAATAAATAAATACCTCAGGTGACCAAATGTGAAGTGCTAAGTGATGATGAAGGTAGGTGGATTAAAGTGATCTTATGATACGCCAGCCTTGTTTGAAGAACGCATATCTTAATACAGCTGAACTTAAAATTATGCAGGAATGGAGATTTTAGGGCACACTGAGTGTGCGGGAATACATATTAGAGAACAGCGGTACCATAAATGCTGGGGAGGTCACACTGCCCAGCCAGCTACAGATGAGTTTCCTCTGCTGCCATGAAACCTAGAATAAATGAAAGCTATTAAGAAGAGCACTGCCCCTGCTAGCAGCAGGCCACAGGCTCCACGCCAACTTCACATGGCCCCATCCTGGGCTGCAGGGCTTGTTATCAACCTGTGGTGAGAACCTGCCCTGTGAACTGGAGCTCTGTGCCAGAGAGCTATTATGAACTGAAGTTTAACAAGGGATAACAGCAAAGGCCTGAAAATATAATTGGAAACAGAGAAACCAATGTTATGAACAACAAACTGGTGGCCAATTACTGGTTGAAAAAAACCACATCACAAGTTATGAAGAGGGCTGCTTTGAGCATGCCAAAGGAAAGCAGCAGCTGAGCTAGAGAAAAACAAGCAAGCAACAGGAGGAGGCATTTGCTGAGACCTGAGAAGGGAACACTCTCCGTGGCTTAGGGGGTAGAGAGCAATGCTGCTGGCTGGCTGGAAAGCATCGTATAAAAGGAAAAAATTCTGAACTGGGGAAGCCATCATCGTGGGGTTCTGTAGTCATGAGGTCTCTGGGATTGCCAGGGCTGCAAGCGTGCCACCTGCTCTCCTGCCTGCGCTAAGGGCCCTGACGCTCCCTCCCACGCTGCCTGCTCCAGGGGCCCTGCCTCTCCCTGCCTGCTTGCTCCAGGATCCCAGGCTTCTCAGGGACCTCCAGACCCCATGTTTTTTCCTCCACAACTTCAATGTTTTTCCTCTCTGACACTCTAAACAAAACATTTAAATAGAGCCTTACTGCATGTAAGCTCAGCTTGGCTATTTATGATTCCTGGGTAGAAAGAGTGGTTTAACAGATAAGGTCATAATGAAATATAATGGTTAGAAGCTGAAATGGAAAAAAAAAAAAAAAAAAAAACCACCCTGAAATCTGAGGTATCTAACAGTGAAACACTTTATCTGAGATGAGATAGGTTCATTGTTTGTTGCACAAGTCTTTAAATCAAGACTGAAAGGCTTCCCATGGATATGTGTTAACTCAGCTCTAAGTTATAGGCTCCATGCAAGCAACTTTTACTGATGTTCTCTCAGAATTCAAAGAAATCAGACTGGATTACTGTAATGGCTCTTTCTGGTATTAAAATTTATGACTTAATTAACCTGTTTTGCAGGAACTTGAACCTCCCATTAAAAACAATGATAGCAGTAAAATGATCTGTACTAAGCACAGTCTGTGTCTTACACAGTGACCAAATTGAAATTTTCAGAATTAAGAGGCACTTTTGAAGAGTGGCTGAGCATTGTTGAGTTAGTCACTGAAATCAGTGACTTAGGGTTACCTTTGATAACAGCTAACTTGGACACTGTCCAAACTTTTTGTTTCATACTTCATTGATGGCTATTTAAAGTATCACACTTTGACATTCTTTCTAGTACCTTTCTAGTATCTTTATCCCAGTGGTTTCCCAGTGCTTAGTAAGCATGCTGAAAATCAGGAAGGTCTTTTGTTCATGGGTATCTTATAAGTCGGGGCGGGACCCCTGTTACTTCTGCCACTCTAAAAAGCTTGACTTCGTTTCTTCAATTGCAAAACCAATAAGTTAATGCTGTCTAGCAGACAGTTTTCCAGCCAGAAGTAAAGAATACCCAAATCTTACTTTGGTTAAGTGATATAAAATGTTGATCATGGAAAGAAGGTGTCTTACTACTTTTAGGTCAGCATTACCTCCAAGATGTTTCTTGCTGAATGTTAAAGTGAATTATAGACTGATTGTAGCCATAGCCAAAACTCCTTAAGTGGCTCTATTGTTTCACTGAGCTTCTGGTGAGAGTTTTTTAAGTAATGTACTACATGACCAGTCAATCTCAGTCACTTGATCCCAGATATTAAGCAAAAGTAGCTAAACTTGCCTTTACTCATTGTCATAAAATTATTCTACATGAATTAAGGAGTATACATGACCTTGCAATGAAGCCTCCACATGAGGATCAATATGGCACATTCTGTTTGGCACCTAAAATCTCCTTGTGTGGTATATGTGCTATATATTGTTGTCTGAACTTCACTGACATCTGTAGATTAACTAGCTGAACTTCCTCTGTTGTTAATGTTTGCTGGAAGCAGTGCTAGCAGATTTTTGCAGTAGGACATCTGCAGCTAAAATCCCTTGTTAAACTGTTTTCTAATATTTTTTCAACACAAAGCTGACAAGTGTCAGGACCCAATGCAAATCCGATCACTTAATAAAATCTGTAACAAGTCATGTTTATCAGTTAAACAAAGTAGTGGGCTTTATTTCTGGATTTGACTTTCTGGAGCTTACAAAGCCCAATAGATTTACCTTTTCTATTTGTAGGACCAGAAGGTGTAAAAAGAATCTCAGGTCTCTGTTACCGCAAACAGATTCAGGGTCACTCATTATTCACAGTTATCTTATGGACGCTGGGATGCAGAGATACTGTGGCTGTTACCTGGAGACGTCCTTGATTTCTGTGAAGACTGCTATTGGGAAATGTGTGTCTTAGAGTTAGCACAATTTTCCCAGCCTTTGCGAATGTATTGTGAGCTTGCAGTGCTTTGCTTTCTTAAATCTCAGCAGCTGGAACGGCGAGATTTCATGAAAACCCACGGTTCTGGATTTTTGAGTAGTTTTCTTGGCTATATGACTGAGATATGTGACCCGTGTTTGAAAAGAGGTGACTTGAATGCATGCTAAATGCTCAGAAACGGTAAGCAAAAAGAAAAAAAAGCCCAGCTCCAGCTCTTCACACTGCTTCTCAGTAGAAAAATTTTTAAAGATTGGATATTTGGGATTTAGCATACTTAAGTACAGTCACTTGATGCATTCAGCAGAGACTGTCAATCAAGTTTCACAGGGTTAGCACTGAATGACATCTTGCTAGTGTAGTCTTGGCAAGAATCTTGGCCAATAATCTATGCTCTGCTAAAGTGCTTGAGGCTGCTGTCATTTTCACTGTGCTCTTATTTACTTTTTTGACTGTGGAGTTGCCAACTATAGCTCCTCTTATTGCTATAAAACAATGAAAGAGAGTGTTGCATGTTAATCACACATTGTTTTTGCCAGGTAATCTTCACAGATCTCATGATAATGAAAGAGAAGAAAAGAGGGACCCTAGGTACTTCTTAAACTGCCAAAAGTATAACTGGACAGTTACTATAATCTCTGAGACTCTCTTAAGTAGCATTCAATAGCATTCCAGCTAAAATTGCATTTTATTTGTACATAGACTTCAAGACAAATATTTGACTAAATATTTGTACTGTGATTCATGCAATATAATTTCTCACATCAATAAAATACAATTACACCTTAGTCCAGACCATTGCTGTCCAACCCACTGGTTAATTCTCTCCATCATTGTCATCACCAAAAATATTTGTTCATCTCAGACAAACCGCTGATGTACTTGAGCAGAGAACCTATGCACACATGCACACACAACAGCAGTGGGGGGGTCACAGTGGGGTTCAAGAGCAAACTGTTGGATAACAGTCCTAAATGCTGGTGGTCTGTGAGTGGTTTCAAATCCCATCTAGTGTAGAGACCCCCCGCCATGTTTAGATCTGTAAGTAGGACCTTTATGTATAATGCTGTGCAAAGAACTCGTGGCTTGGAGTAGGTTTTTGCCCTACTACTTAATGTTTGAGCACAAAACTGAGGAAGCCACCAAAACAGATCCTTAATTACTATGGTATCAGAAACACCTTTAGCATGGACATGGGAGATAGTATGATTACCAGAAAATTTTTATTCTCAGATTAATTTTTTTCCAAGTTGCTCGTCAGCATGTGAAATCACGTCAGCAGCCCTGGCACTGCTCCAGCTGGGTATGACTGGTCCCACTGGCTGGTGGAGCAGAGTCTGGCCAGGGACAAAGCACCAAGCTAGACCCATCCTCTAATTGCAATGCTGGGCTGCCATTACCCGCCACAGGGCTGAGTACTGGGACGCACCTCTAGTGCTCTTATCTTCTGGGTACCCAGGGAGAGAAGAAAGGAATCTGCCTAACTTAAGTGCCCTAAGGACAAGGAAAAGACAAGCAGAAGATACAGAAAAGAAGTCTGGAAGCACAAACACTGGGAAGGGAAAGGAAAAGCTCTGACTAAGAACTGTTAAAGGAATGTTGGCCTAGAGAGAGGTGATGGATGGAGAGAAAGATCATGGCTGTGACAAGAGGAAGGAAGGTCTGAGTCTAGTACAGAAAATCACAGAATCACAGAATGGTAGGGGTTGGAAGGAACCTCTGGGGATCATCCAGTCCAACCCTCCCGCTAAAGCTGGTTCACCTAGAGCAGGTTGCACAGGACTGCGTCCAGGTGGGTTTTGAGTATCTCCAGAGAAGGAGACTCCACAACCTCTCTGGGCAGCCTGTTCCAGTGCTCTGTCACCCTCAAAGTGAAGCAGTTTTTCCTCATGTTCAGATGGAACTTCCTGTGTTCTAGTTTGTGCCCATTGTCCTTTGTCCTGTCACTGGACATCACTGAAGAGACTAGTCCCATCGACACCCACCCTTTAGATATTGATAAGCACTGATGAGATCCCCTCTCAGTCTTCTCCCAGCTAAACAGACCCAGGTCTCTCAGCCTTTCCTCGTAACAGAGATGCTCCAGTCCCCTAACCATCTTTGCAGTCGTCCATTGGGCTCTCTCTAGTAGTTCCTTGTCTCTCTTGAACTGAGGAACCTAGAACTAGACACAGTACTCCAGATGTGGCCTCACTAGGGCAGAATAGAGGGGGAGAAGGACCTCCCTCGACCTGCTGGTCATACTCTTCTTAATGGACTCCAGGATACCATTGGCCTTCTTGGCCACAAGGGCACATTTGCTGGCTCATGGTTTAACTTGTCTCGCAGGTCCTTCTCCATGGAGCTGCTTTCAGCAGCATAACCCCTAATCTGTACTGGTGGATGGGGTTATTCCTCCCTGGTGCAGGACTCTACGCTTGCCCTTGTTGAACTTCATTAGGTTCCTTTCTGCCCAATTTTCCAGCCTGTCCAGGTCTCCCTGAATGGCAGCACAGCCTTCTGGTGTGTCAGCCACTCCTCCCAGTTTTGTATCATCAGCAAACTTGCTGAGGGTACGCTCTATCCCTTCAACTAGGTCATTGATGAATATGTTGAACAAGACTGGACCCAGTACAGACCTCTGGGGAACACCACTGGCTACAGGCCTCCAACTAGACTCTATGCCACTGATCACAACCCTCTGAGCTCTATGGTTCATCCAGTTCTGAATTCACCTCCCTGTCCACTCATCTAGCTCACACTTCATAAGCTTACCTATGAGGATGTTATGGGAGACATTAAAAAAAAGTGTAAAAAGTCTTGCTGAAGTCGAGGTAGACAACATCCACAGCTCTCCCCTCATCTACCCAGCCAGTCACACCATCATAGGAGGCTATGAGATCAGCCAAGTGTGATTTCCCCTTCCTGAATCCATGCTGACTACTCCTGATAACCTTCTTTTCCTCCACGTGCTTAGAGATGACCTCCAGAATGAGCTGTTCTATCACCTTTCCAGGGATGGAGATGAGACTGACTGGCCTGTAGTTACTTGGGTCCTCCTTCATGCCCTTTTTGAAGACTGGAGTGACACTGGCTCTTCTCAGGCACCTTCTCCATGATCTTTCAAAAATGTTGGAGAGTGGCTGAGCAACAACATCAGCCACCTCCTTCAGCGCTCGTGGGTGCATCCCGTCGAGGCCAAAAGGATCTGTGGGTGTCCAGCTTACTGAAACGATCTCTAACTCAATTCTCCTCAACCAAGGGAGAGTCTTCCTTCCTTCAGACTTTCTCTCGTACCTCCAGGACTGGGATTCCTGAGGGCCTGTCTTACCAGTAAAGACTGAAGCAAAGGCGGCATTCAGTAACTCCGCCTTCTCTGTATCCTTCATCACAAAGGCACCAACCTGTACTGGCTCAGCCAGACTCGGGTAGGGGATATTTTGAATTCTTTGTGCGGTAAGAAGGAGAGATGCCAACACTCAGGGCCTGTGGGCATAAAGTAACTTTTACTCATAGAAACTTTAACATGTGATTATAAAACTATACACAATTTTGAGATAGTGGCTTGGCAAGAGAGAATATAATATTAAATGGGAAAGGGAAAAGGGGAAAGAAAAGGAGAGAAAGGAAGAGAGAGAGAGATTAGCCCACCAGGCTCGGAAGGGTGGGGGTAATTAGTCCTGCACCACTTGGTCAGATTGCCATCTAAGAGAGAAAGAAAAAGAGAAAGAGGGAGAGAGAAAGTGACTCCCACTCAGCGGGAGAGAAAGATAGAAATCACTGCTCCTGCCTTGGACTGTGCCAATGGGGGGTGGGGTGGGGGTGGGGGTGGTGTCCAGGTATCTGACTTGGCCAGCAGGGGTGTTCCAGTGAAGAGAGAGAGAAAAAAGCTACAGAGGCATGTTCAAACCCCTCTTTATTGTCTTTGGTTCCCACCCTTCTGGACACCTGTCCCTCTAGGATTGGCTGATTGCCCCAGTTGCCAGGGGTCAGGAGTCACCTATCACCCCAGCTCCAATTTTAGGAGTGACTGAGACATTGCTCAATCAAGGACAGTCTCCAGAGGCTGTTGCCAGGTAACTAAGGGCTCGGCCCTTACACCACCTCATTCAGCAGCAGGCCCACATTTCCCCTGGTCTTTCTTTTCCTACTGATGTACTGATGTACTTGAAGAAGCTGTTCCTGTTGTCTTTTACATCCTTTGCCAGAGTTAATTCCAAGAGGGCCTTAGCCTTCCTTGTTGCATCCCTACATACTCTGACAATGTTCCTCTATTCCTTCCAAGCAGCCAGTTCCTTTTTTCACATTCTGTAAACTTTATTTTTCCATTTGAGTTTTTTTCCAGAAGCACCTTGCTCATCCATGCAGGTCTCCTGCCTCCTCTATGACCTTGAGCTTGGAAGAAGTGGTGCTTTAATATTAGCCAGCTTTCTTGGGCCCCTCTACCTTCTAGAGTCCTAACCCATGGGATCTCTCCAAGTAGGTCTTTGAAGAGGTCGAAGGTAACTCTCCTGTCCAGGGTTGCAATCCTACTTACTGCCCTGCTTCCTCCTCACATGATCCTGAACTCCACCATCATTGCAGCCAAGGCTGTCCCCAACCTTCACATCCCCAACCAGACCTTCTTTGTTCATTAGTACAAGGTCCAGCAGGAAGAGGGAATTGGAGAAGTTGAGTTTGACAAAGGGAGGGCAACGTGGAGGACAGACTTTTTAATTGGACCTGTAGCCATAGGAGAAGGGGTGATGGTTTAAAACTAAAAGAGGATGGATTCGGACTAGACACAAGGAAGAAATTATTTATGATTATGGTGGTCAAACACTGGAATAGGTTGCCCAGAGAAGTGGTAGATATGCCATTCCTCTAAACATTTAGGGTCAGATTGGACTGAGCTCTGAGCAACTTGATCTAGTTGAAGATGCCCCTGCTCACTGCAGGGGGGTTGGACTAGATGACCTTTAAAGCTCCCTTCCAACCCAAACCATTCTATGATTTTATGATTCTGTGATTCTATGAATTTCAAAATAGGGGATGAACAATGGGACTAGGACTAGTCAAAGGAGACAGAGAATCACTGAACCCTATCACAGATAGGTGGAGTGGGAGATAGCTCTGGCAAGAAGCAGGCTACAAGAGAAAATGGGGATAAGCTAAGCGAGAAGCCAGAGAGAATCAAGGAATCGTGCATGTGGAGGACAAAAGCAAGAGGTAAAATGGTGTAAGGACCTAGAGTAGAAAAACATGAGTACTGGGGAAAGGAAATGGTTAAAAGAGATTAACAAAACAGATGGATGAACTCTAAAACACTGCAGTGCAATCTCAAAGAGAGTGGGCTGCACAAATATTCTGATTGACACGCAGAGACATTGCTGCACACACTCCAAAGAAAGCTATCACACCATGTGCAACATTTACAAACAAAGAGCTGATTAAGTAGTTGATGAGTTTGGCAACAGACTTCTGTTTGCTCTTGCAGTGTGGTGGAATGAACACCCTGTACATGGGACGATTTATGGCTGAATTGTGGAGGGGGATGAGATGGAGTAAGACAGCAAATAATTAGACAATGGGCACAACTGAATTATTTGAGAAGGTGTGGAACTTGTGGAGGGTACAGCAGTTGGTGAATGAACAGAATAGGTCAAAGGACTCGTAAAGCTGTACTTGTAACTAGGGGGCTGTGTAAGTACAAAAGTGCTACTTCAAACATTTCAAAACAGTGTCAGCACTTAACATCAGCCACCTTTCAGTCCTTCTCTCAAACTGCTTCATAAATTTTTATCTCCAGATTTATAGAGCCTATTAATAAGCACCTGCCAGAGCTATCTATACAGCGTATCACGCAGGAGAAAAAAAGACAATCCAGCAGTTTCTCCAAAACCCAAGCAATAAACAAAGCTGATGTGTATTTCCATTCATCTTATAAACATTTCACAAAAATCCTTTTCCATACTTACAAAAAAGTGATACTTACAGAACCAAATGACATTATTCCTTCCATTTTGGTTGTTTGGGGGTTTTAGTTTGTTTGTTTTTGAGGAGGAGGAAATCCAGTTGGCGGCTGCTTACCAGTGGTGTCCCCCAGGGCTCACTATTGAGGCCTGTTCTCTTTAACATCTTTATCAATGATCTGGATGAGGGGATCGAGTCCACCCTGAGCAAGTTTGCAGATGACACCAAGTTGGGTGGGTGTGTTGATCTGCTTGAAGAGCAGGAGGCTCTACAGAGGGATCTGGACAGGCTGGATTGATGGGCTGAGGCCAATAATATGAAGTTCAATAAGGCCAAGTACCGGGTCCTGAGCACGGGCCACAACAACACAATGCAACATTACAGGCTTGGGGAAGAGTGGCTGGAAAGCTGCCCAGCAGAAAAGGACCTGGATGTGTTGGTCAACAGCCGATTGAATATGAGCCAGCAGTGTGCCCAGGTGGCCAAGGCAGCCAGTGGCATCCTGGCTTGTATCAGCAATAGCGTGGCCAGCAGGAGGAGGGAAGTGATTGTCCCCCTGTACTCGGCACTGGTGAGGCCACACCTTGAGTACTGTGTCCAGTTTTGGGCCCCTCACTGCAAGAAGGATGTTGAGGTGCTGGAGTGTGTTCAGAGAAGGTCAACAAAACTGGTGAAGGGTCTGGAGAGCAAGTCTTACCAGGAGTGGCTGAGGGAACTGGGGCTGTTTAATCTGGAGAAAAGGAGGCTGAGGAGAGACCTTATTGCTTTCTACAACTACCTGAAAGGAGGTTGTAGAGAGGTGGGGGTTGGACTCTTCTCCCGTGTGACAGGACGAGAGGAAATGGCCTCAAGTTGCGCCAGGGGAGATCTAGGTTAGATATCAGGAAAATCTTCTTTACAGAGAGGGTTGTGAAGCATTGGAACAGGCTGCCCAGGGAGGTGGTGGCGTCCCCATCCCTGGAAGTGTTTAAAAGACGTGTAAATGTGGCACTGAGGGACATGGTTTAGGGACTCTGGCAGTGCAGGGTGAACAGCTGGATCTTAAAGGTCTCTTCTAACCAGATGATTCTGTGATTCTGTGAAATCTGCTTTTAGGGCTTGAATCTGTGACAGCATTGAGTTTTCCATGTCCTTGGAAAATCAGTGCGTTTGAACTTCAAACTCCTCAACTTTCAATAGCATGCTCTCAAAAATGTGTTAAGAGAATTGTATTCATTCTTGCTCTGTCATCTGTTCTTCCAGTGTGCCCAGAGATGATGCCATGTTTGATTGCTGTTAGATTATAAGGACACTCCAGAGAACATAGATATTCTAGATTTCTTACAGCAGCTGGTTGGGGTTTTTGTGATCTGTAACAGGTAGCATACTAAATACCTCAAATGGTACAGCAGGTCATCTGGGAGGGGTTGTGCAAGGACGGCAGAGCTGGAATTGTAACAGCTGCCTGCAAGAAATAAGGGAAGTGGAAGCTGTCCACACTGCTATATGCACATTAAATAGGAGCACAATGCAAGATCTTCCAGCTCTAGAAGGAAAAACATTACAACTTCAGTAAGTAATCTGATAGCAAGATCACAAGAAAATTGTGTCACTGGTTCCCAAAGCTGATGTGCATCAAAACAGCTTTTGAAGAGATACATTGGAGCAATTAAGTCCCTTTTTTTCCCCCCAGATCAGAAAATCACAGGAATCATGTTTCATGCATTATATGCTGAGTAACAATGTGCAAGGACTCCGTATTTATTAGCTCTTCATTAGAACTACTTATAAAGATGCTGCAATGGCATTGTGTACACTCATTTCATTGCACCTTTTTCAATTGTATGGATCTTGAAACTTGTTTGTAGTGCCAGTAGAGGCACTTTTTCTATTCAGTTGTTACCTTAATTGCACCATTTTGCATTCATTTTCCTTGTTATATATCCTGCATCTTTTCCTGACAATCTTAAGATTAGTCAATTGATAAGTAGGTCCTGGCTCTGTTTTGACCCTTCCCAGGAGAATATTTTGTTTTGTATCAAAATCTGTAAATTATTCTTCTGCTCAACATCACAATACTATTGGCAGGCTTCTCACATCTGTTCCATCAATGGGAGATAATATATGTTTCCACTTTTCCATTTTCCATCTGAACTGATAACATCTAGACACAGACAAAAATATTTATTTTTATTTTTATAGCAGGAAATTCAGCTTTCTGTAGCTGGAGTCACTCCAGGCTTCTAATTTGTCTGGTTTCTTATTACTACTATGTTTTGCAGTTAATTACAATTTCTTCTTTATCAGTGGCTGTGATTAGACTAGCTGTTGCCACCCTTGCATCACATACTGAGAGACTCACAATAGGACTCCGTATCTGTAAAACTAAATTATTTGTTAAAATAATTGGTTAAAGAGGTTCTGCAGATGCAGCCACTATTTAGATGCAAACATGCAAACAGTTCAATTTCTGGGTATCTACAGTAAACTCATCCCCCCTCAACCTCTTTTCTTTCCCATCCAGTTATGTGGAGGTTTCCTAACTCACAGAAGTCTTGCAGACCCCCAAGCCATAGTGGCTACAAGCTCAAGGCACCCAATGCTCTTTAAGGATTTCATTTAATCAGGTTTCCAACATCTGCACATTCCTTCCGCAGCAACATCTCTTTTGGCAGCTCCCAGTAGTAAAGCTTGTCTTGGAGACAGGCCATCACCAGCATTTTCACTCCCCCGGTCTGATTTCAGATATACACTTCCGCAGTCCTGGTGATTGAAAGATTGCCAGTTCAATATGACTAATCTTGACCACATTTGAGCACTATGTTAACAAATGCAGTTAAGTTTAAAAAGCAGCACCATGTCACTTCAATCCACATGATCCATATCTATGGAGAACAATCTTTGCAATACCATTTGCAGTGTTGTCATGAACCTACTAAGCATTAGATCCTCAGCAAGGCTGCTACATATCTGAAATAGAGATCGATACTCACATAGAAATAGCTAGAGTAACAGGTCTTGTTACTCCTTTTTATTCTCCTGGACAAAGCATGAACTTTATGTTAATCGCTTCATCCGCTTTTGAAATGGAGCAACTTTTTAAGGAACATGTTTCATGAAATGAGTTCTGGTTGACAGAGAAAAAGGCTGCTCATTGAGACCGAAATGGCAAAGGGAATTCAAGTCAGATGATGAATTATCCAAACTGGAGTTTGACCAAGAGGCTGTTATTCTTGTGATATGTGTCATGGGATAGCCCACGATCAAAAGCTGTTGTAATCTGGACTTCAATTTTAAGCTTCCTTCTTTACGCTTAGTCTCCATCTGGTACCAGGAGGATACAGCACCTCTGTTCTTCCTCAGAAGCACCAGAAGTA
The DNA here is from genome assembly GCA_009769605.1 of Bucorvus abyssinicus. NCBI lineage: Eukaryota > Metazoa > Chordata > Aves > Bucerotiformes > Bucorvidae > Bucorvus > Bucorvus abyssinicus. Next base: position 9,169,075 of record CM020033.1, on the reverse strand, counting down.
ACTTTAGATCTTTACCTATTTTTCTTGAATGTATCTCATCTAGGTATTGACTGAGCCTGACATTGCTTAGCTTTATGACCAAGTGTTTCTAGCTAAAGAATTAACTTCAATTGAAACTGGAAAAAATGCTCAAATAAAAATGTAAGACAACTCTTTCCTTGTTCTCTGCAACCCCCCACCCTCAGAATGAAAAAATCAGAACTCAAAATCATATATGATGCCAACATTTAGAACTGACTACTAATTTAGAAGTATCTAATTATCTCTGTAATATTTATCCATTCAAGAACAGAAAGTAGAAAAAAGGAATTAAAAGATTATTCAAAAGCTACTAGTACGATACCACCTAACTGACACTAGTAAACAAATGGAATGAATTTACAGAAGGAAGGGATCTGGATACAAGTAGTTATTGAGTAGCAACCTCTGACAAATAATAAAGGAAGGAAACTCCAGTATATGAAATTAAGAGGAGATGAATATATTAAATAAAGATTTTTGAAAGCAGCTGGTGTCTTCAAGATGACCAAGAAAGCACTTAGCAATTATGGTAATACACTGATACACAGCTCGGCTGGAAAGGAATTTAAAACCCATAAACAATTTTCTTGCCAGTCAAGATTACATTTTTCAGTGTCAACTGCTTCTGAATTGAGACTGAAAATTCCTCCATTATTCTAAAAATAAGGTTAACTAGAAATAGCACCAAGACTGTAAAAGAAATGACAGATGTGCCATCAGAAGAAGACGATAACAAGAATAAGCTTTACAGAAATCACAGCTCCAGTTAGGAATAACAGAAGAGGTCTCCCTTTGTGTGAACAAAGACATCTTTACCATGATAATTTCTGTCTGTCACAATCTGCAGTAGTAAAATTTATGCAATCCAGTAAATTGCCGCTTTGCAGCTGCAGCCTCCATACATACGCTTGCATGAGTGCTCTGTAGTGACAGGAATATATGGGATAAAAAGTTACCAAAATAGACTTGTCTAGCCACTGGAGAAACCCTACCCATCGTGTTTGGGAACGGTAGTGTTTTTCTGGAAAAGGTAGCGACAAGCAGAGGCTGTCAGTGCAGTGAGCATGACCCTTCCCACTGCTCCGGTGTGCTGCTCTCCTGCCTTCATGCAGGTGGGAAGGAGCGAGATGGAAACAACCACTTTCTGCAACATTAGCTGCTGTCAACTTCCTAAGTCATCACTGAATAACATAATGTTCTTTGTCTGTGTTTTGCCAGTGGGAGGGTGACTTATCACACAACCATAACAGGATGAACAGTGTTGATGGGACTAGAGGTAAAATTCTTCTGCACAGAAGAGGTTCATATTTAATTCCTGTGCTCTGCAGACCTGCTATGTAAATTTCTGCTGCATGGAGAGGAATCGGCCCTCTCCCAAGTACAGATAAAATCGTATGACATTCCATTCTCATGGTGCTTGTATACTTTTGCATGTGAATAAATTGCAGACACATAAAGAAAAAAAGAAAAAAAAATTAAACATCCCAACATATAACAGTTCCAGAGGTTATCGCACGGTTGTACATATCAATGCCAAGTTATACTCCTTGAGTCAGAAGTCTGCGCTAGGTTGTGGCACGGCACAAAGGACAGAAGTGAGAAGTGTTTTTGGAAGACTTGCCCATCTGACAAAATAAGTTCTCAAATACTATCCTGGACACTGTATCACAGTTACTATATTAGATTATGTTGCATTACCTTACCTGACAGCACATATATCCAATAATGTAATTACATTTGTCAGACTTTGTACAGAAAAAATTTTGTATTGTCATAGACTTGATTTTGCAGCACGGGATATCCCAGCAAATGATAATCATGAGAGTTTTTAAAAATAATCCATGTCTCCTGTTGCCTTACTGTGCCTCTTTCAACCATAGTGGATCTGGGAAAATATAAGAATAAGCACCTTTCCTTCTATTTTTATTCAATATACTCACCAAGTAGCAGAAGAGAAATTGATGCATTCCAGTAACACAGAAGAAGATACATTAATACAAAGGCACAGAAAACAACCTCAGAGAGCTTTAGTTGCAATTTACCTTGTCCTTCCAAGTGTGGCCATATTAAATATCTGACATCTCTAGAAATTCAGATATTTTATCAGTTAGCCATAGATCATAGCCAGATCCTTCAAAAATTATTTGAACTGACAAAAATTCTGCAAACTTGTTAAAGCAGATTTGTATTGTTCTCTTTTACTGTCTTATTCAAGTATCAAAACCAGCAGCAGTTGGGCTTTTCATTGCTTTCTGCTATTCTCAAGTCAGAATTTACCATCCAAAGGTTTAGGTATATCATGTGGCTTTAATTTCTATCTCCTTAGACTATTATACTGTTTGCATAGTATCTGAAAACTGTACTCAGGCCATGGGCACGAAGCTGGGCCATGTGCAAGATGAATGATCCCAGGCTTTTCTTTCCTCTTCCTTTGGCCATTAGGAAGAAACTTGGTTTAGCAAACAGCCCTTTGACTGGCCTGGAGAAAAACTGTATCCCATTTCTTATGCTACCAGTGAGATGTTCTGTGAATTTGCGTAACTTGTATTGTGTCTGAATTTTTTTTTCTTTTTGTCTTTTAAGTGGTCCAGGTATTCCTCTGTATTTTTGAACAGCTCCGATCACAATGGATTTAGGCTTGCAGTCTCTAAGCATTATTATGAAAATACAAATAATAGACAGATAAAAGATCATTATTGAAGGTTATTTGTTCTTAAATGTAACACATAAATTTACAAGGTTACGTGAAAAAAGTCCACAGAACAGACTCCATAAGATTTTTTTTGCACTTACTACTTATTAAAGAGGCAAGATTAATAAAGAATTGTAGTTATTTATAGTATTAATACACAAATACTTTTACACTTGACAGTGACCTTAAAAATTTGCAGTGTTTGGTTGCATGCTAAACTAATTTGATTCTTTTATCTAGGGAAAATGGAGAAAGATAAAACTTGAGCATTATCGAACTTCTCAAAAGATCACATTAAGCATGGGAAATGAATAAAAATAGTAGAAGCAAATACGTTATACTCTGTTCATTTTCAGTCTCTGCTTAATGTAACTGATGTGCTGTCTTGCTCAGCCATAATTTATTTGGTACAGAACTTTATACGAAACAACCCAACTTTGGGGCAGGATGGAGAGGTACGTGTATGATTCATTTCTGTGACACAGATGAAGACACCTTGAAAAACCTTCTGTAAGGTTGTTTTCAGAGGTATAGTTGGTTCATTTGCCTGAGCCATTTTCAAAGGTGCGTAGTAGCGTGTTTTCAGTTTACCTGCATTTACAGAGGTGTTTTCCATACAGGCACTTGGTTGGATCCACGGTCTGTATCCTTTAGCTCTTGTTGCTGGGAACCTGCGAGATGCCTTGGCAGCATAAACAGGTACCACAGTACAAAAGTGAGGCATCTGCAGGGTGTGCTGTGACTCAGCTGAACGAGCCTAGGGGCAAGGAGGCCACATGTTGAAATCCACCGTGATGGGCCATGCACCATGGCTTGTGCTATGGCACTGAACTCAAGTACTGACACGTCTTCTGGGTAGTTAAGTCACAAGCAGGGCTGCTCTGGGCAGAGCATCCTGCCCATTGGACAAGACAGGATTTTCATAAAAGGAAAGCTGCACAACAGCATAGTTAAACACACATCACAGATCATTTGTGTCCAGAGGAAGAGGAACAGGAGAAAAGCAGCAAGGTCTCACCGCCTGAGTTGTCTTCAGCCTGGCATTATCTGATGTTTGAATTCTTCCCTTTACAGATCAAGTAACATCCAAAGGTTTGTTACCAGCAGAGTGTATCGCCTAGTTTCCTGGTAAGCTTTCTGGTACTCTCAGTTACTAGCTGGGTCCATCCAGCTTCATGCAGATACTGCAGACAGTGCTAGCAGATCTACACATTAGGCTGCAAGATTTGGAGTTGTAAAGTCCTATAGACATTTTGCTACCTTAAACATATGGATTCAAAATACTGAAGAACAGAGGCAGATGACTGAACTATTACCTAGTATCTGCTATTGAGACTGGGGGGACATTAGGCTTTGAAGGACTCTGACAAGTCAAGTCACAAGGGTTGGAAGAACACTTATTTCTTTTTTATCCCAAATGGGTACAAGAATAGGTCAGCATGCTAGGATGCTTAATAACAATAATTCTCGGCTCTATGTGCAGGCTTGAGCTGTCAGAGTGAGTTGTGACATAGCTTTCCCTGCAGGCTCTTGGGAGTGATCGTAAGGTTTTCAGTCTTTTTCTGAGGCACTGAACAGCAGTTCAGTGGAGAAGGAGGTCCCACACAGACAATTTGCTGTAATTGCAGGGGGATGGACCAGGCATTGGTGGAACTCAGTGCTGCCTACTTGGCAGCTTTAACAAGACGTGAACTCTTTCCTGTCTTTCCCTAAATGAGAAAAATGGTAAAGAAACCTGGTTGCAAATGCCATTTCCTGAATTAGGATGCCAAAAGAAAGCCTATGGCTCTGTACTTGTTGAAAATGGTGTAAGTGACAGCAAGATCATGGGCTGAAGATGCACTGAAGATATGTCCTGACCAGTAATATTTATGGTCTACTTTTGACCTGCCAAGGTCAGCCTCGCAGTACCTCATCAACGTGAAGGATTTGGGGGCACAAAACACCTTGAGCCCTAAAATCCTTCGCAAAAAAAAAAAGCTTTTAAGTATTGATTTGAGTTTGAGAGAGTTCTTAAGCTGACTGAAAACTGAAACCTCAATTTAATTTATACGAAAAAAGCATCTTCCTAGTCAGTTACCACATTTTCCAAGGGAAGAGCAGTTTGGCATGGCATGACTGCATTTCTGGCATGATTAAGACAGTGGTGGAACACAACCAGCTGCCTTGTAGCATATTATTCCTTGTGTGGTAACACCAGAGCTTGCTCAAATTCGGAGTTGATTTCTACAGGAAATAACGTTCAAAAACACAGTTTTGTCCCAGATGAGAAAGAATTAATAGTATTTCATAATTGTCTTCAAAATAAAACCTTTTTTTCTTTTTTGGAAACATTAAAATCATCTATGAAAACAGTGTATTTTGCCTTCACAACTTTACCATAGCTTATTAATTCCATATTATAGTTACTAAAAATTATTTAAATCTTACAGAAACAAAACACATCAGCCTCCATTTAAGTTAATGTTTTTTTTTATTTCTCATAGACTCTCATACATCGGTCTGTTTTTGTAGAACGGTTTGATTTCCTAGACTAAAATTTATGAAAAACAGCTCCTGCAGAAAATTTTCAACATGATGCAAAAAAAAGTATTTTATTTTATAAAATGTATTATTAAAGAAGGAATATGACCAGCTCGTGAACTCTCAGGCCATGATCTCATCTTTACCCAGTTCTTATGAAAACATCTGCATGCCTTCCACATAACGCGTTTCAAGAAGTGACTTGGTTCTGGGTGACCATGCTGCGGGGATGCTGGGTGGCACTTGGCAGGCATGTCTGCCTGTGTACAAAGTGACTGCTCATCTTCTGGTATTACCACAGCCTGCCAATCTCTGCCCTACAGACAATGGAAGAACACAACACACGGGTAATAAACATCTGTCTTATCTCAATATAGGATGAAAAATTAATCAGGGAAGGCTATTTTCCCTCTTTGCCAGAGACTTCCAGATGGTGCCCAAGTGGGCTGTCTAGCAGAAGGAAATTAAGTCCTTACGTCCTCAGAGAGGTCGGTGACACTAGGGGAGAGATTTCTTGGTTGAGCGGGATTTGATACCGTGTAGATTTATCTCCTCATGTTTAGGGCACCCTTAAAGGTTACCACCATTTTCACACCTCAGTAAGTACCACTTCAGTCGAGCCCCTCATCACTGCTCTGCATCCCTGGACTCCTGGAAAAGGTGGCTGGTAGCAGTTAAATCAACTATAGCACGTTGTATTGATATCTATCACCACAGCGCTTCAGAAGCAAACATACAAACGATCAATCAAAAACAACCCAAAACCATTTTCTAAAAAATTATTTAAAAAAGAAGGTTGTTACGTTTCTGCTCCAGACACCTTTCTGCAGAACTCGCCTTCCATTTACTGCTCCGTGCTACCGGCCATCACCGACGGGCTAAGGGTCTCCCCGCTCGGGTCTCACCAGGACAGGAGGGGTCTCCACGGCTCCTCGCAGCAGCGAGGGGCGGGCCGGGGCGAGCCGCGCATCCCCGCCGCGGCCGCTCCTTCGGCCCACTGCGGCCGCCGGCAGGCCGCAGGGCGGCTCCCCGGCCCGTGAGGCCCCGCCGCTGCAGCACTCCCCCGCCTGCGCCCCGGAGGAGGCCCAGCCCTCCCCGCTAATTAGCCCGTGACGGGGGGATGGAGGGAGGCAGGCTCTGCTAGCTCAGCCCCCGCCCCGTCGTCCCTCTTCCCCGCCCCGGCCCCATTCATTCCCAGCCCCTTCCTCTGCGCTCTTTCCCCTTCCCCGGCGCTGCCGGTTCGGCCGCCTCCCCGCGCTCCCCGCCCCACGCCGAGGCCGGCAGCGGGAAGGGCCCTTCGAGCCGCAGCCATGGCTGCCGAGGGGGTGGACGAGCGCTCCCCGCTGCTCTCCGCGCCCGGCTCTGGCAATGTCACCCCCACTGCGCCGCCCTATTTGCCGGACACCAGCCCCCGAGGTAAGGCGGTCCCTGCCCTTCCCGCTTACCCTGCGCAACCGAGCCGCCACCCCTGGAGCTGCGCCGGGCAGGGGGGCAGATGCCGACCCGGGCACCCTGGGGCTGGCAGGTCCTGAGTGGTTCGGCGCAGCCCTCGGGGCGGCGGGGACCGAGCCCCCGATCCCGCGGGGCGGACGCGGCGCCTCCCGCCGGTTGCGTCCGCCTTTGTCGGCGGGCGAAGTTGCCGGCCGCGGCGGGGGCCTGCGGGGCCGGCAGTAACGGCGGAGCTAGGCCGAGGGGTGGCGGGGCCGGGCCGGGAGCCCCCGGCGGTGGGGAGCCCTCACCGTGCTCCGGCGGCAGAAGACTTGCTGGGGAACAACAGGTAAGGCCGCTCGGGGCCGGGTAGGCCGTGCTCCGCGCTGGGCTCCGCTCTGCCCTGAACTCTTCAAAAGGAGAAAAACAAACAAACAAAAAATTCAAATTAAAATATTTGTTTGCGGTGGTAGAACAAGCCCGAGCCGGTCTGCTTATTATAACTCACTTGCACGTCGGGGCTTGCAAGGTAATTGTTGGACTTCGGCTCCCCCATTAATTAGGAGCACGATGAAGATCCTCAGCTATGAATAACTCAGCTCAGAACAGCGAGCTGCAGGGTGGCAGCTGGTAGAGGTGTAACGCAGAGGCGTCGAAGCAGAATAAAGTACGCAGGTCTCTGCTTCATCCCCGGTGACCATGGAAGTGCGTTAAGCAGGAGATGCCAGCCGAGCAGCTCCTCTTCTGGCAGCCAGCTTTAAAGAACGAAGGGGCTCTGTGCAGTGTGGTGGTGGGGAGCCCAAAACCACTAGGATGTCCTTGCAAACATGTTTCAAGGCCATAGCTGGTTTGGGCTCTATTTTAAAGCAAGTCAGATGCTGTGGTTACACATCTGGAATCATGGTTTAACGATAACGGTATTAACTTTCTTGCACAGACTTAGGAAAATCATCTTGTTGATTAATACTGAATCTTTAGTAGGTAGGTGAAGAAATTTTACTTAGAAAATACAAATGAGGATGTTTACAAAATACAGTCAGATTTTTTTTTTTTTCCAGTTAAACATTTCAGAGCAGAAAGTGAGGGAGGAGGAAGCCAAAGGAATCAAGTCAAAATAAGATTAGCATAGCTTTGCTAGCACTGTCCTTTAAAATGTAAGATTACAGTCCTGATCTCACTGGCTCTAGTGCATTGGCCCTTTCTTAAGGATTTTTATGTAATTGTATAGATTTGTGACATATATATGTAATAGAATGCTATGAGTGAGCAGCTGTTTTGAATAATATTTAAACTTGTGGAAAGCTAGTCCTCTTTGTCTTGATATGAAAATGTATTTTAGTTAGTGCTGTAGCTGGTGTTGACTGTTCACTTTCATTTGAATTGCACAAAGAAATATTGGCCTGAAAACAGCAGAGGAGGTTTGTTTGATTTTGGTTTTTTTTAATTAAACCATATAGGATTGGCATCATCCCTTAAATTTTGTAGTTTAAAAAAATATCTAGAAATCCTTAATTTAAATTCTGTTATTCAATGTTTTTAACACATTTCAATGTTTAAAAACATTTCAATCTGTCTTTAGAAAGGTCTTTGTATATTTCAAAAGAAATGAAAATGCATCACATCAGTGACTCTTGCTTGAACACAGGGGAAAAGTCATGACCTGGAAACAAGCTGGACCCCAGGTGCTAATTTCAGTTGGTAGCTGTGCCCTGCTGCGCCTTCAGTCCATGCCTGTAACTTGTGTTAACTGGCTTGGCACTGGTGGTGGGGTATGGCACTTGGGATAAGTGGCTTGTTCCCAAAAGTGAAGAGGAACTATAGAACTTTTGTAAATATCAAACATCTCCTCATAAGTTGAGGATCTTTTGTTTGATCTGTCCATGAGCAAGCGTACAAGGTAGCACTTCAGAACTGCTCTACAAAACTTACAAAAGGAAGTCCACAGAACGAAATTTTGCAGAGCTGTGACATGAAACAGGTAGCTCTGGTTTCCTTCCTCTGTCAGTAATTCTTAGTGAGAGGTTCTCTGCAAGCTAAACCACCTTTTCTAGCTAACGGGCAGTCTTTATCTCTCTCCCTAACACAACTAGACAGAGAGGGAAGAGGCATTCTCATGGAACCCACTTCTGCAGAGCTTCATTGCTTAACATCACCTGACTGGTGTGGAGCTGCAGAGGAAGGAGGAAGAAGCCCTTTGCCCTCCAAATTACCACCTGAATGTACATTAATAGATTTATCCCTGTAATTACCTACTGTGCCCAATATGTCACCCCGAGCTTTAAATCAGTGAGGCCATGGTTTAAAAGTAGCCTCCTCTTCCCCTTGGTGGACTGCAGCTGAGACCCAGCTGACCCTTTTCAGTGTAAGCTGCTGGGTGGTTGAATCCTGGTAATGGCTCAGTGAAGCAAGTAAGAAAAATCTTTTCAATGTGGATGCAGGGCACATTGAAGAAACTTTTGGCATAGACAAAGGGTGAGACCATAAGCTCTGCTTCCTGTAGCACGATGGTTATTCAGTGCTTTGGTTTGGTTTTTTTTTTAAGTGGCTTCTTTCAGGCTTTCTCAGTTCAGAAACTACCTGTCTGACATAGATCACTCTTTTTCCCTCACCCACCTCCTCCCAGGTCAGGATAAAGAATTTTTTTTAAAAAAATCAAATAAACAAAACAAATTCCAAAACAAACTCATTTCTGGTTGACCCAGGTAAGCTGCAAGTGGTTCCCTGTGGTTTCTGCCCTTCAAATAACAAGGGAGGAAAGTGCACAAGCACTACCAGGAATTTCTGAGGTTGAATATTTGGTATTTTTCACTGCATCTCTATCCTGTGGTGGGGGTGAGGAAGGAATTGTAGGTTAGAGTCAGATGTACTGCATGGTAGGGCACTCTGCTAATCTTGCTAAAGTAATTACTGTTGGATTTTATGTTTTGTTTTTTTAGAGAAAAACTGATAATATAGATGTAAACTGGTAAGTCAGCAGCAGGAAGTTCAGTATCTCATTAAATGTGTCCTGAAACCTCTGGCATGTACATGAAACTTGCATACCATCCACTCACATCCAACATGATGGACATTCATGAACTGGTTTTTTATGATCTAGTTAGCCTGAAATTCAAGCTGTCAAAAAAAAGTCATACCAAAGAATGCTAATGTGCTTTGAAACCTTTTCATTAAGGGGTAATGAGCAGCGAAGGCTGAAACAATGCCTTTATTTTCTTTTTCACTTCACCCCCCCGTATATTTTCTTTAAACTTAATTTTGGTGGCTTTTGCTAGTTTGTTTTTTGGAGCTTTTCCAAATGAGCTTTTTCTTTAAGCATGAAGGTTGCAATGCCAAGATACCTCCGGCTCTTTGCTCCATAGCAAATGTTATTTGCTGCAGCACCACTCTGAAAAGCAGCCATTATTTGCTTGCTATCTGAAATTTGCTGAGCCAGCAAGACAGGAAGAGCGAAGCTGCTTACCTGGTAGACAAGCAGCTCCAGTATGAGGCTGGAGAAGTGGCCGGCAGCGTCTGTAGGTGCTCACACACCTCATTTAACAAACTTTGAAAATCCCAGGAGCTGTCACTTACAAGTAGGATATAGAATATTTTGAATGTTTAGAAGAGTAGAGTTGCCAGTTCTTAAAGTATTCCAGGATTGTGGAAAGCTGAAGGGCTGAGGTGTGGATGTGCGTCTCTCTTCACTTTCTAGTACCTTTCGAGATACTGTTTGCCTTTCCTTAGTACATACAGCTGCCCTGTGCCCAACTGGTAGAATTGAGAAGTTGCACTTTAAATGGACAGGACAAAGAAGTTCTGTAATGATCATTGTTTTTCAGAAAATCAACCTCAAAGCTGGGATTGAATGGCAGGGGTGTCTTGACAAAGAGTTTGGTATTTGGTCTGCTGGACATGCCTTTTGTTTTATGCCTACCTATTCTAGCCAGAAAGTGTGTCACTCTGGCTGCAGGAGCAGTTAAGCAGCCTGCTTTATGGCCAGAACCCCTTTGCAGCAGCCTTGGCTTTGCCATTTGCAGCTAAGACACTGCTGTTCCCATCATCCAAATCTCAAACCTGGTTTTTGCAGTCATCTAATAAGCTTGAGATTGTTTCTAATTGTCTAAGTGTGTATGTGTGGATTTGTTGGGGTTTTGTCTTATGTGTTTTGTTTTGTTTGTTAATACCTTGTAGTATCTCCCCTTTTGCATCTGGCAGTCACAGTACTGTAGAATATTGTTATTCTTAATTTTTTTTTTTTTACTGGATGCTGTATTTTCTCAGGATGTAACTCCTCAGAAACAGGAAAAATCAGAAAGACACTCTAAGTTACCTGATATTTCTTATGGATGCTGGTTTCTACAACCAGTATATCAAACCTGAAGGTGTGAAGTTCCCTTGCTCAAGTAACGGAGCATCAGTTTGTATGATGACTTCAGAGTCACATTGCTGCATGTAAGGTTGTTGGTTTTTTTTCTGTCTGAAATAATTCAAGTGTATTGGATGCGATTCTGAGACCCTCAGGGTATTCATCTTCCTTCTGCTGCCTCTGTGAGTTAAAATCAAGTACAGATCCAGATTGTTTGTAGGCCAGGTAGCAAAGAGAGGGAGCACTGTACAGCAGTGCTGCTTCAAAGGTTTGTGATAATTTTTCAACCTGAAGGGCAGGCGTGGTTTCTTATCACCCTCCTGCTTATGACCTTCACTTGAAAACAGAGTGAAGGAGGAGTGATGTTTTCTTATAGACTTAAATTTAGTATTTGTGCTTGTCAGCTTTGATAGCAGCCAGTGATTTCCCTCACCAACCCCCAGCAGATACTGCTCTGTTCGGAGCTGTTTGTAAACTGGAAGTAGGCTGATCTCCCATTGCTTCTCTGAAGACTTTATTGGCTGCTAGGATGTAATTATGAAATAATTTACTGAAGTCCAGGCTGCAGAGTATTTCAAACTGTTAGTATAAAAAAAAGTTAACTATGAACTACTAAATATGCCCATTCCTGATTTGCTTACCTGAACAACCCCTAACTTCTTCAAGAAATAAAAGCTGATGCTATTACATGGCAAGTAATTGTGGTCATAAGCTTGTGGGGGGTTGCTCTGTTGAACTGTTTTCATTCCATGGATTCTTAAACCAAGAAGGATCTTGAATGTTTCCTCCCCAGTTTGTCATAGGCTCAGGACTGGCGAAGCTGAAATCTGCTCTTGCACGGAGGTCTGAGGCCACTATATTTTTCCTTGTGTTGGCCTGTCCTAAGTGACTAAAGGTTTTCTTGTGCATCTGTGCTTTGGCTCTCGGACAACAAAAATATCTGGAACCCTTAAAAGCAGAAGTTCTGAAGGTTCAGTTCATATTTTTTTTCTTCAAGATAGCATAAATTTGCTGTTGTTGCACTTAAAAAAGAAGCACTTCATGCCACTTCCCTTTCAAAACCTGTTTCTTTGACAGGACTTTTCTATATTTTTACTTGTAATTTGTTACTATATGATAAACACTTTTCTATGTTTCAGTCTCTCCAGATGCTTGTAAATGCTGATTATGGCTCTTCTGCCTATCTGTGTCTTGCTTTATGTTCTCTTTTTTTCCTTCAGAAGCCAGGCTCTGGTTGCTACTAATCTGCAGTGGGTTTGGGGTTGTTTCTTGGTTTGTTTGGGGGTTTTTTCCGCTCTTTTCTGAGGACTGTAAAAAGTTGTTTTGAAAATCAAGTGGCATAGGTGACCCTTTTGTCTGATCCACTTTTGTGGAGGGATTTATGGCATGTTTGCATTGCCAGTTGGGTTTATCTACAACTGCAGTTGATGTTCAGTTACACAGAAGTTGTGGGGAAGGGGAAAGCAAACTTAGGTTGGTCTTAGGTTTATACTAATCGTTAACTTAGTTTTTTTTTTTTTATACATATATTTTTTTCTTTTTTGAGGCTGTGACTGTTGGAGACTGTCTTTTCTGACTGTGTTTTAGGATCCCCTGTTTCGTTTTTCAACTGAGATTTCCCAATCTCTTACAGCTGAGCTTCCTCCTCCATATACTGCCATCGCAAGTCCAGACGCCAGCGGTGTTCCTGTAATAAACTGCCGCGTGTGCCAGTCGCTAATCAATTTGGATGGCAAGCTACACCAACATGTTGTTAAGTGCACAGTTTGCAATGAAGCTACGGTAAAATGGATTTTTAGTGTTTTCTTTTTGTGGAGGGGAGTGGGGGGAGGTTTAAGTATGTCATCAATAGAATTCATGTCCTCACCTTTGCCATCCCTGCAAAGGACCTGTTAGCACAGCTGATCGCTAGTGTAGTTGGTGTGCAGGTTTGATGGTTGCTGGCACAAGGATGGTCTTAAGCAGTTAGAATAAATCTTTGTGGTGTTTAGCTGGCTGTGCAGGATGTTTCCTTCTGAGGAGGACAAAAAACAAAGATGTTGTTTAAGTTATTACTCTTCTGAAAAGAAGGGTGAAACTGGTTTTAGTGGGATGAAAAGAAATGAAGAACTGAATAAGAGTAGAAGAAATCAAGTAACTAGTGCACACCTCTTGCTGGATGTATGCTTTCTTCCTGCAATACTATTCAGTCAATTTGTTAGCTTGCTAACAAGCCACAACACATCAGTTTTGAAACACATAAATTGTAGGTTCTTTTCCAGTGATCACAGACCTTTTTTGCTTTTCCTTCCCTTTTCTTAATTAAAGTCTCCAGTATTTGGCCTCCTGCTTCTATTTTTTTTCCTTCCTGCCAGTTTTAGTTTTGGGATCTGATACTGCAGCACTCCACAGCTACTGGGTGCATTTGTATGAAAAACACTGGATTGGTTTTATTTTATCGAAAAAAAAAAAAACCAAACAAACCAGGAAAGCCTTAAAACTGTGGGAAGACTTTTTTTTCCTCACTTTAAGTGAGGGAGTAGAGAACCTGTCATTAAGTACTCACTTTCCCTGCCAATATATGTTTCAAACCAAATGAAGAATTTTGTAGCTTTTGATTTGCTGTATGAAAGGGACCCAGAAACTTGACTCCCAGATTGGAGAAAGATAATTTCAGTACAGTTTAAAATAACATTACAGTTCAGTGATATCTACATACGGTCTTAATGACTGAGAACCAGACGGGGATCCTTTCACTATTGAATAAAGTCATTGTACCAGGCAAGGAGTCTTGTTTGATGTTTTGACTGTTATACCATTACTTAAGCTCACTTTTTAAAAAATAACTAAACTGAAATCTTGAATTCTTTGTTGTTAAATATGACTAGTGTTTCCATTAGTTTGCAGAATCTCTTGTTTGTTTAGTCAGTAAATTTGTACTTCTTTCTTCAGGAAGAGAGAAGACTTCTTATTTTGTCTTGACTGTCAAGTTTCCTTTGTAAGAGGAACTGTATTTCTCTGTTAGCAAGAACTTGTCACTGAAGTTGTTCTGCTTTGTCATGCTATTATGAGGGAAAAAAGTGAATTGCTGTGGCTTCTGATGTGTGTTCTCTGGTGGTTTTTTTTTTTTTTGTTTAGCCAATCAAAAACCCTCCTTCAGGGAAGAAGTATGTTAGATGTCAATGTAACTGTCTCCTTATCTGTAAGGATACATCTCGGAAAATAGGCTGTCCAAGACCAAACTGGTAAGAATAAAAAAACTGTAAGTGCCTTGAGGTAATTTTCTCTAAAACTATGGTGTTCTTTGTGTTCAGTATTTAAAACTAGAAGAGCTTCAAGCCTGGGCGTCTGTACATAGAATCATCTGGTTGGAAGAGACCTTTAAGATCATCGAGTCCAACCATTCACCCTGCACTGCCAGGGTCCCTATAAACCATGTCCCTCAGCACCACATCTACATGTCTCTCAAACACTTCCAGTGATGGGGACTACACCACCTCCCTGGGCAGCCTGTTCCAATGCTTCACAACCCTCTCTGTAAAGATGTTTTTCCTGATACCTAACCTAGATCTCCCCTGCCGCAACTTGAGGCCATTTCCTCTCGTCCTGTCACACGGGAGAAGAGTCCAACCCCCACCTCTCTACAACCTCCTTTCAGGTAGTTGTAGAGAGCAATAAGGTCTCTCCTCAGCCTCCTTTTCTCCAGGCTAAACAACCCCAGTTTCCTCAGCCGCTCCTGATAAGACTTGCTCTCCATCCAGACCCTTCTCCAGCTTTGTTGCCCTTCTCTGAACACACTCCAGCACCTCAACGTCCTTCTTGCAGTGAGGGGCCCAAAACTGGACACAGTACTCAAGGTGTGGCCTCACCAGTGCCTAGTACAGGGGGACAATCACTTTCCTATTCCTGCTGGCCACGCTATTGCTGATACATACTGTAGACACAACTTGTGCTAGTGTCAATTTTTATTTATTTTTTAAGATTAAACAGGAAAACTTTTTTATTTAGTGATAGTCTCAAATGCATGTTTTCCATTTTAGCTACTTCATAAAGAAGAAAACAGTATAAAGAACAACAGAGAAGAAAATCACTTCTCATTTCTGAGACTTAACATCCGTAATTTCTTGCAAACTTAATTACTGTACACACACAGGTTGCTCACTTTGCCTAGTTCAGAGTGGGGACTTCAGAATGAAAAGGGAGAGGGAGCAGTAGGTTGGTGTCAGTCCTGTGCTCCTTTCTGTGTTACACGGAGTTTTCAATCTCCTCTCAGCTTTCCACTTCAATTTACATGTTTGTTATAAAAGAAACGGGCGCGATTGCCGTAGTGAGCATTCTTACCATTGGGCTTAGGGTGTTAAAGATCCTGCTGAGGTAGGAGTAATTTGAAAGTGGTGCAGCTCTAACATCACTTTTTTTGTTTTTGTTAACGCAGTTGGGGAAAACTTCAAAACATTCAAAATATTTTCTGAGCAGGAAAAAAAGTTCATGGGATACTTCAGTTGTAATACATCGTACGGTTGGTAACCAAGCTGAATCAGAAACTCCCTAATTTTATTAAAATAATCTCAAAAGCATATATCTTAGCAGTTTCCCTAATACAGTCTATGTATTTGTCTTACTAGAAGATGAGCAAAATTGGGGTACTTGGAAGAAGAGAGTTGGGAGTATGTACTAAATGGAAGGCTCCAGATTGAAGGGAGGCCATCCAGAATACAATTTTGGTTATGCATGGAGAAAGATGCAGTGCAAGTTAAAAAATGCTGTAATTTTTTCTTTCCCTTTTTTCATGCTAGGAAGTCTGATCCTCGTTCTGCTTTGAGTTGGTTAATTTGGGTACTGTCATTTTGAATGGACAAATTGTATAATTAAACTGAAAACACATTGAACATAAAATCAAATACAAACTGTTTTTTAAAGGAAATTGATTGCATTTAGTCAACCTGGGGTGGTTTTCTTTTTTATTTCACTCAGTTTGAGTGGAATTTTTACTGTACAAATGCAGATATGCTGCTTATATTGACATGGTTGTCGGTAGCTTGGGAAGGAGGAATATCTGATTTGGGAAGGAGAATGAGGTTTTGTAAGAGTCCTTATTCTATTTACATGTTTCACATGTGTATGTACGTTCCAATTCACAGGCTTGCTCAGCCTGGCTATTAAGATTTCATTTTCCAGAGTGTTCCTGTCAAATGATGGCAAGTCTTCGATCTCTACAGGGTTCTGGCTGATCTTACAGTGAAAGAGAATGTTTTCAAAACTGAAAAGGAAAAGACTTTGGAGAGACACCAAAACAGGGTGCATCATTTGCTTAAAAAGCAGATTATAGTTTAAAAGTGTAACATATTTGCTAGTGATTGAGCAAATTGCTTCAACTCATCATCCTTCTCTTTTGCTAGCTTAATTACATGTACATCTAATGTTCTTAACACAGTAGACGCATCATTACTCTTGGTCCGGTAATGCTGATCCCAGAAGAGCAGCCAGCTCAGCCTGCCTTGCCAGTTCAACCAGACGGAACTAGGGTGGTATGTGGGCACTGTGGAAATACATTCCTTGTAAGTAAAGCACTAGATTCTCCTACTCGCCTTGTTGTGCTATCCCTCAAGCTATCTGTTGTAAGCACTTTTAAGGGCATGTTGCCTGACTATGGCATCATTGAGGCACTAAAGCTTCTTCCGTGCTCATATTGCTATGGGTGTATAGTCTGTACTTGGTTATCTCTACATGCATTCCAAGGAAACTTTTAACAGTCTTTCTGTGCATGCATAAGTAAAGCCCAAAGTCAGTCTCATTGCTTAGTGATGTGAGAGTGAATGGTGCTGGAAATGGAAGTTACGCTTCCTGTTTCTGTTGAAGCTTGCAATGATGGTTATGTTCAGCAGTGGCTAAGAGCAGTTCTGCCATTGCTGTATGGACTTCTGAAAGCTGTTCATTACACCTGCCATTAGCATATATGTCAGTTGTTACAGAACTGGAGATTTTGGGTTATATGTGAGGCTGACAGTTGATTCTATTTTTGAAGTAGAAGGATGCAAGAATACTCTTTTGCTGTTGAACTGTTTGTATGGGTAAGGGGCTGCCATACTTGAATTCGACTTAGGAAGAGTCTCTGCAATACACAAATAAGTTAGCTTTAGCTTCATCTAGAAACGTTTGTCAGGTTTGTGAGTTATGGGAAACGGTTAAGACAAGTAGTCCAGCTGAATGAGCTGCATAGTCACTAGAGTGGTGTTATGTTCCGGAAACAGAGGATCGTAAGATACATAAAGGTCAGAGAATATTCCCAAGTGTGTTTTGTGAAAGGAAAAAGGAAGCTTAGGGGATGGCAGCCTGTAGTGGCTTGTATCAGCAGTGAGAGATGGGTTTGTCTGTGATGGGCTCTATAATGGAATAGACTTGTTCCTTCAAATCTTTACTTCAGGTTTATGGATCAGTGAGGTGCACAATAATGGCTTAACTACTATAGTAGGTGATGAATTCAGGGAGCAGATGGCTCTTACCCTTTTTTTTTTTTTAAAAGGGGAACTAGGGATTTGATTATGAATTTATAAGTGATGTAGTATCTGAGAAACCATTAGAGACATGCTTGAAAAATATTCTATCTACTAATTCTGCTTCTATATATATAAAAAAAGTGTTCCGATTATAAGCCTTGCTGAAGAACAATACTCTGTAACTGGAGATCGCTGGAGTGGGTTTCTGTTTGCTTTTTTAAAAATGCAGGTCTGTGTGTGACCTTAACTATTAAGAACACTGTAGGCAATGTAGAATAATGTTACAAAAAGAAAACCACTGGATCTGCGGAAGAAAAAGGCTGTCTCAAGTACATATTCTAAACTAGGAATCTTTTATTAAAGGTTGTGTTTCCTTTTAGCTTTTTTTTAAAAATACAGTAGCATGTTGCAAACTGTTAAGTATCTGCATGAACACTGTCATTCGATACAGAGTCATAATTTAATTTTGTAGTGCAATTATGTTTTTTAGCACAGCTTTAAAGCTGCACAGGCGAAAGCAGTGCTGTAGAAGAGTTATGGTATTAAGCTTTAATGTGGTCTCTTAACACAAAATACTATCTTTACTATGTGATTTAATCTTATTGTTTATCAGGGAGGGACAGGGCTATGAAGTAATTTGGCCTATCTTTGGGGGCTTTCATAAGCATGGGAGTTTTATTTATGTCTATCACCTATTTACTTTCTGTAAGTCCAGCCCGAATTAATTCTGTAGTTTACACTGTGAACTTCTTCAGGTGAACATAAGGAATAAAAAACCCCAAACCCACAAAGGCTGGTTTTGGCCATAACTACTAAGTTATGCCTTAAAAGGCTAAGTTTTCTAATTTGGGATTTGTGCATGTGACTTCAGATCTGATGGTTGCTTAAGGGAACTGCGTAATTTTGAACTTCATAGTCCTGTCTGCCAGTAAGACCGATTTACCACTTCATGGTATATTGAAAAGAAACCCTCAAAATCATTAAAAAATAGAAGATTGTATTCTTCTATGCTTAGTTATCAAGAAACAAACCCTTTTTACTCATTTCATCCAGCTTTTGCACCACTCTTTTGCTTCTACATTTTTCTGTTACTAAGTTTGAGATTCAGCAAGTGAGTTTTTCTAGTTAAAAAATCAGAAAATTGCTTGGTTTGAGAGTGAGCCGAGAAGCAGCCTGGAAACTCATCTTCAGTGAGGGTATTTCTGTCCTTTGAGATGTCCACATTGTAAAGGAAATACGTAATGCTAAACGCATCTCACAGCAGCTCAGTAAGGTATTTCCTTTACATTACTTGGCAGTTAAAAAAATAAATAAAATAGACAAGCAAAGCTAGAATCCCTGGGGTGGAAAAGTCAAACTGTCAGTTGCTTGTTCTGTGCTCTTTTAAGAGTATCAACTTGTTCACCACCTTTCCAAGATTTTTTTTTTTTAAGTATGGGCTGTGCTTTCCCTGCCTCTACACGTGGTGGGTGTTTTTTTATGAACTATTAAAAGCATACTCCATGCTATGGAGTGTCTTCAAGTGTCTCTGTTTCAGCTGAAGGAATGACTTAGTACTGAAGTGATGCTGTAGCCGAACTATCATTAGTTATTCACATTTTGTTCATCAGATTATTTTTTGTCTTGGGTAACCTGATAGGGGTCTTTTCTGTGTTAAGTTTTCCACTGTTTCTGGCAGATTTGGAGTTCAGACAATGCAAAAAGTGGTAAAATAGAAGAGGAGGGCAGGACAAGAGTTGTCCTGCTGAATTGCAATCTGATCTGGTTTGGGCTTTTTTGAGAGCCTCTGGACTTGGGCTGTGACTGAGTTACTGTTTCTGTCAGCAGTAAGTCATTCATTCCTCACAAAGGGAGGAATTATCTCCCTGGAGTCTCTGTCTGTAATGATTTGTGGCCGTTGAAGGCTGAGTTACCTTTGGAAATGGAGGTGGGAGAGGTGTCCCTGTGTTCCCCTCCGTCCTCCTGCTACTGTCCTGCTGTCAGAGAGACTCAAGGACAAGAAGCCAGGAGCAAGCCATGTAAGCCATAGGCTGTAGGCTAAACACTGTGGTTTGTCAGTTGTGCTCTGTCAATTTTATTTATTAAAAACTAATCAATATGAAAAATATTTCTTCTAAAATAATTGAATAGGAGACTCTGAATTCTTTAGAAAATTAAGAAGTGTTTTAATTTGCAGAAGTATTTTGCTTTCCTAAAGGACCTGGGGGGAACTTTTTTTTTTTGGCAGAAGCATCTGTATGTAGGGATGTGTGTGTACATACGTATATATGTTGTCTTTTTTTTTTCCCCCCTCTGTCTTGTATTGAATGCATTCAGAACTAATTTAGGTTCAGAAGGAAGAAAGTTTCAGGTATTTTTCTAGTAAGTCCCTTGATGGATATCTGGTTTTGTCCACAGTTGAAAGATTTAAGATCTCTGTGAAATCCTCATCTGTTTTTCAGCACATCTAACGAGGGATTTGGGCTATTGATTATTGTATTGTTTCAAAGGGGAAAATACAGTTTGTATTGTCAGCAAGGAGCTAAATTTCACATGACTGTATCCTCAGGTTTTCTGAACAACATGAAACGAGATTATTTACTTTAAAGCACTCTGGAATATGAGTAAGATTAAGCATGATTTAAATTACTTGTTAAACCCATCAAAACTCCAAGAATTAGCATGTGCATGGAAATAACCTTTCCCTGCGTGCTAATGTAATCAGAGTTCTTGTAATTTGAATGTCTTGTTGCATTTTTGCCTTTTTTTCTGCAAATATTTCTGGTGTGTGCAGAAGGCACCATAATAGCCAGTGCTTCTCTTCCTTCCAGGTAACTCTCAATGCGAACAGATTATCAATGTTTCTGTTTTTTCTGTCTGTATTTGGAGCCCAAGTGCATTTGAGTTTGTATCTGTTAATAATTATGGCTAATAATCAGCTTAAAATAAATAAAGCGCTATAAAGCTATTAATGAGTAACTTTGAAAATGGAGTTGCCCACCCTGGCATAAAACTAGTTTACAGAAGTGAAGTTGAATTACAAATACATAAAATGTAAGTGCTGGATTTAGATTTGCTTCTATTTCTGGAATTGCAGTTTAAAAAGCTGAAAGAACGACTCTGAAGAGGCCTGTCTCCATCCCTGGTACTGACAACCGCACCTTATCCCGCTTTTGCCATGTAGAACTAAGTGAAACTAAGTAGTTTGTGACAGGGATGCAGGCAAATAGCCAGCTTGCTCCTCTGACAGGAATGTGGAAGTAGAATTAATGCTCCTAAAACACGTTGCTCAGATGGAGAATGTTACAGAAGCTTTCATTTTATTAAGGGATAAAATACAACTATGCTAAATCAGTTTGGCCATGTCCTTGTAAACAATTACATTTTAAAGAACAAGTATCTAACTGGTATTGTAATTGGATACTTCAGAACCAGGAAAAAAGGATGGATTTCTTAGTGGAGAATTAGCCCCATTAAAAGGAAATAAAACTGAGGGAGACCTTCAAGACCTGCCTGTACTGGCAAGGCATTACAAGCTACATCCTCTTTCTTTGCACATAAAGTCATAAATTCATTCTCAATGTTTAAACAGTGCTGTGCTGTAGCTGGATCCTGTTTTCCATACGGGAATGGGCTCTGATTTTGATTTGTGTTTGTAGCAGTTATAACAACACTACTGCTTCAGTAGACTGCCTTCTGATTTCTCACAGAGATAAGGAGGATCCAGATGGAGGCATTGGAGGTCTGTGCTGTGGCTTCTTCCCCTCCTAGTAACCTCCAGTGCGACTTTTAAATTAAGAAGGGAGAACTATATTTAAGCATGAAACTGTGCTAACTACCTCCAGTTGAGAAAGGCAGCGAAGAGAGCTGCAATTAGAATATAACCACTTACAGAGCAAAGAACAGTAATATTACCCCCTTGTTCAAGGCAAACACATTTAAAATGCTTGCTTAGTACTTCTATTTATCACAGAATGAAATTTAACAAAACCTGCTGGTCTTAACCAGAGGATACACAGTCATATATATTGAGGTAGTTCTAGGCATTACTTTTCACTAAGGCTGTTTCACAGATAGGTTTTACTTTGTGTATGGAAGGTTAAAACCATACCATGTACAGTTTTTTTTAATATATCATGTTTTTAAAATGTCATGCAAGTAACCAATAGTGTTCTTTACTTTATTGATGTTGAACTTAGAAATCTACTTTCTAAAATATTCTTTAGCTAATGTTTCTGTGCATGCTTAACTTAGTTTTCACAAATGATGCAAAGGTTGGGGAAAGATGGGAAAAATACATCTATCTGTAATTGTGCCAAAGAAAACACATTTATTTTGATTCAGGGTATATTCGTAGCCGTGGAAGTAAGAGGAGAAACTATTAATATTATCATGTTGCCTGTACTGCGCCTGTGGATGAAACCACATTACGTCAAGCAAATCTTGTAATACTAAAGCAAGTCCTGGGAAATGTTCACATGTTGCCACTGACAAAAGGGCAACCCGTTTATGGAAGAAAGCAAGAAACAAGTCGAAGCCTGAGAAGCAAAATGTTTTCACAGCGATATGTAGCATGAAGTACAACAAACATTTTCTCAGGCCAATTTTTCAACTTTTTTATTTTTTCTTTTTACAGTGGATGGAACTGAGGTTTAACACACTAGCAAAATGCCCACACTGCAAAAAAATGTAAGTTTTCTGAAAGCAAGGTTATATAAATTAACTGTTAAATAACTTGCAGATGTTTCTTCTAAGTCTCTGGAGTAAAATGTGTCTGCCCTGCTGATTATTTTGCCATGCTCATCTGAATTTCAAGGCTAAAGAGCATGTTACGCACATGAATTCTCCACTCTTTATACACAAAGCAGTAACTTTGACAAATCCAACCTGTATTTATTGAAATGCTGGAGGGAAAAGTAAGCTGTTAACGATAGGATGGGTTGCTGAAATTAACAACTTAATTCCTTGAAATTTTATCACTTCATGCCGTTAATCAGATGTCATGTTTAGATGTGGAACTTGAATTGCCTTATTCTGAAAGGCAGAAAGGAAATATTCTTGTCTGTTTTGAAAGAGGTTGTACTGATTTCATAAACTCAACAACTAACTTGTGTTAAGCATCTTAATGCATTAGCTTGTTTAATGTTTATGAATACTGTGGAATAATTTGTCTACTCATTTGCTGTTACTTCAATAAGAAGGAGAAAAATTAGAATACAAGAGCTGTAAGAGGCTTTTTTTGTGTTTGGAGCTTTTTCTTTGAGTATTTGTTTGACCTTTCTTATCTGAAGTCAAAAATATTTAGTTTGAATTGTTGTTAAAATCTTCACTAGTAACATACTTTAAATTTGTATGGAACCTCAACCACAGGGTGTGAAATAAGGCTTCAAAATATTACTTCAGAGACTTTCTTTTCCTGCTGATTTATTTAAATGTTTTCTTCCTTTGGGCAAGTGTGAGTTCCAGTTAAGGGAGCAAATGGAGAACTACAGTTGTGTTGCATGTTGTAGGAAAACTAGCAGGTTCCTTGGGAAGCGGAAGGTTTAGGATAAATGTACTGTAGGTGTTGGCGTGGCCTGGCCTTCAACAGTGATTGAAATCTTTTACTGGGGTGTTTGATAGATTGGTCAGTCTAGTGGTACGTTTAACCTCAGGAGTGTGACTGATCGGGTGTGGAGTAGTGGGTATGTTCTAGTTTGCTTAGGTCAGGTAAACTTATGGTCGTGATGAGATGTTTTGCAGCAGAGCTTTTACTACCCGTAACTGCATTTACTCTTTGCAGTCCTTGGGGGAGGGGTTAGTGTTTTGTGGTTTGGTTGGTTGGTTAGTTTTTAAACTAATTGCAATTATTTTTTTGTATTTTATCATATCACACTCAACAGTTGACCTCAGCTTTTTTCTTGACTCTCCTTAGGTACAAAATTATTTACTGTTTAACCTTAAAAAAAAATCAAAACTAACCAAACAAAAAAAGCCAACCCTAACAGTAACAAACTGCCCCCCACTCCAAGCAACAGTCCAAAAGGCATGCCGTGTGGTCTTTTGGTCTGTCTTCTGTTGCTTCTACTTAAAAATCCAGCTGGAGTCTAAGGACTTCATAGTGTTTTTGTCTATAAAGTGCAAAGCATGCTTTTTGAATGGAATAAAACTGGTGCAGTGCAATTTGTGAAAATTACAACCTGTGTGGCAACTGAATTGCAGAATACAAAACAAATTTTAACAAACAGGCATTTCTGTCCTTGGGCTGAGGATGCAAACTAAGGAATATTGTAATTTAGCTTTGAATGAGTTGCTTGGTGTCTTCCCACATTTGAGATGCAATGGTCAGGAGTTCCGCACTTCAGTGGCAGAAACATTTGCAATGCCTGGATTTAGGGCATAGTATAGGTGAGACAGAGCTTTGAGTCGTGATGATGAAATAGCTGCAGTGACCTGCTGCTTTCTCTCAGTCCTTTGTCAGAGGTCATCGTACCTGTAGCCAAGCAGTCAGAAGGGAATGTGGGGTTCTGGATTTCAGCTTATTAATGCAAAATGTCTTTCGTTAGTAGCTGACTAACCAGAATTCATTCCTTCTCTTGACTCAGAAAACAGGATAGTGTAGTCTGAGGCAAAAGGCACCATGAATCACTGCCACAGTAGGTTTTTCAAGAACACATCTGCTGAGACTTTTAGTTTCTCAAATAATTTTCATGATTTTGTTGCAAAAGTTTTTAAAAGTGCAGTGAATCTCTGCAAATACCTTGTTTGTGAACATATATTTGTTGATGGAGAATAGATCTTAATACAAAGAATGCCTTGTAAAACTGCTGGGGCTGATAGGAGTTATTACATGGAAAGGAAAATAACGAAATAATGTTGACTGAAAATAAAGCGATCGTGCCTCCCAGTACATGAACAAAGGAACACTTCGTACCTGGATGTTGGGGGAAACAGGATCTTGGGTTTCTTTTTTTGTTTTTAATCCCATCTACCTGCTACCATTGTGGTCACAAATTTATCTTGTGACCTACTTTTTTTTTCATCTGTGTCATCGTCTTGTGTTCTCTCCCTGCCCCTTGTCATTTCTTATGATTCCCATTGCCTTTCTCTCCCCTGCCCTGCACCTCCCCCTCCCCCATGTAATTTTTTTTGCAAAATAACTTGGGAAATAGAGGAAATCAGTAGTGATACAGAGAATAAAATCACTTATTTGGTCAATGACCAGATCTCCTTGGAAATAGACTACAGACCTGGTCATGCCAGTATGGGTAAAGTGTTTGCAGAGGCGCTACTGATGGTGTAGTGGGTTCTGCCTGTCATCGGCCCTTGGCTGCAGGTGATCTACTGCACTGGGACAACAAATATAGCTAATGAGGAAATTACTGCAATATGGTTTTGTTTTGCAGAGGAGAGGATGACACCTGGGAATTGACAGTTTCTCCTTATTTTACTGTTTTAGTGTTCTTTTGTGCTTCAAAATAGAAAATACAAGATGTCTATCAGCCTGTTTCCCGAAAGAATGAGAGGTTCAAGGAAGGCTTGTGGTATTTTTATCACTTAATGACAGAGAAGAAGCTGGAACTGTTTTTTGTCTGCTGCTCTATTTCCCAAGCTGTATGTTAAATGATCTAGAAGCTTCAGGATCATGAATTCAGTTACTAGAAAGAGAATGGAATGGCACAAGTTTTTATTTCAGAATGCCAAATCTTCCGTTTTTTTTTTTCCCTTTAGAACCTAATTATTTTTCTTTTTAAGGTCTGATAAAATTATGAACCCTAATGAATTTATAACACTTCTGCTCCATAAAGTCTGCAGGACTTTTTAGGAAGGGGAGGGATGGTGGAACCCTGTCACTACTGTGAAGGCTCGTTTCAGCAGTGGTATTAACTTTCCAAATACTGGCATTTTGATCTTAGTCTTTAAAAATCTTTCTAAAAACATGTCTGAAATCCTGGTGATAATTCTTGTTATTTGGAGCACAAGAGACCCTCCATTCTGGCCTGTGCTACTCCTTTAATAGCCTTTGTCTCTTGTGGCGGCTTTCCCCTCTCTAATTGCTACCTGATGCTAAATTGGCTTTGGTGTCTCTTATATCTGCTGCTGCTGCTCAAAAGTCTGGCAGGTGCCTTTGCTAACTTAGCAGCAGCTCAGAAAGGAAGAACCACTGCCTTCTGGATAGCTTTGTAGTGAGTTCACCCTCATTAGTCCCACAATGGAAGCAGCTGCTTCTGCGGTTTAAAACTGTTCTTTTGACCCTACTTCAGTATTTCTGACTGTGCCTGTCAAAGTTGCTGCAGTTGGTAGATTTTTGGGGTAGGGTTTCAG
The DNA here is from genome assembly GCA_009769605.1 of Bucorvus abyssinicus. NCBI lineage: Eukaryota > Metazoa > Chordata > Aves > Bucerotiformes > Bucorvidae > Bucorvus > Bucorvus abyssinicus. The sequence continues at coordinate 9,143,307 of CM020033.1, read as the reverse complement.
CTTTCTTTATTGAAAGTTAGCTTGGGTCTTCTATGTGTAATTTGTGGTGGGTAGAGGTAAACCTCACTAATCAGAGTGGTCCAGTGGCTGATATCACCATTGGGAGATGAAAAATAACGATTTACTGGGATTGCTAAATATTCCTAAGCCTGTTATGTGATCATAGAAACTTAATATATTTATTTCATCTTTGCTTTCTGTTGAAAGAGAAAGGCAGTTAAATTAAGACATTCTTTAAATTTCCTTTTTTTGGTATTTGAGGTGATGGATTTCTCCCTCAGCCTTTCCTGCTGGATAGGAGGGGACAGATTGAGAGAAATATGGATGGAAAATACGTATGGCACCTGCAATATTATGATTACAAAAACAAGATCATAAGTTAAACAACTCTGAAAGTGAAGGCCTCTTTCCCCAGATGAACTTTGTCTCTATGTGAAATACAGAGTGCACTAAATCCCATACGTGTTTTAGGTGTATTGAACATGACATTTCTACTAGCTTATCTTAAGGTATCCAGCTCTGTAACAGAATTAACTTTCTGATTACATAGCCAGGAAATCCTGCAGAGGAGGGGACCTGAGGTCAGTTTGGCAAGCTCAGTGCTCATAGTTCAGCTTTTGAAGAAGTCTTCTCCCCGTCCCCTTTTTCAAAACTTCCATTTTGCTTTTTTTTTTTTTCCCCCTAGAACGGCTGTAGAAGTAATTGGGGTGGCTTTTGGGGAGCGGTGAGAGGTTGGTAAGATAGCCTCATTTCCCAGTTGGGAATTCTCCCACCCTGATCACATGCCACACACATAACAATCCCATCCCAAATGTGTATGGTGAGATTTTTGGTAAGAAGTAATTTCCCCTGGGAAATCAGTGAGCAGAACAGTTTTGGGTCCTTTCTTTTTCTGAAAATGTATAACAGATGGCATCTCCGTGGTCACTGTATTCAACCCTTGCCTTGAAAGATGCAGCTCAGAGTATTAGGTGGAGGACTTTGCAGGTTTTTTTTCTTGGAGCATTTTAGAAATTCCTTGTCAAGAAATAATATTGGAGTAAAGCTGCTTAAACCAATCTATTTGAAGGCTTTCTAAGATGAATGCTTAAATTTTAGTCACATGCTAAGCATATGAGGCCTTTCTATGTAGTTAATTAACTGGAGCCAGAAATTTGGTCAGTCATATGACAGATGTACTGCTGCAATAGCTCAGCAGTGATTTCTTCTGTTATACATTTATCTGGAATACACTGAACTATCATGAAATGAAAATTACTTTCCCTTGCATCTTTGAACACGGAGTACAAGCGTCCCAGTACTTCCAAAGGCAGACGGCAATTCCAGAATGGGATGAAGTACTTAGCTAATGATAGCATGCTTCAAAACTACATCTAAGGCAGATGAAAGCACCTCTGCCTCTCTAGTCCTTTCAGTGGACCTACGTGTTCACATTCACATCACAAAGATGTCTGTTTTGGAGTTCATAGTGTAGATGATGAGTGACCAAACTTCCAGGGGACTGTCTTACCTTGGTTGTCAGCAGTAATTTGTGCAGCTCATGTAACTTGTGGTAGAACTGTAAAAGAAAACTGGAAAGTAAAAAGAACTTGTCATGTTTTTGAAATTACTAAAACTGACTTAAACGTGTCTGAAGAATTTCAGTCTTTTGAAATTGCTGAACATGAAAAATTTTTCTTGTTTGTGACTAAAATGGTTTGGGTTTTTTAACGTAAAGAAATGGGATAGAGTTTAGCTATTCACCACTACTGAATGAACTATTCCAGGAAATAGATAGTGCAGGTTGTTATTGCTAATGACATTTAGGGGTGGTAGAAGTGATTTCCAGTTACTTAGACGCAGTCAATGTATTAAAGCCACATACTGAAGTATTAAAAGTCTAAATGGTGTCTTACAACCTACACAGAAGCTGCAAAGCTGACTTGGGTTGTGCAATCCAAAGGCTATTTGAGATACTTATCTGGGTGCACTGTGGATATAGGAGGTAGCCACAAATGGTAGGTGCGGCACCACTCTCTTTGTTGGAAGCACCTATGCTAGAATAATTTTCAGCAATAGCTCCCCTTTAAAACAAATGTGGACTCTGTCTTTTACTGCTTAGTATAATTGTACACTTTGCCTGCAAGTTCATAAACTTAGGATGCTGTATGTGTATTGCCAGTCTATTCTGGCCCCCCATTTAGACTGAACAGTTACTATTTATGTGTGGATTTTCTGGGTTTTTTTGGGTTTTGGTTTTTTGTTTATTTAAAATACCATTTATTTTCTAACAGTTCTTCTGTTGGAAGCGCACTGCCACGGAGACGCTGCTGTGCATATATTACAATTGGAATGATATGCATCTTCATTGGAGTTGGATTAACTGTGAGTGATGTACTATGATATACTTGCAACTGTGTGGAGAGGTGTGTGTGTGTAAAGCAGCTCCCTTGGTCAGGCAGCTCTTCATTCCCCAGCATTTGAGTAACACCTCCTAAGTTTGTGTGGGTTTTGTCACCTTTAATAAAACCATGGACTCAATCATACAAGTTAGCCAGAAAAATGAAATGTTCCTGAAAAAAAATGTTTGGCACTTTGAGAGTTTTCTCTTCTTTTTGTTAAATTTGACTCTTCATCTCTCTGAAAACTTCAGATTTATGAAAAATGGTTTTACTTCACTGTAGAAATACTGCAACATCTTGCTTTTACTAGGGCGCTTAAAACTTGCCTGTTTCCAGAAATACATATTACTGTGTAGCCAGGATGTAAGTTCCACAGCAGTGGAGGGCAGTAGGGTTCCAACAGTTAGCAACATGCCTTTATAATTCATACAAACTGTAAGGAGTAAAACCAGATAATAAGGTATTTACAAATTATTAAAAGGCTTCCACAGTTTGCCGAGTAACAGAGTGACAACCATTTGGCTTGTGTGGCTCTGTAGTGTCTGGTACTGGTTACTAGAGCCAACTTTCTATCCAGCAGTCCCAGAAAAGGACATATGAGGAAATACCTGCAACTGAATTCATGTGTGTGGTTCTCATTATACCACTAACTATAGTTATAACTAGTGTTATAATCTGAATTACTTTTTTATATGTGAGATTAAATGAGTTATAAGCATGTTTCAGTTTCCCTAATAAAAACAGTGACAGGCAGAAATAAAAACAGCAAGAGACAGATTTCTTTTCATACATTATTTTTGTTAACAACCTTACTGAGTTTGAAAATTATGAAAACGTTTCACCATGAGGTGTGCCTAGAAGCATATGCAGCCTCCAGCCTTGGAGTTCTTTGGGACCCAGCTGAGTTAAAACTCTGAGCAACTTGGTCTGACCTGATAGCTGACCCTGCTTGGATTGGGAAGTTGGCACTAGAGAACTCCCAATGTCCCTCTCCAAGCTCAGTTATGCTATAATTGTGTAAAATTAAGCTAATAAAATACCATATTTATCATTATCAGAGTAAAAAAGGGGCCAAATGCTGCTTCTTATATAATGTGCTCTTCACTGACGAGCGGATAGTGCTGTATGTTTGAACTCTGGTTTTCTCTTTTTAGGTTGGAACGCAGGATTTTGCCAGGCGATTTCACGCAACATACGTTTCTTGGGCTATCGCTTATCTCTTAGGTTTAATCTGCCTCATTCGAGCCTGCTACTGGGGAGCCATTAAAGTCAGTTATCCAGAGCATAGTTTTGCATAGACAAGTTGTTAGATTATAGCGGATGAACATCTAGTAATTCCGGATATTGCATCTTGGACACTTTTAAAACCTTTCCTGTAAGGATTCCATTCTGTTCAGAGTAGTTTTAAGACTGGGGGTCTCTTAAGAACAAATGTTCATTGCACTACATAATATGCAAATAGTTTGTTTTGCTGCTAGATTCCCTAGCTCTGAATACTAAAGCTGTGTTTACATGTTCATAACTCTGTCTATAGGTGTTGAATTTTATTTCAACAGACAGTATTAAGTTTTACATTTCCTTTATGTTAAAATTCATCTGCCATTTTTTTTAATGATCAGTAAGACTTCAAAAGCAAGAGTGTTTATAAGTGTTTCTACAGTAGCTTCACATTTGTACTTAACCTTTTAACTAAAATTATATTGAAGTGGCTTGCTTTAAAACCTAAGCAATAAGCATTTTGCTTGAACTGCTTACTGTATCTTTTGCCTAAGATCATAGCGACCTTATTCAGGAAATGAAAGTTATGAGTGTACGTTAAAAGACTGACACTGTTGCTAGAGAGACATTTGTAAACACTGTACGCTTCGAGATTTTTCAGGCAGAGAGATGCTATTTTGGTAGTCCAGTAAAATATTCATTTATCCAGGATTGGATTTCACTTAGGATAAATGCTTTCTGGGACTTGGGTGTTTAAGTTTTGTTTTGGTTTTTTGTTGAGGTTTTTTTGTTGTTTTTTTTTTTCCCAGCCGTCAAATCCTAAAAGCCATGCTCGGATTATGGAACTTAACTCCGGTTATTTGTACAAGTTCCTTTACAGGGTCTAAGGGAAGCATTTCATATGACTTGTTTCATAATACTTCAGTGTCATGTAGGTGACAAGATGGTGATGGGTTGCCTCTTACTTTCCTCTGATCACTTCAGATTTTCCCTGGTGGGGAGAGTTATGCACTGGTCACTGCAAAGGGAGACGCTGTAAATTCACGTTAACTGCTGTAATAAGAAAATGAGTAAGCTATTACTTGGACCATTCCATCAAAGTACATCTCGTCAATTTAGCACTGACTTGCTAAGGGAATACGGAAACAGAAAGCTTTTTCTAATGATGTATTCGTAAAGGATTGAGGCACCAGTTCTTGCACTGCCCATCTTTATAGTTTGGAACAAGTTTTTGCTAAATTCGGAATGTCCTGAGTGATTTAGATGAGTGTAGTAATTTAGATAATGGGGGTCAGATGGGTAAATTAATGTGGATGTTTCAGGGATACATGTAATTTAAATTATATATGTTCCTGCTAGGACAAAATGATATTCAGATAAGGATTTTGGAGCACAATAAATGTAAATGATCAAACTGTAAATGATCTGTCTTTGTATGATGCTAAATGTATAAAAGCAGTAGCTCAGGATTACAATGTACCTTTTACAAATACATAAACTAATAAAGAAATAAAGATTATTATTCAAACTTAAGATATTTTATCATATATATATATATATATATAAAATTACGCAAGTGGAAGAACTTCCTAGCATGATACAGGAATAACAAAGGTATTGTGCAGCAGTTGCCAAGTGGCAGTCACAGGAACAACTGCAAGAGGGCAAGAACAAATTGCTGTTTTCCTGATGTTTAGCGAAGAACGTGGAGGTAAATAAGGGAAGAGACCACTGTTGGGATTGTGTGTTCTTTAGTCAAATCCTAATATACTCTCTTCTTTTCCTAATGGTGTTTGCATCCCTTCACTGTAGGGATTTCGTGTGCTCATTTGCATCTTAAATCTCCAAATACTCTTTCTAGTTGATTGTATTCAAAATACTGCCTGCCCTGGCATCCTGAAATGAAGTAGTCTGGGGCTGTACAGCAAATTGTCCACAGCTTTTGTAATGTAAGTGATGGTGGGGGCTGGGAAGCCTGAGTAAAGTGTTTATATTAATGAATCAAAGGAATTTGTACTTTTTCCTCTGTTAAGCTGTACTTTTTTTCTATCTCTCTTTTTTTCATTCTCAACCTTTTTGAGCAGAAGGGAAGATGGACAAAGTAATTTATTTTTGTTCGAATCAGGATAATAGCACAATATTTGCTGCTGCTTCCTTTTACAAAGTGAACCATTGTAGTTATTTCTATAAAATATGAAATTTATTGTGTCATGATATTTCAGCCACTTCTGGGGACATAAGAATCATGGTATTGTAACTGTCTCAGAAAATCGATGCTACAGTCTGAGGGATCTCTCTGAGGGACTGGAATAGATCTGCCTACTTGTGGAGCAGCCTTGTTAGCAGACAGTCGTGATGTTCTGTGCTAGCCTACATCTCAGTCCATTAAACTTATCTAAACTTTAAGTTAAAAATAGTCCTGTCCCGTGCATACTGACCACTGCAAGAACTTTCAGCTTTTATAATCACTCATTTCTTTTGTTACTTCTAATAGTCTTTTTTAAAATGTATTATATCTGTGTTAGATGAGGGAGGGTGCTATCTGAATTCACAGTGAAGAGCTTCTGTGCTTTCAGTTTTTATCTTCCCCCTTCCCTACTCTCCTTGCCCTCCTTTCCACCAGTGTTTATACAAACGAGGAAACAGTTGTTGATTAGGAAACACTTCAGACCTTAAACTGTGTTTTTATTTTTTTATTACAAACTTATTGATGAGCGTTTTACTGGTTTTGTTTGTACTTGTCGTACATGTTGCTATGTCATCTTTTAAAAATAATGACTAGAGTCATGTTTCTGAAAATTAGATTATCAGGAGATTGTTGTCACGACTAGCATGTTGAAAGAAGCTAGAGGTTTCACATCAGCCTAAGAAGAAATTCACTATGAAGTTCTTAGATGCTGAAGCAGCTGTGGAGCCATTAGTAGTTATTGCTGAGAAATGAACGAGTGATGAGCAGTATTTGCTCTTTCCTGGTCTTTCAAACAGCCTGTGTCTTTACAATCAGGGAAAGCTACAGCAGCACCTTAACATGGAGTGCTAGAAAATCCCTGTAACTAACTATAAGGACCTGAATAATAAATAGGTGAGTAGCAGCAAAGATGATTTGTCATGTTACATCTAACTGCCCTTTCTGACAGGGCAAAAATTCTGCACTGAATGCAGTATGCCCTCTAAAAATATCTGGAATGTGCTTCCAAGTGAACTTGAGAAACACATCAGTAAAATTATTCAAAGATAGTGATTATCAAACGGGGAGCATGTGGCAAATGCATGCCAGCTACTTGGAAATACTTGATATTTTTGTAAAGTTAGCGTGCTGTTTACTTCATCTGTTTCACTCCGAGCTGATAGCAACTGAGAGCGAACTGAATGACTGGATTAACTCATTCAGTTTTCCTACTTATTTTCCTTCTTATGCATGATTCAGATTTACAATAGCAGGCACTGAGCTTTCCCTTTAAAAAAAAATTGTTGTGAAGAAATACATCAGTGCTGGAGAAATTGGTATCACTTAACTACTTGCAATAGAAAATTCTAATCGTAACGTTGAGTATAATGTGTGGTGTTCGAAAGCTGGGCTCACTGTATTAAATCCCCCTTCATACTGAAGGTTGCTTTCTTTACAGTGGAGTTACAAACTGTGTTTGTCTCCATAGCCATATCAGATTAAATTGTCCCCGTTCCTCAGCTTTCAAGCGGTGTCTGTCCCTTCACCACGGCTCAGCAGCAGGGCTGTACTGCTGGAGGAGTGTGAGCGACTGCTGTACACCCATCTCCCCAGGGGGAAAGTCTGCTTGGAAATAAAGTGCCTCCTTACTTCAGATTTCTTTCAGTGATTTTATTGGTACAGTCGATGTGCAGCAGATTGCACGAAGGTAAAGGAACAAAAGGCTGGAGATCATGAAGGAGAGGGGAGAGAGGAACTTAATCTGATTTAAGTTATTTGCAGGATTTTGAGCCAACAAGAAAAGAGTATCTAGGCTCCGTTTCCTACAGCTTTAGCCACAAAAGGGCTTTTATTTTAGAACAATAAAGCTATTTGTTAGCCTGATTAGCTAGGAACTCATCATGTTACACTTCACTGGAATCTGGAGAAGTCTACCGAGAGGTATCCCTGTATCACGTTTTCTGCTCTTATACTCATCTGTAGGCATTCACTGTTCGCTGCTTTTGGAAAAAAAGGACATTGGGCTAAATGGGTTTTGGATCTGGATCTGTGTATCTGTTTTTATGGTTGCTTTCTAACAGATTATTAACAAGAAGTGTGTTCAGCTAAATCCCGTGAACAAAAGTAACAGATATGTCAGAGTATCGACTGGAAATTGCTGATCCAGATGACAAGCTGTATGTCATTGCAGGGACTTAGCAAAATGATTATCGCATGGGTTTTAGAATGCATATTGTAGTTAATGGCTAGAAGATAAAACTGGATGAGACACGGGGTCATAAGGGCAGTTGTGTATTATGGTTATATCCGATAATCGTGTATCTTACAATAGAGAAACAACAATTCATTTCAAAGTAAATTTGATATTAGCTCCTCTGCATTGCTTTATATCAGTTTGTAATGACAGGGTTATAGTTCCAGCTTACTGAAATTTAAGAGTGTTGCTTAGTGTTAAAAAATTAGGGGAGGGACAGAGAGACTGAGGCTAGAAAAACACCTCTGAGGGCATGCTACTTATTTTTCTTGCGCTGTTTCCTAGAGAAAATGACGTGGCTGATGGAATTTCAAGACTGATTTGAGTTGAACTGTGTGAGAAAAGTTGCAGCAGGCTTACAGGTCCGGGCCAAATGACATACAGTGTATCACCTTCACAGAAAGATCAGACTGAATTTCTAGTATTTCCAAAGCAACATCTTTAAACTCTCACTGATATTTAATGAAGTCTCTTACCCATGTACAATACATCTTTCTTGTCATACTTTCAATTTATTTAAAAAGTTAGCATAGTTTCCTAGAGGGGAAATAGGTAGAGAAATGGTATTTGCCTCCAAAATTTTGTCTGTATAGTCTTACTGGAGTACTTTGGATCCTCTTTATTTTTGTACTGCGATTATCATATTTTTCTTTGGGTATTTTTCATTTTATATCTGTAACTGATAACTGTGTGTAGTATCTGCCAATTTCTCAAGTTAAACTTCTGAAATACTTTCAATTCTTGCTTGTTTAAGGGATACCTTTACCACATACTGAACATAATTTCTAACCATTTCAGAGACATAAAACATAAAGCACCCTGAAGAAACAAATCTTTAGTAACAGTTTTTCTATTAAACATCAATTTCAAAGGTGTAACACGCCTCCCAAGAAGCATTGCAAGCTTGGAGCTGCTCACCCTGAGCAGGCTGTGTGGGAGGGAACTCCAGACACCCACCAGATGAGCCAGCAGAGAGCAGGCAGGTTTTCTCAAGAGCTCTCTGGCTGTATTTCATTGAAAATGCAACGGCCCTACAAGTCTTCCCTTCAGAAATGAGAGTTTGACAAACTGGCATTCTCTGATTTTCACCAGCACCTCCACACCCCCCACCGCCCCCCCCCCCAAAAAAAAAAAACCCAACTTATCTGTCTAGCTCTAATCAGTGCTGAGGAAGGCTGAAAAAGCCTACAGTGCTATTATAGTTTGTGTACCTTTCTTATTTAGGAGTAAGAAAACAGTACTTTACATTCCTTTTAACCTAAATGCACACTATTGTTATTTTGAGGGTAAGGTCAATGAACTAGAAAGTGTACTTTAAAAAATATTTAACCTGCTAATGTTTCCATTCTCTGAGCTCTAATTGTCTCTTACTTCTGTTTTGATGCTTATAATGTTAAACATTAACCTTTTAGGCAAAAATTTTCCATCCCTGCTGTCTGTCTCAGGCACATCTTCTGTGGTTTCTATTTAAATTGTACTGTTTTGCAAGGAATGATAGCAGGGGGAAAACTACATAGGCAGAAAATTGCAGCTATCCCTGCCGCATGTTTTGGAGCAGTCTGACAGGATCAGTGCATTATGTCAGGTGGGTTTTCAACTCTCCTGCGAAAGTGAGCTGAACTATGGCTGAGTTAGGGTACTCGGAAAATCTTCACTTTTGTGTTCTCTGTAGAGGTTAAAATAGCCAGCTAAAAATCTCACATGATCTGTTTTACACTAAATATTTGTTTCTTCTGAACTGGTCAAATTGTTACCTTAATTCTGGAGGTGCAGGTAGGAGACATGGCTTTCCTGTAACTCCTCCCATACCTGGAAGAGGACTGACCCTCCAGTACTGTGAACTATCTTGTTTGCAACTGGGTAACATGAAGGAAGAAAAAAAAGGTAGCAAGGAGTGTCAGGACGAAGGAGCCAGGGGGCGGGGACAGTGATACAAAACAGGGGCAGAAAACAGTCTCTGAGAGTCAGACCAAGGAAGAGGAAAACTGAGGAAGAAATGCCTAATAATTTCTTAACATAAAATTCTTACACCAATCTTTATAAAGACTGCTACTTTGTGTTTGTGTGGTATGCCTTTTGGTGTAGTATCTTGTCCACACAGGACTGCAGCATCCCTGAGAAGATGCATTTACTACCCCCAGTAGTATTATGACAATGGAGAGAAGCTGGGCTCCCTCTGTCACTGCCACTGTCTGCATCAGTTTATCCTCTATGAGGTAGTGGGAGCTAGAAGACCTACAGAAGCAAGACATTCCCCTCTGAAGTTTCTTCCATCAGTACTGTCCTATGTGACCGAAGGGCTTTGGAGTTCCTGGCAGAAATGCCCTGAGCCTAACGGCACCCAGGGACATCCTGCATGTCCCAGGAAAACGGGGAGACAAGACAAACTTCAGAGTTAAATCCACCCTGAAAGGGCCAAAACAACTAGGGAATGAGAACTACAAGGAGAGTCTTAATTTTTGCATTTTTTTTAAATTATAAATGAGTAAATGTCACTTACAAAGATGTATGTTATATTTAGATAATCTAAACTGGACACTAGGAAGCTAATGGAGCTGAGTAAAACTGTTAAAAATGCATGCAGAGCACACACACACAAAAATCAGAGCATGCTGTGAAATAACTCAGATTTTCCTCAGAGATCTGGCTCTCAGGAAAAAAAAGTTTAAGCATTAATCTCTTTCTAAATTGGTTTGTGGTCAGCCCTCTTTAACAGCCCGAACCAGGTTGTTGACACACCGTAAGCATCACCAAGTACCTACTGTCTCACACAGTGCTAACACCAGAGCTGTTCCCACATTCAGGAATTTTAGTCTGATTAGAAAAAACACTAAAGTGGTCTCATTTACATACTGCTGAACAGGACAGATGTTGTAGCTTTACTGAAACATTGTGAGAATCTGTATTTCTATTCAAAATACTTTTTCCTCTTTTTTCAAAAATGCTCTGTCACCAGCATCAGCGGTGATACCCAATAGACTTCATTGACTGGTAGACCTGCAGCAAATGAACACATTTTGTGACTTTTAATAGAAAAAACCCCACAACCTTACAAATGGGGTTTTTCTTCCCAAATATGGAAAATATAACATAGCCGGTATTACTGATAGTAAAAATGTCAGATGTTCAAAGATTCTGTAATTTACTTTGCAAAGGCAGAAATGGTGTAGTCATAAGACACTGTATCATTTTGGTATTACATCTGTGGCAGGAAGCTTAATGAGAATGCTTTTTCCAAAGTAAAAAATTAGTAAGAATGAACCCTTTTTCTTAATTTTTGTTTTAAAGTAAAAAGCAGAAAACACTCCGTTAAATATAGTGATTTTAAACCAATGTCATTAAATCAAAACACCACCACGCTGCAGCCCTCCTGTTTCTATTCAGTTTAAAACAAAAATTTAGGGCAATTGGCTTGAAAAAACAAATACTTTTTAGAAATCCAAACTGAAAGCTTGGTATATGTCTCATTTTGGGAGACAGTAAACGAAAGCCTTCCATAGTTTCCTACCCATGAATTAGAATAGAGTTGTCTCCTCTAATTCAGGCTTTGTCAAACTATCGAATTCTCCTGTGCTTTTAGCGTTGAGATGACCGAGCAGGTCAGGAGCATGGAGCACTGTCATGCTTCACTGCACGGGGGAAGACTGATGTTTGTCACACACAAACAGCGTGGCACTGTGTTGGGTGCGACGCTGCCCTTTGCTACAGCAGAGGAGCAGCCTGGCTGTAACAGAAGCTGCTCAGTAGCATAGTGACTGGAGCGGCAACTTCCAGCTCTGGCAGAAAAGGCAGTATTACCATAGCAGAATTTGTCATCTTGTTATGCCCAAAACAGCTCTTGTATTTTTAATAGAGCATTAAGTGTACTGGACTGTGCTAATACTGATTTGGTTTCTGAGAGTAGACAGAGAAAGAAGAAAACCCGAACACTCACAATTTAAATGTTTGCCTTTGTGAAATTTCATTTACTTCCCCGCTAGGATTATCTTACTGTTGGAAGCAGACAGGCTGGCTGAGATGGAAAGCTTGAATGGAATTTTAAAATAACAGCAGATCCTGATCTTGGCTTGAAGGAAAACCTTGGTGTTAGCTGACTTAGTGAGTTAGTTATGTGAGCTGACTGAACCCTAAGTTTCCTATTTCACTGTTATTTATGAAATCTGTCATTTTTCTAAGTCTATAATCTTTTCTAAATTGATGAGGAATATATGCTTTAATGAATATAACCATTTCTTTCACTGATAAAAACTTTTTGAGTGGAGCGATACATTTTCTGTGTAGAACAACTATTGATAACAGAGTGTCAGCGATGGCTGTATTGCCAACTTCTCTTGGATTAAAGACATCAGAAGTTAGGATTTAGTTACCCTGCAAAAAATGGTACTGCTGATCAGACTGACACCACTGAAGCCTTTGGAAGTCACTTTCCACGGGTGAGACCAGACTGAACAAAAAGTTCTTGAACCATGGCAGCACATGCTTAATGTTCAGAATAGGACAGTGACATCCGTGTTGAGCTTTCAAAAGAGGAGTATCTGCCCCTGGTTGGAGAGGGTGAGGAGCAGACAGGGTCACAGCAGCTCAGATGATGATCTCTCAATGACACAGATACCCTAGTGATAGACTTCTGCAAAGACTGGCGGAGAAGACTGCCTCCAAAATCTTAATTAAAACCTTTGGATTAAAAACAAATAAATCTGAAAATGGGTTATATTTGTTGATTAAACTGAAGTTAATATGTTTTTAAAAACACTGTTCCAGAAAAGGTCAGGTTTCTCATAAACCTTGGTCTTAACTGGCAGTGGCAGTTAAAAGCATGACAATACTTGCCTAAAATTATTTTTTTATTTACAGCCTTTGAGGAAAAATGTCATTTTTTTGCTACATCTTTATAAACAGAGACTTTTTATTCAAATTTCTTTCACTACATTTGTATCATAAACATTAAATCTACACTAAAGCTCTTCATAAAAATATTGATCCAAAACAATTTTTTTAAAAAACTTGCAATATAAGCTGAGGTAGAATAACACAAAATAGAGAGATATGACAAACTGGTATAAATTTGTTACAGACCAAGACATATTTTTACTGTAATACTTTCAAAACCCTAGAAAATAAGATTTATAAATTACAACAAAGGAATAACCTGTAATACCTTGTGTGGCCAAATCCCTCTGTAAGCACATGCTCGGAGAAGAGACTGATTAACAAACAGTATTTCCTACATAGAAATGAGAACTTGCTCTGATTTTTTTTTTTTAATGTTTCCTTTTTATTTTTAGTAAGATGAACTGAAAACTCTTTAGGTTTTGCCACTTAGGGGGCCACACTGCGCTTATCCTCAATAACATCGAAGACTTCAACTGTTCATTTTGCAGACAGTGAATTTCTTTTTCCAATTCATATACTGAAAAAGATACCTTTGTGTATTCAAAAAATAAAATTAATTCCTGGGGTGGTTGTAGGACTTCAGTTCCTGAATGGGGCTTCTAGGCACTATTTTTGCCTTTTTGTGTCTTTTTTTAATTAATCCAATATTTGGTTAATGACAGCAACAATTCTTTTTTCTGGCCTGCTCCTGTTTCTTATTCTCATGTGCTGTTTGGTGACCTTTGCATTTTCCCTACCTTTGTCAGTGTTTAAGAGGCACACAGGAAATTACAGGTTAAGATCTAGAGCATCTTGGTGAGAAAAACAGCTTCCTTGGCCACAACAACCTGCAGTCCCAAGTTATGTAAACAGCTGAAATTTGTCTGGTCCATCACTACAATGAAGTGGCAAGTTTAGATAACAGAGAGTAAGTAAATGGTGAGGGTATTGGAGCAAAAACTGTACAGTTCCTGGCTTCTTTTAACAGGGTTATCTCCAGTATGTAATGCCATAATGCCAATCCAAGCCCCACAATGCATTAATGTTCCCTTGGTTCACCCCAGTGCAAGTCTTCACTCGCCAGAGCCTTCCTGCTTCTGGCACTGTTTCCGTTGCAAGGAGTCCCTGCCCAGGCACATGTTGGTAATTCACTATCAAACTGCTATTTCTGGCAGAGGAAAAGCAGCCAGTAAGTAGACAAAACTGCCAGTGCTAGAATTTCTGCTGCATTCCTCTTACCTGCTATTTCTTAGATCACCTCAATGCACTGTCTTGGTTTTCTCACACTAGTTTGCATGGCAAGACAGCGCAGTTCCACGCAGAGAAGCACAGAATGATGTTAGTTTCACCGTCTTCAACAGCACACACAGCAGCCAGATGATCTCTGTGCTGTGAGTAGGTGTATGCTCTATAGACTGTGTTAGGACAAGGCTAAGGTTCTTCCTCCTCTGTCCTTTTTCATGGTTACAAGGTCTGCTGGACATTACATCAAGTATTACCTGTCCTGCAAGGGACATACAGTTGCAAAGACAGGAGGGGCTGGAAAGCATGTTTGCTGTACAAAGCTTTACCCATGGCCACCAGCTGGCCAAGGCTGGCCAATCACAGGACACACTGGTACACCCAGCTAATCACTTCGTCTATTGTTGGTCCCTGATCATCACCCAATCTTCCCCGGATCATTGCGGACAATGCATGGGCATACATCGATGGTGCGCTCTGCACAAACTTCCGCAGTATGGGCTGGTTGCAGGGCACTTCATCAGGGTCAACATTAACTCGCCAGTCACCATAGATCACCTCTCGCACAGCCAGTTCTCTCAGGTAATTAATACCTTTCTCCTGGGTGGTCCATTTTCTAGGGCGGCATTCGATGTCATCTCTGAAGGGGTATCTGTCCTTCACAGCTGACAGAAGTCGCCTCCAGAGACTAAGTGCGTTTGATTTTCTTCCGATCGCCTTATCGATGCCTCCTTCTCGGGCCATGTTCCCTAGCTGTCTGGCTTCTCTACCTGTTAAATCGATTCCATCAGCTCCATTGTCCCAGCAACGAAGCAACCAAGTGGTAAGTGTCTCCCCATCTTGCCTGCTGAATTCCTTCCTAATAATTCGTAATTCCTTCCTGGATAGGGGTTGAACAGTTACCTCTTGGTCCGATTCCTCCCCTTCCGATGAAACTTCTTGGGGAGGATTTGCTGCTGGAGCTACTGAGGAAGGAGCCTTTCCCAGATCCTCCTGAGAAAAGCTCGGTCTTGCATCCTCATCAGAGCTGTCTGCTGGGAGGTCTCTCTGTTTTTGGTGTTTGGCGCGAGTGGAACGATGTTGCTTTTTCACAGGAGCAACCTGTGCTGGTGTGGGTGGAGAGGTGGCAGCAGCTGCTGGATCAAGTGAACAGTCATTGGAAATGGCTGGTTGGGTGGCCATAGTACCCATTATATTGTATTCATACTTAATAATAAACCACCACTGGACCATGCTACAGACAGCCAGTAACAGAATTATCACACACAAACAGAAATTACCATTTCCACAGCCCCGAGTCTCACACCCAGCTGGTCCGGTATCAAACAGAAAAGTGTGATTTCCCATGATACAGTTGATAGTTTGCTTGGTGACAGCCACTATCAAGTAACACGCAAGGTATATTGGCCAAATTAAAATACGGCCAAATCTAGAGCAAAGGAATGGCATTAGGCATGCCAGGGATACCACAGTCCTCTCCTGACGCGTCAGGCCAACAAACTGGAATCCAAAACCAATTACAAGCAAACAATAGGACATCATGTACGGTGTGTCAGGCTCCAGCTCATAGAGCAGACTTAACCTGTACTGCTGAATAGCAGCAAACAGGATCTCGCCCACCACCATCGTAAAACCCTTGTTTAGTTTCCAAACTTCAAGAAAAACAACGATTAAATTATTCGAGGGTGCACCCAGGGATGCCAATTAATGTCACCGGTAGGCTCAGGCTGGCCAATCACAGGACAGAGTCTGTAGTCAGCTCTTTCCCAGGAGAAAGGCTTAAGAGAAAAGAAGCAGTTTGTGAGGCCTCTGTGGACTTAGGAAACTAACAGTTTTACTAACAATGGAAAGGTGTTATATAGACAAAGCGAGAGATTAACGAACTGACACAGGGTCAGAACCGGTGCAAAGGGGGTGGGGGGTGGCGCCCGAATCACGGTTAAGGAGAGAAACAGCAATAAAGGCTACCAGGCTGGTCAGGCGGCAGCAGAAAATCACAGCGGCGGCGGCAGCACGTGGAGCGGCGGGACGGCGCGGCGGCAGGCCCGGGAGCGGCGGCAGCACGTGGAGCGGCGGGACGGCGCGGCGGCAGGCCCGGGAGCGGCGGCAGCACGTGGAGCGGCGGGACGGCGCGGCGGCAGGCCCGGGAGCGGCGGCAGCACGTGGAGCGGCGGGACGGCGCGGCGGCAGGCCCGGGAGCGGCGGCAGCACGTGGAGCGGCGGGACGGCGCGGCGGCAGGCCCGGGAGCGGCAGGCAGTCTGCGCGCAGGGCAAGGTCGGCAGCGACAGCGTCACAGCGCACGCGGCAGCAGCTGGGCCGTGGGACAGAGCGATGGCAGCAGTGGTGGCAGCGGAGCCAGGCGGAGCGGCGCGGAGAGGCGGTAGCGAGGCAGCGCAACCCCAGGCGGCGGGGGGAAAGGGGCGTGGTCCCCCCTGCGCGCCGGTTTTAAGGAAGCGCCAGGGCCCGCCAGAACTCCAGAGCCAGTCAGCTGTGGCGGCGTCATGGGAGGGCTGCAGCATTGGCTGTTTGATGCGTCTATCAAAGAGAAACGGAGCGTGTGTGTCCCGAACCAGGACACCCAAGCGCGGGCAGCTGGCGAGGGCGCGTTAGGTGGTGCAGGAAGATCGATACGTGCTGAAGTTACAGGGAACACTGCCTTGACGGGTCATTGTTACAAGTTCTTAGATACTACCACCTGGGTACTACTCCACATGGGTGTAATTTTTGTAGTAACAAACTTTTTGCACAGCTAATACATCCTTCCTCGTGTCCCGTTCCAAACTTCGGTGGGTTTTTTTCCGTGTTGTGCTCTTGGTCCTGACTCTTCTGTCCTCATTTTATTGTATCTTTATTCAGCAGTACAGGTTTTAGTGACATTTGCTGAATCATGCTGGTTTAGTCTGAATCCAAAGGTAGCAATGTCTTAGTCATAACACACTATACGCGTTAACAGTGGGACTTGATCTTAAAGGTCTCTTCAGACCAAAATGATCTGCTCTTGGTATTAAAAGCTATGACAACAATCTCAGCGTAAGAACTGAACCCGTTCCCATGACTGAAATAACGTAAAGCAAAATTCTGCAATCCACTGGGGCACGAGCTAATTTCTCTTGAAGTTTCCTTTCCAGATTCTGTGACTAACTCCAGCATATATGAAGACTTTCAGGTATTACAATCCCGCTAGGATAGCTATAGCAGATGGAAGAATTCAGAAAAGAGGAATCTGTACAAATAACAGGTGAAACTGTGGCCCAAACACAGGAAAAAAGTGCAAAACTGGCACTAAATTCATGAAGCCACTATTTTAGAATTCCAGTCTCCCAAAGCAAAATGAGCTTTTCCAGGATATTTTTATCAACTATTAAATGTCTTTTCCCTGTACATATATAAAACCACACATGGGAAATACATGTGTGGTTTGTTGTTTTTTTTTTTTTAATCTGTCTAGTACTAAGTGTATATGTACATAGATTATAAAACTTTGTTGTTCTGGATAATGATAGATGTGGATAAATTTTTATTGATTGATGCATGTAGGACCACAAATCTTTCCTAACTTCTCTATTATGCCTTTGTTAATTTAAAAAAAAAAAAAAAATAACCAGACAGCAGATCTCTTGATACTTTCTATATCCTCCCTCATATTTAAAGCTAGCTCATCAAGCTATTAGCTGCAGTCTAGCAGTTTCCTTCTCTAGGGATCAGCTGTCCCATGGCATCTTCTTCCACTATCCAATGCAATCATAGCAAAATAAAGCTCTGCACGTGAGACGTGCCCTTCACATGTTCCTTCCACGGAGGCACAGTGTAGTCTACCAAAACCAAAAAGGGAGCTCTGAGAAGTGTGCAGTGCCTGTGCTGGTACAGGCAGTAAAAGCAGACCCTGCTACCCAGGTAAAAGTCCTGTGACGTAACTGAGCCTACAGGTTCCATGGGCGTTTCTTACCTTTTAATCCTCCTGCCAGAAGCTGGTGGGATCTCCCTCGAGAAGCAGGATGTGCAGGTGGTTTTTCAGAGCCTGCAAAATAAGGTCAGTTGAAATTTTGATATGCAGTGTCTGCAGTTATTGAGACTATTCAGTTCAAACATCCTGAATGCACCGTTCAGCTTTGGTGTGGTAATTAACCTCTGCAGTTCAGTACTGACATCTCTCAGCGATGAGAGATGAGCAAGGCAGTTCTCCCTCAAAATAAATAATGCTTTATTTTGATATGTCTTTCATATATTCATTTATAAAATTAATTTTATTTGCCATTTTGGAATTTTTTGGTACTTGTTGTGCTTTTGATCCATGTTGTCATGATTTTTCTCCACACTCACATAAATGAGAAATTTTGAAGAAAAATGTCGATAATCTGTTATAATTAATGATCCCATAAAATTAATTTTGAAGAAAAATACAAAATCCTAATCCAAGAGAAGCGTGACAGTTGACAGAAATGAAAGGTTTGTATGTGAAGAAAATATATTTGTATATATTAACGTACATACTATTATATGCTGATCATAAACATTCAAACCTCTTTCTAGTTACACGTGGTAAACACTAAGCACAGCAATAGATTCCCACTTTTAATTCAACAGTTTATCCAGTCAAAAAGAACAGGATTGATACTCATGATTAATATGCTGAATTCTCAAATCTATTGAAAGAACAGCATCAATAGAGTAAACAGTTCAACTTCAGGAACGGGGGGCGGGTAAAAAAGCTTTTACATTCTCTCTCTGTGCTGCCACCACAGGAAAAGTCATTAGTTTTGCTGAAGGAGCGGCTTCACAAACTTACAACTGAAATATTCTGTGTGCACACATACACACATGCACATTCTTGTCTCTCAGGTTTTGTTCTATTGACTGACAAATAAAGCATTGTAACACTGGAAAGAATGCTTTTTTCGCTTTGTGATGAAAATACTTTGAAAGTGGCTTTAGAAGAAAAACTCCCCCAAAAGTACTGCTAAATAAATCACAGTCAGGTGGGCAAATAAGCTGGTTACATTTGGCACCACAACTGAATGACAAAATACACTGAAAATAGCTTTTTACACTTGCAACTGCAAGTCTGCCCCCAGGCTGACCCAAGGGTCTTTTCATTTCAGCACAGAGCCATTACTTTGCCATTAAGTGCCATACATTACAAAACTAAAATCATGTGCAATTACAATTACACGCTCATTTAGATGTGCAATTTTTCATTTTTACATGTGCAATATTGATATTGTGTCTCATGAATGTTTTATGCGTTCATGAACCGTATCCAGTGAAGGGAGGAAAGATGACTCAGTAGCTTTCTGCAGTCTACAGCTTTCAGAAGCACAAGCAATATGTTTAAAAAAGAGGAAATAATCTCTCTGATTAGTTTGCCAAGTAGAAAAACACAGTTGGTTTTGGGTGGCAATACAACCTTTAACATTTATATTTTGTCATATGTAAAAAGTCTCTCTTGGCTAGAGCTGTCATTGGCTCTTTAATTACTGCATGTATCAGGTATTCGAGAGAAACCAAGATTATCATCATGTAATGTAAGAACATAAACAATACCAAATGAAGTAGAAATTTCCAGTGGGGTAATCCCCAGCACCAGGCAAACTGAGAGACAATTGATAAAGTGGGAAAACTATTAGCTTATGTTTTGATTTCCCACAAACAGAAGCAGGATTCTCTCTATGCGCAGGCAAAGTCGTTTAAGGCAGCAGGTTGCTGGGATCTGTGAAATGGCTGTGGTCCAGCGCTTCCTCTGCCCTCAGCAGACTGCTGGAAAGCTGGCCTTACTGCTACTGCTGGTACTGCCAACTCATGGGCGGCAGCCTGTGAGGCGATAACTATTCCTGCTGGGACAGTCAGTGCCTCAGAAAACAGCCATTACCAGCCCTAATATGCCCATCTTCCCAGCAGGCCCAGAGGCAACAAGCTTTCCAATTATCTGGCACATGCCATTTCTTTTCTCTTGCCCTGTTTCTGTTCCTGCCCCTTCTACTTCCCTTATATATTAGAAGCTGCAGCCCAGTCTACAGCCCCTATGAAACAGACGAGTGTGGGTTTTTACTGTTTAATTCACCTTAGCATATTTAAATCTGCAGAAATACTGGAAGGATAGGGAATTCTACATCTCTGTACATGATAATGCACATGTAAATGTATGTACACTGTACATACATTTCGATACGTCAACCACAAAAAGGGCTGTGCTGATCCTGTGCAAATCTGTTTTGCAGCACCTATCACATGCTTTCAAAAACCGCAACAGCTCCATGAAAAACTGTACCTTTATCTTGGTTGCCCCATTGAGTTTCCCATCAGTAACTGTTCTGGAGTAGCAGCAGACAGTTGATATTTATGTGCACCTACATATTAATCATTGATGATTAGTTCTGATTTAGCTAAAGGAAATGGTTGACAGGAATAGGGGAGTAACTATTTGACATTGTTATTCTGTGAGGATGGATGACAGGTCAGAAGAAATACCTCTGAGTATAAACTAATTCAGTTGGGAGAAATTACTTCAGACTTTAAGTGGCAGCAAGTGGGTTAGTGAGTCTGCAGATGTACCTCATCAGTCACTGCAGATGGACTGTGACGGTGCACCATGCGCAAACAGTTCAGGAAAGCAACTGGAAGGTGATGTGTTACAAGAGGTGGCTATCGGAGCATGATATCCATCTATTCGCCTCTATTTCAGGGACGGTATCCAACTCTCCAAACCTGACTTAAGAAAAACAAAACTCAGATATTGCAGCAGAGAAGAACCAAGATGCCTGGTGGAACAAAACTTTTTCTATATAACAAACCAGGATTGTGAATCTTGAGATTGGAGATTAATAATTAAATGCCTACGTGATGTTACCTGTCTGAACCTCTGGGCTCAAAGCGAGCAGATGCTATGAAATACTGAAATAGAGTTCTGTTCAAAAGTCACTTATTTTCTCTTAATTCCCACGGTAAGCCCCCGACTGCAAACGACACCACCTTTATGTGCAGACTCTCTCCGGCCTGACCCAAGAGGGGGCTGGCGGCAGCCCCTCATCCTGCCAGTCCTGCTCCTCGGCAGGGCCGACAGCCGCCACTCCTCCAAGGGCACCCTTCAGGTCTGCATGCCCTCCCTAAAACACAGCAGGTGGCGGGAGGAAGCCACGGCAGCCCCCCTGAGGGACGCCGAAAACCCCGCACTGCTTTAGACCCGCCGCCGCCACCCCCGCCCGCTGGCGGCGCGACCGTTAAACGGCCGGCGGCGCCACCGTTAAACGGCCGGCGGCGCCCGACCCTGCCTGGCACGCGGCTGTGGGGAGAGCCGTCGCGGGAGAGCCGTCGCGCGAAAGCCGGGCCCGCCCGCCGCTGAGGGAGAGCGGCGCCTCGGAGCCCGTCCGGGGGCAGAGGCACTGCCTGCGGCTGGCAGAGCTGCTCCGGGCGGGGGTTGGAGGTGGGCTGCGACAGCCCTTGGCATCCCTCGGCCCAGAGCGGGCGGCGGGGGAAGGGGCCGGCTAGCGGCGAGGTGATCGGCCGGCGGGGAGGGCGGCCGCGGGCTGGTAGGTGCCGTTAAGGAGGGAGGCGGCTTCGTTCGTTTGCGGTGGTTGTAGGTGTTTGGGGGCTCCGAGCGAAACAATGCTGTGCAGCTTTGGTCAAGGGGAGAGGGTCAGTCTCTGGTCACTCGTGGGCCTGGTGGATTTTCCCCCGAAACTGTGTTCGGGAAACAACCCTTCAAAGAACCTTTCTGATGGGCCTTTGTAAGCGGTGTGCTGTGACAGATGTCTGACTTGGCAAGATGCTTAAAAAAAAGTCATACAGAAATCCTGCTGGGCTTTTCTGGTGCTGCAGATGGCGTCCTTTCTGGTGGGGCAGGTCACCGACCGGAGTTAACTCCTGAGGAGCAATATGGTCTGTGTCAGGCAGAAGGCTGGGGGTGCAGGAGGTGCCCCTGCAGCAAGTCTCTCATGGAAACAGTTTATTTCTCAGCTATTAAAACTAATACACTAATCTTTCTCCACTTTTCTTGATACTAGCCAGAACACTATTAATGCAGGAGGTTGGGCTAGATAACTTGTTGAGATTGTTTCTAGCCCGTTTCTTCTGCTTAAAGCTTAGCAGAGCTGTTATAAATGGTACCTGATTTCACTCTGGCTCAAACTCTCCCTTCTCATACTCTCTTCTGTTGCTTTGCAAGTATGGTTTCTTAGACACTCTCCTCATGGAAATTTGGGGGGTGCGGAGGGGCAAAATGTCTTGGTTTCCTATCACTCCAAGTAATCTTCTTTTCATTGTAAGGAATATGCTTTAAAAAATACAGATGTGCTACATTCCAGAAGCTAGCCAGGCTCTTTAACACTTTTTCTTCTTTTTCAAAAATCTGTGAGTCACTTGCAGTTAGGGTATGGAGGAAGACCTGCTTTTTTTATCTTCCAGTGCAAATACTATAACTATTATTACTGCATTGCTTTGTGGAGAAATTTGTATCTATTATAAATAAGATTTAAACAAGCATTCCTGATCTGGATAAAATGAAATATATCTTCCATGTCAGTAGCCTCAGTTCATTCACCTGCAATAATTTTCATTGTTGCTTTTGCCTACAGCTTTCAAGTCTTTGTTTTGTTAAGATGAGAAGGTAGGAAAACCAGGGAATCAAACCAGAACTGTGTTTCCTAGCTTTAGCTCAACTGTTCTAATTCAGACAGTAACCATTGGCTGGTTTCTAGACCTGAATGGGTTCAAACAGGCTATGTTGGAAACTTGGTACTTGAATATAGTAAAAGTTCTGTGTTAAAGTTCAAAAGATTATAATGTAGTAAATAGCTTCCCCCCCGCCATAATTCAAAGATGAGTTAAAGTGAGGAGTGATACCGGATCATAAATGGACTAACTTTTCCTGTTACATACTGGAATTGAACAATAATCTCTATAGGTTTAACTCTAAAGTCATGATAATTTTCGTTTGAGATTTTTTTGGTTATAACAATTGTGTGCTTGTCTTGTAAAGTCTGTTAGAGAAAACAATTCCAGTACCATTATTATTGCATTGATTGTTGTTTCTGCTATTCTTTTTCCCTAAAAGAAGCTGAAATTCCTTTAAATGATGAAGTCTCCCAGTTGACAAAGGAGATGGGGGTGGGAAGGAGAATTAAGATAAAGATATTACAAATTAAGATTTTATGACTGATGTTTTACTTACAGTGGGAGTTTGTCAGCCCGGTGCCACCTTAGCAGTTTTTTGTGCTTCTATAGCAGCTAAACTGAGTGGGAAGATGCAAAACTGTATTAATTTGACTAAAGTAGATAGTAAAAAAAAAAAAACTATGCAAGTTTATTTGGATATATCTATAAAGAACAACTGTGTAGCCAGCGCACTGTAAAGGGTACACCGATGTTAATTAATTAACCCCCCTTTGAATTAAATTGTTAGAAAATACTTTCATTTTCGTCACATGTCTCCATCTCCTTTGTTCAAATACAATACAGGAAAAAAAGTCTTTTTGAGAAGAAGCTAGGGTAGCTCAAATGGAAGGAAAAATGAGAGAGACATCTGATTCTTCATGCAAATTTTTATCTAGCATATTCTATCATCTAAGAAAATTTCTGTGTTAGGCTTTCCTTTTCTTTCCTGCCCAGATACTAAGAAATAGCATATCCTCTTGACAAACGAAGTGGTAGACAGACTGCTCTTCTCACTTAATATCTGTATGTGAAACCCAATGCTCTGTATTGATTTCTGCTGCTTTTTTAGAAGTGTAACGCTTCAAAATGTTAAAGGAAACAAAGAAGTTTATTGGTAAATCCCTTCAGCCAGCACGACCTGTGCATCATCTGTCTTCTAAACAAGGTGAGAAGCATGGCTAAGAGACAGTTCACTTTACCGAAACTTCATTCCCTTTTAAGAAACTAAAAAGGACATCTAAGGTGACTTGGTATTTTTTAATGACTTTGTTCAAACTACAGTGATATATAAATATCTTGCTGTGTGTGGTTCTTACTATGTCATTGCTCTGATAAAATCTGAATTCAAACTACCTTGGGTTTATGCAGAACTCTTTTTGGTGGTGGTGTTCTAGCTTGACATCTGAAATTCTGGCTTCAGAAAGTGAGATCAGGTTTCTTTATGAAATTTTGATTTCTTGGGTTGTTTGATTCCTGATTCTGAAAACATAAAATATACATCATTTAACAAATAGATTATTGTTTAGATTTTATTGCAGGTACAATATACTGCACTGTACTGTTCTTATGTAGCTGTCATACAAGTTTAAAACAAACAAACAAAAAGCCTAAGGAAAAAATCATGCAGTATTTATGTCTTTAAATCTCTGTATGCCTTCTAGATATATCTAACTTAACAAGAGCTGTAATGCTGCAATTTTTGGTGGCCAGAGAAACAGTGACAGCAGTGGTGATGTGTATGGAAGCTAAATGATGTGATAAATTTGTACTCTGTTTAAAATTCTGGAAGAAATGGAAAAATGGTCCTATGGCAATTTAGAGCTTTTAAGTTGTGACTAAATGCCTGTATAATCTCTTTGGCGTTGGGCTTCAGTAATGTTCTTAAGGCAAGTATTGCAAAATAAAAATGTGGAGTCTGTTTAAAATGTTTCTTAACGTTTTCTCTTTATCTTTGCTAGCATCAGCCATTGCATTAAACTTGGAGACTGAATTACCCAGCAACACTGAAGTATGTTTGCCAAGTAAGATCGACAGGGTGAGTATTGAGTAAATACCAGATGACAAAGTTGATAAGGTGGGTTCTGGAGTGCTCTAAATTGGAGGTCACTTTACATGAAAAGTAAACTGTATTTCCACTTAGGAGTGTATGTTATAAACCAGCACCGTTAGGAGTGTTAAAAAGAAGTGTGAGTTTCTGAAATGCCTTTCCCTAATATTTGCATGCACTAGTAGCTTAAATATATATCTTCTAAGTTAATTATTTAAGAGTCTTATGAAGTCTATGTGGCCTGCTTTCATTGAATTTATGACAGCTATTTTAAACTTAAAGTATACATACTCAGTCGTTGCTTATTATGTGTAAGACTAACATTAGAATTTTTATTTAGTTAGTTAGTTTTGTTAGCACATGCACAAATTTATTTCAGGCAGCAAACGTCACAAAACTAGATAATTAATTAGTTCCAGTGCATTCTGTAGTTCAGTTTCATTGATTTTGCTGGACTGGGCAGTGGATGTTAGACCAAGCGTCTGTTCCATCATTTTTTTATTTTAAAAGATGCCTAATAATCCTATAGTCCTTACTTTATTGTATGAAGCTTCTGGAAACTGCCTTTGACCAAAGAAAGTCAAGGTATTGGCAGCCTATCCTTGATCACACATGGGGAAACTAACAGTTATACTTGTCTCTTGAGCAATATGAGTTCAGGAGAACAAACTATTCCCTTTTGGAATAGGCCTTTCGTCAGCAGTGTTGTAGTACTCAGTTTCATCAGTATTTGGCGATGTGTAGCTACATACTGCACTTCTTTGTTGTTGGTATAGCTGTTTCATGAGTACCTCCAAATACTAGCTGATTAGTACCCTATGAACCCCTGCTCGATGGGCAGCATTGGCCCTGGAGGCTGGCGTGGCAGCTTCACAGAATATTGTTCTAAGCAGGAACGTCCAGTATCTAGTTCTGAAGAAACTGGGACCTAAATCTGATGATACAGAGTTGTGTGTTATCACTCTAATGAATCTTGCTGAACATTCTGTATGTTTCAAAAAGTGTTGGTGATGATCTGTGAAAGCTGTACATTGTCATCCATTTGCCCTTTGGCTTTTGCTATAGTGAGATAATGTCCCCATTTCTAGAATAATAGTTATATATATCACTGCAAGAACTTATTCTTCAAAATTGTGATTTTATTTCAGATACTTTAAATCTTAGTACATTTTTGGCAAGACAGTAATAGCATTCTGTATCTAGAATCATAAAACTTCAGTCATCCTCATTCCCTTTCCTTCCCCCTTCAATAGATTTCCTTTTAGAGAAGATGAGCTCAATACTGAACACACTATAAGGTGAAAAACAAGAACAACTGTTGACATAACACTTAGGATTGCTAAAGGAAAACCAGCTTGCTACAACTTTTTATACCACTCATAGTCTTACGTAGTGACCATCTAGTAAAGAGAGAATAAATATTCGAGTTGATACAGGTTAGGATACAGGAAATGCAGGTCACTTTTTGAAAAGCATGGTGAACAGTGAAGATTTTAAAGTAAAGCAGATGGTGTTTGCCACTAACTTATAAATCAATTTTTTTTTTTTAAATAAAAGAGGCTTTAAAAACAAACCAAAAAAGCCAACGCCGACAAACCATGTTCTTGAACCAGTGAAAGAACTGAAGAAGAATCTGGCAACGGAATTCTCTAAATGGCTCTAAATAGTACTCTGGGATATTTAATGTACACGCTTAAAGCTGCTTAGACTTCTACCAGGAAAAAAGAATTGTCATTATGGCACATCAGGAGTGCTGGTTAGTGTTAGATTCAACTCTGAGTGTAAAGAACAGTGAATTACAGAATTAAAATTGCTATCTCAGGTACTTATAGTTCAAAACTTCTAGTCTTAAGCCGTAGAGGAAGTGGAGAAGAGCAACTGTTAGTATTGAGCACAGTGATTGTGCTTGTATCTCAAACGTTAGCCTTGATAGTAGGAAATTTCCATCAAAGTGGTGTTCAGAGTGAAAGTGCCTGAATAATCACTGTGCTTTAACTCGATAACTTAAAGCAAAGAATAATTTTTATTACTTCATGGTATGCAAAAAATTTTCAGAAGATCTGGAGAGTGTTGAGTCCACTACCTCAGATCTGTTCAAGGTAGAGAGAGAGGCTTGAAAAGTCTCCATTGGTCAGTATCAGTTTTAATTAACTACTTCATAACTACCATTTAAAAATCATGTTAAGCTTCAGAAATACATGCCCTGTTCTTTATAGATGGATTCTATTCTTTGTACGTGAATTTCAGATAGGCACATGTATAAGAGTATTGTGAGTGGTGATACTCAAATGTTAAGTTTTGGACTGAACCCCAAGCATAATAGAACCCTTGATATTACAAAGCAGTTGTCAGGATGATGTGATAGGAAATGGTGCAGGAAGAAATGTAAGAATATTGTGGCGATGTTGTCTGGCACATTACTGTAAATCCTGCTTTTTCATGCATGTCCTTTTCTTGTGGATTCGAGAATTTGTTAAATCCTTGTACTTGGAAAGAGCCTTAGAATAGCTAAGACTTGCAAAAAAGTTGAACATCACAAAGCAGTTAGAAGTAGCAGCATGGCTCTCTGTCAACTTCCTTCTCTGAAGTCCCTAGATTTTTCAGATTTTTTTTCCTCAGAAGTTTTAGATAAATCAGGAAAAGAAAACTAAATTTCAACTACAGAAAATGGAAGTGCCAGCAGGGTGGATAATATTCTGGAAATATTTTGCCATTTCACCATTTGTAGTTCTAGCACACCGTGAAAGGTGGTGGTGCAGATACAGCACAAAGTGTTAACTGCTGTCTGTGTCCAGGAAGTAGGATCTCTTTCGCTTTTGACAAATGCTTCCCAAAATTTTCAGGTCTTCCTGCCTGCCTCTCTCCTTGCTTCCAATCTGTCTCAGAATGAGATTAAAATTCCTCAGCCAAACCTATGGAGCCTTTTGGGAGCCAAGACTGCTGAGCGGAAACTGCTTTGGAAGGAACTCAGTGTTATACTGTAGATACAGGGTCTTGATGCGTATGAGACCTTTTGTGAAGGGAGAGAATCCAAGTCACTCTTTTGGTCATATGGAAAGTCCTTCCTGCTTTTATTATTCCCTAGTGTAGCAGCTTCTGGCAGTGTTCCATCAGTGTTCTGGGTGAGGTAAGAGAAAAGGAGGAGATAATTGTGTTCTTTTTAAAAACTAGCAATAACACTGTAAAATTCTGACTGAAAGATTGCTGTATCAAATGTGTTTACTTATACTGCTTTGTAGGTCACTGAACTGTTGCTTTTTGTATGTAATCAAGAGTTACAAACATTTTACAGGTTCAAATTAAACTTCTCAGGCATTTTACATTACCGGTATTACTATTTACAGTTTTATGCAGTTATTCTGCAGAACCGTCATCTTTCAACTTAGAGATGTGCTAACTTTTATAAATAGCTACAGTTCTGACTACAGTTCAATTTGTGCAAGACTGTTTCTTTTCAAACTGTTCTTACACTGTAGAGAAGATGATTGAGTTGTGAGGAGTAGAAAAAATGAAGAGAATCCAGTTTTCTTTGTGCACATAGTGTTGATTGTCAAAAATCTTGGTGACTGGTAAATGCAAAATTGATAACTGAAACTGTGCTACAATTGTTATTTTTAACTAAGAAACCCAGAAACATACATCATTGTTTAAATATGCTTAAAGGAAACAAGTTTCACAACTTAATTTTGTGAAATACATAAAAAAATATTTAACTCTTTCCTCATTTATTTAGTTATCTGACATGACTGAAGTGAAGATGTTAACTCAAACTATGATACCCTGTCAACCAAACCAGCATGAATCAGAAGGAAAAAAAGGTAAAATATTGCATGGATATCTGTCAGAATTGTGTTTTCTGGACAACGGTTGAACTTTGAAGAGAGATTGGCTGCATATTATTTTTTTTCTGATTAGCCAGTGCTTTGAGAGTTTGACTTCCTTCTGTACCAGAATTTGAGAGCAATATGAAACTTCTAGACTTTCTCTATAGTGTTACATGAAAAACTGAAAACTTAGCCATAACTGAGGTGGGAAACCTCTTATGGTAGACTTGTTTGCCTATACCTGTCTTTTTTGTTTTTTTCTCCTCCAAAAAAAAAACCCCAACAAAACCAAGAGAAAAACAAACCCCAAACATTAAAAAATTCTTCACGGAGAATCCCATTTTTGTGTAAATTGCCTCTGTATATGGAAGTATAGATTTGAGTTGCATCCCTTAGCCTGTTGCAGAAGTCAGTCATGGCATACAGACTATTGCATGCAAGCAGTGTAAGAATTCAGGAGTTTGGTTTCCTTTTCTTAGTCTTACTGCAGTGCTTCTGAAATCCTAATTTTTTGATGGTTGGAAATCACTTAATTTCTTTTACAATTAGTCCTGGACAGGTTGTTCTTGTGTCAACACTGTCCTTAAGGTTTGCTCCTTATGCTTTTCTTTCTGTACTGCCTGTCACTCAGTACTCATAAAGCATAATAGTGTTTTTGTCATGGTTAAATTTTTACTCTTCTTTTCACTGAGGAATAATTTCAGAATCCAAACATTCTCACAGTCCTCATCTGCACTGCTTCCTGCCTAATTTTTCATTCTTAAACATGTCACAGGAACCAACAGCAATCCAGGTTAAATCATCAGTTCATTAAGACAGTATTTTTTGTTAATGTCTTTTTGTAATCAGCCATCTCAAAACTCCCATTTGCAGTCTCCAATTCTTGAATAATCTCTGGAAACTTGATTTGTTCCGATTCTCTTAGTATTCAAGAATTGCAAGAACTCTGTTAAGTTTTACTGAGCCTTTCCTATTTTTCCTCAATCTGAGGTTATCATCATCCAGATCCTTGAGCAGTAATTCTACACTGTCCTGTCTTACTGACTTGTCTTCCCTGTATCCCCTTTCATGCTCAGGTTTGTTTGTCTATTCTTGATCTTGGTAAATGTAATAATGTTCCTTGGATCTAGTTTGGTGTTAGGCTTGTTAAGTTCTATTCGTTTTGTGGTGGCTTTCTGATCCTTTCTCATTGATTCTGTTTGTGGTGTGTAACAACTATTGTGTTCTACAAGATCTTAAATGGCTTCTCATCTCTTGTATAAGCCATCACTTTTTGGTCTTTTTTAGTGCTTCATTGCTCTGTGATGTCTTCCTGAGTCTACTCCACATTTGTCCATAATGTCAAACTTCTTCCAACACTTGTTTTCAAAGGGCTTTTCTTTGTTTGCTGATTGTTGTAATCCTTTCCTTCAGAGTAACACAACTTTAGAGGTCATGTTGTTCACCTATTGCTTATAAATAAGTTCGGGGTTTTGTTGGGTTCCCCCACCCCCTTCCTCTTTTCTTCCACACTATGAAGTTTCCACTGGAACTCAGTTTTTATCTCCAGCTGTAGCTAAAGTTCTAGATAATAATTTCCATTTGGTATCTGTTCAGAGGTAGTATGCCTTCAGTTATCTGTCTCTACTGTTCTTTAGTGCTTTTTACTGCTATCTCAATCACTTCCTTGCTTTGTCTTAGAATCATAGAATAGTTTGGGTTGGAAGGGACCTTTAAGAAACATCTAGTCCAACCCCCTTGCAGTGAGCAGGGACATCTTCAACTAGAGCAGGTTGGTCAAATCCCTGTCCAGCCTGACCTTGAGTGTTTCCAGGGATGGGGCATCTAAAACCTCTCTCATTCCCTCCCTGTTCCAGTGTTTCACCACCCTCGTTGTAAAAAAAAAAAAAAAAAAAAAAAAAGCCTTGTATCTAGTCTGAATCTTCTCTCTTTTGGTTTAAAACCATTACCCTTTGTCCTATTGCAACAGGCCCCCTTCTTTCTTATAGGTCCCCTTGAAGTATTGAAAGGCTGCAGTAAGGTCTCCCTGGAGCCTTCTCTTCTCCAGGCTGAACTCTCTCAACCTTTCCTTTTATGAGAAGTGTTCCATTCCTCTGATCGTTTTCATGACCCTCCTCTGGATTCGCTGCA
Source organism: Bucorvus abyssinicus (assembly GCA_009769605.1). NCBI lineage: Eukaryota > Metazoa > Chordata > Aves > Bucerotiformes > Bucorvidae > Bucorvus > Bucorvus abyssinicus. The sequence goes on along the minus strand of CM020033.1, from coordinate 9,112,525 downwards.
ATTGGTCCATATATTTCTTGTACTAAGGGTTCCAGAGCAGGACACAGTACCCCAGGTGGGGTCTTGCCAGAGGGGAGTAGAGGGGCAAAATCATCTCCCTTGACCTGCTGACCATGCTTCTTTTGATGCAGCCCAGGGTACTGTTGGCTTTCTGGGCTGTAAGCGCACATTGTTGGCTCATGTCCAGTCTTTAATCCACCAGTACCCCCAAGTCCTTCTCTGCAGGGCTGCTCTCAATCCATTCATCCCCCAGCCTTTATAGCAAGGATTGCCCCAACCCAGGTACAGGATCTTGCACTTGGCCTTGTTGAACCTCATGAGGTTCACACGCGCCCACTTCTCCAGCTTGTCCAGGACCTTCTGTATCCAACCCTCAGACATGTCAACTGCACCACTCAGCTTGGTGTCACTTGCAAATTTGGTAATCCTGCTATATATGTCATTGATGAAGATATTAAATAGTACTGGTCCCACTACAGACCCCTGAGGAGCATCATTTGTCTGTGTTCTCCAACTGGACATTGAACTGTTGACTGCTAGCCTCTGGATGTGATCATCCAACCAATTTCTTATGCTCCAAACAGTCCATCCATCAAATCCATATCTCTCCAATTTAGAGAGAAGGATGTTGTGGTGGACCGTGTCAAAGGCCTTATAGAAGTCGTCTTTATATGTTTTTAAACAACAGGAAAAAAACAATTCAAAAATTTTCAAGAATGCTTATGTTCTTTAAACTATTCTTTTTAAAGTTGTCCTCATGCCCTCACATAGTTTCAGTAGTTATTACAATAATTTGTGTTCCAAGGCAGGAAAAAAATATCCCATTCATTGTTGACGTTGTGGTTTCTCTTTTCAACAGCCTACAGCCTGAGAAGCAAAAGCTGTAGTCAGTCAAGTGACCGTGTAACAGTCTTACAGGAAGCCCGTTACTCCTAAAGGATTAAGTTTCTTTGTCACCAAGGACCAGGGATAAAGTTTGTCCCTTCTTTGCCTAATTCCTTTTCTCTTGTTACTGTTCTTGTTTAAGATCAGCTTAAAAAATGGATGAGTTGACATGCTATAGCTGAGGATATGCTACAGTAGATATAGAGGTAGAAACTTGATAATACGCGTGTTTGAAGCACAATCTCTGGCTCGTGTTGATTCAGTGTAAAACTCTGGAAACTATTTAATTGGTATTAATCTGTTAGCTAGTTTACATGCAGCAGATCTCATAATTACATTAAGCTGTTGAAAGACATCAATTTCATATCTCCAAGGAAAGAGACGCTCAGTTTTTATCATCTGTCCCATAGAAACATGGCACTTTGATGTGAGTTCTAAACAGATTTTCTTCTAGGGTTTCAAAAGCAGTTTGTGGTCTTTCTGATAATTAGAACAAGATAAGGGAGTCTGTCTGTAGTATAAGGTTGGATTCACTTTTGTGTTCTTTTGTGTTAAAACAAGAAATCCTTATTAACTTTGAATAGTCCTCCATATTTACTAAGTCAATTTGATAAAGTTAAATGCTCTGTAATTTACTAGAAATTGTCCTGATGGAAGATGAGATTTAAATTACTGCTGATTTTAATACTGATTTTTATATTCCACATGCAGCATTTCCACCCTTCTGTAAGAAACCAAATCAGTTCTCTGAATTCCCAACCTTAATGCCTTAAACAACATTAAACTCAGTAATTTTGTTTATTCACAGAAAGGATCAAATACAGCAGAGATTTCCTTCTGAAGCTTTCAAGTGCTTCTGTCTCTCAGAAGAAGCCAGAGTTTCTTCCTGATGATCCAATTGTACTCGAAAAGCCAGTAAGTGCATTTTTCGTACTAAGTGAAGTTATAAAATGGTCATGGTAGGTTCAGACATCCCATTTGATAGGGAACAATTTTCTTCAGGCTAGCCTGCCAAACTGATAAAATCTTCAAAAGACAGATTGTGCAGTTCAGCTTTGTCACTTCTGTACATAACTTCCCCAGTCAGTATTTGGCATCTTACCATGGCAAGCACCATACAAAGGAAAAGAGTTTTTGTTTTCAGGAAAAAGATCAGGTGTGTTTCCAAATTGAAAGTCAGTATGAAATCATATTAAAGCTTTCTACTATGAAATCACAGTACATGGCTTTGGTATTCTATGTGAATTCCATCTCTGTCTTTTAAAAATAAAAGAGAACAATCTTGATAAATTTACGGCTGCACGAAAGTCTGATTCCAGTACTTAAGTTGTCCATGCATCAGTGTTCACTGCAAAACTATTAATGAGTTTAATGCGGCTTGTTACCATTAGCTCTAGTCTGTAGTGTGGGGAGAAATGAATGTGAAGGATATCCAGGAGTGCCACCTTAACCTTTGAGATGAAATAATCCTGAAAGACCTTTTTATTCTAAGAGAAAAAAAATCTCATGGTTTGCATTCCACACACCAAATGAGTGAAAACGTTCTTGGGTATAAACATTATAATATCAAATCAGGCTCATACTAGGCTGCTTCTGAGGCCATCGAGGTGTAGTTCTTTTAGAAACAGGATTTCTATCTTGGAGAAGTATGTCCAGATAACTACTGTGTTGGCCACAATTTGAGTCAGCTTTAAACTTTTAAAAATTTATTTACTTTGGGAAAACAAAGTTAAACTCATGTATGATAGTAATAAGCCTTCCTTGACCTTAATTTTTACATCGCTCTGTTTGTCCTCAAGATGAAAGGCTTTACTTATTTGAAAACCTGCCTGCAGATAGGGAATTTTCAACTCTTGAATTTCCTAACTGTTCTCCCCACTTCTTCTTGTTGCTTGAGTTTTTAAAGGAGGCAAATTTTGATAATACGTATGCTTTCTCATGGTTGTGTTCATAGGTAAAGGAGGACTGCCACAGAAATGGAATCAGTGGACAAATGAACTCTAAAATTGTTGCTGACATGGCTAAATTGCAAATAATTTGGGTAGAGGGAAAGAAGGATAGGGAAAAACCGGTGCAAGCCAAGATGGGTTGCTTTTATTTTAAGAGATTGTTTTGGGGCTGGAGGAGCAGTGTCTGTAGGATGATGTCATAAGGATATCCTGTTATATATAGTCTTTTCTGTAGAAATAACAGTATCTCACTGTTAATGAGGCAGGCTCTTTCCTCTGCTTTATGTTAGTCATATGTATGGAAGCCCCCACCTGCATATGTGAGTCTATCATAAGGATGAAAAAGTTACAAACCCTTATTAGTCAGAATGTTTTGTTAGAGTAACATAAATTGTATCACTTTGCTATCATTATTGGTGTCTGAAGCACAAAGTATGGATGGTTGAGTAGGAAGCTAAAGGAAAAAAGAATCCTGTTTGCATTAAAAGAAAACAAAAGCTGGTGAATTTGCTGTGTGATCTTGTAGGCAGTGTTGAAAAAGGGTACTGCAAGTATGCTGGTCTCAGTAGTATATAAAAGTGGTACTGTTAGCTTTGCAGTCATCCTTACAATGTGGAACTAACTTTTGAAGTATGAAACTTGGTCAGTGAAGGTCTGTATTTTTTTTTTTAATTGACTAGAATAAGTGTTTTGCTGTTAATACAGGATAAAAGTCTCCACTGTTGTATTCCAGTGTTGAATTTTAGTATAGACATGGAATTTTTAGTAATTGGGGAGTTTGTTTAGAGGTGTATTAACATGAATTAAATATGTAAGTTCTTTAGATGTGGAGTGTCTTAAGGTTGTATGTCTGCTTGGATATACCAACTTGCTTTTCACTAAGCAGGTTCCTTATTGGGAAGAAAGAGGAAAAAATTACCGTTGTTTCCAAGGACATTGTAAAATCTTGGTTAAAGTACATGAACCTTGTTAAAAATTCTATTGCCATATACTGAAATAAAATTTTTATTTGTGGAACGCTTGTCAATTTCTATTAAAAGATTGAAGCACTTGCAGATGCTAAGTTTTTTGGTATGGGATTCCAAATGTAAGAGTCTTTAAATAGAAGATGAATCTTACCCAGGAGTGCCTTAGATTTGACTTGGCCTGTCAACTAGTAGGTCTCACTTTAAGATTTCATATATTCATGTGAAAAGATACAGTCGAATTTCAAGAATGAGGAATGCTAAAACACATTTCAGAATTAGAAGAAGCCCCAATAACTACAAACATTTTATGGGACAAAGATCTGCATTATTGCCTCTTCTGAGTTAGCTGCATCTCTTGGAAAAAAAAAAAAAGAAGTGAGACTTTAATGAAATACAGGACTGATCAGTGAACATGGAAACAGGAGAGGCTTCTGTTCAGAATGCGGGGCTCTTGGTGTATAGCTCCTCTTAAAATAGTGACACCGAAAAAGCAAGTTTTCCTTCCAGGAGAGCGTTTATCTCAAATGTGAGTAGTCCGAGCCAATATCCCATAAAAGGATTCAGCCTGTTACGGATTTTTCTTAATACTTCTTACATTATGGAGTAAAATGCATTTAATAATTCTTGACCATGTAATATGAGAAGGCACCTGGATTTAAAGAAAAACTGAAAATAAATTCAGGACTAATTTATCCAGAAAAGGCAGTGATGTCAGGCTCCTTCTTGTCCGGTAGAGGGACATCAGTCTGTCATGTTAGAGACTGGGTGTCAGGGTTTGAGCATTCCACATTGACGTAGAGAACAGGTTGATTTAATAGTAGAAAGCCTGTAGGATAGGTGCAGACAGCTTTAGTGTAAACAGCGTTTTCCAGGGGTGCTGTTTCTTTCTGACCTGTTTAGCGATGAGACACAGAATTGTAACTTTCAGCCTTGATGTGGGTTTGGGGTTTTTTGTATGCTTATTTGTTTGTTTTTCTTTCCTAAGCATGTTTTTGATAGCTTTTAATGAATTTTCCCAGAATCATTTAGTTTGGAGGGGACCTCTTGAGATCACCTAGTCTAAACCTTCTGCTTAAGGAGAGTCAGCTAGAGAAGGTTGCCCACGACTGTGACCAGTCAGGTTTTGAATGTCCACAGACAGAGACATTACAACCTCTCTGTGGAGACACTGAACAACCTGCTCCAGTGTTTGGTCATGAGGCCATGAAAGCTGTGTCTCTTTCATCAGATCTTATTGGATGTTCCCATTCATTAAAAAGAAAAAAAATCTTAATCATAGCCTTTGTGGTTTTTAGAAGGGTGGGAGAGATAACGACTAATTTAAGGAGATCCTGTAGCAGAGCTTACATGATAGTGAGAAATTAGCTGAATGTTGCTGTTCCTGAGATCTCTAAGCTAAGTGCTGAGGAGGATTTCTGGGCGGTTTTGCTGTGGCATCCTGATAAGAAGTCACCTAAAAGCAGTACTCTTTTGGTAGAGCAGTACCAGAAGTCATAGTAGAATGTTTCTATTCCGATGATGTAAATATTTCAGTGGAGAGTGCAAAAATCACTCAATTTACTTACACTGAACAGTAGTGGTCAATTGTTGCATTATCCATCTTCTTGCCTCTAGTTTAGTTTCCTCCGTGCAGCAGATTCTGTGGTTACATGGGAAGATTCCAGTGTGTTAACTGATTCCATTTCCACAGAAACCAGAGGGATCAAGGCGATGCACGTGTAAATGAAATCAATGATGCTTAAAAGTGGCAGGAGGCCTCCAATTAAATTTCTAATGGTGAACAGACAACCCTACAATATGGCAGTGAGTTTGTATTTAGAAGCAGGTGGTTGTCAACAGTTTGCTGCTGAATCGAGTGTTCAGGCGGTTCTTGCCTATCTTAACTCTTCCCTAGTTCTGAATTTTTGAAGCCATTGCTGGAGTATATGCCCATCTATGAGTGAAAGCCATACTTTCAGATGGAGAAGGCTTCCTAGAGCAACTTGTACAGGGGAGATGTGGTTACAGTTAGTGGGCTGTGGGTTGCATTATCCCTGAAATACGCTGGAGTTTTTTGAGATACATAGATTAAGCCTATGTATACATAGCTCAGCTTTTGAACTGAACTGATGTTACCATGTTGACAAAGTCTTCAGGAAGATTTCAGATTAAGTCTCTATGATTAATGAAAGTAGAACTGTTTGCATTAATGAAAAAATATCACATTTTCAAGTGTATGTGGAGTAGAAAAGGGTTATAAACAGACCCATGAAAAATGATAACTGAAATAATTTGAGGGTTTGTTTGTCTTACAGGAAAAGAACAACTATTTTCTTGACATGTGCAAGAAGTAACAGGATGTTTGGAAGACGAGGAATCCATCAATGAAGGAGCTATGTGTGATGGAGATCTTTAAAATTTTTGAAGGTACTTGGGTGCCTACAGATGATAGGAAGACGCTGTGAAACTTAAGGAAATGCTTGTTTCTTTTTGTAATTTCCTGAATGCTTTAAAAGTTAAACTTCTAATTTGTAACACCTGAGATGGTAATACACTTACATCAAAAATAAATAATTTTACATTTTTCTGTGACAGAATTTTGTCCTTGAATTGTCTGTTATGTAGCCATATAGTTTGCCTGACCATAAATTCTAAACCAATACTTGACTGGGGCTTTTTGCTTGCTCCCACCTCCCTTCCTTAGCAGTAATAATGGAAAAACAAATACTGTCTGTGTCAAATTTCAGATGTCTTAGGGTATATATTCCTCTAGCATAATTTTTTTTTTCCCCTCCAAAACTTGACTTGCTTTCTGTCTTAATTTGAAATCTCCATCTTGACACAAGCTATTCCTTAATGTTTTGTGGGTATGTGCCTTCTTTCAAGTTATGAAGTCTCTTTTTAGTAACAATTCTACTAAAATGAGAAATCTTCTCTCATGGATCAGAACAAGAAAACTGCCTACACATTGCATTCCTTGTAAGTAACTGTCCAGTGTTTTGACTTTGAAAAGTGGAAGTAATGGGCAAAATGGAGGAACAAGACAAATTTTAATCACATATCTTATATGGATCCTGTGGGTCTTTTTCCCCAGTATGTGTTGAAGGCAATTTCTGTGTGTGGCTCTCAAAAGTCCTAAGTGAAACTTCTCTAACTTATTCTTCTGTATGATTCATCAAAGTGTTTGTTTACTAGTAAATATACAAAGGAGAATAACTATAAGGACATATGACCTACTGGAACTTCCCCCCCTCCAGCACTTAACTGACATAAAGTTCTAAAGCAGGTTATTTTAAGAATAATTTTAATATAGCTTTTCCAGTGAAAAGGAAAAATTCATAAACCTCAGTGTAGTGAGTCAGTTTTCACTTAAGGACTTAGCCTGCAGCAGTGTCACGTGTCACTGTATTTCCTTTGTTGATAGATCAGTACTGACAAAAGAAAACATGCTGTACACTAGAGTGACACCTCGGCATAGGAAAAAAGCCAACCAGATCTTCAGGAGTATGAGTAGTTTTACTTTTACTTTGCTAAAGAGAAGAAACCTTTAAACTTTCACTGATGTGTCATTTGTGAAGGTGATAATCCTCTTCGGGTGCCTTTTTAAGAATGAACAGATCTGTTGTTGGATCATATCAATATGGGAAAGCTTTGCACTTCCGTATTAAAAGCATTCACTTTTGCTGAGTTAATATAAGAAGATATAAAGGTGAAATTTGTCTCAAACGTGGGCACCTAAATTTAGGTGTGTAACTACCATTTTCTGACATGCACATTTGTGTAAAGAACCTAGGCTCCGTGGACTTCATCGGCAAAGGGTTTGATTTAGTTGGCTAAAGGTCGGCATCTTGTGTCATCTGGGAGATGTAGGATATCTGAAGCAGCTGCATGGGGCTTCCGTAAATGACACACAAACTATAGGTAACTGATGTCCTTCTCAGCTGGGAGCTGGAGACCAGTTGGGATACCTGAAAGCATCTCACATGTACTAGATGCCTTTGTTTAGCCTACTATTTTGCCTCAGAACTCCATTGATAAAATAGGAGCTAAGATGCCTTGGTGACATGCGGGTACCTAAACGTGACACCTTTCTTAATCATGAGCTTATTCCTGGTCATGGTTTCTGGAATATGGCACCTTACTGCAAGGAGGATTGCTCACTTTAATTACATACAGTAATGCGTTGGTTGAGTTGAAAGAAAAATAGATTAAAGTCATATTCAATAAAAATATCTTCTAAAGTTACTTTTGGGGTACAGTTTGTAGCCTCGGCCTGCTAGATTGGTGGAGAGAGTGGTGATACAGCACGTAGAGCTTGTCAACCTGTCATGGAGGTGTGAGGTTACAAGAGTCACTTGCCTTCCATTCTGGGGCTGGAGGACAAACCCACTGCTCAGAGACAACAGCAAGGCTTCTTAGGGAATAAAGTATTTCTACTTCCAGGTTTATGGCTATTTATGTGCTTACAGCAGTTTCTTTAGTAGTGAGGTGGCAGGGCTCTAATGACAATATTTTCTGAGTGGTCAGGACATAGGGTTCAAAGCAAATCAGTTGAGAAGTAAGTCTGTGGCTTCATAGTGGCTTCTCAGGCAGGTAAGTTTCCTTTTGCAAAGGCAGGGGTAGAGGCTGTGAAGAGAAAACGGTGCGGCCTTGTCTTCTTGTGGGCAGAAAATGGCCTGTGCAAGAGAAGTTCTGTGTTAACACAAGAAGTTTTTACATGTATTCTCCTAGTTAATGACTTACAGCTTCTCTGAAGTGTAAGACATTTACAAAAATGTGTGTTCATGTTTATACCTGTAGATTCTGTAAAAGGAGAGAACATCAGCCTTAAGTAACAGTTGTTTAATCACGTGGGACTAAAACTTTTCACAAATACGTAGTCATACCAATCAGGACGCACTTTCCTGTGACAGGTTGGACTGAATATACAATAAACAATTTAGCATAGTTGTCTTATTTTAGTTTTTAGAACGTATCATTTCACTGCAGCAGTCACAAGAAGAGAGGGTAATAGATGTGTGGTTTTCCATATTTTAAAATGGCAATAATAACAAACAGTATCACATCCTAAATTCACAACCCAGCACACCTATACACTGCTGTATGAGTGTTATGCTAATGAAAAACAAAGCAACATTAACCTTTCCTGGAACCACAGCATCTAGTTGTTATTGAGGACCCATCATGATGCTGAAAGAGAGGAGAATTTGTTTGTTAACATAAACAGTATTTTTCTACCTCTTGTAAAAATCCTAAATAAAATAGCTGTAACGTATATAAAGAAATGTTCATTTATATATGCAGGTAATACTATTTTATTTGAAAGCTGCATGCTTTCAGGGACAAAACCTCTCCAGGCAGGGGAAGAATATGAAAAATACTAGGAGAGCTGAGTATAAGTACTTCAGCACAAGAATTTGTATCTCCTTTTGATAACATCCAAAGAAGCATTAACATGTCACAGGTGTGGCTGCACAGAATTGAGCAGCGAGATCCCAGAGAGCAGAGCACATAAGTCCTCGCTCCTGTTCTGGTGCATGTGTCAGTATTTAAACGGAGCACCCCGTCCCCTGGGTGGTTTTGCTGCCTTTAATAACTTTCTTTCCTGGTGCTGTTCAAACCTGGTGGTCTTTTTACACAATGCTAGGAATTAAGAGCATTTTGCCCCAAAAGTTAGAGAACTGATGGACTTGTAAAATGTCATACCTGTAAAGTTTATAGGCAGGTTAGATTGAGACACATTTCTACTTCCTCCCCATGCTTTGGCCTTTTGAAATTGAACCTTATGCAGAGAAGAAGGAAGGAAAGGAATTGTGACTGTACCTGAGATGCCAAGCCCCCTTAGCGGAGGGGTGTTCTAGGCTCAGTAGGTTTTGCATTATACAGTTTGGTGATTAAATTCATTCATACAACTTGTTTCTGTGAATCCTATAAACCCTTCAATTTACACCATTTTTATGAAAAATGTTATTCTTCAGAAGATATCTAAGAGTCTTACCTGAATTTGGGCTATGAAAGCCTGGTAATCTCTGACACATCAGTGGATTGATGAGTTTTGGCCAAGAAAATGCCAATTCAACAGTTTATTTAATGGATTATAGTGTCATATGTGTTCAGCGGTTTTCCCCTAGCTTTTGTTTTCTTCACCAAAAGGCTCCCTAGTGTCCTCAAGTCCAGATCTTACATAAAAATTAGAGATTCACTGCGGATGAACTGAGTGATTTGTGCCACCCTGATAGAGTGGCCTGAAGCAACTTGGTCAATTAAGAGGTGTCTGAGCAATTATAATAGGTTGTGGTTCCTATTTACTGATGGTAAATGGATTTGCTTTAGGATAATACTGGATCTAGTAGTCTTGAAAACCCTTCTCTCTCTCAGTCATTCTTGGTCACGTAAGTCTATCCTTATTGATTTTAATTAATTGGCAAATAAAAGACTCTTGGGTTGTAATCTTTGAATCAGATTCAGAGTACGATTTAGAACTGTTTCAGTTCTTGGTTACCCAGTTGTGTAAAAAAGTGTGGTTGTGTCTGAGCTAGGGGTAAATTTGGTTTTAGAATAGAACCTGTCTATGTGCTAGTTGCAGATAGTACATTCCCCCAACCCCACCCCCTGATTTTACAGGGTATCACTTCACGGTGTCTAAAATTCTCTCATAAAGTGTACTGGTAGGATTGCAGCCATCATTTTTTACTGCAAGAACATCTTCTGTCTTTCAAATACGAGTATGATTTGTATAGATCAAGCACAGGAAGTACTTCCCATGAAACAAAAGTTCAAATCTCTGCACAGATTTCTAAATGATAGATAATCTGTAGAATTGTAACAATAACTGTGAATGCAATACTTCCCATTGCCCCCCCAGCAAGGAGCGCACAGTGAGAAATGCTGTTTCTATGGCAACTGTCTGCCAGGATAGTGTGCTGCAGACTGAAATCCTTCTTAGCAGGCGCAGTCGATGCTGTAATGAGCATTTTGAATCTAGTTTCAGACACTTCTATATTTAGGCATTTAAAAATTATGTTTACATTTTATTTTATGTTAATTGTACGTTAGCTGTGAGTAAACCAGCCCTGGAATGCTCCTGGGTTGTACGCAGTCTAGCTCTTGGGCAGAAAGAAGTTTAGGAAAAGGCAGCTTTGTTTCCTACAGCCAAGTTTGTCTTAAACCCAGCAATTTTCCAGTGAGATAAGAGATTTGAAGGGATTCTTGGTTCATTAAGTGCAAGCTCCTGATACTGCAGGAATCCCTGGCATGTAATTGTGTGTCCAGATCAGGCTCGTGAGGTCTGAAAATGTCTTGGCTGTGTTCTTTTAAGGAGAAACCCCAGGTACAGGACTATGTAGTCTTTTCTTTGTACTAGGTGGGGTTTTATTGTTTTAAATTTAGTCTGTACTCAGACATAGGGGAAATTAGTGTTTCATTGTAATAGATTTGTGTTTCCCAAGATAAAAAAACCTGTCCTTCCCCTGTAAATATGGGACTTGCTTTGTTTCATTCTGCACTGTCTCTTTTGACTGTCATTTCAAGGAGAAAGAAAATATTGCATGATCATTGGCTTGTACTAGAAATGATAATTTGGAATGTTTAACACCTTGCTTTTTCTAAGTAGCTTGTTGGTTTTTTTAAAATATAGCAGGATGTAATAATAATAAATTGGTTAGTAAATATCAACTGTTAGTAATTAAGGCTCCCTTCAGTCAATATGACTAAGTTGAAGTCTTTATCAGAAGGCAGACTATCTTAAACGGCATCTGTTTTGCTATTCAGAAATAGTATTGTTTATTCTAGATATTTTCTTAAATGGTATATGCTAGTGTAGCTTTGCACTATATAAAATAAAGCATTGTGGGTCTTATTCTTGCTGATGCATTTGATACTTTTGTGCTTAAAACATAAACATTTTGAGTCCCTTCTCTGTACTTTACCAAAACAGATCAGACTAAGGGTAATATTATGCAGTGGTCCTGCATGCGGAACACACTAATACAGCAGAACTCTTAACATGGAACAAACAAAATGACGTGAAAAAATTTATATTTACCAGGGACTAGTATTATTACGATGAGCTCTGGAGTCTCCAGGAAGTCCACATTACGTCTTTGGAATGTCTTGCTGTAATTCATTTGAAGGTGGCTAAATAATTGTAAATAATAAGAGTATATCAGGTTTTTTAGGGGTTAATTTTTTAATGAGCCTTAGAAATTTTACAATTAATGCTATAACAGATTTTGTGCTTCAAAACTTAGGCAATCATGATATGGGAGAGGAGTCCAGATAAGCTGTGAAGTGCTTGCCTGTGACATTAAACACAGGTTTTCTTTTGTATGGTTGACTTACTCTGATGCTCATCTCTTGGTGGTCACCCAGTATAGTGCTGAAGTGTTACTAGTGTTCTTGAGTCTTTGTGAAAGTAAACTTTGAACGACGGTTTTGCTCAAAAGGAAAGCAACTGTGCTTCAAGAGACTTCTCCATCTTTGTTCAGAATGGTTTCTGTCTACAGATTTAGGATCATAGGGTTTGGTTGGTTGGGTTTTTTAATAATAAATGTAATTAAGGAAAATCTTTGTATCGCTACTTAATTTTTTGGCCATCTGCCTGCTGCAGGCTAAAATTCGGCTGGCAGGACTTTTAGTCACTGTAACTCCTATTTTGGGCCGAGAAGAGACACTCTGGGAGTCTGTCAGATGGTTTTTTGTGTTGTGGATTTGGAAAGCTTTGGGAGAGCTCCCCATGACTGCTTGCACAGGGTGTTGCTGGATGGCAAACCTCCAGTCTCACTCATTGGCTCCTTTTGTTTCTGCCATTATCACTAAGTTGTGGTGATACTTCTGTTTCCCTGTTCTTTTGTCTCTGGTGAACTAAAATCCATGGGATGCCATACCTTTCACTATTTGCTTTCAGAATTTTTATGTTCTGTTCAAATTAGCTTTGTCTTTCTGACACTTTTATTTATATGTTTCGGTATATTTTGGTCTTTAACAACTGAAGTATTACTCTGAAGTGTTAATTGTGATATATTTAGCAAGAGGTCTATTAGCAATATTTAAATTAATTTGTATTCAGCCTTTCTAACCTTCAAAACTTTCTGTATTACAGAAAAACCACAAAACAAAGCCAAAACCTGGAACTTAACTATTCCAGGCATTGCTGTTCTCCCAGAACTCAAAAGCAATGAAGCGGGAATCACGTGGAAGCTTTTGTATGGAAACACTAAGAATTGTACAACAGAACTAATTCACTAAAACATGAAAACATTATTGGATATACACATATTATTCCAATCTGTTTATGAGTAGGACCAAATACAGTGATTTTTGAAAAAAAACCCAAACAAAAAAATAACCCTGATAATAAATTTAACAAATAAGTGATCACATACTTAAAATTATCTGGGCTTTTTTTTTACAAAAAAACCCCTCTTGGAGTATTTTAATGGCTTTTTGTTTATCAATATTTTCTATTACTATGCTTATGATGGACTCTTATTTATAAAACTAATTTTTCAAATTGCTACAGTAATTTACCTAAAGAAATGCTGATCAGCAATACAGAAAATTAATCAGACAACTATGCTGCAGGGCAAATCAGCTAATACAACATATTGTATGTGGAGAACAGTTCAAGTCGCTGTTTCATTGAAGAATTACACTGTGAGAAGCCATCCTTTTGTATGAGAGATGCATCAAAGTGGCATCGAGTTTGGGTGCTTTGAAAGCAAATATGTAATGGAGTATAAAGCCAGACAGGCTGATATCTGCTGCAGGTACACTTTTTAAGCAATACTTTTGGGCACTATTTACTTGTTCTTATGCTAGTCAGCTAACAATTTATCATGGGTGAAAGATGACTCACAGAGTATGTGCTGATTCTCTACACAGAATCATCCTGCTTATTACCCTGAGTATAAAAGCTTTATAACGTGTAGGGTACTTATGCATGCGGGTACTCAAATTGCTGTTTGGATGTATAGCACAAAAAGTACATATACCTATTTCTCTGAGTGCCCAGGTGTGAGACTGCTGATCTTACTACTGATGTGCTTGAAATCCGGTCTCAGATTATATTTCATACTGTAATAAACAATAAGTTATATGATTTATTGGTTTTCTCTTGCTGTATGTGACAGCACATTGTAAAACAGTAAAAATATCAACTGTTGGAAAAAACGTCATAAACAGCTGCAGTAAAAACCAACCGGTAGGTGGCATTGCAGACTTAGCAAATGCCTGTAAACTTGGACAGGAGAGTAACTTTTGTTCTGCATTCTGAAGTCATGTAAGCTCTCTCACCTGACAAGTTCACTTTACGAGTGAACCACTGCAAAAAGGTCACTCTTTCCTTCTTCCGGCTTAAATTACTTTTTGTGGTCTGTGTGAACGCTACTGATAAAATCTTAAGTGTGATGATCTCATGGCAGCAAGGCTCATGAATTAGCGGTGTAATAGGCAGCCTTTGAGTGTGTAGGAAGATCCTGTGTTGTGTACACTTTATAAAAATGTTTACTTCATAATGGTCTGTAGTGTGTGTACGGTAGTAGCTTTCTCTGGTATCTTAAATTAGGAAATTCAGTACAGTGGTCACTGCAGTCACCCAAAATTTATTCTTAACCCAATTCTAATGTTTTATTTAAAAGGAACAAAGCAGAAATATACTTTTTCACGGAAAATCTTGCTTTATAATTTTCCCCATTCTTTATTATGAATGAAAATTTTAAAATGTCAGCCTAAAGGGAAGATTCTGAAGGCTTCCAAGCAGAGAACTGGCAACGAAGTTGATAAATTGTTCACTTGCCAGGTAAGCACAAATGAAGGATGGCAAATGAGTTTTCCAATAAAGGGTCAGCCTAGGAGCTTCCAGAAGCCATGAATTGATGACCTGCAGAGCTGAGAAAAGCCTTAAAAGATTGTTTAGCATCCTTGGGATAGCCTGTGTTGTCATTTTGTGACAATAAGTAATGTCTGCACTTGAACTTTGACACCTCTTTCTTGTTTTAGTTGTCTTTGAAAAGCTCTGTCTTACACATATGCATGACCATCCAGGAAAGAAGATGTTACAGGTTCTCTCTTCGTAAATTATCCAGCTCCACTTGAAATTTACTCAGGAAATGAGACTACATTCCTTTCTTCATTCCAAGTACATACATTGTACTTAACCGCAAGCAGGCACCCTGAGTAGAAGCCGATTTCATGTACAGCTACAGAGCAAGCTGGAATTCCTTGATTTCTGCTTCCATCACAGATGTTTGATGTTGAACACTCATTATGTGCTGATCCAAAAACATGACAACATTACTGCCATATCGTCCTCTGAATTGCTTGTACGTAGAAGAGTCTATCAAAACCAAAAAAACCCCACAATCAATCATCAAAGAAAACACAGATAAGTTACTTTGAAGTTTGCAGTCCCTCTTTTAGTGCTCTGAAGTAGAAATGCTCCAGTGTGGCTTTCATGTTGAGGCAGGCTGGGGCACAGAATGGAAACACCCAAAACGAGAGTCCACCTTAGAGAAAGTGAGAGTTGTCCGAACCCTGGATAAGAGAGTCCCTTCGGAAGAGTGTGAAGCAAATGTTGATCTTTGAAATGTTCAGTAATGAAGCCAACACGTTTCCTTGGCTGAATCTGTATGCAGGCAGGTGTGAGGTGTGAGGTGTGAGGGAGGAGCATATTGCCACAATCTGCACTGGATGCAGTGTTGCTTTCACTGAAGTGCTTGCATAGCCTTTCACCTTTTAGAGCTCTGGCTCTCACCTGAGTGAGATGCCTAAGGTAGCCTATGTTAAATGATGAATTGAGAGGCGTTTTTTCTTCAACCTTTCTACAAAAAATGGGGATTATAAGTAGGACTATGGAAACCTATTTATCCTGAATTATTATGATTATCATTTAGTTATTTTAAGTAGCTAACATATTCATCTCTTGAAGCTTGTAAACTTTACTAATGCAATGTTTAAAGAAACACCATATACTTCTTAATTAATACAAGTCAATATCTTGTACAGGTTTTTCACTTCTTTTTGCCTTGATTATTGATACTGTTATCTCGTGGGTATCCCTCCATCATAAGCAGCCTGTCTAACAATATCGTATAATGTCATTTAAAAAAAAAAATCTAATGCAACTCGTGAGGAAATAAGGAGTCTGATGGATCATCTACTTTGGTTATTTTTTCATGTATATTTGGTTTGCATTTTGTTAGGTTCAAAGCCCTGAATTTAGGAGTGCTAGTGTATTTGAAAAAATGAGCTCAATCTTGGGACATAAACTTACTTAATAGTAAGTTTATTTCTGGTTATGATTTTGGTTTTCTAAGTTGTCATACTGATTATTGTTCCCATCTTTCTTCACAAGGTTTCCTATAGCAGTTGAGGGAGGGAGTGGAGGATAGAGGCTGTACAACTATGATTTAGAGCATGCATACTGCATTAGTGACTGGGAGCAGAGAAGCTACTACCCCATAAACACTGCTGCCAAATTTGGTAAATGTTATTAATGACAACTTTTCCTCCTTAGGTGACTTGAGGTTTTGGCTCACTGTATCCTTTGAAAACAATGCAAAAGTCAATGTAAAAGTTTTGCGTTCATATTCTAAGTTTTGTTTTGTTGCCTCTTGCACAATGTATTCTGCTAACTAAAATGGATTCTTTTCACTGGAAAAAAATGAGGATGGTGATTTCTTAAATTATTCTTTAACAAAAGAGATCGAGTGAGATTGTTGTCTCAATACCTGGCATTCAAAATCAAATGTCCAAATCATTATCTTGAAAAGCACTTAGAGATCTTGCATTTTCTTCCAAAACTTGCTCTTCAAATGACTCAAGCTTTAAGTCCTTCAAGGCAGTTGAAAAGGTAATAGAAATGTAAGAGACAATACTACAGCTGTATTCTGTGTCTGCACTAGGAACTCATTTTCTCCAAAGTAGTTGTAGTTAAAAGTGCTGAGTTTGCCTGGATTTTCCATTGCTACCTCAGAAAATGAGGAAGATGGTATTTGGCTTAACAGTGTCACACCTTTCTCATTTCTGTGCCATAAGCCAAATTCACCGTCCAAGAGGATGTTTCTGAACAACTGTATTGATAAAACTGGAGAAGGAAGTCTCCACGACACCCTGCCAGACAGTCACAGTGCAGACGAGAAAGCTGGCAGCAAAAGGGGTGTTCATATCACCCAATTCGACACACCCAAGTGAGTAGTTTGAGTTACTTAGAGGGTCTTTCTAGAGAGGCTGTCCTAAAGGGCCACTCAGAGAAGAAATCACTGATTACTCCAAAGGATGTAAGAGAACCCAAGTTCGACTCAGCTCTGAACTGGCCATTCAAGACTTCTTTCCCTCAGTTGTGCGAGGAACCTGGAAAGATGTATGCATGAATGGAGGGCTGGGTAATACTGTGCGTACTCGGCACACCCTCAGCCTTTCAAAACCTGATTGATTCCTGCAGTCAAGGTACTGGCACAAAACCACAGTGTATTTTTCATGTACTTCAGAGATCTCAAAACCAACAGCAGAACAAACAAGAAACTGACATTTCCAAAAGAATGAAAAAGCCATGCGTTTTAAACATACGAAGTATTGAGGTTGTCTTTGTCCATGAAACACAACAGCTTGTATTTTGCTTTCCCTATCATCTTTAACAATTACCATACTGAGGAAAACAAATCCATAAAGCCAAGTACCTTTTAAAAAATGTTTTGATCCTTGATCCTTCAAACCATCACCTATTGAGGTCATGGGATTAAATTCAGCTAAACTGCTTGGACAGCTGTATGTTACCCAGATGATCGAGAGTTTATAGAGGTAGATGTTAGCCAGTATGATGGCCCTGTGTTCTAGGAAGAAGCTGAAACAAGAAAGAGCCTGGCTATTTCTTGTCTTAACATTGGGATCGTTGTGCAACCAGGAATGAAAAAATAATGAAGCTGGAAAAAACTAGCAAGGAGATGGTCAATCGTCTTAGTAATTTCAGAGCTCCTCACATTGCAGTGGTCTGTTTTCTGTATTTAATAGTAAATAGTCAATGGATTTAAAAAGAAGTCAAAGGAGCAGAGCCTAGGATGTAACCAAATAGTCTCCTACATGCAATACACCACAAGATCAGATTGAAACCTGCTTGTATTTAATTTCAAGTAAACTCCTATTAGTGAGTTCCTGTATGGAATGAAAAGTGTATCCTTATTTCTCCTGTAATGTCCTGCTTCAGGTTGCTGGGTGAAATGTAAAATGGTCTTGGAGGTTCATGGTGACCCCACTCCTCACCTGCTTCACAGCAGCTGGGCAGAAGGTTTGCTCACCTCACCTGCCGAGTCTGCTCCTCTGTGGTTTCCATGGCACATTCCAGGATGCTCTGGAGGGACTGAAGCTGCTTCAACGTTTCCCTGAAAAGAAAGCGAGTCACAAACTGCTCCACATTAGAAGCTCCCTGGTAGTCCTAAAAATTACATGGAAAAAAAAAAAAAAAGGTAAGGATTTGCCTACTAGGTTAGAAATATGCGTGGAAAGATTCAGACTTAATTCAGAAAGGAAGAAACTTGGATGTTTTCATGCTTGTATGTACAAACCACATAAGCAACCATTATGTTTCTGGACAAAAAGACCTCTCAATTTCCAGATATAGACACTGATCCCACCCAAGCTGAGAGAGGCCCAGGTACACAGTGGCACAATGTAGTTTCTACTCAAAAAAACCCCCTTTTTCTTTCTGAATTCCAGTTGATGGCAGTACCACATTACTTCTTAGGTGTGGAAAAGCAAAGATATGATTGACAACTGCAGAAGTTAAAGTTTTTACTCAGATCCACACGTTGTGAAAAGATGTCTGTGTAGCCCCCTGACCTGTCTCTGATGGTGATTATGAGAGTAGTCTTTAAGCAGGGCACGTGCTTAGTGATACTCCTCAGCTAAACACTACCAGCAGTTTGGCTGAAGGACTGCCTGTGCCAAAGAAATTGCCTTCTGAATGTAACAGTCTTTGACTGATTTTTGTCCCTTTAATTTGTTTAATTATTTTAGAAACCATCTATCTATCTATTTCACAATTACATGAAATGCATCTAAATGTTCTTTGAGATGGAGCTTGGTTATTAGAAAAGTTTGCACCTATATTTAACCATCTGTAATGGTTCTTTGTGTAATGACATTTCCAAAATATTTCATGTGTTCAAAAATATTTCTGCCTATTTTGTGTAGATAATTTCAGAAATAAATTCTTATGCCTGCCCTCTTCCTGGCCCATTGAGTCATAGTTCCATGAATGGGGTCAACTTTAACTTTTCAGGCAAGTCCAGATCTGCAAAACCCAGTTCTGCAGTGACATGTGTGAAGTGGGTCACCTATACGATAATGTAAACACTATCTTTGTTGTTTTCTCATTAATAAATGTAATAGAGAGGATAGAGCAGACCCCTAGAGCCTCTGCTTACTGTGTAGAGCTCCCTTCAGGAACAGAGAAGGAAGATGGACTTCCATCTCTTAAACTCTGAGTGAATTTGTTGGCTCCTACTCTGATGATCAGAGTGCGCTGGTATCCATTTGTTGCATGCCCTCATTCTGCTTATGTGTAATTCTGCTTAAGCAGAAAACCCACTCACATGATCTTGAAAGCCTTTGGGTACAATTCCATCTAAAATGGTTTCACAAAATATGAAGTGCATTGAATGAAAGATTTCTCTAGTCACCACAACTGCAGATAGATGATGGTCTTTTATCTCCAAGGCTTAAAGAAAACTTGTCATTTGAATGGTGTTTCCTCCTACTCTAGATGAGAACCCCCTTGAGAATATTTGTTAATGCATATGGGTGTTTTTAAGCTCTTCCCTGTTCTTCCCAACGTCAATTACAGCTAAATGCCTTTTTGACTTTTAGACTTCTCTTAGAATTTTTGCATGTATGTGTTTGCATTCAGAACACAAATACAGGATGTCTTGAAATTTAAATGTAAAATAAAAGATTGTAAGATAGTAACTTTCAAAGGGTTTTGCTCTCAAATGAGAGCAATCTAGTCACAATATATGTTACAAGGTTAGTTCTTGTTGGAAGACCTGTTACAGAAATCTTAGATGTTAAACCACCTGTCAATCATCAGAAGTTACTTATGTAGCCCAGAGCTTCATGGTCTTCTATATTTACTTCTTCTGTCTTCAGATGAATCACGTGTGAGCCACTCCAACAAATAATTTTATATTTTAAAAATAGATACTCATGGGAGATTGTCTGTCTACCTTTTGAGGGAATATCTGAGAATCGCACCAGTCCTATAAATAACATTTATGGCAACCTTTATATTTACTAAACCTTCTTATGCAATAGGAAAGCTGATTTTTTTTTTTCTTCTGCATTGTCTCCATGGTAACTGATTTAAGATATTGGTGCACCTGACAGAGATCATATAATTTCCCAAAATTTTGATTCTCTGTGGCATCTTAGAACAACATGTGCGAATCTGTGTAGCATGGGCAGCTAAATAAAACCCTGCAGTAGAAATCCAGGGTATGTTTTAATTTTTCAGCTTTTGCCAGTGCTGTTGGAAATAAGTGAACAAAACATAACAGAACAGAGCATTTCTTTTAAGGTTTTGAATACCAAAGCAATCTCACAAGACGAGGGTAATCACTGTTTTAAAATTCTGGACATCCAAAAAGTAAATGCTACAGATAGATACCTCCGTATAGCCTCCTGCTCACAGTCATGGTAAATCTGATACCCGCATGCTGAATTACAACTTAAAATGTACATCAGTACTGTTTCATTTTGCAAACTGTTCAGGTGGGCCCTCGCTGGTGGGGATGTGTGTGGGTGGGTGGGTGTTGTCATGGCTGTGTAATACTTGCCACAGCCTGAGGCTGGCTGCTTTTTGACTCCTTCAGAAATGCCTTCCCACATCTAAAATTTATTAAGGTTTTTTTTGTCAGAAGTACTCCAGGTTTGTATATTGCACCAGGGTTTAGTCTTTTTTCTTCCTGTTCTGTTGTCCTGTAAGTTTTATATTTAAAGGCTTCCCTATGGAAAAGGTCCCTGTGATCTTTAAATCTGGCTTAGAGTTACCTTATCAGGTACAGAGAGCTTTTTTGTAAAGATGGGCTAGGCAGGCATGATGCCAACATCATCTGTGGGAGTGTAGAATTATCAAAGACTCTTTCCTTATGTATATTTTACCCAAATATTGGTGTTTCCAACTCTCCTATGAGCAATTACTTAACTCTCCTAAAGCACCCTGTTGGGCAAGCAGCTACTCCATGTTTTTCTTTAAATACTGGCTCTGAGGCCAGCAATTCTGAGCTAACAACAGTGTTGGGTGACTTTGACTCCTGTCCCCTGAAAGGTAACCACTCCTACCCACCCTTCTAAAATTCTTCAAAGATCATGGAAGAAGGTGTTCAGCATATATAAATTATGTCATCATCATTTACGTCACGGAGGGAAAAAGATTGACCATTACAGTTGGACCTAAGCCTCAACTCCAGCACTCAGCAATGAGGAATTACCAGCCATGTTTTGTTATCGTTTCACCCCTCTCATCTCCTACAGACAAGTGCTTTCATTTGTGTTTTACTAAAGGCATGCTGGTACAAGACTTCACTAGAAGAAACAAA
This sequence comes from Bucorvus abyssinicus, assembly GCA_009769605.1. NCBI lineage: Eukaryota > Metazoa > Chordata > Aves > Bucerotiformes > Bucorvidae > Bucorvus > Bucorvus abyssinicus. Next base: position 9,091,156 of record CM020033.1, on the reverse strand, counting down.
ATGTTAATTCTGAATTAAGAAAAATTTGTATCAATTTATTAAGTGTATATTATGGTAGAATCAGCTTAACTGGCATGCCCAGTATGTGTATAGTTGGTACACTGTACCACCAATTAATAATGGGACCCACTGGCAGCATCTGTACATAAACTAGAAAAACAGCCTGTTTCTTGAATCTCATTAGCTGTAAGTTACCGTTCATTAGCATATACATTATACTGCACAGCAGTTTGGGCAGTTCCGATGAAATAATTCTATGTTAACATACCTTTCTGCTTGTTAGTTTTACTGATTGTGAGTGAATGAGGGTGATTTTCCACTTCTTCCTCATCAAGAGGCAACTGTGACACCATGCTGCTCCACTTAGCAGAAGAGCAGCTCTTTGAGATAGGGAAGGAGGGAATTCGCTTACTTGGGGCAAGCAAACTAAACTTGGCCAGGACAAAAAATAACTCTGAAATCACTCAGAAGGGGTGGGAGCTTAGGCAAGAGCTCCACAAACTTAGTGGGAAAGTATGTCTGGCTGTCATCTAGCCCAACCCCCTGTTCAGAGCAAGGCCAACTTCAAAGCTAGTTCAGGCTGCTGGGGGACATGTCCAGCTGAGTTTGGAACATCTCCAAGGATGGAGATTACACCATCCTTCTGGTCCACTTTTACACTCTCTCTGCGCAAAGTGTTTTCCGTATGTCTAGTCAGCGATTTCCCTTCCGCAAGCTGTAGCTGTTGCCTCTTGTGCTTTTGTTATGCACCCCTGAAAAGGACAATGTTGTTTTGTCTTCTCTGTAACCCTTCTTTAGGTAGTAGAATTACATCTTCCCTCAGCCTCTTCTTCAGGCTGAACAAACCCAGTCCCCTTGGCCTCTTCTTCCTGTATTGCTATTTTGATATACAGTAGTTTATGTTACATAAAACTTTATAACTTATTTATTGTACTTTATTTGTAACATTACTTATAATAGGTTTTTATTACTGTTATATTACCTTGCAGTTTTCTGTTTCCTGTTTTATATGTCGTATCAATATAATTTTATAAAAATTATTTATACTTATCATTACAGAAGATACCCCCAAGGCCATTGAGAAGTAGTTATCACTGAATAAAACTCAGTAAGGAATAATCTATTTAAATTTCCCTTGATCATGGAATGTCTCCTGCCCCGTGTGTTTAGATCCTACATTGGTGGGACAACACCCTGGGTTACAACTTTAAATTGAGGATATAAAATTCGGAATAACTGTAGTAAAATGAAAAGGAATTCAACTCTTTTTCATTTCAGACCCTAAGAGCTATTTCTTCAGACTGTAGGATGGAATCAGAACAGAGTCAAAATAAAATCATAATTTCACCAGAAGCCAGATCCAGAGAAAACCCCTGTGTTGACTTCACACAAATGCAACTTTTACAGCACCCTTATTGTCAGAGCGAGCGAAGGCATAACATGCCAAACTTTTAGAGTGTGGTACAAGCTTTACACGTCTATTGAAGTATTATATTTGGAATAAATTCCATGTTTAAATTCTGCCTTCAGTTGGAACAGTGGCAATCTCTACTAACAACTAGTGGCGCTGACATAAGAGCAATGAAATCAAATAGGCAGCCATGGGTGACTATAGGAGGGTATTGACACACGTTTGTTAGAGCATCCATCAGAACAGCACGGTCTATCACTCTCTTTTACTGGGATTATTGAAGGAGTAATATACTCTTATTGCAATAATAGTATGTACAAAATTCATGCATGGATAGAAAATAACTCCTAGGTAACTGCTCTAAGAGCACCATGTAGCAAAAACCCTGTGTTTTGGCTGCGGTTTTTATCAGCTGGCTGCAAGGCTGTGTGTAATGCCCTTGCTCCTGGGAGAAGGTTGTAAGGATACAAGGAAAACATCAAAGCTGTTGCTGGTTTTCATAGGTATCGACAGGAGAATGGCAAGGTTAAATGTTTCTTTTTCTGCTGCAAAGTTATTTCTATACACTTTTATGTTTAAAGGTATGGATATTAATTAATGTTTGGGGTTTTTTTAAGTTCTGACTATTTAACACGTCTTCTCTGCTACCAGCAAAAATTTGAATATTCTCTCTTTCTGACCCTTCGTCTAAAAAGATCAAAAATGTTCCCAAGCGTTTTCATTATGCTGATAAGGAGCTAGAAGGAGAGGAAAGGGGTGAATCTCTGGAATATTTAGGGCCACCAAGATGATCACAGGACTGGGAAGCTGCCGTATGAGGAAAGGCTGAGAGAACTGGGATTGTTCAGCCTTGAGAAAAGGCGGCTTAGGGGAGACCTTATCACCATGTTCCAGTATTTAAAGGGTGGCTACAAAGAAGATGGAGACTCTCTTTTTACAAGGAGTCACATGAAAAGGATTAGGGGTAATGGGTACAAGTTACTCCCGGGGAGATTCTGATTGGACACAAGAGAAAAATTTTTCACAATGAGAGCAATCAGCCATTGCAATAATCTTCCCAGGGAAGTGGTGGATTCAGTTGGACAGGCTGCTGGGCCGTCTTGTCTAGACTGTGCTTTTCCCAAGAAAGGTTGGACCAGATGATCCTCGAGGTCTCTTCCAACCTGGTACTTGATGATTCTATGAATATCCTTGCATGACTGCTCATAATTCATCGCTTGCAGCTTTTTGAATTTATTTGTGTTTGACTTGACTTGCATTAACAGTCACAACCTTAAATAAACTTTATAGATAGAAAATCCTACGAAATGAAATTTCAAAACCTCATGTCCCTAGATAAAAATAGCTATTTTTTCAGAGTCCTCTCTGTCTTCTAGCAGGTTGCAACTGGTGATACACTTAACACTGTCACCAGCATTCCCCTTTTCAGCTGAGTTTACAGCAGAGGGCTGATGAATAGTTCACTACATGGATTTATGCAAAAAGGATCCAGACTCCAATTCTAACCACTGGCAAATCTGTCTCGTCAAGAATTAGAAAATGATAAAAAAAACAACCCAAGGAATTTAGTTCATGTCATCCGTGCTCAAAAGGTAAAATGTTCTGCATGGTACCACTGCTGCTCTTTATTTTTCGAACTTGATCTGTCTGCCTTCAGTGTTTTGTGTAATCTTCACCCTGAACAGATTTCTATTTCTTTTTGAGAAATAATAAAATTAATAACTCCTTTTTGTTATGGCTTTTCATTTCCCATGGAATCTGCATATTTTGTCCACTTTAAAACATGAAAATGGGAGATGGGTATGGTATTTCGACTAACCTGATCTCCTTCTATGACAAGATGATCTGCTTAGTGGATGAGAGAAAGGCTGTGGATATTGTCTATGTGGACTTTAGTAAAGCCTTTGACACCAGTTTTCACAACATTCTCCTGATGAAACTGGCGGCTTATGGCTTGGATGAGTGTACTCTTTGCTGGATAAAAAATTGGCTGGATGGCTAAGCCCAAAGACGTGGTGAATGGAGTTTGATCCAGTTAGTGACCGGTTATTATCAGGGCCAGTTCTTTTTAATATCTTTAACCAATGATCTGGACAAGTGGGTCAAATGCACCCTCAGGAAGTTTGCAGATGACACCAAGTTAAGGAGGCAGTGTTGATCTGCCTGAGCATAGAGAGGCTCTACAGAGGGATCTGGACAGGGTGGATCGATGGGCTGAGGCCAGTGGTATGAGGTTCAACAAGGCCAAGTGCTGGATCCTGCACTTGGGCCACAAGAACCCCCTGCAACCCTACAGGGCTGGGGAAGAGTGGCTGGAAAGCTGCCTGGTAGAAAAGGACCTGGAGGTGTTGGTTGACAGCCGGCTGAATATGAGCCAGCAGTGTGCCCAGGCGGCCAAGAAGGCCAATGGCATCCTGGCTTGTATCAGCACTAGTGTGGCCAGCAGGAGCAGGGAAGTGATTGTCCCCCTGTACTTGGCACTGGTGAGGCCACATCTTGAGTACTGTTTCCAGTTTTGGGCCCCTCACTTCAAGAAGGACGTTGAGGTGCTGGAGCGTGTCTAGAGAAGAGCAACAAAGCTGGTGAAGGGTCTGGAGAGCAAGTCCTATGAGAAGCAGCTGAAGGAACTGGGGTTGTTTAGCCTGGAGAAAAGGAGGCTGAGGGGAGACCTTATCGCTCTCTAGAACTGCCTGAAAGGAGGTTGTAGTGAAGGTGGGGGTTGGTCTGTTCTCACAAGTAACAAGTGACAGGATGAGAGGAAATGGCCTCAAGTTGCACCAGGGGAGATTTTGATTAGATATTAGGAAAAATTTCTACACTGAAATGGTTGTGAAGCATTGGAACAGGCTGGTGGAGTCCCCATCCCTGGAAGTGTTTAAAAGCCGTGTAGATGTGGTGGTGAGAGACTTCGTTTAGTGGTGACTTGGCAGAGCTGGGTTAACAGTTGGCCTTGATGATCTTAAAGGTCTTTTCCAACCTAAATGATTTTATGATTATATGGTTTGACTGACACTGTCCTGAAAAAAACTCAGTGATAAAGGAACAAATGAACTGGATTTGAAGCCAATGCATGAAAATAGATAATAATAAACTGCGTAATACTTGCCTTACCTTATTCTTACACAGCAGCTATTCATTACATTGATTCTGTGAAAGGTGCATTTGTAAAACTGCAATTTCAAAGAGAACAAGACTAGATTCTGTGAAAAATGTTAATAAATTCTAATCACATGCAAAAACTGCTGCCAGCCAATTTAGCACAGATTTTGTGAAAACAAAAAAACAATTTGAAACTTCATTTTTGCTCTACAGAATCTTAGTTGTGGACCTCTATTTTCAATATAAGCTTATTTAGCTTTTTTCCCAGTTATTTTGTTTTGTGATATAATTTGCATAATTGCTACTGTTGCTATTATTCAAATATGTAATTAAAAAAATCTGGGTATTCAGGTTTATAATGGTTATCAACCCTTCAGAGTGCAGCGATTTACATAATTACTATAAATGCGCCATCGATAACTAAATTGCATGTCCCTGTGTTACTCTTTCAGCTCTTATAATCTTGTCTTTTACTTTGACTGGCTTCTATTTTTAGACTAATCGAGCAGTTTTCCAGTAATAACGAGGCTGCATTGACTTCACTTAGCTTTGGTTTTTTTGAGTAAAGCAGAAAAATGAATTATTTCGTAGGAGCAAAGAATTAGACGTGCTGTGTCAGTCACTGAATCCAGCATCTTGCTGTTGCACACCACACACTTCCCCTTCCATTTTTTTTTGCAAGCAATATGTAAACAGCAGTTAGGGTTGGAAGGCTATTCCAGAACTTGATTGCTCTATTGAATAAGAATTATCTTTCATTTCTGTCCTAAACTTAGTATGTTTATGTTTTGCATATTTAAATGCTGGGTATAAACCAGTCATGGTCACTGCTGCTTAAGTGATGTTTGCTCGTTCACTGAGCCTGGTCCCCAGCTATTACAGACAGATCATTTGGTGTCCTTCATAAAATAGTTGCAAAGGAGACAAGGAAGTCCCTCCAAGCAAAGAATGTGAGATTTTACAACAGGGGAAATTTGCAGTGACCCATACCTCATTTCCTGTTTTGTTTTGTCGTCTGCCATTCTCCTCCAAAAGAAGAACTATACCGCTGTATTTACTGAAGGAGTGTGCACTCAGAGGTCGTTACTCTCTTGAGTCTCTTTTGGAAAAGTGTTCACAAACTGTTCTAGCCAAAGCACCTTCTGGCTTTCATCTATGGAAGAACGATTTTGCTGTACTGTCGAGGAAGAAAAGAGATGTAAAGAAATGGAATGAGAACAATGAAATAAGGATGATGAAAATACGACACAGAAGATCAGATTAGGAGGAATCCTCAATATTTTTTTAAACAATTTCCTACTGTGCTGACAGTCCTTCTAGGTTATTTTGATGTTTCCTTTACTTTAGATTTGAATTTCTCATTTTGCTGTTCATAAATGTTTTCTATTGGCTGTACAAAAGTCCTGCCCAAGTCCGTCCAGGCGGTTGCTGTTGTTTTATAGTTATTGGATTTGCGCTTCAGATGTAAAGTTATATAGTCAAGCTCCACTCTTAGTCACTGGATCAAAGTTTTGACTTATAAGCACTGTTTAACTATAAAAGCCAGTTTCAGGGTTTTTTTTTTAAAGAATCTATTGCACTATTTCCTTTTGAAATTAAAATATATGATCTAATAAATAGAACCAATATAACCTAAGACACGTTTTAGATACGAAGCTTTTTGTTGCTCAAGGTTGGATCACTTTTACAACAGGTATGGTGGTCTTAAGTCACTTTTGAGACAGCTCACAGGGTGGGCTCCATGGGTGCTACACAAACTCTTCATTTGCAAGGAAAAAAGAAACAGCTGCATGGGCACTTAGTGCCACTCTCCTGTCTCTGCTGGGCTCAATTGCTCTCGGTGACTGTTGCTCTCACTTCACTGTTGTGCCAATGCAAAAAGTCTGCATTTTAGTTGTTACTCCAGTAAGTTAGGAGCTGACACTCTGTATGTCAAGACTGTTGTCAGCTCCATGATAGACTTATGGGTTAGGTGAGTCTCAAGCCAACAGTCACTGAAATCGTGGAGCAGGAAGAGTGTCCCATCCCAAAATTCCCCTGGCAGGGTGAGCTGGCCTCAGCAAGCTGCGGTTAGCTTACCAACACTGCAGGATAAACTGCCCTCGGTAGAAGGGAAGTTAAAGTCATCTGAAATGGTCCCTGCTTCCCTGCAAGCATCTGCTGCCAGCCTTCTCTGTGTGGGTGCCAGCAACAGTGGGGACACACAGGGATAGGTCTTGGCTGGAAAATGACCCTGTGCTGTTGACAAAAGGGATAGTAGGAGGCAGGAGGAGAAGGGATTGCTCTTCAGCTGGTGAGAAAAAGTGAACTTCAAATAGGTGTTATGACTTTGATAAAAGGCACAGTCAGATCAGGGTAAACCATCACCAGCTCTGCCTCTGTGACTCAGTTCCTCTGGGAAAAACCCTTCAGAGACCTCAGAGCTATTTGAGTATCTAAACCGGAGTCTGGTGCCCTACAGAGACCCACCTGCTGCTGCCCCAGAAGGGGGTCTCATCCTGCCCCTGGTCTCCTGGAGGTCCTGTGTGTTGAGACCATTCAGACATTTTGGACATCCTTGAATGTCCCAGGTTTTCTAAAAGACCACTAGATGCCTGTTTGAACCCCTGATGATTAGTTCTATATTGTCAAGTTAATTTCATATGAAAAATTCCATTTTTGGTGATTAAATGAGCTTTTGCTAGTTTACTGAGTACAGAATAGTTCACCACCTGCAGCAGGTTGCATTTGCAATAAACTGTAGCAATACCAGAAAGAAAAAAGGTAGAGCAAAACCTGTTCTTACTGAAGAGCTGACAAAGAGCGAAAGAATTACGGCTTGATAGCTTAAGGAAGACATGCTCTTTAGTCTGTAAGTTTCTGATTTCAGTATTCATAAGTCAAAGGATCCAGATGTCAAGCACTTTAAGAAACCTATTAAGGTTTTATATTTAAGTCTATTTCTATCTATCTACATCATTACTCAGTGACAGATTTTATTTTCTGTGCTGCGGCTTGTGAATTTTCTCCTCGTATTGACTGCAAGCTACAGAATGTAATAAAAATGCAGCTTGCTGAAAATGTTGTGTTTATTTGGGTAATAAAAATGTTCTGATTAAATATTTTAATTAATTGTGCTTCTGTGTTTTGTTATAAAAGATGTCAGAAAAAAAATGCTTAAAGAAAGAAGCCTTCCAATGCCTTTGTAAAGTTTTGCTGAGTCTTTAATTTTCAATGCTTCTTGTGTATAAGATGAAGAAGACACGAGATAAACAGAACTATCCCAGCTTGCACTTTGATCAGGAAAATGCCAAGCTGGCAGGTACAAGAAAAACAACTGACACCAATGAATGATCTGTCCTCACCACTCCTGTATAAGCAACTCATGCAGACTCTCCATCCTAAGGAGAGAAATGATCAAATACCAAATGCCACAAATCCCTCTAAAAATCCCCAGATAGGAGTTTCCCTTCCTTGTATAAGGATAAAACACAAGACACCAGCACCGAAAGAGAAGGACTGTAGCTCCCTAGCATCCTCTGGTAAGATGTTTTTTGTATTAGAAGTATGTTGCCTGTGAATGTCTTCTCCCTGCTGAAAGCTGCTCCTTGCTGTATCTATTTGTCTGCATTTTTAGCTTAGCTCCTTCCTGTCAGGCACAGGAGCATGAACCTCTTCTACACCCTCGAAGGCTCCCTGTCTTCCCAGGTGCTGTTTAGTTTGATTAGGCTGGAGATCTGGCCCCAGAATGGTGAACGCAAGCCTGCTTTCAAAGTTTCTCGAACCTGCTAAAACACGGGAACGTTTTGTCCCACAGATGTCTCAATGTTTTCACTTTCGGATAGCGCAGGACTGGAAGACTGGAGAAGAGCTCAGGTCAAGAAAGCTGTGATGACAAGCCTTTCAAACCACAGAGGACAGTGAAGTACACAGAAATTTTGCTGCAATTACCTTGCAGGAGTCAGTTATCCACTAATGAGTTGCGTTAAAAATATCTACACATGGACATAATTTGGAGTGATGGGGACAATTTAGTTGATCTTGATTTAAATCCAAGAGTCCATAGCCAAGTCAAACTCTAGTTGCTCTTGATGCGAGATCTCTCTGACTAGAGGCTGAACAGGTTGGGAATATTTGTAAACAAAACCCAAGGTATTTATTGTTTAATGCATGTGATTTTTAAAACTTACGGTGAATTAAAAAACCAAGACAACGTGCAATTGGTGCAGACCTGTGAACTGGATTTATGGATACGAGTCAAATAATGCCACACATTTTGGTGTTATCCAACTTAGATTAACATATGCCAAAAAGTAAGGAAGAGTCTATTAAACTACATTTTAGGGGGTTTTAATTTCTCTTTCTGTCTATATCTGGAATAAGGAGGCTTTGTAGATTAGGTTTTCAGATTTTTCAGACATGCCAGTCCACTGTTCACCGTTTCATTGAAGACTGACACATCTTCCTTCTCTGGGGTTTCCTTGGAAACTGAAACTGAACAATTTTTTTAGGGCTCCAATTCCATGGCTGCCTCTTGTGTGAAGTATCTTCTGAGTACAGGTGACTTGAATTGGTAGGAAAGCAAGAATTTTCTATAGGAATGACTGAGTGGTGATTTTTTATCTGACTCTAAACTGGATAAATAAAATGAAGTACCAAGTTGCTCCTTCCCCGCCCCCCCCCAAACATTTAAGACTGAATGAGCTGCCTACTCAAAGGGGCATGGAGTCTGTGAAAGTTTAGCCATTTCTGATATTTGGAGGCGCTGAGCTTTCTCCAATCCACAAAACGTCAGAGGGGATGGAAGACCTACCGCAACCCTGAGGACTGGGTCCATAAGCAGCCTCACGCTCTCCAGAGCAGAGTTCAGGTTCAACCTCAGCGGTTTTTACTTTTGGTTTTCAGTCGGAAAATTTGGTCCTTGGAAGTTTGGTACTGGTCATTGGAAGCTGACTCAGCGACTGTAGATAGACCGTGTCTTTGTAGCTCTCAAAGTGGAGTTCTTCAGTTCTGGGATTTTTTTCCCTCTATATGAATTTTCCAACAGTTGATGGCTTAAAAGATAGTAATATATGCTCCCGTTAGTCAGTGACTATTCAAAGAACTAGGTGGCACAGTGGCAAAGCAGTGACAAAGTTTCCTTTTGGACTAGGATAGGAAATCCAGGCCTTGCTCTGGATACGCGCCGATGGCCATTCCTAACCACACCACCCATTTCTGAGCACCTGCTTTCTTGAGCTGGGGAGTCAGCTTGAGCTAGGAGCTACATCACATCTTGTGTGTCCCTGGTGATGAACATCATTTACCCGCGCTATCTCAATATGCTAACTAGCTTTTGCTGCACCCCCAGCTCTGATTTTAGATGGATATATTCCAGATTTCAGACCCTAAACTTCAATAAAAGCTTGGACTACTAAAGACAGAAATTTTCATATTTGCACTCCATTGATTTATCAGGTAGCCAGGTCACATAACCTGAGTTCCTGTTGTGAATAACCCCAATTTTGAATTGAAAATTTAATTTCCATACAAAGCTGTAGCTTCTGGACATATCCTTGGCAGAAAGCTCTATTTTAGAATGTTTGAGGACACATTTTTTTGTTTTACTTTGTTCACACATAGTTTCGATTAATTTGAGTTAAAAGTGTTTTTTCCGGTGTTAGCTTTGCTCTAGTTCTGCCTCCTCTAACGAATATTCCTGAAAGACAGAAAACCCATTAAGCTTGAATCTTCAGTCAGGAAAATAAAATGCAAAGAAATTGTGGTTTCGTTATTTTTGAGATAGGTTATTCAAGTAGACAAATGAAACACTTATTAATATTCCAGATTTTCTTTTCCATTTTTCTAGTCAGGCCAATGCTTACTTCTTACAACCGTGATTAGTCTACTGGGATTCCTTCTTGTAATTAATTTCTGAAGTAATTCTGAAATGCCGTGTTCCATTTACTTCCAGTAGTTACCAGAGGACACGTCCTGCCCTTTAGCAGTAGTTTATACACAGGGCTATTTATTTATTTATTTATTTATTTATTTATTTATTTATTTTAATGCTGCATAGTTAGAATAAACTGATTTGTTGCATTTTAACGTCCAGCTCAAAGAGGCAGTAAGTCAGCACACATTCTCTTCATAAGGAGTGGAAGACGCACAGCATGAATGGAGAGACATCCACTTAATGGCTCAAGCTCTAAATAAATAAGCGCCACTTCCAGGTTTTTATTTTGGCAGTTCATGTAAAACGTATGAGTACTGCTCTCTTGCAAACACTTGAATGCCAAAATTAACAGCTTCGCTACAGAAGCACAGCTTTCTCCCCATTGATCTCTCCATTGATTGACTGAAAAAAAACAGATTTATTTTCTTCTTCAATATTGCTAACCATTGGAAAATTTCTCAGGCTACCATCCTTCCCTCAGAAATAGGCTGGTTTTGACAAGTATAACTGGGGTTTTTTTATATTTTATGGGAAGACTTGCAGAAATTTTCCGTGAATTGTTTTTTGCTTCAAGCAGCACTCCTAAATCGGGTGCTGTAAGATCAGCTGCAGAGCAAACAAGGTTCTGCAGAAATGGCTTGCAGCCCAGAATGAGGTACAGAAATGGGTCACTGGGCCAAATTCTAGACCCTGCATGAGTTTTTTGTGATGAAGGATGGTATAACTTGTCAACCTGCTGTTCTTACTGGCTCAAGTTGGAGGAAAGTAATGAATTTTCCTCCAGAGGGGTACTAATGTGACAATCTCCTCCAAAATGGCCAAAGCACTCGTACCTCTGAAAGTGATCAACTGGCTAGAAAAAAACACATGAAAGGGAAGTAGGATAAAAGTTATCTATCTATCTTTACATAAGAACACATCTTGGAGCTCAGAGAATGCAAAATATTGATTGGGAAAAATATTTTCATTGGAATTTCCTCATGGATGACAGAGTCTGGAAAGATTATAAACCATCTGCATTTTCCCAGGAGTTCTTTCAATGGAAATTATTTTCTGTTTGAGCTACAGGGGGAACAGAACAATGACAGAACAACAACTGGGGGAGCGGCAGGAAATCATATCACATGGTAGATTCATTGGCATAGAGCTGCTGCAGGCATAGATATGTTCTTGCCCCAAAAGGAACTTACTGCAGAGCTCTTCTGTGTCAAGACTGCTGGAGAGATACGAGTATAGAAAGTCAGTGAGTTTAATAATGTTTTCTGTTGGATTGGTAAATTGTAGGACTCGGAGAATAGCCTGACTGGGATATGAAGCCTCCCTGCCTGGGCTGTAGCAGCAGATGCGAGTTGCTGGCCATGGCTTGTCCTAAGCTGAAGGCTGTACCTGTGTTGCAGCCTTCCTGAAGCTGGCTGCAGGTGCAGCCTCCCATCCCAATCACGTTCCGACTGGCACCTTCCTACTCACTGACAACCATCTTTGAAGTTCCTCACCCAGCCTTTGTGCCTCATGGTGCAGGGTCACTGCTCCTGAGGCTTTACGCATTCGGTGCCAGTGCAGGCAGAAATCGAGCTAAACAGCAGAAATTGTTTTGCTCCCCACGTTGTGCTTGTACTTCTCTTCTGTGGCTCGTGCTGTACATCATGGCTCAGGGAGCTTGGTTCTTCATGCTACATGAGAGAAACCCCAGTAACTTCCTCCTGTTTGTGATCCTCACTGTACAATAGGGCTTCACAGTCTATTAGGAGGATAAAACCAGACACGGCCCATCAGCACACAATTTTTAAGACCTTCTGGCCATATGAAATGTTTCACCAGTGCTAAGTTTGGCAAAATTAGTGATGTGGAAACTATAGCTGTATCGCCCTATTCCCATGCCAACTTGGTGTAAATACGTAAGAGTACTCTATACCATTAAAAACTGTTCTCTTCATACAGATTTCATCTTGATCAACTCTTAAACACTATTTTCTCTCTTAAGCAATATTTTCTCTCTGAGGCTTTGTGATGGACTGACATTAGTTGTGATGCCTTAAACTGCTGTTTTTGAACATGTGTTGCTGTGTTATGGCAACTTGTCCTGCCTGGTTATAGGGAGCTGCCCCTGTCCCCAGGCCAGTTCCCCTGCCTTGGAGGTGAGGTAGGGGCTGGTGACAGGTGATCCCCCCTCCCCAGTTCGAAGGTGTGTCACTGCGCATGTGCAGGGATGAGAGTCGCTCTGCAGTGGAGGGGGCAAAACCCACCAGAGACCCCAGCCTCATCTCCCAAATCTTCTGGGAGAGCAACTGCGCATGTCCTGGGACCCCAGACCCCTTCCTGGAATCATCCACTGCGCACCCTCCGCTCAATAACTGAGCCCTATAAAGGGCAAGACCCCAGCGGATCTGGTGGGTGTGAGCCCCACACCCAGAGGTAGTCGAGAGTGACACCAGACCCTGCTGGGCACTGACAGGAATGGATGGAGACCATTCTAAGGGTGGTGAGGCTTTCTCTATCCTCTCACTTTTCCTGTTCTTTCCTTTTCTTTCTCCTACCTTCTCTGCTTTCCTACACCAGTGTTCTAGCTCATGCTAATGCCAAACCATCGTTGTTAAAATCGTTTGCTATTGCCTAAACACTTTATCCGATACCCACACAGGGTTTAGCCAGTGTTATCCAGCCCATTCGTTTAAATAAAGTTGTGTTATATTGTTCCTCTGAGTCATTGTCGTGACTCTGCTGACTTTGTGGTTCTGCCGAGCAGAGGTTGGCTGCTCAGTCGATACAGCTTTCAGGGGGTCACAAAGACTCACCTCCCTCATCACCCACCATGTGGGGTGAGACGGGCTTTAACAGTCAAAAGAAAGAACAGTTGACCTGCAGCTCAATTCTGAAAGTAAATGTATTGACTTTCTTCCAAGGAGGAGAAGTAACTGATTATTACAGAAACTTAAAAGCATTACTGTCCTTTTTGAATCTTGCGGAGGAGTGAATATTGAATGGCTGATTGCACTTAGGATTTTTTCACTTATCTTTGTAATGGCATTTTTTTTAATTGACCTTTTAATAAAATGAAGACAGGTTACTGAAGTCACCTTCACCAGCGCTAACTTCCATACATCTGGCTTTTATTTTGAGAGAGAAACAGGCAGAAATTGCAGGATCCCGAGTTGTCACAAACTTGCATAGTGAGGGCTATAAAAGCTAGATCACGTGAATTAGATTTTCCCACAACATTTATTAACTGAAGGTGACCTTATCTGCATTTGCACAGGCCAAGTTGGATGGCTGCAAATGTACTCACTCTTAGGTCAACAAATGATAAGAAAAAGTGTTTATGACTCCTTAAGGCTGTTCACCGCAGAACAATGATCAAATGTCTGACCAGCCAGTTCTCGAGTTTAGCAGTAGTTTTTGGGACGGTCCAGACATTCACTCCTTGAATGCAAACTGAAACCCTGAAAGCTGGAAAACAGCCCAAGTGAAAATGCAGTGACAGAATATGATGATAGGAGTTTGCTGTTATGATGCCTACTTCTTTGTTCACTGTCCCTGCATTTTCTGCCCTTTCACATCATCTGCCCCAAGGCCTTTTCTTTGTAAAAGACATTTCTGTATTTCTTAATGTACAGCTTGATAACTGTGTTTAAAACAGCCTTTCACGGTTAGCCAGTCAAATCCACGCATTCATTTCAAATTAAAATCCATTCTGGTCCTCAATATTCTGTAGTATCCTCAGCACTGTGGATGGTGATGGAGTGGCTTGGAGGCTTTCAGCATTGCTGTCATCAGAACATCACTGTTAGTCCTATTGACAGGAGCAACACAGCTGCAAATGGAATACAAGTAAAAATGGAAAAGTGGTTAGGTGCTGAATTAATTTTCAGTTAGAATTGGGCACCTGAATAATGACAAAGTTATTGTCTAAAGTGATTGTGCAGCAGCTTTCAGGAAGTCTGTGACAGAACGCGGAAATGTCAGTCTAGCATACTCACAGTATTTTTTTCTCTATTATACATACCCTCTGAGGCTCCATTGTTCTTGGCATCCTATTTGAAGGGGATGCTGTTCTAGGCAGGGAAACTAATTTTGTGTCACTGATGATTTTATTCTCTCAAATAATAACATGCTGCTTCAAACACAGTCAGGAACAAACCTAGAAATTCTTTGTCTGTATACTAACAATTTTGAGCTCCCTGCAGGATGTTACAGAAACAATTAAAGAAGCTTGGAATATATATTTAATAGCACAGCAGTGAGGTGCACATCAGAGGGCTGTTTGTGTAACTCAGTACTCAGGTTTGTAGTGGGCATCTGTTCATCATTCCAGTGGGTATGCATGCCAAGGATGCCTCTGCTTAGACCTATAATCTGGCAACAATAAACATGTTATGTGCACTATTTGCTGGATGACGTGTATCCAGGTGCCAGCACTGCACTCATGATAAGCACCCAGAGCACAGGGTGGAGCCAAATGCATTCAGGTCACGTCAGCAGGACCATCTTTTGACCTTGTGCTCTCAATTTGCTTTCTGACTGCTAAATGCAGTCCTTTTACATATCTGACTTTGTGTCTACAATAATCTCCACCTAATGACAGGAGCTGTTTTTGAAGGACTACTACAAATACTCCACTGAGCAGTCCCGTTCACTGCAGAGCTGACCGAACCTGTTGCTCAGTGACAAACACAAGCAAATCCACTTGAATGAACTGTGGCAAAAGTGCCTATCTGTGGTAGCTCTGGAAGTGGCACAAAATGTAGGAGCGTAAAGCAGCTGTGATCACACTCTTGTTCTGGCCACCACAGTCAGCTGTGGACTGGGGCCAGCCAGGAAGGAGGGAAGGTTAAAGCTGTTCCACTTGTTCACTGGTGTGAATCCACTGACCCACAGCCCATTCACTGACCTGACATGTACCATACTCTGTAAGAAAGGCACCTCTAGGCAGAGGTACCATCAGAAGATCTGCATGTTTTTCCCACACTACAAGAAAGAGGCAATGACATATCTTCAGTAGAGGAATTAAATATAAAGTATGGACTCTGGCATTTAAAGCAGTTATTTTAGTTATTGAAGAATCCAATATTATATGAAGGACTTTATGTTAATTTAGGAAATTCAGTGCCATGACTATCATAGCTGGAAAAGGCTAACACTTTCTTCTTCAAATCTTTCTTAATTCTCAAATATGAGAAGGATTTATTTCAGAAGTTTGAACCAACTCTTTTTTTGGGGGTCCCATTTGCATGTCTCTGCTAAATTTGGTTTTAGTAAGCTTTGAGGCTGGTATCTCCTGTTGTTAAGTAGAAGCATGTAATGAATTCAGTGTTACTTAGACTGTGCAAGAGTAAAGGAATAGTTGTCCGTGGACAATCTCAGCCAAAAAGCTGTAAGGTCTTCTCAGCTTTGCAACAAGAAAGCCTGCATACTGTCCCACTTTAAGTCAGCAAAATGAGAAAAGTGCTCCAACACTACAGAGGGTGTTGTGCAAAGTAGTCTTACGTGTGCACTTCCATTTTAAGGATATTCTGCTTCACAGCTTCTTTGCAACAGCGAAGCCCTTTTTCTTCAGGTTTGTTGAAGGTTTCTTATCACGGAGGCAAAACTGCCTTTTGCCATTGGTAGGATGCGGTGTTGGGACAAGCTCAGGCATTGGCCTCTTGCAACAGAAAATGGAGCGGAGGAAGAAAGGCAAAAGTGGGACAAAGCTCCTGGGGCTGGTCCCAGGGACCTCCTGCTGCCCTGAGGACCTTGCTGCTCTCAAACCCCAGTGCTCACTGGACTGTGCACCCTCTGCCCTTTCAAAGGCGTGAGACAGCTTGGCTTTCTGGGCTCTGACACAGGCAGTGGGGCCGCAGATGTTTTATTGTCCCACGTTTCCCTGCACTAAAAAATTACCTTGTTTGCTTATGCTTAGCTCCAGGCCAAGTGGTATCTTCAGAATCATCACTTACTGCCAGACATCTGGCAGGACTACAGGAGAGACTACTAAAAGGGTTTTTTTTTTTTTTCCTAACAACTCCTCTGAAAAACCCCAAACCCTAGTTCTTTGCATCAGGTATCAGAGATGCCATGACTAGCCAGCTAGCCACCTTAATCACCCCCGCTGTAACGGTCTCTGTGTTGTTAAAAGAGTCCTAATAATGCTACTAAAGGTTGTGGTGCATACTAAAACCTGCAGAGAACTGTACAGGGGCTGCAGAGCTATGATTTTTGAGCAGAGTCTGAATAACAACAACCTCAACAGGGAGATGAGAGGCAACATCGTGGGGGCTCTCTTGCCACAAGGCACAAATCTCAGAGTTTTCACTCCGCAGAAGACGGTAATGTTTCAACTTCTGGTTTTATCCCAAAATGATTTTTTTAAAACCAAGATTAAATTATTTATTGCTATACAAAATGTTTATTTTGGTTTATTAAACTCCTTGGAAATGCACATGTTGAGAAGAGATACCAAAACTTGCAGAATATGGAAGGCACTAGGCCCTCAAACTACACCTACTGGTAAGTAATGAGCTCACTGCTAGGAAGCCAATGTTATCTTCTGAAGAACTAAAATGAAATGAAACATTCTAGATCAGCTCCATTTAGGTCAATGCAATTGAAACTACTCATTACCATTTTATTTTTTCCCAGTGTGAGTGATTTCTCATTTTTCTTTGTAAAAAGCTGAACTTCCCATTAAAAAGAACCATTCGTATGGAAAATTACTCAACAACTCTATTTGCAGCTTGATGTCTGACCAGAGGAGCTGTTAGCATCAGGACTGTGTAAATCACTCTCAGAGAACTTGTTTTGTTCAGTCATGAAATACTGAACTGTATAATCAGCTCGTTCTGACCAGTATCTTGCCTTTTTCTCTGTACTTCATTTCCCAACTGATTTCTGTAGCTACGGTCTTAAAGTCTGAGAGTTAAAGCCAATAGCTGCGATTACATCTCTTAAGAAGTAGCATACAAACCTTTCTGATGGCAGTGCTGCACCATGTGCCTGAAATGCTTATTTGAGCAAAAAGACCTACTTTTAAAAAATGGTCAAAACACAATGTAGTATTTTCCTCTTGCAATTTTTTGCATTTGATAATTTTTGCAGAAAAAACACTTTACTCATCTGCAGTTCACCTAATTAAAAAAGCCCATCTGTATCTCATGCTGGTTTTAACTTTTTTTCCCCTCATTGTACTTAGAAGTTAATTTTTTTTTGTGCACTTGAATTGAACTGTGATAAACCAGTAACAGCAGAAGACTAAATTATGCCTTCCTAAACTACTGAGGATTTGTCATTATTATGTGTACCACCAGAGCCTTGAAGGAAGCACTGTGGTCCTGTATAACATGCATTTCATTTTAGTTTCAGTGCACAGACATGGACTGCAGGCTAATGCAGTTGGATGGCTTCACACTGTTGCAAGGGTAACGCTAACCAACCTCTTGCTCTCAGACATCAAATTGGCATCCTTTTGGAGTTTGCTGTTAGGGCAGATGATCTCAGCATTTCTCTGTGTACCCAAGGGAGGAACCAGGGCTCTACTAATGAAGACCTGGACAGGTGGGAAAGGAGGTGGATTCACTTTAGGGCTGAGTCCTAAATGGCCGTATGTGTGCTGGGTGTCC
The DNA here is from genome assembly GCA_009769605.1 of Bucorvus abyssinicus. Lineage (NCBI taxonomy): Eukaryota > Metazoa > Chordata > Aves > Bucerotiformes > Bucorvidae > Bucorvus > Bucorvus abyssinicus. The sequence continues at coordinate 9,073,140 of CM020033.1, read as the reverse complement.
AACCTCCCCTGTCAGGCAAAGGAGTCCCAGCACGTTCAATGGAGTTGGGGGGTTTTCAGTAGACAAGCTAGCAGTAGCCTGAGCAATTCAATATAACATAGGCACTAGTGTTGCTTCAGATGCTCTAGCATTTCTTCTACTACCCATGTCCCAGCTGCTTCTCCTGTGTCAACCTGTCCACCTTGGGCTGATGTCTCAGGTGGAAACACCTTAAATGCCTTATGCGTGGGCAACCATGCTGAAGCCTATGTAAGCAGAATTACTTCTTAGGTGCCAGTGACTTCATTTACTAACCTGTTCTCCTCATGCATGCCATCGGCAGCGAACTCGTTCCCCTCATCAACATCTTAAATGGTAAAAACAGTTAAAAGAAAAGAGGAAAGGGAAAACGCTTGCTGGGCTTCACCCTCTTCCACGGAGGAAATCACGGCTCCAGAAAAAAAAAAAAAAGACGACACCCCAGTCTCCGCCCCCCCCCCAAACGCTTGCACTTGCTGCCCACGCTGGGGTGGGGGGTGCTCATGTCGCGGAAGATGCGCGGCCCCGCCGCCATCCAGCCGCCCGCACCGCCCGCCGCGGCGGCGGGGACCGGCGGAGCGGACCGCCCCTGCGGCTCCAGGGAGGGCTGCTCGGCACGCCCCGCCTCTCCTGTTGCTGGAAAACTGCCCCGAAAGAGGCTGGAGAAGAGGCTGCTGCTGCTCCTGCTCATCCTCGAGAGTGCGGAGCAGTTCGTCGCTTTCACCCGCTCCATCTCTACGGTGCGCTCGGGGCTAGAGGCGCTTTCTGTCCATGGAAGGAACCCGGTCCTTGCAGGCTGCCTTTGCCGGGTCAGGTTTTCATCAGTTTGGCACCAGCAGACGGGATGGCCATTATATATTTCAATAATATAATGTATTATACGCTATATATCATAATCTATTCTCATAGTTTATATTATGCTTCATTAAAAAAAAAAAAAAGTTAGAGCAAAGTTTTTACTTTAAAGCACCTTCCTGTATGAAAAGCCTTGGCTGTGGCCAGACTTGCTGTGTGTGGGTGTTCCTGCTTCCCCTACCTCCCTTCCCACATTTCAGAAGGAAACCTGCGAGAGGTGAGAGAGAACAGGCCAAAAGGAAAGACGAGGCATTTGACAGGGTGAGAAATGTTTATCTCGCTTGATAAAGAGGGCTTCAAAAACAGATGGAAAAATAATCTCAGGATATTTTTGCTTTTTAATAGTACTGAAAGGTTTATTTAATCTGATTTTTGTGATGGGAATGGAAGTATTTTCCAGAGAAAGAAAAGAATAAAAAAGTCCAAAGGTTGCCTCAAGAGCCAGGAGGGTGAGTGGAGATAAGGAAAAGCTTCTTTAAGGCTGTAGATGGTCTTGTTTGTGTCAACTGTTATAACAATAATAATTCACGTATTTAACTTCATTGACTAATTACTATATTGGAGTGAAGGTACTGTTCTTGAAGAACCAGTATATTCTTCCTTTGATTAGTCTTAACATTCACTGCGAATGTTTTAAGTTTGTCGAGAGAAATCTTCCTTAAAAACACTAAGAAAAAAATTGTGTGATCCTGATATTTTTAAGGCAAAAATTAAAATGTAAGAGACAAAAATAATCCACAGTCCTTTTATTATATTAGGAAGCATTATTTCCATTATTAAAAATCTTACTTGCAAATCACATTGGCATGACATAGAAACATGAAATTACTGTTTAAGTAATCATTTTCAGAGACTTCAGTTTTTCGGTTTAGATGAGCAAACAATTCTGTGAGTAGAATATATGCATAACTTACTGGTGATAAGTTTTTTATATCAGTTTAAAATTATCTGAAGTAATATCTCGATTTTATCAACAAACACAAGCAGGGTGAGATAATAAAGGCAAATATCCTGGAGACAATAAACCTATGTTGTCCAGTTCCAGTTCCTGTGATATGCTGCCAGAGTAATTATTGGGTTAAATTTCCATAATATTTTCTGGGTCATTCAGAGCAGTGAATCTGAATCCAAATAAATTCATATTACTAACATTATTGTCTCGTACAGTGCATTCATTGCCTTGTGGATTGCATCATAAAAAGACTATTTTCAAAAGGTCATTAGTATCTGACATTTAATTAGGGATTGTTCTCAAACTCTTCTGGTATTCTGAAATTGAAAGCAGTTGCAAATGGAATTGTCTGTAGGATAAAGAGAGTTTGCCAGCTTAAAAAAATAGATCACTAAAATGGTGTTCCATAATCATTTTAACATTTGACTGAAAAGCGTCTAAAGTCACAGGATTCTATTAGATCTCAGACAAAACTGGTTTCTTTTTTCAAAAGTCCTTTCTGCTTTGAAATGTTCTGGGTTTTTTCATAAATATATAAGCAGTTGATTATTGAAATTTCAGCATTGTCTGTTGTTTATAGGCTCATAGAACATTGCCCTTCAATTAGATATAAGAGCCTTTTCACCAGAATAGGATATTTTTTTGCTCCCCTCATCTCTAATTGAGAATAAATACTCTATTAGTTTTTATTTTTCATCTGTTCATGACAGGCTGTCTTATCCAGTTCTATATAGCTACTACAGCTGTGCCATCTTGTGGTCTGCACAAAGCTTGTAAGGTTTTGTAGCTTGGAAGTGTAATCAGAAGAGTAACAACCTGACATCAGCCACAGCCAAGGTGTCACAAATCAAAAGGCACCCCTCTACACAATGGCCAAGCACTCTGTTAAAGTACAGGATGCTTCACAGACGTACATACGTGCCCAAACCAAAGTTTCAGGTCTGCAGGCTCCTGGGTTGGCAGGCAAGAGAGAGCAAGGGCTGTTATTGTGGTAAGGTGCAGAGGTCTCTTCAGCTTCAAAATGCGAGCCTGTCCTAAGTGCAGTCTCAGTAATTCATGGCAAAAGTGTATGTAAGCTTTTCTGTAAGGTCCTGCGTTTTTTTCCAAAGCGGGGGATTTATAACCACACCTCTGCTATTGCAGTTCAGCTTCAGCTGTGGATCTGAACGTGGGTTGAAGTTACTTATTGTAGGCTGGTTGCTCTTCTTGTTGCCATTCTTTTTGCTCATTATGTTTAGGAGCAGCAGCAGATGGGTCTACGGGGGCTAGCCAGATTTCATTCCAGTTTCACTTATAACTCCAGAGCAAAGAAACTGCCTGTTCTGAAGTAGGACTGGGCTTTTAATCCTAGCGTTAACAACCTGTGCTTAGAGAGCAACCGCCCCCACTGAGAGAAGAGAGAAGAGGTGGTTTTACTTACTGCCATGCAATTCAATATCCCTAGGGTATCTGCATGTCCAGCTGCAAATTAGAAATGCCTTATGGCTTTTTACGGTTTCTTTTTCCTGCTGCAGGATGGCAGTGTTCAAGGTGGCCCTTCCATATGCTGATTAGCTGCTGTCCTAAAATTGCATATGCTTTTATTTGCCTCTACTGGAAGACAACCCTGCTCCCTAATAGTTAATTTTCCCCCCTATTTTCCAGCCTAAATTTATTCATGGCCAATTTATTCCCATGTCTTGCAGTGTCAGCAAAAAGTCCTTCTCCTTCCCAGAGGCTTGGTCTTGATAGCTTTACAGAGAATAATTGCTGCTTCTTTCAACTTTGATTTTGCTAGAGTAACTAAGTTAATCTCTTTAGTGTTTCTCTAAGAGATGCTGTCAGTTCCCTCATCATGTCTGCCTTCTCTGCACTGGTTCACGTTTGCTTCTCTTTTTCAAAGCAAGGGACAAAGGCTTTATGCCATCTTCCAGGATAAGCTCACAAGAAAAATGTCATTATGTGTTTCCTCCTCTTTGCTAGAAGTAGCTCAAACAATACTTTCTAGGTATTTTTGCTTTTCTTCTTTGAAAATAAATCCCTGTTCCATCCTCTCCCCAAATGATGAACCCCCAGTCTGTAACACAAATCTCATGATAGGTCCAAAGGGCATGGTCTTACAACATATTTGATAGAAGATCATCATACTGCTGTGACTTCATGCCCTACGGTCATCCAGTTCCTCCTGAATGATAATGCAGTCCTCTGTTTTGCAACATCTGCAACTTCAGTTAAAAGTAATGTTGTAAGGTTGCAAATGAAAGCTGTCTTTCGGTGTTCATTATTTGCTTCCACCCAACACAGGAATCAATTTTCTTTACCAGTTGAAAGATGACCTGGCAGTGCTGTCAACTGGACTTGAGTCCAGAAGGTTTTGTGGCGTTTGTATGGCCCTGTGGACCTCTTCTGAAAGTTGCATGAGGAAAATGGGAAGCATCACCATCCCTGCACTTGCTGGGTACTGACACCCTCCCTGGAGCAAATGCTTGCAGCCCAGGTGAAGATTTCTCCCGAAGGAAGGGAAGGGGCTTGTGACATAGGCTCCCACCAGCTGGGTGACACAGCTCAGGGTCCAGGGCAGCATTGCATTCATTTGCTGAGCAGCCCTGGAGCATCTGGTAAAAAAAACCCTTGAGAACCTATGGAGTTGGGGAAAGACAAAACAGTAGAAATTAGAGAAAGTAACTAAACCTACCACAAGTCCTTGAGGATCTCTAGTACTGCACTCCCTCCAGCATAGTCATTTTCTTTTCAAGAGAATCAGATTGTCATCTGCCCTGTTCCAAACCTCATGCACTTTTATAATTCTTTTATGAATTCTTGTATCATTCATCTTACAGATACAGTCCCAAGTGGAAGCACATTAAATATTTTCCTGAAGTTTAGATAGATGAGATCTGCATTTTCTATTTGGATCTTTTACACATCAAAGAAGCTCAGTCTGGCATGATATACTGTTGGTAAACACATGTTGCCTTTGATCTCATTTTCTATTAACCTCTGTGAGCTGAAATTATATTAGATGCATGGTGTTTCTAATTAGAAACCAGAGTTCCCACAAGTCTTGTTTTTATTTCTACTTTAATGGCTTCCTTTTGTTCCCTTCACATTTGCTTATACATTCATGAGTATCAATGCAAGTATAAATAAATACACATACCATGTTCCGGAAAAGTAGGAGATTAACAGCTGGGGTTGCTGAACGCCATTAATCTACACATCAGGTACAGCACAGGCTACAGCCTGAGGAAATGCTGTGCTCACATCTGCCACAGACTGCACTGGCGAAGTAAAGACAGAAATACCCCATGCAAAGGGTCTAGCACTAGGGCTCTCCATGCCCCGGCTGGGCTGCTCGGGCATAACCACAGGCTGTCCTTTGGCAACAGAAGCAAATGCTCTGCCTTTGATCTCTCTGTTGTCGAATGTCTGAATAGCATGGGGGTCTCAGACTTTTATTTTAAATACTCTACTCTTGTCGTAACTCTCAGAAATCTGTTATTTTTCTTGTCTTACCTGTTGCAATTTTGCTGCAAAAAGCATACAAAACCCAACCTTCAGCTTTCGAGCAAACTGACCCAGGCTGCAGATGTGCTCTGGTGTCCCATCTGAACTCTAATCTGCCACAAGAGCAGTGCTCCTCCTTTAATTTAGATTTTATATTTTACACTGCAGCCTAATACTGTCTAGCCAAAAGCTTCTGGGAATTTTCTCCAGTCTCTCCTAATTAAAGTGCTAGAACAACATATTTTCAGCACAGCTGCCTTCTTCTGGCTCCCAATCAGAGTTGGTTGAATAGAATAATAATATATGAATAATCTTTCCAACTTTCCACTTTAAAGTGTTTGCTTAGAACTAAACAAGTAAATTATCAAACACGCTTGTGAATAATGCATTTGAAAAAAGTTGTAAAACATTACAATGACATTGACAAATACTCAGACCACTCTCCCTTAAAATTTAATAGAAACAGGAAGTTTATGTTACCTTTTTAGAAAACAGAGTTTATAAATCTCTAATTTATATTTTGAAGTATAAACATGGTGCCTATATTAATTTTAACTAATTCTGAGCTTATTATGGTGGAATAAAAATTAGAATTGTAATCTGATGGAATGACAGGAAGGTGGTTTGAACAACATAACTTCTTTGTTTTATTGGCTTTGTCATTCCCAGGGAGTTTCTGAAACTGAAAGCCTTAGAAATTCTGAACCTTACCTACCAAGTCCTTAAAACAGGAGATTTAAAGCTGTGAAAAACTCATCTCCTATTCCCCTCTGTAAAACATTCAGCAATTTTGTTTAGTCTTTAGAAAGCTGTGGTGCATGGAAAGAAGTTTACCAGTCATATCTGGTTCCCATCTTACATTCTTTTCCTTCCCTCCATTTTGCGTTTAAAGTTCTACAACTGAAAGGATATGAACAGGTTAAATGAGAGCAGCAGAAAGTAAATGCATACATGTACAAACTCCATCTGTCAAGGAGCATTGCCCATACTAAGCCTTCCTCACAGATAAGAACTGGGGAGTTCATAATGTTTAGTAACAATTGTCACGTATTTGGTTAAACCATGAAAGAAGTTAACAGGATGATGACCTGAGACACCTTCTAATGGGCTATCAATTTCTACAAACCACAAAAAACTAGCCAGGAAAGTGCTTACACGGGGTGAACTCTCCCCGTTGGCCATGTGAAGACAAGCATGTGCACTGTTTGCAGAAGCTGGCATGGTCTGTTGGATGCTCCTCTCTCCTTAGTAGCACTGTGTGTTCAACTGGATCATCTTTAATAACTCAAAGCTCTTGAATCCTGATTCTGTTTCTCAAGGAAAAAAGTGACTGAATTATCAGAAAAGATTACAAGGAGGGAGCTTTAATTCTGGTGAATATAAGAAGAAAGTCTGCGATGGATACAATGCATAAAAAATTAGAGAAGTACCCCATCTGCCTTTACTCAGCACTTGATTTGTCAGTGTGAATATTCTTAGACAATTTCAGTTTCTTGACTGAGAGGAAATTTAATGTCTGAAAACCTTGTATGGATGAGAAAATTTATGGAGATATATGGCAGCTGTATTTTTGCCCTTTTATCTTTTTTTTTTTTTAAAAAAAAAACCCCAAACCTCAAACATTCGCAGGATCCTCATAGCCCCAGGGCCTTGGTCCAGAGCAGTCTCTGTCTTCAGCTGCCTCTGCAGTAGTGTTATCCCCGTGCCGGCTTCCTTCCCACCAGCCTCCTTGCTTCACATTTTGCAAAGCATTGTATGGATCATCCTAGTCTTGGCCATCCTCCCTACCTGCTCAGCAGACATACGTGGAAGCCTGGGAGGTGGCATGCACCAGAGGAACATCTACTCTGAATTTAAGGATAGCTGGCAGATGAGTTAATGTTAACTATCCTTTCACATTTTGTAGATAACACTGAAATGGTCTGCACTGTGCTGCTTGGTTCTAGTGTGTGGCAATAAAATGGCCATTTATGGCAGAGTCCTTAACTCTCAGCATAGCTTTTATTAACAGATAAGATTTACCATCCCTTCTTGCTTTATGTTGTTGACAATGAATGTACGGGCAGTTGAACAGTAAACATAAGTACTTACCCGGTGAATCTCACTTGAAAAGGAAGCAAATTATATCTAAGGCATTTTTAAGCCACTAAAGCAGCCCTTAGTAAAAGAACACCACCTCCATCCATGGGAGCTTGGGAATAACTCCTCTGCTAACTCTGGACTATCTAAAATAAGAGCAAAAATGTACCTGCAGAAAATTATGACATCGGGCTTGCAGGAGAGACTGTGGCCAGATGTTAAATGTCTCGCCGACTTGATGAGGTGCCAGAGCTGCAAAGAGGGTATGCACCCTCTCCTTCTCCTAAGGACAACGTGCATGATTTGCTACTCAGGCGACGTGCACAGAATGTGCCGGTCTCCACTTTATAACCCCAGTGTACTTCAGCCACTGCTTCTCCTAACGTCATCCTTCAGTGGGAAAGCCACTGCCGTTGGCAGTGAGTGTACTCTGTCTATCATACCTTCTTGCCAAAGGTCAGGTTTCCGTATGTGTGCTCAGTAATAAATGTCCATAATCTCTGGCAAATAAGCCTTGATTCTTGTGTTGGTATTTGTTTTACAATTGTTTTTCCTGTCCTTCAGAACAGAGATTGGGTTCGAATCTACCAAAACCAGCCTGGCAAATACTTGTCAGTGGTTACCTCTGACACTTTCCCACCCACAAATCTTTTGCTTTGACTCCGTTTGGCCCTGTTGTGTCCTGTACCTATAGCTGAGCATTATGTCTTAGTTCTTTTCCCTGTCTTTGGGAAAATGGGCGTCCAGCTAAAGCAAATCTCCATCCACTTAATTTCTATGAGCAGACAGGGAAATTACACAACAGGTCTGCAATGCAACTCCATCCTCTAATTCCTTATTAACCTCAAGAGAACCAATTAATTTTTTCACCATGCTCCAAGTACATCTGTTCTTTGGAAAGCCTTTTTCTGTTAATTGAGATACCGTCTGCGTATTTTATAACTTCAAGCCTTACTCCTCCCTCCTAATTTTTTCAGTTAAGCTTCTTTTCCTAATCTGCCCATTTCTCTCTGATCACCTCTTAAAAAGCAGAAGGGCCTCATTTAGCTAGCACTCACTTCCAACATGCAAAACTAGATTTAAAGCTGGGGTGTACTACAGGTTTACAGCATTTACTAGTATAGTTTGGTATCCATATTTAACCCCTAGACAATCTTCAAACTCTAAATGCCCTAGACACAGAGCTGTAATGTCTGTGTTGTAATACGCATTTGTACTGCCAGATGGAGTAAGAGACTCATACCTAGAAAAAGTGGTAGTGGTGGGGGTACAAGTGTCTGTCTTCAGCATTTGTATAACGGAGTGTCAGATGAACAGAGTATAGAAAACAAAGGATAAAATTAAAAAGGTAAGAAATACTACTGTAGGAAAATTTTTCCTTTGGGAAATAAAGCTCCACTAAAAACTGAAGAATCTGCAAAATGCATTGCTTTTCATGAAATTCTGTTATGAAAATAATTGAAAAGCATTTTAACAATGTCAGTGTGTTTAATTTTGATCTTTTTCAAAATAAATTGCCATGTTTGAAACTCAAAGCTCATTATTAGGTAATTATCTAAAAGACCGTTTCCTCCAGAAACTTAAGAAACTATTAGAAGTTTCTATAAAGTGTATAGTTGCTATAGAAACTATAAAAAGTAGTTAAGAAAATTAAAAGTTTGTTTTCTTCCCATTCAGAATGAGCACAACTTTCAAAGAGTCAGAATTTTCCTACAAATTCTGATTGCTGAGCCGCTGAAAATAATTGGAATGATGTTATAGCAAAAGTAATTTGCGAGTCTCAGTGGAGACAATAATAAAGTTTAGAAATGAATTCTAAGGGTGATGAATTACTAGCCACGCTACTCCATCCCTTCTGCCAGTGTAAAATCCTTCTGCCAGTGGGCAAGTTAATACTAATGGGTTTTGTTCTGGCCCTTCCAGAAAAGGATGAGTACTCTTGCTGATGTAAATTTAAAACTGATGTTAATCTAGATCTGCGTTGTAAGTGATGACTGAACCCGAATCTGTTGTCTTAATTTGAATGCTGGGGACCTTCAGGACATCTCACAGAAACGTGCTGGTGTGAAGTGGTAGATATCCGCAGTAGAATACATCACTGGGACATACGTTATTTCATTGTTAGTCTTACAACCCACTAGTCACTTCCGTCCCTTGCATTGTCACCAGTTAAAACTTCTGCACCTGGAAATCTGCTGATTCTGGGAACTTTGCTAATAGGTCATGAGACAGAGCAAAAAACTGGCTAGTTCTGCTGCCTATACAGTTTTAACAAATGAGGTTAAAGCTTTGCTTTGTTTCCAAAATAAGCAAACTCAAGCAAACCTATAAAGAAGGATATGAATTGTCTCTGACGGTACTTGCACAAATTTCAGTTGGGTTAGCACATCTCCGTTTACATCGCAGCCATAGGCTTAGACAACTATCTTTTAATTATGAGGATGGTAACTGATTATTCATTATCATATATTATATAGCATTTGCTAGTATTTGAAGCAACTGTGTTCTCCCTTTTGTTGGAGACTTCTTCACTCAGTGACCCTTCTGTTCACTTTACCGAGTAACAAGTCACAGGGGAAAACAGCAGTATAATGGAGAGTCCTGCTTAGTGAAGGAGTTTCCCAAGCTGGCCTGATTATCTGGCAGCTGTACTGGTTTCAGCCAGGCCTATGGGTCTAAATGCAAGTTTTTGCTTTAGTTTCGTACTTCAGAAATAGCAACCAGAGGTGTCCTTGGTGCTTATGAAATGGTTCCCACAAATAAACTCTCTTTTCTCTTTCCTCCTCTTCCTTCCCTCTTCCTTTCCCAGATTCCACTGGAAAGTCTTTTGTGTAACTATTAAATCTATATTAATCTAATTAATACTAATTAATATCTCCTGTAGTTTGAAGGATTAAAGTGGTTCTTGATCGGATAAAAAAGAGAATGTGAGGAAGGATCATCACACGCAGAAGATGGAGTCTGAGGTTGAGGCTGGCAGAATCTCTACACCCAGATACAAAATGGGCTGCACACCCTGGTTTGGAAAAGCCAGCTTCAGAACTAGAGGGATGGGACTCCAATTCATTAGCAAAATTCCTTGCAGTTAAGTCGTTACATTTCTTAAATACTGGAGTTTAGCAGAGGATGAGTTTGGCAGCTGTTGAAACTTAAAAGAAAATGATAAAAGAATTTATACTTTCTTGTTGTACAGACAATTTTGCCATCAAAGCAGGCAAGAGATCTTTATTCCTCGCTTTCTTTTACTTTTGTGTGTATATTGCAGGATCTACAGTTTACAGGCTCTCAAACTGTCTGTAAACACTGAAAAAAATTGATTGTATGGTTTGGCAGAGGTTCTGAAGAAAAAGCAGCCATGGAAAGGCATTTGATGTACATTTGTTGTCATAGCAGTAAATACGAACACAACTATGCATGGAAATGTCTTCTGTGAGCACGGAAACAGCATCAAGACACCCTATTTCACTTAGAATTTCAAACTTAATCAGTGGCAAAATTACAGAAATATTAATTTTCTCCCTTGCTAAGGAATACAACATGGTTTCAGGCGTCCTCACCATTTGGCACTCCTGTAAGACCTGTTCTGCCTGTCATTTCCAGCTGACCAGTTCCTGATGTTGGTGGGTCAGGAATCCTGGTCTCCTGTAGGCTTCAGGTGTGCTTAAAAATGCTTACAAACCCATTGCTGAGTATTCTGAGCCTTTCTCAAAGCCTACTCTTCTGTCTTTTTCTCTGTGGCTTCCCATTCCACTGTCCTTTAACACAAAGAATAAGGCTTAACAATTTATTTTTGGCAAGCAGTAAAGAGAACATTCCAGGTACTGAAGAACCTGAACTAATCAGATTAATTTAATCATAATTTAATCATAAATTTAATCATAAATGGCAACAGAATCTAAGTAAAACACAAGCACATCTTTTATTGGATGGTCTGCATTTGCACTGCTCTTTCTCTCAGACTTTCCAGCTCAATATTCCTATTTACTTTTTCTTCAGTCCCCAGCACTAAAGCTGGCTGTATAAAGCTGTGGAGCCCATACAACGCTATAATTCTGCTAAATTACAGCTGCTTAGAATGGATAACCTTTCTAAAAAGTGTCTAGAGATGGGCAAGAAAGTAAGGGTTTGTATGAAGGTCTCATTCACGGTTGACTCTGCTCACCATGGCCAAAATGTCTCTGGATAATGAAATTAGAGCTGCTAATTCCTGGGACTTTTCCCAAGAGGGAACCTGGCCTAATTTGGGGAGTGATAGAGAGAAGTGTGCGTGTGTCTCCACCTGCTGCAGTGTATGCATCCGACTGCACGCCTGAAACTGGCACAGAGTTGGTCACACGCAGGGAACCGTAATCTATGCAATTTACACTTCTTTCTGTAGAGTTCCTCGTATTTTTTTCCTCTCCTGCTTCTCATATGCTAAAGGAAATCATAAAGGACATTTTTTCAGTCTCAGAAGACCCCACACGGTTGGGCTGCGGGAGATCCATAAGTGATGAGTCCTTGACAGGATCCTGGGCTGATATTGTATACAATACAGCTAAAACCCAGACTTTATTATAAGGGACAAAGAATGATGATAGGCTCTCCATGAAAATCTGACGGGCATGCTGGTTTTCTGAACATTAGATGAGGATAGACAGTATAAATTATTGTGGGGTCATGAAGGCTCTAAGTAGATTAGTTTAAATTTGAACCTCTCCTAAAAGGTACGTGGCATCTTTAGATTGACTGACCTTTAACATTGTTAAAGGAGCCTTACTGCACGCTGAAGACAGTTTGTCATAAGAGCTGGCAAGGAAATGACTTTCACGTTTATCTTTTAATTTTTGTCCAATTGGTAAACAAGTGCTTTTTCGGGAGGTGGCCTGTGTTGGCTAGCTAATAAAAGCTCAGGAAGTAAAACTAGAAAAATAATTTCCTGTTGTATTTTTAACCTGTCCTTACTTAACTAACATCTTAGTGATGATATGGTCCTTGTCTTCTTTATTTTTGGTTACATAGTTAGGCCGAAAACTGGTGTCTGAAGTGAGCATTGGGAATAACCCCTTGACAAATGCTCCCCGGTCTAGAGCTGTACGCAGTGCGGGCTCTCTTGCACAACTGCTAAAGCAGCCTTGCAGCCTCCAGCCAAGTTTTACAAGAAAAGCTATATCCATATCTTGGGGCGTATATTTCCGTGTTAGTAGTAATTCAGTGTGGTAATCTATACCTTAAAGGATTGGACTTAATGTGGTGCCACCTGTACATGTCAGCAGTGAGGAAGAACCAGAGAGTTCACCCGTTTCCTGAGTTCCTCTGAAAGCAAAGGTCTGCTAGAGGCAGGCTGCTTGGCTTCCCTCCAGCATGGATTTCTTCTAACGCTCACGCATGCTTGTCCTCTCCTCTCTGATATCTTGGTATGAAACGTCTTCATCGTCCCTTGCCTTTTTTGTCTTGCTTGAGCTCTGAGAAAAAAGAACCCCCTTGGCTCTGTCGTTTGTCCTCTCAGTTGACCAGATTTTCCTTCTTTTCTGCTCATGGTAATGCAGAGATGCTGTTCCAGACCACAAAGTGGTGGTCTTTGCCACAGATGTGCTGAAACCTGCAGCTGTCTCATAATGGCAGGGCAACCTTTTCACTCTTCTGCAGGACAGTGGGCACAGCAGACTCTCTCTTCACACTTCCCTCATGTTGTGCTGCTTTGAAATCACAGCTGCTGTCTTTGGTTCTGCTTCCAAACCACAGAGACTGTTACGGTCTGTGCAAGGGCAGGAAATGGGTGGGGAAATATTTTGGGGCTTTCTACATGTGCTTTGCCCTGACCCAGATCCTGGCATGTGGAGGAGCAGTTTATTGTGGAATCTTACGTAGTATACCTTTACTTTCCCCAACCACAGTTGACCTATGCTAGACTTTTCCTAACAGCCTAAAACCAGCTGGTTTTACCTTGTCAGAAGGAAATACAGGCTACATATGTGAATCTACTTTCTTAGGAGCGCTGTGTGAACTGTGAATCCTACAGCTGTTTCCAGGGGTGGTAAGCATTTCCTTCTCACTTTCACACAGGAAGGGCCTTCTGTGCTCTGAAAATAACCTAGTCCAAACGGTGCAGATCAAAGCGTATCAGGAAGATGTTGTGTGCTTTTGTTTAAAAAAAAAAAAAGACAAAAATAGAATGCTTCTCTCTCAAACTCTCATTTTGCTGAAGTTTCTCTCTGCTATGTTTCCCTGGGACCTCTCATTATTTTCCCCACCATCAATCAACCATATTCTGCAGTGAATCAGCTCACTTCCTCATCTTCATCTCCTTCCAATTTCCTAGCGAGGTTAGCAGCAGCAAATTGCTGTAATGTTAAGTAATAAAACCCAACCTTTTTACAACTGGCTGTTGCTTATTTTTCTCTAGCAGATACCAGGAAAATAGAAAGAGCTGCCTTGAGCAGCACATCTGAGAAACTGGAATGCTTTTAAGTGCAACAGGTTAGAAGAGGTCTTTAGAGATAATCTCCAGTACTCTTTAATATTAACTCCTTGGAGGAAATCCTAAATAATTCTTCATAATTAGAAACGTCATACTTGGTTGCAGCAGAGTTACAATGACTTTATTGCCTCCGTTGTCGAAGCAGCCTTCTGTTACACTGATGACTAGGTAAGCCTGACTGCTTCTATATTTCCCTGCTTTTCTGCTCGTGCAAAACTTCTGAAAGGAGGATAACTTGTCCTAGAACTATTGTAACACTCTGTTGAATCGGATCAAGCAACATGAAGCATCTGAAGGAGTTGAAAGTTTAACGTGCATGACAAATTTTAAAGGAGGAGGCGACTAGGAAACAAGAGTGTGAAATCATAAAGGCTGAGGGTCTCACACAGACCCAAGACATGGTATTTGTGCTCTCAGCAGAAGCTCAACACCTCACACCCAGTTTTCTTACCAGTTTTCTGATTTCTCTAAGGAACTGCTTCATGAGGCTTCATTTCTACCTCCATGCAAGAAAGAAAGAAAGAAAAAAAAAATCTAGAAAAAAGAGTAATAGCTACTGCAAAACAAAACAAACATAGAAACAATAATGACAACAAATCCAAAACCTCTTTAATGCCATGGATGCAAATAAAACAGATGTGACCCTCCTCTATTCTTCTCAACTTCTTTTAGCACATTAACCATGCATAAACCAGACAAGCAGTTTCTGTTCATAACACTATTATTTTTCCTAAGTATTAGCAAAATAAATTATGTTACCGATATTGAACTGTGTTTTCATAGTTTATCTGCACGCTTGATGCCAGTGCTCCTGAGGGTAGTACAGGTCCTGAGGGACAGCCAATAACAGTTTGTCCATTAATTCAGATGAGAGGTAATTTATGTCTCTGTCATTACTGGAGTGTTTGTCTACTGATGAAGGTGATCTAGGAGGAAACTGCTTACAACATCTGCTTTGTGAGGAAGTAAAGGCTTTTGCAGGAATCCAGCAGTTCTCTTTTGGCACCTTAGATCAAGGTATGGGCTGCACAAAAAGACTATAACTTCGTAAGTCAAGACTGAAGGCAACACAGCCTCTTTCTTATGCAATAAGCTGTTGTGAAATGAAGAGGCTCATAATAGAGCATGCCATGGTCTTACTGCAGCCATCATTAGCAAATAGCATGTTAGTGCCTACACCCCATGTAGTGTGCTTAAAAATATTACATGTATTGGGTTATATGGGTAACTTGGTCTGCTTTTTGTACTGAAGGGTAATGTTGGCATCACACACTGTAAATATTTGCTCAAATTATTAAATATCAAAGTCAACTCCAAATGTATTTTAATGATTTTTGTCTTTTTTTTTTAGCTTGTCTCATAATTATTTTATGGAAATTCTTGTGCACTTTAGAGGAGGTGAGGTAGACTCTACATTTCAAAATATATCTATTTCATAGCAAAACTTTTCAATATTCCTGTATGACTTGCTAGATGTGAGACTAATCTGGAGGCCTTGACACATAAAGAAGAAAATTAGGAATACTTCAGATTAAGGCAAATTTAAGCAAATGAGTGGTGTGGAGTTGCATTCAGAACTGATTAAAAATCATACATACATGTCTACATAATACTTCTTCAATATTTGCTTTAGGATAAAATTAGTCCTGTCTTATTGACATATATCAATTACGCACATAAACAAGAATGAAACTAGATTTTAATGAAAAAACACAGTTGATCATGTTATCCAGTTTCCAGTAAGTAATTTAACGGGGGTGCTGCTGTAAAGATGGAATGTTATCTCGGCTGGTCCTGGCTCAAGACTGGTGCCTGCTGCCCATCTGGCAATAAAGTGATAAAGCCGCAACAGCTGCAGAGGGGCACGGAGAAGTTAATTTGAAGAGATATGTGTGCCTGAATTAACTGCTTGAAGAAATAATATATGCCTCCTACCCCATGGCCATTGGCAGAATGCCAGAAAGGAGACAGAGAAGGAAGGAAAAGAGTGAGCTTCCCACCACTATCGACTGGAAACAGGAAATAAAGGATGATGTTTTAAGTGTACATAATGGCGAAAGCTAACATTTTCCTGAAGATGGAGCAGTACGAGGTGTCTGTATATTAATAAAACATTCCATGAAGGAATGCAAACTACATTGAAAGTGTGATTTCAGAGTATGTTAAAGAAACTGAAAAACACTAAGAAAAATTTGGGAACTTTTCCCGTTGCAGACTGCCTGTTTTGCCTAATGACTTGGAAAGCACTTTAGAGCAGATTCACTCAAATGTACAATGTGTTTGATACAATGTATGCATATTTTATAGAGGTAATTTTAAGTACTTCACAGGACAGATGGAGGAAATAAATCCAACACAAAATGCTTATACAGTGTTTTGAGGATGCAAAGTACAGGAAAGCCAGACAGTTGAAAAAATTGTTGTAGCCCAGTGAAAACTGTTGACACTGAAGCTGTTATTAAAAAGACTAAGCAGCAATAGTATAGACGGCTCAAATTCCCAAACAACCTCCTTCACAAACAAACTCTAAATCCAGGTAAAGGTCTGAGCTAAAGCATATCAGTGGAAAACTCTTGATGCTTTCAGACTTTGGGGACGTCTTTGCCTGAACATGTCTACCAGTGACATGTATAACTTTTCTGTGTGTTTAATAATGCCTTACGCAGCTGTTTACAATATTCCTTTGGGTTTCATTGGCTGCAGAAAGGACAATTTTGCCCTGGATACAGCCAAAACAGGGCAGACCAAAGTATCTATTTATATGACTAAGCCCCATGTGCTGCTATGTCTTTACAAGACCAGGTTTGGAAACCTTTTTCTGATTTTATCTAACAGTATCATACGAACCAAGTTTACTAAATAACTTCAGTTTAAACACATGCTTTAGGGTATCGATGTATGAGCAGTTTAAGTCTGTCTCAAAGTCAATAAATAGTTTCAACATGTCTAAATATTTTTAACACAGCTATTCTGGCTCTGTTGAACTAGCTAAGAAGTGCAATTTGGGAATGTTTGTTTTCAACAGTCTGAACCGCCGTGCACCTGCACTCCTGCTTGACTAAGCTGTGTGCCCTTCAGAGATCTACTCCGTACACAGGCTTCATATTTAGCAAACACACTAATCTTAGTTACTATGTGCAAGGATTCCTCTTCCAGGATTAGAGGTTCCTTCTCCTCCTTATGGAAAAGCTGCCCTCAAGTGCAGAAAAGGGTGCATGAAGGTTGCCTTGGACAGAGTGGTTTGGAGGCTGGAGGGAGCAGGCTCTTTTGTGCACAGACCCACACCCTCTACCCTGTTTCTTGTACCTTCTCCTGTGTAACTCTATTTAAGTAGTACTAAAAGGCACAGTCTCACACTCAAAAAGTAGGACTATTTAAAGGGTACATTTATTGACTTTTATGGGCATTTCATTTTCTATGTTTGTATCTTTAATTTAAAGATCTTTCTTGATCTAGACAGCTCCAGGTGAAAACAAAAAAAGTTTTGTTACATCTTGATCAGTATTTGTCAAAATAATTAAAACATTGGATGATCCTAAGTTGCTAATAGTGCCATTTCTCCTCTTACACCTCCCATTCCTCATGCAACAACTTCAGAACTATCACCTGTCACTGGGAATTTAACCAATCTCATATAGAGCTCGTTTGCCTTCAGCATGTCTCTCATTCACTTTGACAAAACTGAATGACCCAAATCAGTGGTGCCCAGGCTATGGCCTGCAGACCTAATTTGGTCTACCAGAATAATTTCTCTGGTCATAGATTGATCCTTGCTAGCATCTTCCCCCAAATCCTTGCAACTCATCCTCAGTTAAACAGCAAAACATGTATTCCCTGCATGAGCCAAGCATCCTTCATGTGGATGTACAGGAACGTATGCCAAGGAAGACTGCAGATAAGATGGAGGCACTTCGAGTGACAGCCTGCTGTGGCCAAGGAATGGTTACTCCTGACATAAATTAGTCAATGTTGCAGTTCCCACCAAAGGACCTTCACATTAATGCTGACAGAATTAAACAGCACAGGCATTTAGAAGTTCACTGGAGTTGCAGTCCTTAATATCTCCTTTAAAAAGTCCTGCTTATCCTCCCAAAGAGCAATTTAGAAACAACTACGGCAAGTTTGCAGGAGCTCACAACTCACAATTATTTTGGCTTCCAGTTTGTGGCTTAATGTATCCTACTCTCCAGCTTCAGGACCCCTTTTCAGTGTCGACCAGTTGCATGGGCCTGAACAAGTCATGTCTTTGATTTCAGTAAGATGTCTCACATGCTTAGTTGGGTGTGTTTGCCTGCTAATATTCCTTGAAATAAAAAATGAGACAGGAGAAGCAGAGTCGCAAAATGCAAAATAGCATTTCTCAGTTGCTTGTGCCAGATCAAGGAAATAACCTGGACCGACAACATGGACCTGGAAAAAAACAACTGCATGGCAAAAATTCTTCAATATCCACCACAATCTATGCCATCATGAGAGCATCTTTCTATAGAAACACCTTTTCTTGAAGGAGAACAGTCTGCTGGCTGTGCCTTGCAGTTTTACATTGATTTGCTGACAAATACCAAACTTAAATATATAGACAGGTAAGAAATCAGCACAAATGACAGGTGAGTTTAATGAGAATCTACGTAACTCAGCCTGAGGAAGTACAGGAGCAATTTGAGTTGATGTCATGCAATCATTTAAACCTTTATGTACTAAACCCATAATTTTTATTCCTATTCCTTCAAATAATTTCTGAAGCTAATCAGACCAGTAGTGCTCTTTTAAAGAACAGGTTAGATGGCATTTGTTGGAAATTATTCACTAAATCAGCCTATCTTTTGGGGGTGGGGGGGGTGAGGGGGGTGGGGGGGGTGGGAGGGGAATCGAAGCCGTCTTGTAGAGCACAAATTTTGTTGTTTGTCCAGGAGCTGTGTGCTCAAGAGCTTGTCAGGTTTGTAAGTGTAATTGTTTGTCTACGAAAAGGCAGTAACTGCTTTTCCTTACAGAGCCTGCCTTGCTCATATCATCAGACCATTGAGGCTGCATCATCCATAGCACGGGAATATCTTACAATTCACTGGCTACTAAGTCTGAAAGGTGGACTCCTTCATCTGGCATTTTGTCCTGCAATGTGCCAATTTGGCACATTTTCAAGGGTGTGTGAGGTTGTTTTTTTCTCCCCTTCAGGCAGTAAGAGCGTGCTGGGAAGACTCACAGGAGCCAGCTGATGCTGCCTCTCAGCTCTGTAGCTGCATCTGCTCTGCGTGTGAGAGAGGCTCCCAGCTCTGCCTGAGTCCCGCTGAATTCCTGTGGCCTCGCCTGGGTCTTTATCCAAAGACGCTTCAGTTATTGTTCCATGACCATGCTCTCGTGTCACTCAAAATCTCAGTGTGCGTTGTCTTTCCTTCCTGAGCTATTGCTCCAAGGATTTGTACAATGCCAGGATTAGCTATTTTAGGGAGCCAGGCAATGGATGAGGTCAAGGAGTATTAGCCTGCATATCCCTAGGGACTGCAGAAGCATTTCCATCAACTAGCCAAAATATTTTTATAGAGTGGAGTGTAACGTCAGGACTGTCACTAAGAAAGGCCAACGCTCCTCATACCCTTTTGTGGTCCCTTTTTGAGTATGTTTACTGGGATTATAAATATAGAACTCTGTAGCTTTTACAAGTGGCAGCAGGAGATTCATTCCAGCTCTGAGCACAAGGTTACGCACTTCAAACGCAGAAATGTAGGGGCGGTGTAAAGTGTGTAACTCTGATAGACATTTCCACTCAGATTGTTTCATATTCTGTGAAAGCAACTATACTGAACAAAAATATACATAAGCTGAATCCACATCAAAGATGTGGATCTTTGTATAAAAGTGCTCTTAGTATAAAACCAGAAATTAATATTTTGTTGTCTTTTTTTTTCTACTGAACTTTCAGCCATCCCCAGTTTGCCAAAATGCCTTTCTGAATCTACAAGCAAGCCCATCTTTCTTTACAAGCTGTAATGCAGGGCTTTCTTGCCATTACTATTATTATTATGGATGTATGACCTGCCTGTGTTTGCATCCTAAGTGAAGAGCACACGCAAAATCAATTGCTCGCATTCAGATACCAGCAACAGCAAGAAAGCTGATTATGCTGGAGATAGTTATCTGCCACTTTTCTGTTGTACAGAGCCTCCCAGCATTGTTTTATTCTGCTGTGGTGCTCAAAGACATCTTTCATTTTCTCTAGGCTCATTTGTTGGATTGGCCAGGTCGTATCGTCCCTAATGGCGTATTTTGTAAGTGAACATGTTTGCTGTACATTCTTCAAGATAGTTCTTCATATTGAGATTCAGCAGGGGTTGTTCCAATCACCCTGTAACCTTTACAGCTCCCCCACACACTCTCGTTTTATATACGCTTGCAAATTTCCCAGCAGAAGAATATAACCCCACTGGAGCACGTTGTACATTTAAGCACTGTAAAGAAAACAAAACGCTTTCTTTGCTATCCGGCTGCTGTCATGAGTAATGCCAGAGCAACAGTGACTTGTGAAGCTGTCACGCCTCAGCTAGGCTCCTGAGAAAACACTCCAAACTGAGCCCTTGCTGCATATTCAGGCTGTTTCTTTTTTCCTAGCAGTGCTTCAAAATTCACGATCAATCCATCCAAAAGTGTGTCTGAGCCTTGGGACGCAAGAGCCAAGCAGTCGGGTGAGGCCAGCTGTCCTGACGTGGAGAAGCTGCAAGCACCACGAATGGCCTTGGAGCCGAGAGGCCTTGGTGGTCAGCTCTCAGCTCAACCCCCCCCCCCCCCGCCTGCTAGCTGGGAAAGGTTCGTGAAACAAAGCCTTCACATGAGGGTGGGAGAGCGTCTGACACATCACGGGAGCCGGAGAGCAACCGTCTAGTCAGAGACGCCTCAAGCACCCGCTCCTCCGACAAACGAGCCAGTGTTTCAGCACGCTCCTTCCGAAACCCGCCGGTTACGGCTCGGCCGTGAAGGAGAGCTTCTAAGTACGGGGTAAGAAAACGACGGCGGCCGCTGCCGAACGGCTGCCTGAGGCGAGGGCAAGGCGGGAGAGGCCGCTCCGCCCCGCCGAGGCACGCGCTGGCCGGCGCTGCGCTCCCGGGGCGGGGCGGAGCGGAGGGCGGGACGCGGCGCTGCCGCCGAGCAGCACAGCAGGGCAGGACGGTGCTGCTGCTGCTGGAGCAGGTCTTCCTCCTCCCCTGCTGTTAGCGGCGCCGGGGCTGCCACATCGGCACCGCCACTCCGAGAAGGCGCTTCCCAGAGCGGAGCGGGAGCCCAGCGCGCCGGGAGATGGAGCCCCGCTGCCGCTGTTGTTGCTTCCGCTCCCGCTGCCGCCCCCCGGGACTCGCGCTCCGCCAGGGTCGCCGCTGCCATCGCCGGGACGGAGAGCGCGGCACCGCCGTCTAACGCCGCAGCCCCGGCGGCGCGGCCGAGGGGGAAGGCAGCGCGGAGGCCGCCGCGGTCCCTCCGCCCGCCGGGCCCGCGCGGCGGCGAAGCGCGGCCCCCTCCTCCCCGCCCTCCCCACTGCCGCTTCCCCGCCCCCGCCCGGCCCTCGGCTGGGCTCCGCCGCCGGCAGCCGGGCCATGGCGGGGCGATGAGGGAGCGGCAGCCCCTGCCCGCAGGCTGCGTGGGGAGGCGGGGAGCGACGGGGTTGGGCGGCTCGGCGGCGCTAGAGCCGGGCGGCGGGGCGGGGGGATGTGGGGCGCGGGGGCCGCGGCGCTACAGCTCCTCTCCCGGGCCGTGAAGCAGGCGGCGGCGCAAGGGGCCCGGCAGGACGTGGGCCGCTGGCTGTCCCGGGCCGCCGGCGCGGTGTCAGGAGGCGGCGGGGACACCATCGGCTTCGTCGCGGCGGAGGCGGCGGGGGCTGGCGGGCTGCTGCTGGGGCCCTACGCGGAGCAAGGCGGGCTACCGCCGGCGGAGCTGCTGCTCTGCCAGCTGCCCGAGGCTGGCGGCGGCGGACCCGGGCTGGCGGAGGCCCGGGGCTGGCGCTGCTCCTGCTGCCTCCTGGGCACCTGCTGGTGCAAGAGCTGCCTCAGCGTGTGCGTCCTGGCGGCCCTTTGCGTCGCCTCGCTGGCCCTGGTGCGCCAGTACCTGCGGGACCTGCTGCTGTGGGTCGAGAGCCTGGACAGCCTGGCCGGCGTGCTGCTCTTCACTGTGGGCTTCATCGTCGTGTCCTTCCCCTGTGGCTGGGGCTACATCCTGCTCAACGTTGCCGCCGGCTACCTCTACGGCTTCATGCTGGGCATGGGGCTGATGGTGCTCGGCGTCCTTGTCGGCACCTTCGTTGCCCACGTGGCCTGCAAGCGGCTGCTGGCCCGCTGGGCACGGTCCAGGATCCAGGGCAGCGAGACGCTCAGCGCCGTCGTCCGTGTCGTGGAGGGTGGCAGTGGCCTCAAGGTGGTGGCTCTGGCACGACTGACACCGGTCCCCTTTGGACTGCAGAACGCTGTCTTTGCGGTGAGTCCCGGCCTGGGCTGTCCGCTGCAGCCCAGCGGCTGCGGCCATGGAAGAAGCTCTGTCTGGGAGGATGGTTTGCAGCATAGCAGCCAGTGTCACTGGTGGAGGTTGCCTCCTTTCCTGGGGAGAAACCCAGGTTTCTTTCTCTTCTAACAACTGTAAAAGCATCCGCCTTGCCTGCTCTTGCTAGTGGCTCTTCTGTGCTTGCCGAGGGACAGCAGGCAGATTCTCAAAGTGCCTTGTTCAGTGACATTGTGTTAGAGTTGCTCTCTGGCTTTCGAGACTGTGTTCTGGTGTTAGAAAAAAAACACCAGGGAGCTGTGGAGCAAAATCTGTGGAGAGCTCAACTGGTTCGAAGTGTTTGTGTTTTTAAAGTGATCTGAGTGGGATGAAAAGCGTTTTTAAAAAGTCTTGCCAGATCTCCCTCAACTACTTAATATAAATAACTATATAGGAAAGAAAGAAGTGGAAAGATTAAAATTGTCAGTTCAGTTGATGTTAGTAGCGTACATCTAGCAAACCCTTGGAGTGTTAAATCCATGTACACTCTAGAGGTCATGTGTTTTGGGCAGAGCGTTAAGAGGTAGGCTTAGGGTTGAAGAGGGACTTGGTACACTGCGGTGGTCCTGGAAGTTAATTTAAACTTGAGTTTGGAAGAGGGTTGGGCTTGCATTTCTTTCTATGTTTAGATGAAGATTGGTGAATTCTTGAAGAAAAATTATTTAGAACTTAAAATCTTGCTGTTCTCTTTGATCGTTTTAAAAGAGAAAGTGAAGAAGAACATGGAGGATACCACTTTTGAGTACCATCATGCTGATCATGACAATTTCAGAGCTCAGCTCTTCCTGAGTGCTCTCTCTGAAGGATCTGGTTTTGGCTGTGTTGTTATGCCTCAGTTGTGTCTGCAGTTTTAGAAGTTTAGCAGTAAATCATATATTCTTTAATGTAAAAGACCCTTTAAACAAGTGGTTTTGTTTGCTACTTTCTTATAGCATGCTTTCCGTCCCCCATCAGCAGTCCTGATCCTTTACTCTTCTGAAGTGCTTGCTGGATTTTGACACAATCAGCTGGTTGAAATAAGTAGTTCACTGAATACCAAATTTGATATTTAAGAAAAAATTAATCCACACAATTTTTAAGGGTTAACACCCACATCAAATATTTAAAATTGCAATGTGTAAAACTGTGAGTGCTGGGGCACTTGTCTCGGGAGCTGCTGTCTCTGCCCATAAAAGCTGTAGCAACTTATAATTTCTTTTTAAGCAGATACTTTAACCATTTTCTTGTTATGAATGTGAAGAATCTCAGATGTTTTATTTATTTACCTGTCTTACTGCAGTACTGAGGAAGCTTAGACCCATGCTGCCGGGTAGCAGAGTGCCCCTGGAGCCCAAGGTCCTACAAGGTGTAGCAGATGAAGCTTCTGCTGTAGTGTGACCTTCCTAAAATAGGGAGAGCTGTTGTGCCTCAGTTGTTTGCAGCTTGGGGGGTGTCACTTGAAGTAGTCAGCAGATGTTGTAGAGCAGTACTGGATCTGAAGAACTGACCAGAGAATTACCGAACTAAAATGGTTTCCTTCCTGGCATAACTGTTCTGTTGGAAACACAATTCAGCACAGTATTCAGGTCAGTGCAATATTAAAATGGTGCTGTAAATCAGTGTTTTGTATTCTCCAAGTTCTGCAAGCTAAATAATTTTCCTTCCAAGTGGAAGGTTTCAGTGTCAAAGTAACAGATAGGAAATGAAATGAAACCGGTTTCTCAAGTATGCCAAATGGCTTGGATGTTGCCTACTAAAATTATTTTGGTTTGCATTTATTACTCTGGAATTATTACTTTGCAGCGTAGCCAAGTAAAGCATGCTGTATTCAATTTTTAACTGAGAACATTTAATACGAACCACTAGATTACTGAAAAATAAAAATGTTGCACGCAAATCTGAGACTTCAAAGCAGTTTCTCACTGTGAGTCAAGTTTAAGCTACGTACAGAATACAAAGTTCTCCTTACACAGACCGAACTGTCATTTTTTTCAAGTCTGACTTATTTGAAAACTTAATGCTCTACTTAAGTTTAAAATGCAAGGGGATTTGGGGTGCCCTAACCCCTCTTTCCATTCCCCATGCTAACAACTTCAGCCATGAATTTGGAAAGGGTTGCTCTTAATAGTGGAGAAAACCTACACATCTTTCATTTTCCAGCAGTCTGATCTATGCGTGTTTTCTGTGTGCATATTTATAGGTAAAGCGGAGATACTGAGAATACTTACATGAGAGGGAAGGGAGGAAGTGATACATGAGAACCAGGACAAGGCATAACTTTGGTGTGAGAGGGGTCATTTGCAGGGCTGGGATTAATGGGTTTCTATAAGCACTTGTTCAGTGGTGTGTACCATCTGCTGAGGGTTTTGAGGAGGTTGAATTGCAGGGGAATGTCCAGAAGGAAGGAGGAGCTTGCTAACATTTGATTAGTTACGGGATCATATCTGAAATAACACAAGAAGAGCATTGCCACGGATTTCGTAGTTTGTCACCAGCCAGACTTGAACATGTTGCTTCTTCAGGTCATTCTGCTGCCCTTTAGGAAAGCTCTGATAGCAGGAGCACTGGGCTAATACATTTACTTGCCTTTGGAAGACCTAGAAGCTTCTGAACTGAAAGCATGTTTGTACTTCTCTTTGAGTGGGTTTTGCTTAATTGTCACTCCTGTGATGCCGGGGTGGCCTGGGCCACTGGGGTGACCTGATAGCTCATACTGAAGTGTTTGCCCACGCACAGCCCTCTCGCTTGGCAGTTTTGAGTGTTCTGAAGACAGGTCTGTGAGGAGGCCTGGTATGCAGGTTATCACCTCCTCCTCAGTGCTGAGTCCCCAGAGCTAGATTTGTGCAAACTGATTATTTGTAATGCCAGGTGTGGCTTAGAACAGAATTCATATTCCTTCTTTCTCCTTCGAGAGGAGTACCATGTGGAAGAATAATGTGTCCAAGTGTGCACTTCTGGTTTGAGAAATGCACGCAGTGAAATCAGAGTTCAAGAAATGGTACCTACTTTGCAGGAACACGCAGGCTGCTTACTCTGGTTTTCTATTTTTTGTTTTGGTTTGGTTTTTATTCTTTACCTGGGTCTTTTTTTGAAGAAAGTAAAAGAGCGTCAGAATTGTCCTTTGCTCTCGGTTGCTAAGTTTACCTGATCTGAACCATGGGATTTTTTAAGTTGAGGGAAGAGAAATCTGCTGCAATTCCCAAAGGCATGTGAGCCCCCAACAAAGTCCTGACTCAAGCGTTTATTCTTTGACGGCCCTGAACCAAAGGTGTCAGCTGCAAAGAATACACAAAAGTTTTACTAAAGAAAGCGTCTCCAAGGGTTAGTGGGAGAATTTCTGGCTGACACTCTTGTTACCAGAGAGGTTAGGTAGGTCTTAATTTTATTTTAATATGTCAGTATGGCCTGTAAACAGCTGCATCCATGCTTGCATTGGGATTTCACTGTTAATTTTTGCTGTCTTGGACTTTCTGGTAGCCTCTGTTTGGCAGCTTGGCCACGCAGACCCCAGTCTGGCAGGTTTCTAGAATAGGTGAAGTTGCATATAAGGAGAGACATGGAAAACTCTCTAAGTTCTTTTGAAAAGTTCTCAGGTTTCTTAGGTTGGGATGCCATTCACTTCCTATGCCTGCTGAGTAAGGGGATACCACAGTAGGTCTAATCCCTGCAAACCAGGAGTTAAAAGGGCACCTGCAATTTTCTTTTCCCCCTCTCCCTGACTTTTGTTGTAGTGGGAAGCACAAGTCTCAGTCCAGCCTGTCCGTTGGCAGCCTCCCCTTCATTTGGAAACAGTCTCTCTCATGACCCAGGAGGTCCAGTTGCTTCAGGACAGATCCAGACGTGCAGATGTGTTGCTCTGCAACCGAAGTGTCCTTAAGAGGTGTACAGAAATGAAGGAGGGGCCCAGGAGTGTTAAAACAATCTTTGGGAAGTTTCCCAGCTCCATCAGATTTAGTGACAGTGTCCTACTTAGCAAATCTTGCCCCAGCGTATTTGAGAGACTTTTAATAGCAGTTCCGTCATTCCCTTAGCAAGATGGGTAGGTTTTGTTGTGCATTCTTATTACATGGCCCAGATTACTATAATGTTTAAAATAATAAAAAAAGTATCGGTCATATATGAAGTTCTGCCATATTTGTGTAGTGCTTTTAAATTAGAATTCTAAATTATTATTATTTTATGAGACGGAAGTGTATTATTTGTGTTGCTCGTATATATCTCAGTCTATGGGAAGTGTAATTTGCAGTGTGAAGTTTGGAATTGCCTTATTGGGTCTCGTTCCAGTGAATTAATCTTTATGCTCCATTGCATTCTCCTGCTTCATTGCCTTTCCTTCCTTCCTTCCCAAAACTTTCCACTGATAGTGCTTAGAGCTCTGAGAATTCAGCACTGTGACTTTCATAGTAACCAAAGTTTATTTTAAGAATAGCATGATGAAATTAGTAACTTTGCTGCCATTCTCTTGTCTTCGACATTGTGCAAAACTGTCAAGGTCAATAATCCATGTAGGCTCCCAGTGTTAGGGGCTGTTCTTAATTAGAACATGTTTTATTACTATGTGATTGACTGAATTGTCTAGAAAATTCCTTAGGCTGCTTGTTTCAAAATCATTCATACTCATTTTTAACCCATAGTTTCCCCTCCTTTTCACTTTTTCTTGCATAAATACCTCTTGGCCTCTCAGCCTTTGCATTTCATATTCCCAGTGGCCGCTGATACTAACATAGCTAGTACTGTGTACTTTGTTCCCATGTAAACTGTCCACATACTGACTCAAAACAGAAATTTCACAGCAAAGAGAGGAAAATACCTTGAGGTATTATTAGTGGGTTTTTTTTCCAGAGAAACTAACAAAAGCTATAGCTGTGTATACTGTTTTGTTCACTAATTGAAGTGTGATAGAAAACATTTGGTAGAGAATCTTAATGATACCCATGTATGTCACTGATCGATATCGCTGCTGGAGATCACCGATAGATGTATGAATCGTAATGAGTATATAACTTCCCTTGCAGACACAAATTGTATATGCCATTCTGTTTACCTACATCGTATTTAATACAGTGACATTTTGAACAACTGCCTCCTCTGTTAGTTGCCATACATGTAAAAAGCAAAGAGATTTTTGCTTTAGGCCTTCACATTTGATAAAGTAATTTTTTCCTGCAAGCACATTCTCATAAGTTTTAGGGCTTTGTTCACCATGAAGTAATAAACGTCTTCAGTGAACAGTGTAGTTGCACCCTTAGTTAATGACTTTTGCACAGAGATGTTGTGTAATGTAAGATGAAATGAAATAAAATCTAGTAACTTTAAAAAGGCCAGATGAAAACTAGCCACATACTGTTTTAATATATTATCTTAGATTCATGCACAGTGTGAAGTTTCAGTGTAGGAATGTAAGAAATTATTTCATTTTTTTGCACAGATGCTTGTGGGAGTGGCAATCTGGTTGTTTATGTGCCTAGATTGTGTTGGAGCTGTGCTTGGTTTCTTACACTTTCTTTTACTCAGATTACAGATTTGTCGCTACCCAACTACCTGATGGCTTCTTCAGTTGGGCTGTTTCCTACTCAGCTCCTGAACTCATACTTGGGCACTACCTTGCGTACCATGGAGGATGTAATTGCCGAACAAAGTGTTAGTGGCTACTTTATATTCAGTTTACAGGTAAGACAAAATGATTGCTGTCATAGACCTTGGTAACAGTAGTGTCAGTCTCTTTGACGGCTTTGATAAGCAATTATACTTGGAAGCAGTCATCTTCTTGTGTTTGAGTTTATTTCTTTATGCCCCTAATTTCTTGTTGATCTGCTGTACCAGTGGGATTCAAGACAGGACTTTGCTTCTGGAAACAGCAGGCACGTTTCCTTCGTGTAGCTTTTGACTCTTCAAGTCATTGAATCTTTACTTTGGAAACTGCATGTCCACAGGAATGTGTATGAGATGTAGGAAGATTCCGCATTGCTGATTTCTCTTCCAGACTGCACAGACTCCAGTGTAAAAGGGATGGGCTGCAGGAGGTTTGGGGGGCAGTGCATGTCTTAGGGGTGAAGAGCTGCTCTCTGTTGACATAACAGCTCCCTAGTCTGAGGCAGCCAATCTCTTACATCTTACAGACTGAGAGCCAAGCAAGTATGGCAGGTAGTATTGAAAAGTAATAGGTTTTAGTGAGTGTTTAATGTATAACTCTGTTACTGGTATTTTCAGTAGATTGTGTGAAACTGAGCTGATGTTTCTTTTTCACAGGCTTCTTGACTGCTAGATACCCAGAGAAATGGTTTTCCAGTGTACTGTTGTCTTTTGATTTTGCTTTCTTCTGTTAGAAAAGTTTAATTCTTTCTTACCTCACATGTCACAAAGCAGAACTTACTCAGTATTCTCTCTTTCTCTTTCTGCCACAGTTTTGTCAAGTTTTCTTCTCTTGCCCTCTGGGGTAATTTCCTGCTGAACTGTAGGTTTGTCAAGCCACCCCTACACAAAAGCCCATGTGCCATCAGCTGTGCAATAGTGTGCTCAGGGTGCTTAAACCCAGCCCCTATGCAGTGTTCGTTATTAGTTCATTATTGAACACTTCTGATTTTACATAGATATTAGGATGAAAAGTGCTGTAGAAATACCATTTTGTTAATGCCTGAATCAGAATATCCTAATTTTGTGAGTAAATTCGTGAGAAGTATATAGTACCTTTACATGAGCTTAGCCGATGAAATAATTTTTCAGTAAATACTGGGGCTAAGCCTTAAGTCTGAGACCGTTACGAGCATAGAGATAGTACATATTTCAGAACTAGATTTATATATTAAAACCTGCTCTGACAGCATCGGTGCTTCAGGCTGTGTTTGACCAGCAGTTACCATGGTTTGCAGACTTCTAGATGGTACTGCAGTTATTGATCTTCCTCAGTTTTTACAGTCACAAAGCTGATGTTTAACAACGCTAAGATATAAAACTAAGTCTAGAACCATTTTAACCATCCCCTCCACCCCAAACTTGTGTGTTATTAAAAAGAACATTTAATTTATAGACTTCATAGAATGGGTTTAAGAGTATTAAAAATGCCTTTGTAAATGCGCGGTAGATGACCGTGATAGATCAAAGAGAAAATAAATTTTACTTGATCGGCTTTCATTTTAGTTGAGAAATGTTATTTCTGGAGTAGTAGTTTTTAGTGGTCTTTCCCTTTTTTCCTCTTTTTTAAATGACATTGGCTCTCATCTGTGACATATATAGGTTATAACATAACTGTCACTCAGGTAAGCGCTGGCTGGAGGGACAGTGTTTGAGAAGGAGTACTCACCTCCTTTAGAGCAATCCTCGAGACTTGACTAAGTCAAGGAGAGACTGTTAGTGGAGGAATTACTGATGTTCTCCCACCTTCTCTCAGGCATCTGCCCAGCTTTGCCTGGCTGGGCTTTGTTGCAACTTCAATTTAGTAAATAGCTCTAAAAATCCTTCACATTTCATGGTTGTCTGTGTGTATGTATTTTTAAAATCATTGACCTGGGGAACTAGGCTACTGGTAGTAATATTTCGAAAAAACAGTCAAATTTAAATACTTGGGTAAGCTTTTAGAATAGGAGTTTTCCTATATATTCAGAACTTGGCTTCCGTAGTCTCTTTTTGGCTCTTAGGTTGGCCAGTTTTTGAAATGGATAAATTGAATTTTTGAGGAAAAGCTGTTTCAACACAAGGATAGTCAAGCAGTGGAGCAGGTTGCCCAGAGAGGTGGTGAAATCTTGCAAGATTTTAGGACCTGACTGAACTAAAGCCCTGAGCAACCTGGTCTGACCTTGTTGCCAGCCCTGCTCTGAGCAGCAGGTTGAGCTAGAGATTGCCAGAGATGCCTTCCAGCCACAATTATCCTATGACCATACTTGTCAATCATCGTACTTGCTGATGTGCTAGCATCTTTTATGCTGGCTGACAGATGTTTTAAGTGATAGTTCCTAATGTTAAAGAAAACCATCACCCTACCAATTAATAATGAAGTTCAGATTTTGGACTCAAAACTTTAGGTTCTGTTGTAAACGATGTAACCTTTTTGGTTTTTTTGAAGGAAGTTGCAGATGCCAGCTAGTTTCGTAAAACATTCCTTAAAAAGGCAGAGGAATTTAATTCTTTCAAAGGGACTCTCACTGTGAGACAACTTGATTCTTATTTGAGGATTTTATTTTTTTTTTTGTTAAGGAGGATCTCAGATGAAAATTCAGCTGGTGTTTTATTGAAACGAAAGGCTGCCTCTGGAGAGTGCTATGCATGCCAATGTCATCAAAAGAGTACTTTCTAAGTAAAAATTGACCAGGTTTATTCCTGATAAATTTTGTGGTGCAATTTTAAAAATTCTTAACAATAAAATTCAGAGCAAAAACCTAAGTTAAAAGGTTTGGACAGTATTTCCTCCTTAAAATGAACAGAAAAACTGACATGACCAACATCCTGTCCCCTCCCTGAGCCATCCTCCAGGAGCCAAGTTCTTCTCTTGCAGACAACTATAAGCCGCTCAGACACGCTGATTCTGTCCCATTTAGTCCTGATATCCAAGAAGCACAGTGATACTGCTGCTCTCTGCTATCTTCTACACCAGAAGGGCAAGGACAAGAAGTTTTATTTCATTTACCCTGCATCATCCCCTGTCTGCTGGTTTGCAAGTTGCAGATGCCCAGCACAGTTTCAATCTATTTCACTTGGTACATGGAAGACAGCCCTTTTGACTTACAGAAATACACCACATTGTTTCTTTGTGGAAATATTTTTGCCAAGAGAGAAAGTGAAGGGATTGCTATCTAAAAAATGTGGATATCAGTGGAAAGAAAGAAAATATCTTTTCAACTCATACCAGTATTTAAGCTCTAGGTAATGGCTATTTTCTGATATGCTGGTTATGTTGTTAGCATGTATAGGTTTGGAGCCACTCATTGGTTAAGTTCATCTCCCTTCTAATGTCTTGCTGATGAAGTATTAAGTCAACAGATGTCTCCATGAATCCTTGCATTGACAACTCTTTGTTCGTTCAGAACAGTTGCTTTGTATTCATGCTTACTGTTTATATAGCCCACAACACTCTTTTGTTTTATTTGCAGATCATTATAAGCATAGGACTCATGTTTTATGTTGTTCACCGAGCTCAAGTGGAACTGAATGCAGCTATTGTAGCGTGTGAAATGGAAATGAAGACATCACTTGTTAAAGACAGTCAACCCAGCATCAGTGGTTCAACCACATACTGCAACAAAAGGACAGCATTCTCAGGAGGAGGTGTCAATATTGTGTGACTTAAAGTATTAATAAAGGAAGGTTTTGTGAACCTAAGCTGTTGCCTAGAAATACCCATGGACCTTTCAAATAGTTTTAAAAAAATTACATGTGGTTACAGGTTGTACTGTGGCACAAACCAACCGACCAGCTCTTCATTGCACATGGGGTGACTTCTAGCAAGAAAAGAAAGATGGTGAAGTAACTTAAGATGTAAACGCAAATTTGGCTGCACCTTTGGTCATTTATTATGCCTGTCAAGGCCTGTAGTCTGCACTTTAGGTTTTTTTCCTTTGCTTCTATAAACTGAGAAATGCTTCTATAAACTGGGAAAAGTAGCACAGAGGTAAATATTTTTCTGCTTAGCATTATTTATAAGGCTGAATAAGTATATGCAGTAGAATTTTATTACTGATAAAGATAAGTGAGAAAGTATGCAATTCAATGTATGTTATTCTTGAATGTGCTTTTGCTTTGGAATTGCTTCCAGAACTTGGAGTGTATTATTTAGCTAATGATGGGATCAGTTGGCTTTTCCTTCATTTTTTATTTAAAAAAAAAAGAGAACCCTATATAAAGTTTTGGTTGAATGTATTTTTGTAAGTCATTAAAAATGTTGCAGAACCATGCGTATGTATTCACACAAGCTTAAATCCTACATTGTGGGACTGAAGTGCTCTTAAATAACATTTTAAGTTACACTGTGTAATATGCAAAGTAAAAGTGAAAATAATAGAAGTTATAATAGATTGCAGAGACTGTTCGAAGGAGACTTCATGACTTAATCGTTGCATTAGTTTTACCACCTTGCTGATTGTAACAAAGGGCTGTTCCACGTTAGTCCTTTTTATAATACTTCTAACTGTTAAGAGTGGAGTTCTTCAACTCAAATAATGGCATGTAATAAGGCTTCCAGAACAGGGAGCTACACCTCTCCTTTAACAAAATTATGGGATACTGGCAGTACCAATCTTACGTGAAGGTGGCCTTTATTTTGTAAGCGAATCCCTCCTCCCTTTAAAAAGCTTTAAAAATTCACTTTGGTCGGCATGTTTTTTTTCCTAAAAGTTCTGCTTTTTTGAAAAGATGCAATCTATTATAAATTTCATCAGTGAAGATAGGAAAACTAGAGCTTCTCCTAGGAATCCAAGTAATCCAGTAATGGAGGAGGACAGTAATGTCTCTGAGACTCAGGAATTCTGACTCCATTTTTGCCAGCCAACACTGTATTGGATAGTGCTCCTTTTACACGTGCTGTGGACTGTTTTTCACTGCATTTGAATAGATTGGATGACCCGGTAGTAACTTGTGTGTGTGTGTGTGTAAAAGGAAAACAACAGTAATGCCTGCACACAGTGTCGTGTTGGTGTGTTTCATGTAGATACGCATACCAGTGTTCGATTGCTTGAAAACACACACACACACACGTCATCTGATACAAAAATAATGTAATCTGTTCCTTATTTTGTAGTTACTTTGTGTCAGTTTTTAAGGATGCATTCAGTCTTCAGAATTGTTTTTCTAATACTATGACTGTGCCTCCTTTTTGTAAGGCTGTTTGCTGGGTCCAGGCATTTTTGTCTTGTTGAGAATAGCAGGTCTTCAAGGTCATTCGGAAGCAGAGATTTGGTAGCCTCTAACAGTCCTACTGTGAGGATATATGGTACTTGCATAACTTGACATCTATGCATTCCTTGGTAGTGGAAGTTCGATTTTGTTCGTTAAATATGCATCCTTTGCAGACTGCTGTTTTCGGGCCTTGTGACCTGAGGAACTGAACTGGTTAAATGAAACAACAAAGTTCAGATTGTCTCCTTTTTGTTGTTTTGGGGTTTGGTGGGTCTTTGGGTTTTTGGGGGGTTGGTTGGTTTGCTTTTGAAAAGGCAATCTGTGTATACCTGGAAGTGTTCATTTACACATCTCTGCCTCTGACAGCTCCTGTGTGAAAACAAGAGAGCCAGATAACTCTTTGATGACGTTATTTGTCATCATAGGATAATCAACCCCTTTCTTAACTAATTTTTTTATTTTTTATTTTTTTTGTTTTTTGGAAAGAACAATCCTTCAATAAATGAACTGATCTGAACTTTGCTCCATCTTGCCAAATCAACAATAGTGTTTTGAAGAGGGTATCTCTTTATTTGCGTTTTTTAACTAACTTAAGGTTGTGTTGATTATTTGAGAACATTTCCCAAATATGTATTTTGAAGTGCTTTTATTTCCATGACATTTTGTAACCAGAGTAACTTCACTATGTGAACACTTTTGTAGTATGGAATTAGTTCTTAAGACTTTTGCATTTTGCTTGATACTTGTAATATTTGTGTACAAGTTAATGGGAAATGTGCATTAAAAGGAACTTTTCTGTACCATGCCAATCATAATTTTATACAATAAATTCACTCAAATTTCTTTAAAGGAATATGTATTAAATGTTCAGGTTGCTATGAAGTAGTTGGAAAGAACATGCAGTGGAGTGTTGTCTTCACGTGTGCCTGTAAAGATAGTTGTCTTTGCTAAAGGAGTAACAAGTTAGGATTTAAGATTGGGGAGTTACTGACAGAAGAAAGACCCTTGTTTGTTTTTTAATTAAAAGTAAATGCATGCTTAATTCTGTTAAACACTTTGAAGGTTGGGTATTTGTAGCTGTCTTTTTGATAGAAGAATAAGCCTGTGTGTGCTTATGAGAAACCGAAAGAGAATTGATATTTTGAAAGTAAAAGTAGTAACAGGGATGTGATTATTATTTTTTTTTATAGTCTCCCTACCTAGTGCAATTAAAAAATAAAAGGATATGAATCCATTTTAAATAATATGTGGCAAGTCACCTTCATGAATTTTTTCCAAGTTGACATGATGGTGAAATTTCTACATTTTGTATATGAAACATACCTAAATTGCAGGTCATATAGATGAAGGAATCTCTCTCAGATCCGTGGCACCAATTTTCCTTCCTTCTCCTTGTGGTAAGCACAACAGTGTAACAGATTTGTCAGAATATAACTTTATACTGAGCACCTGTGAGGAAACCCCTTTTTTCTTCAAAAGCTTTGTATACTGTTTTCATACTGATTTTTGCACGGTAACTTCAACAAGCATTGCCAAGGTCAAGTTCGAAGAATGGAAAAGCTGCTCTTACGTGATGTGTGACTGATGTCATGTATCAGATCCTTTGTCTTTGTTTTCAGCTTTCCACCCAAGGCTGGTATGATTTGGATTTTGACTGACCAAAACTACTGGTGTAATTAGTGGCCTTGCAAATAACCTTGGATACGATGCTTAAGATGAAATATTAAAAATGTGTTCCTGTTCACTCTGTGGTAATTCTTAATGACAGCACCAAATAGCTCGAGTAGCAGTGTGACAGGCTTCCTCACTACAATAAATGCAAAACTGGTGCCAGTCCCATCTACGTGAGAAGATGATGGTTTGGGTATGAGGGAATAGGAATTTGAGTGCAGAGGGAGAGCTCTTGCAAATTCTGCCTCTGCTGGGGAAAGCAGCTTGTCCCTGACTTTTCCTGTCCTGCAGAATTACAGTGGTGTGCCTGGAAGCACAGGGACGATGGGTGTAAGACATCCTCTCTTCATGGACATCAGCATTTGTCTTGCACTATCCTGCTGTATTGACTTTTAATTTTTCTTCATTTGTTAGTGAGAAGTAGCAAGAAATAACTGAGCCTGTGGTTTCAATCCTCACCTTTCCCTCCTTCAATAGATTATTCTGTCATATTGCTAAACTTAAAACTGCATTTTAATGAAGTCTCGTGTTCATTAATGCAAGTTAAACCCTCCTTGCTAGCCAAGTGACTAATGTGTAGATGGTTGGCTCTGGATTCTCAGTTGGTTTGGATGATTAGCTAGGCAAGATTTGCTGTCATGAGTGTCCAAAGTCCTCTAACTTCTAATTATTTGGGACTTTAGATACATTGTGAAAGAAATTAGCAGAGCAGGATTATTGTACAGGGCTTTTTGTTTATTTTGTTTTGTTATAGAGAAAAGGTTATTAGCAAGATTGCAGAAGGAGGATTTATTCTGTCCTGATCCTGAGTCTTGAATAGGGGGTGTCATCCTTGGGAATGTTACCAAGATGTAGCACATGTAAGCTTAGGTGAGTCAAGGTAATTAGGTGCCGGCTTCAATGAAGAGAATGTAAAACCTTGATCTTCAGGTCAGCATGGCAAGTCCTTTTTTATCATACAATCTACAGACCAGCACAGTTGGCATTGGTGGCTGCAGTGCGTTGCTTCCCACCCCTCCTTGTCTGCTGCAAGGGGGAATCTAGAGAGCTACAAGTTTTTCAAGCCCAAGGGGAAGAAATATTCTGACCACAGCGGACACAATGTGAGGAGGTTAAATTAACAAGAACATTGCCAGAACGGTGAATACATGCAGGCACCTTATTTTCGTAACTGCTGAATCCTTTGACAGCTTCTGTTTCTTTCCACGGGAAGGCAGCTGGGTGGCCTCACCTAGAGGTAGGTCTGTTTACTCTTCTGGAGAATTTTAGCATGAATTTGGATGTCTTAACTTCTGAAATAGTCTTTTGGCAATTTTATCTGACCAGTTAGAATGGTTTCATTTGCCCCAGTAACGGCCGGATCAGCTGGTGTGCAAACAGGTATGTACCAAGTGGTGGTCATGCCTTTGCACCTGGTCCAAGAAGGAACTTCTGTAGGGCGACGTACATGAGCTCAATTTGCTGAATGTGAGATGCCTCCCGCTGTTCTCAGCGGACTGTAACTGCTTCCCGTAAATGTTGTGGGTAGGAGGAAGGAAGGAAAGGCCTGTGGTGATGGACTATTCTAATAGCACATTTTTTGCTTTCTGCCTTAGAAACTTGATTGCTTAAGATCACAAATATTCTCCATTTAATGTGAGAAATGGTAGGTGTTGAGGGAATAGACTAATAAATTCTCTGACTGTAATTTTTGTGAGGGAGTAACGATTTGCTTCAGTACTTGGTGAAGCACCCAGATGGTAGAGGGGTGGTTTTATTGTAGGTTTTTTGGGAGTGGTGCTACTGGAAGCAAGTAATGCTGAAATGGCAATGATATGAAGTTACTGCTGGTTCTTTTCAACCTGCCTTGACAACTTAAGACTGTTCCAGATGTCTTTTACAGCTATGGGGAACAGAGTTTCAGAAGCAGCTAGAGTAAGAGCTCTAAGTAAGAGCATCTCTGCTTCTGGAGGGCTGCTGAATACGTACCTCTGCTTTCATAGCCCGGGCTAACAAAGTCCAAACCAGAAGCAGTGGATAGTTCTCATCGGAAGAGGAGCGTTTGTTGGTCCTCTTTTGATGTCTTATGCAGCAGAAGTATATGGGAGGTGGTCTGCCCGCCTGAAAGGTTTCCTTTTTGCCTTGCTCTGCTTTGCCTAGCTCAGGTGGTAGCTGGGTGGGGAAGAGCTGTGCGCTCTCTGTTTGCTTTTCCACCAGCTGGGGAGGCAGATGTTGCTGAGCTGAAGCCAGAGGTTGCGCTGTGTCTTTCATTCTCAAACAACTTTCTAAGTAGCTTCTTTTTCCTATGCTCTAAAAAAAGCCCAAACAAACAACAACAACAAAATAAAACCACCACCACCATCCAAAAACCATTTCAGACTGGTAAAACTCATACCAGTAAATAAATATCCTATATATCCTCGCACAGGTGTAAACTGAGGTACAAGATGATGTTTTGTGTTCAACTAGCTCTAATTAATCCCTTCCATGTTCAGCAACTCCTGTGCAAAATGAAGTTCTCCAGCCACTGAGCTTGCTAGGGTGAAGTACTCTGGTAGCCATGAAGGGATTTTCCTGCAGCTTACACTATCAAATCACTAATCTCCAGTCACCTTAACATGGTGGCACTGAATTTTAGAGTTTCACAACTGTGGAAGCAATAGCTGCGTGTGCAGCTCCAACATCACATGAATTGATACTTAATAAGCCTTTTGTGTTGTGTCTGTTGTATTTTGTGGGAAGGCTGCACTGGTTGTAATGTGATGTGTGTCGTGTCCTGGTTTGGCAAGCATACAGTTATTTGGGGATTTTTTTGTGCAGTGAGTTGAATTGTATTTCATTGGTTATTTCATTGAGTCTCTTCCCCCCTGCCCCCACAGTGGTTTACCAGATGTTGCGTAGTTAATGCTTAGTTTGCAGTTAAACAGAAGACTCCAGTATGCATATGTGCTGGTCCAGCACTGAGCAGGTCTTTTTCTGTGGCTGGCTCCTTTCAGCTGAGGAGTCTGCCTTTTTTCCCGCTACATCAGTGACTTGAATGAAATACATTCTCTCTCCTTGCAAACAATGCTTCCTTAGATTAAGTTGGGTGTAACAGTGCTTTTTCAAGCAAGCTTTGAGGTGGGGAAGTGGCAGGGTCTGGAGGAAGAACCCTGGACTCCCTAGAGTCCCTGGTATTTGCACTGGGGAGAAGAGACTTGTGGTCATGAGTTTTAAAAACTTTTCCATAAAGAAGCAATTTGAGACTGAAATTGAGAATTTAGAGGAGGAGGGGGAAAGTTGCAATTAGTGCAAGAGTATTAGTATACTTACCAGGAGGTAAAAATCCTGGCAGCTGTAATTAGGTGAGGTTATTCTCCCCTTTTCAGTGAGTCATTCCTTAGAGAATGGATTAAATGTATCTCATTTTTTTAAAATTCCTTTTACTTGTTAAAACCTGAATAGAAAAAGGAGAGGGAGTCACTGAAGAATGTCTTAACAATGCAGAAAATGCACGCTCATCAAGATTACTGAATATTAACCTTGAGGCAAGGCAGAAATATGCTTTTATAAGTGGCAGGTAGGTATGTTGGTACAAATCTACTTTTCTTCATTATATCCGCTCTGATAAACAGTGAAGGAAAGGTAGTCAAGTAGTGAAGCATGGATATGTTTGTATCGTGGATTATATCCTCTTGGGGAAAAGTCCTTGGGGATTCAGTTTTCTGGGGTTATGTGTGGTGCAGAAGAACATGGTGTCCTCTTCCTGCACTCCATGCTGGCTGCGTATGAGCCACTTCTGTGTCTCAGAGCTGGCCAAAGGTATAGCTGCAATAACATGACATGAGCCTGAGCAAATAATCTGTCCCTCTTACCAGCACCCCTTACCAGCTTGGAACTTGAATAAAGGCAATTTGGGAGATGCACTTGTATCTTCTGATAATAGATATCATTATCCTTAATGATATTTACAGTGTTTCAGGTACCTTTTGAGGGAAGCCCTGTACAGGTGTAATGTGTGATTGTATTTGCCTAAGAGCTGAGTTTTCTCCTCAAACCCCCAACTACTTCACCTAATATTTAAGCATCATCATAGCCAAGCTGGGATCTTCTGTCTCAAACAAGTGAGATCATATTGATCAGCTAAAACTCCTCTGATAAGCCGTTTGTCTCCAGGTCATAGCACTATAGAGTAAGGAAGATTGGAAGCCACACCTGGAGGTCGTCCACTCCAGCCCCTGCTCAGATCATGTCCGCTTAGATCAGGTTGCCTGAGGGCTATATCTAGTTGAGGCTCAAATATCTTCAAGGGTGGAGGATCCACAAGCCCAGATGACATGGTCCAATCTTTGCCCATCCTCACAGTGAAAGGATATTTCCCCATACTTGATCAGAATTTCTTGTGTTGCAGTTTGTGTTCATTGCCTCTCCTCTGGTCACTGAGCACCTCTGAGAAGAGTCTGGCTCTGTCTTCTCTTGTCTGCACGTTGGATAGTCAGCCCTTGAACGGGAGCTGGGAGCCACGGCTCTCTCAGAGGCAGTTCTACTGGTCTGCTCCTGCCTTGCCCTGTCCTGCAAGAGCCCAGCTGGAACAAGCAGAAGATGCTGGTGTGAGGGCTGATTTTTGGGAGTTGGTACCATGATGGGGAAACTTGGCTGGGCAGAGAGCAGAAGTGCAAAAGGTCATGTTCATTCATGCAGCCCTGCAGGTCAAAGAAATGCATGGTTCCTCAGATTTGTTGTACTTCTGTGTTCATAACGAAATGCATGTGCTTTGCATATTTACATTACAAAACAGCTATTTGTGCTAGAAGATCATGGATGAGGAGAAGGGCATCTCCAAATGCTGACCTGGCTAAGTTACAGCTAGAGAACAAAGAAAAATACGAAATCCCAAGTGACATCTCAGGCTAATTTTGGTTTTATCCTTCTGCTGAATATACATTTTTGCCATTTTATGAAGTAACATCTTAGACATGTCCCCAATTCTTGTAAATGCCATTGAAATTATTAAACTGTTCTTTTTAAAGTATCAGCTTAAAGTAATATCAGGTTGTCACAGGTTAGGGTTGGGCCAGCCACTAGATGAATGATAGATGCTCTCTCCCAAAGGAGAAGAGAAAGAGAATAAGGGAGAGAGACTTATGGATTGGAAAAGAAAACTAAAACTGCTTTGATAATAATAATAACATTAACATGAAATATATACAAATACATACAAAACCAGTACTAAACCCACCCGCCCTGGCAATTATGTCACTGTCACCACTGATGCTGTGGGCAAACACTGGGGAAGTCCCAGGCTGGACTCAGCAGCAGGTAGTAAATGGATAGAGGAGCTGCATTCAGGAATGCACGGATTGGGTTTGAAGGCAGAACAGAGTCCTCCTCAGACACGGGCCATTGAAGGAGAAGGCTTGACCCTTGTGATCCCTCAGCTTTATACCCAGTATGACGTCTATGGGATGGAACACCTCGTTGGGCAGTGTAGGGTCACCTGTCCTGTCCGCTCCTCCCCACAGGAGCAGCCTCTACCTTACTGCACCCCCACCGTGGCACACAGGATTGAGCAGTGACCTTGGTCTGCACAGGAGCCAGTATCAGCCAGAGCCTTTCTGCACACCAGTCCCTGGCAGTAACTGGGAACATCCAGCGTGATAACTGTGAACAATCCAGAATTATCACTGCTGGGAGCAGACACTGTCTGCAGAAACACGCCGTTAACTTCAGAGGGTGCCATTAGTTAGAAGAGGCTGAGCTGGAAAGTGAAATCACTGATTGGAATTAATTCTGTTCTAACGCAAACCAGGACCCAGGTAAAAATAATACCAGAATATCAGCTATTCAGTGCAGAGTGTTTTTCTCCACCGAGCAAAGTGTCTACAGTAATGACAACTAATGCAAATGTCTAAACACTTGTAAATACAGGTTTCAAGTACTGTGAAATCAATGTGAGGCATTTACACGCCTGAGCAGTCCCAGGAACTGGTTTATCTTTTCTGTTGTTTAAGGGTAGGGGGTATTTAACAGTAGCAGGACAACAGTAATGCTACCAACACAAGAGAAGACAATAATTTATTTCAACTTCTCAAAGATCACTGGAAGTCCTGTTATGCATAGTAAGTATATTAGATACCCAGAGATCAGTTTTCCTAAAGTACGTTGTTGCTTAAAGGACATGTAAAGCCACATACCAAGGGTCTCCAGAGCACTTCAGCACCCAGTGCTTTTAGGGGAGATCTGTGTCTTTGCCTGCTGACCTACTAGCATCTGTATCACTGTGTCTTGCTCAGTGTTCAGTGAGGCGCAAGAGGATCAGAGTGGGAGTGTTCTGGTATCTTCTGCAAAGCAGCAATTCCCTGATCCCCTTTCCCACTGATTTCTGAGCTTGGCACCTCTCAGGGGTCTTCACTTTTGATGAATCAAGATACTGTGATAAAGTTGTCATGGCTCTTGCAGATCATAGAATTATCTGGTTAGAAGAGACCTTTAAGATCGAGTCCAACCATTCACCCTGCACTGCCAGGGTCCCTAAACCATGTCCCTCAGCACCACATTTACATGTCTTGTAAACACTTCCAGGAATGGGGACTCCACCACCTCCCTGGGCAGCCTGTTCCAATGCTTCACAACCCTCTCTGTAAAGATGTTTTTCCTGATACCTAATCTAGATCTCCCCTAGCGCAACTTAAGGTCATTTCCTCTCATCCTGTCACTTGTCACATGGGAGAAGAGACCAACGTCCACCTCTCTACAACCTCCTTTCAGGTAGTTGTAGGGAGCAGTAAGGTCTCCCCTCAGCCTCCTTTACTCCAGGCTAAACAACCCCAGTTCCCTCAGCTGCTTCTCGTAAGACTTGCTCTCCAGACTGCCTCTTGCTGAGTTGTCGCAGGCATGCTTACCTCTAGTTTGGAACAAAAGAATTAAGATTTGATACACTTTTCTTGAAATCTTGCCAAACCCTAATCTATCTAGCTGTCATCATTTAAATGCAGACGGCAGAACAAGCTCAGATGTACACTAAATTTAACATAAATCACAAGCAAAGGCCATGACTGTATTGAAACATGGGACACTGAACCAGACCTGCTGCCTACTAACGTTTTAAATTACCCAACCTAAATCTTGCGGGGCTTGTGAGCTGGAGCTGCAATGCAAAGCAGGAGTGCTGCTTGCTATATATGGTTTCACTTTGCTCTAGAGATCTCAGCATATGTCTGAGATGATCCTGAAGAAGGTAGTGCTGACACATTTTGCTTGTACTCTTTGTACTATGTACAGGAAGAGAGAGGAGGCGTGGAACAAAGACGTTAGGAAGTCAGTTATTCATATATATATACACATATATGAGGATGCAGATTAAGTAGGCTCACAGGCTTGTGTTCTCAGGCACGCAGGCATTTTGGACTTCAGAATACATTTCTTCTTGATCTCATGGAAGAAACTTAACAGCAGTGCAATTTTAATCTGTAAAAGAGTTTTGCACAAGGTGTTTTGTGGGACACAGTGTCTGTGTGGTTACAAGCCAAAAACCTCTTCTTGCAGGATCATCCTGAAAGTCTGGCCCCTGGGAGGGCTTCTGTGAAACTAGATCTGAGATGCTGCACTTGTGTCTGCAGGGAGGAACATTGGGAAGACACTGCCAAATCAGGCTTGCAGTTAAATTCGGTAGCATCCTCATTTTATCCCTCAACACATTTGTCTTTCTAAGGATGTTTCCAATTCACAGCAGGTGAAGGTAAGCACTCATTATCGAAAGCAGTGCATTAGTTGCCAAAGACTGGCTTCTACATTGGCTGGGGATAAAATTCTGCTCCATTTGGATATAATTCCTGTCAGCGGTCTGCAGCGTGCACAATCAGTCCTCAGCTGCTATTTGGAAAGACTGAAATTTTGCAATAAGAAAGCAGTAGCAATAAGAAATAAGAAAGCTTTATAATCTTGTGCCAATATTCTTACAATATTAACTTCACATGGATTCCACGAACTGTGTGTTATATTAAGATTTGTGTCCTCTGATGTATACTTAACAGTTTGTGGATTTAATAATAAATTAAAATACAGATGGCACCCACTCTGGACTAGCTGGATTATCTCATCCTAAGAGACTGCAACTGGAGCAGATAAAAGCAAAACCAGTTGTATCTTATAATTTAAGTATAATTTAATCTTATATACATCTAGGGTTTTTTTATCGGTATGTTCATATATAGATGCATTAACTCCCTAGCACCTACTCAAAGGCTCAAGAAAATGCTTGGATGAAAAAAGCAGTATGCTGTATTTTCCAAACTAGGGGGATGAGAGAGAATTCCCCCACTGTATCTGACATCCTTCCCTTGTTCTGGGTAACCAAAAAAACCCTCATTTTCCACGTGTCTTCATGTGTTCAAGGGTTTTAGATCTTACAAATCTACTAGGCAGCAGGAACATGGCTTAAAACATTCTCTTTACATTCGTCTTCAGAGAGAGCAAATAAATTCAACAAATATTTAGTCAATATTATTAATTAATTAACAAAAGTAGAAAAGAACTGGTCCCTCCCTTCTTCCCTCCTTCCCTTTGAATATATGGATGAAGTTCCAAGCAGCATTTCTGAAAAATGTCAAAGTTTGGACTTCACATAATTAAGGTCCGAGCCCAGCAGAGCGGTCAGCAGTACGGTAAGTTCACGCATCTTGGCAGAACCGTGGCTTGATAAAGTAGTGCAATATCTGCCCAAGAGAAGCCTTGTGTTAAAAGCTACATTAAATGAAATATTTTTAATAATTTTACTATCTATCTAAATACCATTCCTTTAATAATTGGATTAATATTCAGTGGGGGAAAAATGTTTAAGAAATAGTAAAGAGGTGTGTTGATTCAGTGTGAGCTGC
The DNA here is from genome assembly GCA_009769605.1 of Bucorvus abyssinicus. Classification (NCBI taxonomy): domain Eukaryota; kingdom Metazoa; phylum Chordata; class Aves; order Bucerotiformes; family Bucorvidae; genus Bucorvus; species Bucorvus abyssinicus. The sequence continues at coordinate 9,029,471 of CM020033.1, read as the reverse complement.
CGGTGAATCCCTCTGCCCACCTCTTGTAGAACAGCATGTTACAGTCTCGATCCGAATGAATTAAAAAAACCACCGTTCACTAAAAATATAAGAAAATTTTAGGTAGGTAGGCTACACGGAGGCAGACAGGCAGCGTTTTGTACGCTGCTCATTTTGAGCATCTTTCTCCCTTCATTTCCTCTTCTCAGAATGGATTCCTTGTATTAACAAGGTCAATATCTGTTAAAGACTGGGGGGTTTTTTTGTTTGTTTTTTCTGAAAGGGACAGGGATTTCTGAGGATTAGGCATCTTTTAAACTCCCATGGCAGCAGGACTTGTTCCTGTCTCTTCAGTGGAGCTGCTTGTCCTTTCACGGTTTGTTTTGCCTGTGTAGTGCTGTTCACCTGGCTTTTCACCTGCAGCAGAGTAAAAGATCTGGTCAGCTGCCACATACACCCCGAATTTGCCTGTAATAAGAAAACAAACTAATGCAAGACTGACCATGATTTTTCTTCAAGAGGAGTGCTTTGGAGCAGAAAACTGCTTTGTAGTCTATCCACTAGCTTGACATATTTGCGTGCACATCAGGAATCACCTCGCTTCAGAAATAAAAAAAAAAAACAAAACAACCCTCTGGGTCTTATTAGGAGTTTCCTCATGTTGATAACCAAGTTGGGCTAATTAATGGGAGAGATTGATTAGTGGGGTCAGAGGAGGAGTTCTGGTCTGCAGTCTGTAATCTCCCTGACCACCTTTTTCCAGACAGGGATTTGTGCAGGAGAACAAATGTCTATGGAACTTTGTAACCTTGAGGTCTGTGGCAGGCACAAGAAGCGAGGGGAGTCACGGCAAAAGTATCTTTTCTTCTCTTTGATCTCTTCCACTAATGATTTCTTTCCACTGGAACTGTCTGAAGAGGAGCTGTACAGCTTGGCAGGTAGGTTGACAGGCCATAATTAACAGAGAGCTAAGCTGCAACTGTCCTAATAAATTATGTCTGGGACTGTTCACTGACACTGAGACATAGCGTTGGGAGCCGTCCGCGTCCATACAGCTAAGCTCTCTTGTCTGCTTAAACAGGGTGGAGATATTCCTCAGCCGTACTAACTCCCAAACCCCACTTGGAAGCTTTTCAGGAGAGTGCTGGTTAGCCTGGAGACCCTGCTGGGGACTGTTTTAGTTATTCAGCACTGTAGTTGAGTGAATGCTCGAGATCACTCCCTTTCACTTCTTAACTTTTCTATTTTGAAGACCAGTGTATTGCTTCCTTTACAGGAGCAAAGGGGTATTCTTAGAAGGACTGTTTCCATTACTATTTGGCACATGAGCCTGCAGACCTTGGTCTAGCTGAGACAGATGAATCTAAATTGGAGAAAACATCTGCCAGGAAAGGGAATCCCTCTCCAGCTGTGGCGTGATTGAGGGAAAACTCTCCTGCTCTCTGGAGAATTACCAGGTGGTCCTTGCCAAGTATGACAGTCCCTTCTCCCTTCAGGCTGAACATCTCAAGGCCAGCCTTTTGCCATCTCACGTGGTCACAGATGTCCTGCGGGAATACAGACTCCTTCCTCTGGGGACAAAGAGCGTGCTCTGAGAAATTGATCAAACAAAAGGCAGATCCAAAGCAAAGCCTGGTCAAATCATCTTCAAAACAGCTTGCAGCATGTGTATGCTGCCTGGTAGAACGTGCTAGACAAGAAACAAGCACAATTCCTCCTGCAGCCGTTGTGGGCTGCAGCAATATCACTGTAATTGCAGCCAAGTTACCACCCCCATGGTAACTCTCACATTAAAACCACACTCAGATACTCTTTCTTCTGCTGACTAACTCTATATGTCTCAAACAATCTCATTGCTTGGTGAGCTTCAACAATTCAGGTCCCTTGAAGCTGAAAGGAGGGTTTATGTATAAGCAAAGAAGCCCCTCCTTTCTGAGGGAAGAAGGGCAGACCCACAGTAACGATGCTGTGCTGAAAGCAGGAAATCTGAGATTGAGTCTCCCATGCTCTGGGGGAAGTGTCTCTTGGCTTTTGTTCCTCATCTGTAAATAGAGATGGTTTCAGTTTTCTTATGCTGTGTGCTTATGTGCTTATGTTCTGTGCTTGTGGCAGCGTGGCTTGCTCACAGTGCAAGCAGCTACAGACCCTCTACGGGGCGATCCTGTATCTGCGTGAGGACTCTAGGCACTGTGAGAACTATGAAAAGTATTAACCAGGCATATGTAGCTCTCTAGATGATGAGGATTTGGGGATTTGCAATTCCTTTGAATAATGATTGTATTTATGATTCATTCCTTCAGTGTGCAAGGAACCTTCTCTGGCTTTAAGTAAGGAAGGGATTGATGCTAGACATTATCATATGACAAAATGCTTGTAACCGCAGGGGACTGAACTCAAATAAAAGACAGGGGAAGCCACGTTTAGTCCAGCACAGCTGTGATTTGGCCATGGGTTTGTGTTTGTACGTAGAATTTAATCACTTGTCTACAGCTATGCAGCACGGAAATCTTAGAGAAATTCAGTATTTGTATCGCCTTGTAAGGGAGACGCTAGCTGTAAATGTGTGCTACGGAATATTCAGCGAGCCTTCCTACTGTAGAGAGTTTGAAAGGGCTGCTGCTGCTGGTGTAACGGCGTTTCATTTGATTTCACTCTCAATACTGTTTGCACTAGGTGGGGATGCTCGTAGACAGCTGATGTCTGTCAGTAGCTGACTTGGGGGCTGAGACTGGTCAGTAAAGGTAGTTGAGAGAGTCATTAGATTCTAATTAGTAGCTGTTAAGGCATCTGGTTTCTCTAGCTTGGTTTCCCTTGCAGTATTGTGCAGTCTTCCTGGGTGACAACCCACAAAGATATTTAGTAAGTGCTGTATGTTTCAGACGACGTGAAGCTTCACTGTTCCACATTTTATTGACTTTTTGCAAAGCAAAGTATCTGGAGTTTCGGCTGTTGGAGCACATAGTGAGTAATGTCAGCCATATGTAAAGAAGAATACACATATATTGATAGCACCAGCACCTCTCACGTTGTGGTATTGTCTTAAATAGCCACAGGAATATGAAGGGAAAATTTAAACAGCTGCCCCAGCCTCCCTGATTTCCTGCAATCAAAGCTTATGATGCATGCTCAGGGGCATGAGATGTATTTGTTACCATCTGCAGGCCAAGTCCTGTATTATCTCTCCAGCCCTTTTCTGACCTTTCTATATGTGTCATGGTAGTATCTGACTGTCCAGCCTGAACTAGTGATTCCTGCAAGGTATTGAGTGGTTTCAGCTCTCTCTAGACTCAGTGGAGAGTAAGGCAATGGTTTCGGGAGGTCAACTCCACAGTTACAGTCTTACCTGGACACCTGTGTGGAGTTACATTGCAAACCCCAGTGTCTGAAAGGGGATGTCTTTGTGCTCATAAGTGAGAAATCTCTTACAGAGCACGTGTACCCTTCATAAAGCTGTGAATATTTTTGTTTTCCAAATGTCTCAAGCTGCTTGAGGTTCCTGCATCTTCCAGTGCCCACACTGATTGACAGGGTACCCTGAAGCCCTCAGAATTATCAGTCTACCAGTCAAACACCTTTTCTGACAGCAAGTTAGGGCCTTTAGGTTAGTACCAGTTAAACCAAACCTGTGCTAAGAAGGGATATGCCTAACGCTTATGCTCCTTCTGGGCAGTACAAGGCATGCTCTAGTATCTGAGTTGTTGCACTGAACTTGGTATGGCTCACGTGTGTATATATGCCTTCCATCGGTGTTCACTGCAATGACCCTCAAAACAGTTACTGGGGTTGGGCTCACCTAACTCTAAGCATCTGGTTGTTTTGGTTCCCAACAGAGTCAGTGGAAATTAAAGTACAATTCATCTGATCATATAAAAGGTATCCACTTCACGATGGAATGAAGCAGTCCTGAATTGTTCTTCCTGTTCCTGCCCAGCTCCCTGCACTCTGTAGGACTATGGAAAGATCCTGTGGTGACTTGGCTGAGATGTATCTAGGCATAACCCATGCCTGATGCAGCGAATCCTACCCTTTGCTGTCTGCAACTTCAAGATCTGGAGAGCAAACTCTTCAATCAACATCAAAAACGCGAGATCACATTTCTGGGCTCATTTGATGACAGCACAGGGTAAATGTACCACTGGAAGTAGAACCAGTCCTGTTTTCTCTTTAATCTGACTGATCCAACCTAATTTCTACCTACGTTCCCCAACCCTGTCTTTTTTGTTAATAGCCTTCAGTGAGCCAAAAGAAAGTACAGGGCTCTGCCGTCACCACAAGCAGGAACTCTTTAATGTTCTAAGTAAAAGCATTGTGCTATTTATGTTTCACTAGTCTCTGAACAGGCCCCTTTCCCTAACACAGCAAGCTGTCCTGAAACTTTTCTAATGCAGATATATTGCTGCCTTGGCAATCAGCTGTTTTGTGTACTCAGAGTTCCCATTCACTCAGGGATAGAAATTGCCGGGAAGTTAAGCACACATGGAACAAAAGCTCTCAGATATAATGAGTGTAGCAACAGTAACATAATTATTTAACAACAACAACAACCAAAAAAAAAAAATCTTTTTTTTCTAAGCACTTTCAAGAGGATTGTAACGCTTTTCCTCCATGTAAGTACTAAATTTCTTTTCTGATCAGTAGGAGACTTTTTATTTTCCCCTTCTAGTTCCAACAATACAGTCTTAGTCTGTTGCCTTTTACCTGCGGTTACAAAATAAATATTGTAGGTGAATGTATGGTTTGCAAGCAAGTTGTTTTTGCAGGAGAAAACACTTTGTAGAGTCTCTCAGGACTTGGACAGCTTATCAGTTCATATGCTGCTGTTGTTTATCAACTGCTTCTAAAGCTCTGCAGGACACATTCCTGAAATAATTTTAGCTTCAGGTGCCTACAACCTGGAATATTTGGCCATGTCGTCATTCGTAAAATAAACATGTCTAGGAATGTTCTCCAGCACTAAGACCAACTGGCACAGAATAGCCCACGCCCAACTGTGGAACTAGTTTAGCCTCCAAAAAAGGATGACTGCATCCAAGTTGCCTGCAGGGAGTAGTCATGATGGGAGCTAACTCCTGACGCGTGCCCCTAAGTTGTTTGTGAAGGTACTAGTTGGTTCAGGTCAAAATAATGTTAGGGACTTTTCTAATAGTTAAATGTACAGACGATTGAGTTCTAGAGCCTAGCAGTTTTTCTTGGTGCTGTTTAATATTTACGGGTAGACATATAACTTTTATTACTGTCAGTGTCATTGTTTTCTTCTCAAAATCCATCCCTTTTACTGTCCACTAGCAAGGTGGTATGGAATCTAAACTCACAATTTGTGTTCACTTACAGACCTAGGTTTGTCCTGGATTTTTAATTTTTTTTTTCTTTTTAAAATCTTAACTGTAGTTTGGACACGGTTTTGGATAGTATTATGAGAGCCTCTCCAGTGAAGTCAACAATATTTCTGGCTCTGGTTGTTGTTGTTGTGGGGTTTTTTTGTTGTTTTATTTGAAGATCGCTTTTAGCACTTCTGATTCAAACTGGTGTAGGTTAAATCTGTATCAAGCCTCTGTGTTATCGTTTGTTTACATATGACTTATGTTTATTACTTTTAAAAGCATGAGATAACTTTCACTGTGGCTTAAACCAACGTCTCAGATCTTAATTTCAAGATCACGAGGCTTGCTCTCTCAAAAATCTTATCCATGAGTATTTTTACACCCTGAAGAAATCCAATACCCTGCTCTGGACATTTCACATTTTCTTCATGTCAGTGATTGAACTTTTTCTCAAGTTTAGTCTTTAGGCATGTGACTTTGGTGTTTTCCTTCAGGATACAACTTTATAATTGCTTTTTCCTGCCCTGAATCTCTCTGTTCAGCTGTCGTGAGGCTCCAGCAAGTGCAGTTGCTCTGTTTGCATTCTCCGCTCAGCATGATATCAGCAAGGCTATTACAGTGCTTGTAGGATAAATGTCGAAGATTGTCTGCCAAGGAGCAACGAAACGAAGTACTGTGTCTGTCTCTGGGCAGTTTTAAAGTCAAAATATTTGTGAGTACTTTTCAGGAGGGATATGCCAAATTCTTGGCAGAAGGGATAGTTTTTTTAAATTAATGCACCTGGAGATCAAAACAGGTGTTTCCATCTTGCTGGTATTAATTTATGAAGTTTTGAAACCAAAATGCTAATTAAGAAAATAACCGGTCCCTCAGTAGATTTTCTTGTTTTGTATACAAAGTAGTAGAGCCCAAGGCTCGGATCTTAAAAGGTATCTAGCTTCCTACATCTGACTCAACAGTACTGTGAGTCAGGAGCTGGAATACCCGTAAGGGCACGGAATGGAATATCTTTGCTTAAGCAGTATGAGGAAGAACGAGCTCAGGCATTACTGCAACATGAATATTTGTCATGGTTTAATGTCAGTAGACAGTCAAGCTCCATCCAGGCACTCACTCTCCCTGCAGTGGGATGGGGAAGAGAATCAGAAGAGTAAAAGGGAAAAAACTCGTGGGTCAAGTTTAATAGGCAAAGCAAAAGCTGTGCACACAAGCAAAGCAAAACAAGGAACTCATTCAGCACTCCCCATCAGCAGGCAGGTGTTCAGCCACATCCAGGAAAGCAGGGTTCCATCGCACGTAACAGTTACTTGGGGAAGACAAATGCCATAACTCCGAATGTCCCCCTTAATTGTCTTTCTCCCAGCTTTTGCTGCTGAACGCATCATACGTGGTATGGGATATAGTTTTGGCCAGTTGGGGTCAGCTGTCCCATCTGTCCAGAGGACCCCTCTCCCAACCTCTTGCCCATCCCCAGCCTGCTAGCTGGCAGAGTCAGCGTGAGAAGCAGAAAAACCCTTAATGCTGTGCAGGCACTGCTCAACAGTAGCTAAAACATCAACACGCCGTCAACACTGTTTTTATCACAAATACAAAACATTGCCCCATACGAGCTGCTGTGAAGAAAATTAACTCCATCCCAGACAAAACCAGTACAACCTTTCTTAATATTCTGCATAGGTAAAAGTTTGAATGCTCATCATGTATTCTATACATTCATGACAATGTAGGGACAAAAGGAATCACAAAGATAGTTTGAATTGGTTTTTAGCTCTGCCTACAGATCAAAGCAATCTAGTGTTACACAGTCTTCTCAATGCCACAATGTAATGGCCATCATCTAGGGGACAAATAAGAATGGGGAATATGACAGCTTCTTTCATTGCCTCTTAGAATAACCCTCTGGAAGTCTGAATCAAGAAGGCTCAAGAGAAAACCATGATAGATTTAAGCAGACAGAATTAGACAGCTCAGTGACGAATACATTGATATCTATGTAAGTCAGGCAAGTTAAGAGAAAAAATTATTCATATATAGACAGTGGTTTGACTTTTGAAGTGAGATCTAAGTCAAAACGTGAGCTTTTTTCAAGCAGTGATTCAGAGTTCCACTGTTTCTGTTAAACTCTGAATCTATAATTGCTACATTTTTGCCTGGACATTTTCAGAGTAGTGATTTTCAGTCTTTGGATTTTCAGACTGAAAATTTTTGGACCTCCATATAGTGAATTTAAACATAAATTACCTTCTCTTAATTAAAGGCGGTGCATCCTTCAAGACAGTTCTGAGATGTCGAAGAGTGAAACACATTGTTCCAGCTCATTGCCTCCTGGCACTTGTGGAATCAGGCTGTTAGTACAGGTGTGTTTTTATCTGATCTGTGCAACTGCGCAACTTGTAAAAGCAGTTCCAAAAGTAAGAGAATTTTTCAGGTGTGTTATACATTTTCCTCACAGTTCGTGGCATATTGGTCAATTTAGGTCACCCAGAGAGACAGGGGACCTGATAGCTTCTTTTCTCATCTTCTGGAAAAAGTCTTTGAGGGGTCTAAAATAGAAGTATGAGTTAAGAATATTTTTAAAGTACTTTAGCTTTTACTCAGGAGAGCAAAAGTCTTTTCTTTCTGGAACTCCCGTGGGAATGGTCTGACTTCGAGCTGCATTGAACTTAGTTTTGTCCCATCGCTGTATCAAAGCCTGAGAGAAGAGTAAGATGAGCGCTGGGCAAGCTGGATATCCTATTTTGCAATTTCATCATACACAGAACTAAATTAAGTAGTCAGTGGGACAAGGCACCCGACCTGAAACATATTGCAAGTGTTTTTCAGGATCAGAACATAATACAGATTTCTGGAATGCATCATTTGATTAAAGAGTGGAAAACAGCAGGCCAAAAAAAAAAAAAAAAAAAAAATTATCTTCCTCTTAAGACTCTGCATGTATTTTTTTACATTTAGGATTTATATTTGTGCAAATATTTATGTAGCTGCATTCTCTTTCCTCCTATAAGAGTAAATATGGGCAGTGTTACACTTTAAACCAATCACTGATATCTTCCCTGACAGAATAACTGCATATTTGAGAACGTTTTGTGCTGCAATTTTATTTTATCCTGTAGGTCTAAAATGAGCAGAGAATTAGGACCGATAGGAAGCTACCAATAAGAATCATCCTGTCATTTTGTCATTTCCTCTGCAGTTGCCATTGGTTCAGAACTTCAATGTGTATTTATTGTTTCCGGAAAGAGACAGTAAATTAAATTTATCTGTGAGAAGGTTTTGGAAGCAAAACTTCAAGGTTTGCTTTCAAGCTAGTTTCTCCATCTAGTGAGCTGAGGAAGAACATTTACAGTGCATGGTGCTTAACAGTGATGATAGAGAAATGCACTGAAGCAATACGGGGTTGACATTTCTATGAAATGTATTCCTATACATTTTTCCAGGTCAAGTTACCTGCTGTCAGCTCAAGGAAATAAGGAAAAAAGGGAGCTGTATTGTGACAAACGTGCCTTCTTACCTTGGCAATCAAGCTCTTTCAGTGATCAACACAAATGAGAAGCTGACTGTCTAAGCAGTCCATGTTGGATCATACAAATTGTCAGTAATTAGCACGATAATATTACCGTTAGGGTGTAAAATTGGACTAAATACTGCTTTGCTTAATTTTGCTATATTCATTCTGACCCACCTGATGAAACTTTCTACGATAAGTTAAATTTCAGCTGGAAATTAGTTTAAGACATCTCTGATTCTGTTCTCATGTGTTGCATGAACATCTAAAATAGACAAAGTCTTAGAAGTTCACCTCAAAAGCAGTTCTTGTGCAGAAAGAGCTTGGATAGTTTGAAATTCTGGAGTATCTGGGAAATAGATTAGATGACTTCTTAAGCTGTTTCTTCCATCTTACTTTCCAACTACCTATTAATGATTAATCATTTCTCCAAGACTCAAATTATTTTTGAGCAAATAATTTTTCTTTAATTTCTGCAAAAATTCTTGTCTTTTTCTCACATAATCCTATTGTTTTTAAAATTTGCTTCTAAGAACTGTTGTCTGACTTTATTTTTTTTTTTTTTCCAAAGAGTCCTCTCTACCTCCTTTGTCAGGTTTTTCTCCTGTTCCTATATTGCAGTTCATTTTGCATTGCCTATAGCGTTGCTGGCTGTGTAAATCCTGTCACGTTTTTGCTGGCTTCCTGGAGAGTAGCTAGTAGGAGAATGGAAAAGCACAGAAGTCAGAAGATAAGTTTGTGCAGGTATTTCTAAGAGCTTATCTTCATATTCTCCCTAACCAAATAAATTATTTTTTGGGAAAAAACTTTACTCACATCTACCATTAGAAAGGAGCTGGCTGACTCTGAGGAAGAATATTAACGTCTTTGCTCAGCTGCTGGAGTTTAGCTGCTGTTGTTATACAGGTGCACATTTACAGTTTGATGAGATAGGACCGGGAGAGTTGTCGAGGAAATTGAGGGAACAGAATAAAACTCTAAATGTTTCAATGAATGTGTTTTGCTTTTCCTCTCTTTAACCACCCATATGAGTCATATTTCAAAACGGTTACAACAAGGTTTATCTATTTCACCAGTTTCTGTCCTTGAGTTCTTTTTATGGCCAGTAAACTCCTTGGGTAAGATTTTCAACACCACTGCTTTAGAATTTAAATATGTATAAACCAACCAACCAATCAACCAACCAAAAACCCCCCAAAGCATGAAGGTACTCCAGAAACCTTGATTCCAGCTCTGAAGGAACAGGGGGTCAGAGGGAGGCGTTTCCCCTAACGTAAACACCGCAGAGGCCAGCTTTATAGCTTGTCTTCCCTTGTGTCTATGGAGAGACAGGTCACACCAGCACACCTAGCAGTGCTGTCTGCCTTCTGGGTTACTGGTGGTGTCTATTTGTAGGTGATTTAACACCCTGCCTGTGAGAACTGAAATAGCAGCAGCTCTTCTAACGATTTCACATGAACACGGTGTGATCAAAAGTTCTATTCATCATCCCTGAACTAGTCTGGGGCATGCCAAGGTTACAGTTTTGAATATTCTTTCCGTATATGTAGTTATGAATACTGGTGGATGTGAGTGAAAATACTACATCTGGAGACTTATATATTAGGATGAAGGGCAGATTAGATTGGTTTGGGAGTGAATGTACACACATTAGGGCCATCTAATGAATCAAGCAAGTGCAGGATGATGTTATTACAAGGGCTTGCTATAACATGGGTCTCATTTCATTCCCATAAAAGGCCAGTGTCCCCTCAGAACGACTCGGAGTTACCTCAGACATGAAGATGCTGGTGAAGGTAAAATACCGTAGACTCCTCTACAAAAAGTGAACCGCTGGCAGGGACACATGTGCTTCTATGCATTTGATTTTGGCTCCTCTGCTGAATTGCATTCTAGAAAGTTTTGCCTGTCTATTAACGGTAGGAGATGACCAGCCTTCTAGACTAGACACCTATCTGACTCACCTGAACTTGGGCAGTGGTGTAGTTCCCTCTCACTTGTGTAGCCATTATCTATCAACCCAGCAGAAAGACTGTAGAGCTCTTGGCACCACCGTGATTTTACAGCAGTTTAACTACGTGCAGTAATTATCCTGCTGTCAAAATGAAAGTCAACCCCTTTCCATGCTGAAGGCAGAATTTTAAGGTCTAGTGCAAAACAGCTCCAGGGAAGGAAGCCAGAAGGTACTGAACATCATCTGGGCAGCATGTCCTGGTCATCACCTCTCAGGCAGGCACAGACACTGTTGCTAATGATATTCACCAAATATTTGTGTAGCTTATCATGGAACCATTAGCACTGAAACTGGCTCTCTTCCATAAAGGACAAAGCAAGAGATGTGTTCAAAACCCACACAGAGACCTGTGGGCTTGTTCTGTGCTCATGTGAAAAGCACTCCAGGAGCACCCTGAGTCTGCGAAGCTCCAGGTGACAGCATCAGTGCCATTTTATCATCAGAGCTGCTGCCAATAGCGACTATATTCAGAAGTAAAATAGATCACTGTAAATCACAGAGACACCGTAACACTATTGCCCGAATTGCTGGCCATGTTTCTATTCACTGATTGCATTCAGGTTACAGAAATTCCCCTTGCAGCTGTCACTAGATAGATAGGATCCTTTGCATCTTGATACATACTGCTGTGTAACTCAGTCACTCCCTGTAAATGACTGCTGTGACTGTCTCTTAGCTGGGTGACTTGACAATGAAAACAGAAGAAAACCCCATTAGCACAACAAAGGATAATGCACAGTAAATGCTGAGTTATACAAGCGACCACCTTCCTCTTTGGTGTACCTCCACGGTGATGCTCTCTGAACGGCTGTGCATGTTCTGCAAAGCATGTTCAGGTGTGGGATGCAGTGGGCTCATTCAGTGGTTTTGCTTTTGAATTATTTGCATGTGAGTATGTTATCCCATCTTTTAGGCAAAAAACATGTTATATGAGTAAATCAGAAGAGTTGGTTTCTAACTTCTTGCAGGTATATAAATGTATGTGCAATGATAGCCCAGTTTTACCATATAGAGTGCCTGACCCGTGTAAACTGATGACTTCAGCAGTATTTTATTGTTTGACCATGGTTCGTGGGCTGCAAAGGGAACTCTCAGTTCACTTTAAATTGCTTTTCTTTCAGTGAAGGTAAATAAAAAGTCTTATAGCTGAGTATTCCTTCAAATGTGCCTGCTTTTTTCTTCTTAAGCACAGAGACAACTTCAAGCATTCATAGTCATACTCACCAAGAAGACTTCTGGCTTTGCAGTTTGTGGGCATCTGGCACAACTATCTTTGATTCTCAAGAATTCACACTCTGCAAGCGTTGCCTTCCCTCTCTGCTTTCCAGCCTGCTAAATCTCAAATGTGACTTGTACTCTAAGGAATAAAAAAATTACTAATGCAGAAAGTGTGAAGTGCTGTGGAATTATCCCTTCTAACCCATAAAGACTCATTCGGAATTTGTGGAAAGTTTTAATTCTCAGCAAAGTTCATCCACATATTGTCCCCTGACTCTTCTTGGCATGCTACAATGACAAAGACAGGTAGTTAAAGCATTGGCTTCTGGCTGCAAGCCCCTGGTGCTCAGGAGCATGGTTCAACCTGCCCAGAGTCATAGCCTGGTTGTGGAGCAGCAGCTAAAAGCCAAAGCAATCAAATAAAATTGCTTCCTGGTGTTCAGATTGCTGACAGCTGAGACAAAAATAGAGATAATGGTGCTGTACTTACCAAGTGATTAATTTGATGATTTGTCAGGTCTTTTCCAACTGTTACTTCAATAAAGCTAAGATAGCTTTGTTTGCTCGCTTATTCCTCTAAAGGTAAAAAAGTTTCCTACCAGCTAATTTGAGGAAAAAATTGCCACAAACAGAGGAGTTAGTTAACAAATAGTAATACTAGTCCACGACAAAACAGTCATTGACCAGGCTGCCCAGATTAATGTTCCTGGTTTAGCAAACCACTGAACGTGAATTGAACCAGCAATGTGAATCACTGTGAGGACTGAAACAACAAAGAGTAGCAGTCAGCATGCATCAGTCTCATGCAAGAGTGCCCACAAAACGATATTTAAATTTGATACCAGAAACAAAGAATTTAAACTTCCTATTAATGTAGAGAGGGGAAAAGTAACACAGTCAGCAGAGAATCAAATAAGACTTAGACAGTAGGTCAGATAGTGGGGGTACAATTGTTCAGCCGGTTGCAGAGAGACAGAGAATGATGCCAGTATTAAAAAGTTTGATAATTTCATACACAAAGATCGCAATTGTGCTTTTTGTTCCATGGTCAGCCTAATGGGAAGTGTTAGTGATTTGCTATAGAACTTAGATAGGTGTGTGGGGTTATTTTTCTCAGGTGAATTTAAACTTTGGGGGAAACTGTGAAGTTGATTTAAATAAAGCTTATGTATATTATCTTACAGAGTGGCATATCTCTGGAGTAAAGGATAGATTGCAACAAAGATAACCTGTCACCTTGCAAAAGCAACAGATGTTAACATGTATTCCAGAACAGCACTAATTGCATGTGAAATAGTATCTTCACATCTCAGCTTGAATTCTGAATTTTCAGGTGGCTTTTTGTCTGTGTTAGCATTCAGGATGAAAATCCAAATACCTGGGTGTTTTTAACTTAGCTGAAATTAGGCAGTCTTTTGGAGTCTCTGCAGTAAGGATATGTTGGTGTAGACAGAACAAAAGATGTTCATGTTGCTTCTAGGGTCTCTGAGAGGGCTTGGATGATGGGGGTCAAGGCAGCTGACTGTGGGCTGGGAGCAGTCATGGATTTGAAGCTGGTTTCTTGATAGATATTTGAAAATGTCCAGCAAAACAGAACCAAAATTTCCCTTCAAACTATTTTCTCAGTCTTGGATCATGCCTACGAGAAATTCTTTTCCAATTGTTTAGCAAACATCAAGAGGAACGTTAAGGCTCTAAACATTTTTATTGGAATGGATTAATGCTTTCCAAAGTTTCCAGACTAATTTTTTCCAGACTAGTTTTTTTTTTTTTTAAAAGTTTGTTGTAAGGAAGTTCGGTTTCCCATGTTAATGCAGTTCGCCCCATTACCCACAGCCAGGTACACTATGATTGTGAAGCACATTAGCATGCTGGGAACTATGAAGGATATTTAACTATCCCAGCCCCTGGACTACTGAATGCCATGGAGATACAAATCTACATCATTCTGAATGCTTTGGATCATCCTTGGAGTCATGAAGTTAGAAGTGATCTTGCTCAGTTATAGTGCCCTGCTGCAGTTCAGATCTTAAGCGCTGAAGGCAGGTATTAAGGCGAGGTCAGCTTTTACTGATGCAGAGGATTAGCTGCTCTTGCTTTGGAGATTTGACAGAAAACATTATTTCTGGGTGGTTGCACTGTATTTCTAGGTGTGTATTTTCTTAGAAAAGGCCCTTCCACTGAAAGTCTGTTACCTTTAGCCAAAAGTGTTTTCTCAGTCAGTAGCTGTGAACTTCCCAACACACTTGTTTCCTTCTGCCAGCTCAGATAATATTCTTCCTCAGGTTTAAGTAACTGTTAAAGACCTATGAATTGATCTTTTCCAGCCAACTCAATGAAAGGCATTGTCATATGTGATGAAGAAGTTTGCTAATGTTGGTGTTTGCCTCTGTGATGCTTCTCTATTTCTTCTGATGCATTCATTTAGATACTGCATGAGGATGGCCTGGGACTGGTGGTGAAGCTGGGACTTCAACCACAGTTCTCCAGGACCTCTTTGAGGAGGATTTCAACTCCTTCCATTCCTACACTGAATGCATTTTAAAGCATTTCCTGAGTCCACTGCCCCGTCTCTCGAGCAGTAATACACTATGGTCAAGAGTACTAAATGCTCTCAGAGAAGGCCAGGGTTGAGGGTGGATATTCTCAGTCCTGAATGCTGGCTCAAGCTCAATGTTTGTGAGTAGCTTTCATTGACTGGATCTGTTTGGGATCTGTTTGAGGACAGACTTAGCACAATGTGTCCAGATGTGTGTGTTTTTCTCTTGCTTTGGTTGTACAATAGAGTTTTGGAGAGGATGAGGGAATTCTGCTGAATGAGTTAGGGCTGTTACTCCAAGGCCACTTGACAAAAAGTGAAGTGTGTTCAGCTTGTTTAGGGCTAGCCCCTCTGTAGCAGATACATCCTGAAGGAAGTTTGTTCAGTCATCTCAACACAGAGCCAAAGACTGGGCTAAAAGATAAACTGTGTGGTCCAATGCTTCGCCTTGTTCCTATGACCCCTTTGCACAGCGTGCACAAGCACATTGTTTACGTGTCAGACACCTTGTGAAGTATCGGACTGGAAGTATGGCTTGAAGTGAGCTATTCTTTGGCTTGTAAAAGGGTTTCACATCAATGCATGAATGTTACAGCACATGCTAAAAAGTGTAAAGGCTCACTCAGCTTGTGAGGTTTATTTCCAGACTTAGAGAGGAAATCTCATACCTCCCACTTTGCACAAGCAAACAGATATTTGCAGATGGATGTTCTTTGGTATCATGACATCTTTTTACACATGGATGCATATCAGAAAGTGTACACGTGAATGCTTAAGGGAGGCTTTGGGATAATATTAATTTTAAAGGTCAAAGAAGGAAAGGACACATGGTGCGTGCTCCAACAGCAAGGCACCGCACAGTGTAAGGGTCTCCACTCTGAGGTGATGTGAGAGCCGTTCTGCCAAATGCAAAGAATTTGATCCAGAGTTGCTGAGAATAGAAATCTACCCATGAAATGCCTCCAAATAAAGGGTGAGACTACACATTTTATTAATTAATAGGTAATATACCAAAGCAGAACACAGAGGAGAGATAAACCACACATAGGGTTGCAGAGATTTTTCAGACAGTACAAAATAATTCCTGAAAGTAAGAACAGGGAAGCACTAAATAGATTTTCGATACATGTTCAAACCCCCAGATCTATAACAGACAGAACAATGTACACACAGCTTAACTATTGCTTAATTGCTACACAATAGAGTCATTTAGAAACTGTCATTTAAAGAACATTGTGGTCCAGAAACTAGAACGAACTAACTTTGAGAAACCATCTGTGAAGAAGTTATGCAAGAAGATTCTGACTACGCATGCTCAAGAAGAGGGTTCAACTAAAGGACATTCAAAAGCGACCCCTAAAGACCACTGAAGACCCTCAAAGAAGACCCCAACTGACAAATTACACACATGTTATGAATATGTGAATATTATAATTAGTTCTGGAAAACGATATGAGTATGCATGGTCTTTCTGAGAAATGTAATGCATATGTATACAGATACACTATACAAACAATGGCTATTCTGAACGGAGGTGGGCATGATTTGAGACACAGCGTCTCCATGCCCCCAGCACTGCAATAAAGAATGCTTGCTTTGTAAAACTCAAAACCCAAGTCTTAGAGAGTTTCTGCAATTACCGACTTTTACAGTATCAAAAGTAAGAACAGGGAAGCACCAAATAGATTTTCAGGGATAATGCATCGTCCCCATCACTAATGAGGTTTTTTTGAGAACAGTTTCACAAACAGCTGGTAGGGTGGATGTCATCTGAAAACCATATCCGTGTAACCATTCCTGCTTTTGGCAGGGGAGGAAACTAGTCTAGATGACCTCTTGAGATCTCTACCAGTCCTATTGTTCAGACCTGTAGGAGTTCTCTCATTACCACCCACCTTGTTATCAGCACTATAATCAAGTCATGACTCAAATTTATTGGTGTAGCTAATGCCTGTGAACAAAGCTGGCTGGTTGTGTAACAGCTGCTGAGTCATTTTTGTTTAGCACAGGTTCTTTACCTAAATTGACCCAGATACACTGCTGTAGAGAGGAATTGGTCACTCACCTGCTCTGGACTTACCCTGGAAGCAGCACAGGTCTGTGGAGCAGATCAGACATGAGTACCAAGTTGCCTTTTTTCCTCTGTCCCATAAAAACCCTATTACATCCTTTGCATTGTATCAAGTTGTTCTATGCCATGACACATTACAAACACAGAAACCTTATAATTATTTATTTGGATATTGCTTAACTCTAATAGCCTGAGATAGGAGAGAGCCCTTCTGTGCCGCAAGGCAGTGGAAACACTCATTACAGATGAGAGCTCCTGTTGCAAATGGGTGTCAGGATGCAGGGGGGAAATTTGCAGTGTCTAAATGCAATAACCTGTGGCAGGAAGCGATGCTGAGTTAATTACACAGGTTTGGTATTGCTCCAAGATTAGGAGGCTTAGGTATCTCTGCTGCCACAAATTAAACAAGAGGGTTAAACTAACCTGCCAGGTCCCATTATCCTGGACCCAGTATAGTCCTAAGTACAGGCTTTGGTTTTGACCAGTGCACGAGTTTAGATTTGCTTGAAGTAAAACTTAAGCAGATAAAATGGTTGAGGTAAAATGCTTTTGAAGAGTGAATTGTTAGCTCTTGTGGAGGAGATGTGCAGCTAGTGCCTTTGTAAACTCATTGGACTTCTGCCCTGAAGATTAGTTCTCATCATCTGCTACACCATGTGCATAGCAGAAGGAAAGCATTCTGCAAAACTGTGGAAATTACTTCCACTGCCATCAATAGGACTATTTGCGTCAGTAACTATTTGCAGGATTAGGTCTTTGGTGTCAGAGCAGAGACACCAAAATCCATCAGTTTGTCAAAGAGGTGGGGAGGACTAGATGCACTGGTGGGCTCTGACAACTCTGTTCTTGGTTGACAGCCTTTAATCTCATTTCTGATCATAAGAGGAAATACGGTAGAAGATTGAATGAAGAAACGGAACTGCTTTTCTTGAGAGACCTAAATATATGCAATGTTAGGATGGCAACAGATATAAAACATTTTACCAGCCCAGGTAATTAATATTGAGTTTGCTCTGCTCTGGAGGCAGCACAGCTTCCCATTTCTGAGTTATTTTACTGGATACGGTTATACATGGATAGTTAACAGTTGTAACCTGCCTCAGCTGGAGTGGGGATATTTCAGGATCCTCGTGGAGATTTTAAATAACCTTTTAGTGAGTGTTTTGCTTCATCTGTAACAGCTGGCTAGTGATTTATTTTCAATTACACCTTCGGAGTTTGAGGTTTATGGAAGTTGTGAACGCTTTCTTCTTGGGGGTCCTGAGCTATTTCAGCCACTTCTATTTTCTAAAACATTACATGGTTAACGTGATATACTCAGTGGCTCAGGAGTACAGATCAGTGCTGTGTGAATTCAATTCCATGTTGGCCAGCTGGCAATGTATTGTCTCTCCCAGCCCTGCATTTACACAGCTAACTGGCATCTGTCAGCAAAAGGGAGTTAGGAGCATGACGCAGACTCAGCGTAGTCTAGAGCTAAAGAAGTGAATGAGAAGAAAGGCTGCTACCTCCTCATTTACGTGATCTGAAAGGGTTTTGATCCATGTTTCAACCTTGAGGCTGGAATGGAAGATGAGGGGTTGTTCCTTCAAATGGACGAGGTTCTGTGGCTGTTCAGTAGTACAAAAGAAAAAAAAACTGTCTGTGCTTACTGGGATTTAAGTGTATGTGCTTGAGGATCTACCTGTGGAAGAGGAGGGAGAGTTCTATGAGTGCTCACATATTGCTCTGTTACAGAGCTGGGAGCTGGCTGGGTGTGCCCCCAGACATTGGAAGAGATTTTGGTGTCTGTAGCCTAAACAGAACAAAAAGCAGCTTTCCCTCCTTTTCCCATCTTGTGCTGCATGGAGTCTGCTAAAACTGGATAATCTCATGCAGCCCACCTAATTAATACAGCAGGTTCACTACAGCAATGTGGTGTAAGATGAGTGATTTTCTACACAGCCTGGAATTTAATGAGACTGAGACAAAGGAGGAAAGCCCGAGACTGAAATGACACATTTTTCTTCAAGTAAAGTGTTAATGTTACCAACAGCGTCAAGTTAGATATTGTTTTCCCAACTGTTCTATATTATAGAGCAACGGCTATGAAGTAAAGGAACAAAACCAGTCATTGCATGACATTTATATATATGCATTAATCATTCTCATACAGCATCATAGCATATTAATAATTCCGTGCTTAAAACCTGATGTTTGTATTGCAACATATATTCCGCTAGTGATAGAAATGTGCAAGTTTTAAAATTGAGCCATAATTTTAAGGCTTTGTGAGCAGTACCTCAAATTGGCACACGATGGCAGGATGATGACATTTTAAAGCAGATACCTTTGAGCGTTGTGGTGGTCGTAGCAACTAGTTCATAATGCAGTCTTTAAAGTATATTTTGCAGAGGAAAATATTTTTCATTTCTAAGTGCAAATGTTATTGCCTTTTATTTTTTTTTTAATTTTTTTTTTTAGTTAGCATTATAATCAGCTATATCATATAGGAGTGACTTTCCAAAGTATGATTGCAAAAAAAAAAACCAGTTAGGGATACTATACATGGAGATGGAGCTTCTAACACAAGCCTTTCAAATCATCCAATGCAAATCACTGAACGTTAGTTTTATGTTTTACTTTTTTTTTTTTTTGCCCTAGGTCCTTCTTTTCAGGAAGCCTTATTCTTGTTATATTACAGTGAACCTTTGCTTCTTCCCAGGAAATCGGAGTGCATGAGTTCCTCATCAGTGGAGAGGAGGTGGGGGAAATACTTTTCATTTGCTCCTGCTCCGAAAAGTCTTTGAGCTAAAAGTCTTTTTTGCACCCAAAAAGTCTTTGAGCTAAATATCAGTCAAAAGACAACAGTTTCATGCCAATTACATCCTCACTGAAAGTGGTGTAAGTTTCTTACAGCGAACATGAAAACAATTACCAACACCTAGAGAGGATTTTGTAGTTTTGAAATAACCATGCCGAATTAAATATGCAAAGTCTTTGGTGTTTCTGAGAATTCAGATAATGGCTAATTACTTTCAGAAATTAGTTCTTAAAACAGTCCAAGAAGTTGGTGCAAACCTTTATACTATTATATTTGGTTTTCCTCCATTCAAAGACCTATTTGGCAGAAAAATGATCCAGGTACTCTATTATCACAGCACAGACTCAAGAACGAACAGCACTTAATCTTGCCTTGGGCCAAAAGGCAGGGGCAGGTTCTTCAGTGAAACCCAGTGAAACTCTCTGCAATTATCCACACACACAATGGTGCAGGACTGAGATCTCACTCTGCAGAGGCTGAAATTATGGAGGAAGAATTGTTCTCAGTAACAAGGGATACATTTGCCAATGTGGGAGAAAAGAAGTTTTAAACAAGCTTGAAAACATTTGACTGGAAAATTAAGACTTAATGATGTTGGAATTTCTTGTGACCTCAGATTTCTGCAAACCCCACATTTCTAATATTTTCACTGGAGATGACTGGAAATCACTTAAGAACTGCCCTTCATGGTCTGGCTTTGCTGATTCTGCTCTTTCAGAATCCTGAAAATATCTACATTATCTCAGTGTTTTCAGGATGCTTTGGTTCACATTCAGTTTGAGAGGGAAAAAAAGGAAGGTTCTGAGTTAAGTTCTTGCTGATGTCCTCCCTTCTATCTCCCTTCGCCCAATTGCACTAGCCTTCCCATATAGGATTGTTATCTCAAGTATTTATGTAGAGGCAGATTGTCTTTTCCCACATTGTCACATTGTCACTATTTTTAACAAACCCACACATTTTCTGAAGATTATTTTTGAGATTAAAACATTGTGATTTTGGGTTAGCTCTCATCATGGCTTGGCTTCGTGGACGAAGATTTGGGAAGGGCTTTGCCCACGCTTATTGCAAGCGCGTTGATGGCTGAAAAGGCCGATGCGGGATAGGCAAGACCGGTTGCAAAGAGCACACCGGAGGGTCTCCTTGGGTGGTATAGTCGAGGCACGGTTCTTTCTGCGCTGTCTTTTCTCCTCGAGCCTGATTCTACGCGTGCTCTCAAAGGAGACAGCAGCGTTATGTATGGTGTGTCTCCAAATCTCCCGATTGGAGGCCAGGGTGGACCACTGATGGTGGTCAATATGGCCTAGGCTGAGGTGTTGTTTCAGGGAGTCCTTATATCTCCTCTTTGGAGCTCTTCTCTTGCGGCAGCCGGTGGCAAGTTCACCATAGAACACGATCTTAGGGAGGCGGTGATCCGCCATCCTGGAGACGTGCCCTGCCCAATGCAGCTGCGTTTTCAGCAACATGGCCTCAATACTGGTGACGTCTGCCTGTTCAAGGACGGCAACATTAGTCACGTAGTCAGTCCAGTGGATGTTTAGGATTGTGCGGAGGCAGCGCTGATGGAAGCGTTCGAGGAGTCGCAGATGGTGGCGGTAGATGACCCATGATTCAGACCCGTACAGAAGAGTAGGCAGTACCACGGCTCTGTAGACACTGATCTTTGTACTTTTCTTCAGGTGTTTATTGCACCAGACTCTTTTATGGAGTTTGCCGAAAGCTCTGTTTACCTTTCCTATTCTGTTGTCTATCTCTTTGTAGATTGTGGCATCTGAGGAGATGATGCTACCCAGATAGCTGAACTGCTGGACTGGCTGAAGCTCTGACTCACCAATGGTGATGCGGGGATGATGGTAATCATCTTGTGGTGCTTCTTGGTAGAGAACTACTGTCTTCTTCAAGCTGACTTCCAGCCCAAAAAGCTCAGCCGCCTCTGCAAAGCAGGATGTTAAGCGCTGCAGAGCTGCTTCTGTGTGGGCAACAAGGGCGGCATCGTCAGCAAAAAGCAGCTCGCGGACAAGGTGATTCAGGGTCTTGGTGTGGGCCTTCAGTCGCCTTAGGTTGAAAAGGCTCCCATCGGTACGATATCGGATATAAATGCCGTCTTGTTCGTCGAGGTCTGCCGTGGCCCTTTGGAGCATCATGCTGAAGAAAACTGTGAATAAAGTTGGGGCGAGAACGCAACCTTGTTTCACACCATTGGCTATTGGGAAGGGCTCAGAGAGTGCATCGCCATATCTGACTTGGCCGCGCTGCCCCTCACGTAACAGGATAATCATTTTGAGGAACTTGGGGGGACATCCTAATCGTTCCAAGATCTGCCACAGACCTTTTCTGCTCACAGTGTCAAAGGCTTTGGTGAGATCAACGAAAGTTACATAGAGACCCTTGTTCTGTTCCCTACACTTCTCTTGCAGTTGTCTGAGAACGAATACCATGTCTGTGGTACTTCTGTTGGCTCTGAAACCACACTGACTTTCAGGTAGAAGTTCTTCTGCGATAGCGGGTACCAATCTGTTCAATAGTATTCTTGTGAGAATTTTTCCAGGAATGGAGAGCAGAGTTATGCCTCGGTAGTTTGAGCAGTCTGACTTTACTCCTTTTTTCTTGTACAGGGTGATGATGATTGCATCACGGAGATCTGGTGGTAGTTCGCCTTGTTCCCAACAGCGCACAACTAGCTCGTGAAATTTAGCATGGAGCGTTTGGCCTCCATGTTTCCAGATTTCAGGCGGGATTCCGTCGACCCCAGCTGCCTTGCCGGTTTTCATCTGCTGTATGGCCTTAAGGGTCTCTCCCATAGTAGGGGCTATATCCAATTCATTTGTCACCGTTTGTTTTGGGATGAGCTGGATTCCTGAGTCTGGGACTACACGGTTGGCACTGAAGAGAGTTTGAAAGTGTTCAGACCATCGATTCAGGATGGAGGTTTTATCTGTGAGAAGCGTTTGGCCATCTGCGCTGAGTAGGGGGCTTTGAACTTGGTGTGTGGGTCCGTACACTGCTTTCAGAGCCTCACAGAATCCTCTGTGGTCACCCAAATCTGCGCATAGTTGAGTCTTTTCTGCTAGGTTGAGCCACCACTTGTTCTGGATGCCTCGAAGTTTCTGTTGGAGTTTACTGCATGCAAGACGAAAGGCTGCTTTTCTTACATGGCAAGATGGCTGAGCGAGGTGTGCTTGGTGAGCAGATCTCTTCTTTGCCAGCAATTCCTGGATCTCTGGATTGTTTTCATCAAACCAGTCTTTGTTTTTCTTTGTGGAGAACCCTAAGGATTCTTCGGAGGACTGCAGGATGCTATTTTGAATATGTTGCCAAAGCGCTTCAGGAGAAGAGTCTATGGGATGGTCTTCAAGCCTTGTTTGAAGGTTTGCCTGGAAGCTGTCTCTCACTGCAGCTGTTTGAAGATTGTTAACTTTGAGCCTCCTCCTCAGAATGCCGCCCCTCTTAGGTTTGGGCTTAAAGTGGAGGTTAAGTTTGCAGCGCACAAGGCGGTGGTCTGTTTGACATTCTGCACTAGGCATCACTCGGGTGTGACAGACATCGCGAACATTTCTCTGGCGCACTAAGATATAGTCAATGAGGTGCCAGTGTTTAGATCGAGGATGCATCCAGGTTGTCTTCAGGCTGTCTTTCTGCTGGAAGATAGTGTTGGTGATGGTAAGCTGCTGCTCAGCACAAAACTCTAGCAAGAGGCGACCGTTGTCATTGCAGTTTCCAACTCCATGCTTGCCTAGTACTCCTTTCCAGGCTTCAGAGTTCTTACCTACTCGGGCGTTGAAGTCACCAAGGATTATGATCTTATCATCTGCAGGAACCTTTTGAGTAAGGCGGCGCAGATCGGTGTAGAATTTGTCTTTTTCTGTAGGGTCAGCTTGGAGAGTTGGAGCATATATGCTGAAGAGAACAACATGTTGCTTGTTGTGTAGCGGGAGGCGTAAGGAGATAATGTGATCGGAATGACCTGTTGGCAAATTTTCAAGTTTAGAGGCGATGGAGTTTTTAATCATGAAGCCAACTCCGGAATGATGACTTTCGGTTTTGGGTTTACCTGACCAATACAGTGTGTAGCCGGCACCATGTTCTTTAAGGCTGCCTTCCTCATGAAGGCGAACTTCACTGAGAGCAGCAATGTCGATGTTGAGTCGTGACAGTTCGTGAGCAATTATAGCAGAATGGCGTTCAGGACGCCCACTGTCTGCTGTATCGAGCATGGTTCTGATGTTCCAACATGCGAGTGTCAATCTGGACACACCTTTGGAGACAGGTGTATGCCTTTGTCTCTTTGTCTTTGGTTGACCGCAACAGAAGATGCCTGTTGGCCGCGGCTAGCCAACCGGATTGGAAGGGGAGATGAGCTTTGGTTAGGCCACCTTTTCTAGGCCCCTCTCCATGTGGAGCAAGCAGTGCTCTCCTTGAAAAAGGCTGCTTGGTCATTCAGGATGCTGCCAAACGAGACTGTCATCTCCTGGGTCAGTCTCAAGTGACCAATGTCCTGAACCGCCTGCATGCAGGGTTGGGTCTGCAGCTTCCAGTGACATCTTTCCACCTGCCGTTTCGTCCCTTGCCTGTCGCTACAGGGCTTTGCAAACGTGAGTACACCCTTCAAGCCTGCACGGTGGATTTTTTAGGTGAGGCGCAGCGTGCGCGAGACTGGCCCCACCCTTTACACCTGAGGTTCATCTGCCAGGGCCTAGCGAGCTTGGACGGTGACAGCGAAGTCCTCAGGTCGTAGGTTTGGTTAGAGTATCCTTCTCTTAGATGGATGGCCTTACAGGGCTAAACGAGCTCCATCTGCCCGGGTTTGGAGTTAGAGTTGTCCTTCTCCTAGGATGGTTGCCCGAAGGCTAGTGAGCCCATCCTGCCCGTGGACACACTTTGTCTGGCCCTTCAGTTGAGACCTGTCAGGCTTGGGAGACCCTACCGGGGGCATATGCCACCACCAGCATAGCTCTCAACTTCACAAGGGCACGCAAGCTCTTTCCCCACGGCAAGGGGGTGCCCGTGAAAGAGGGGTTAGCTCTAAAAAGAGAAGAAAAGCCATCCAAAAAACCCCAGCCAGTGTGTTCAGAATGGCTGCAGTGGAGTGATGCGTCTTGCTTTTTAATCGAAATCTTCAACCCTGTGTATCCAAGCTGTAACAGCTTTAGAGTAAAGTTGTTCTGAGGGTTTGTTCTGAAGTTTACTACTCCAAGTTTTTATTTATTCAAACATAGATAAGCATAAGACATTTTTATTACTCAGTAATTTGTATCAACATCTGGGCATTTTCTGAAATGTTCTTGAAGAAGGCTGTTCTTATGTTGGGTCAACTGGAAGATATTCTCCTTTACTGTAGGGCTTTCAGTTAATTAAATTCAAAGGATCTGTTTGACTGGTAATGCCTCCAGATAAGAAAAAACCCTCCCGTTTTTCATTAATATGTGGGGAGAGACACTGTTAACTCACCCCCTGAGCTGTAGCCCCAATACACATTAAAACGTAGGAAGCATGGCCAGCCCAAAGGTTGACTTAACATTTTAGTGGGGGCATACCCATCTGTGATGAATACAGAATGGCTCTTCTGGTGCATTTATTATACAAAATGAATCATGTTTCTGAACTTTCAATGCAATGAAAATTTGTCTGGAATATTATGATCTGCATGCGATTTAATTAATGTAGGAAAAAAAAAGAGTGAGCCACAGCTGCAGTAGAAGGAGAGCTAAATTATCATTCCAGGAAATTGATTGTTCTTATGAGAGTCAGTAAGAAATTAAGAAATTTTGTTCTTCTTTTTTTATTATTTAATTGAGTTCCACTTTCTGACTGCAGCTTTGGTTCTGCTATCTGAAGAAAAAACCCTAGTGGCCACTTTCTGACTTTATTTGTACTAGTATAGAAATTCTGATGGAAAACTAAGTGAAAAACAGGTAGCAGGTGACCCAAGCATTTGAAACTGGTATCAGCCAGGAATCCCTAAGTGTCTGACAGTTCTGTATAAATCACAGCTGATAAATGGAGACATCTCAGCTTAATAACATACTGTTCCTGCTATGCATACTAACGGTCCACATTTTCTCACATGCATCTTCCATATATCCTTTTGTGAGACTCCCCAACAGGGGCTAAACTATATTTTAAGAGAAGATGGCTACCCAGTTTAAGAAAGGAAGCAGTAAAAACCACATTCTTTAAGGTGTTTAATAGTGTTCACTGTATCATCGGTAGGTATCTTTACTTTGGGAAAGCCAAATTCTTGAAAAACACTGAAACCAAGCAACTGTGATTGAAAATGATTTTCTGTCTCTGCCTTCAAGAGTTGGAATTTGAAAAAGGATCAGATTTCGTACTGAATGGAAGGAGTATGGACAATATCTACTGATCTCAGAAATTCAATAATTGTATTCCACTAGATCAGGTTGCTCAAAGCCCCATCCAACCTGGCCTTGAACACTTCCAGGGATTGTACATCCACAGCTTCTCTGGGCAACCTGTTCCAGTGTCTCACACCTTCACAGTAAAGAATTTCTTCCTAATATAGATGCTTTTTCAGTTCAAAGCCATTGCCCCTTGTCCTGTCACTATAGGCCTTGGTAAGAAGTCTTTCTCCATCTTTCTTGGAAGCTCCCTTTATATATTGAAAGGCCACAACAAGATGTCCCTGGAGCCTTCTCTTCTAAAGGCTGGACGACCCCAACTCTCTCAGCTTTTCTTCTAGGCGTGGTGTTCCATCCATCTGGTAATTTTTGTGGCCCTCCAACAGGTCAATGTCTTTCTTGTGCTGGGGCCCCAGAACTGAATGCAGTTCTCCAGGTGGAGTCTTACCAAAGCAGAACAGAGGGTCTGAATCACTTCCCTCAACCTGCTGGCCACACTTCTTTTGATGCAGCTCAGGGTATGACTGGCTTGCTGGGCTGCAATTACACATTGCCAGCTTACATCCAATTTTTCATCCACTACTATCTCCAAGTCCTTCTCCACAAGGCTGCTCTCAAAGATCATTCTAATTTTTCTCAGGTTTCTTGACATTCAGATTTTGCTTTGCTTTAGACATTCCACAGAAATACACTAATATTTACCATTAAAATAAATTTTATACATCTTTAAATCTTTCATAAAGGTAATTGATAACACAAAAGGCACCAGGATCAGGAAGAGAATTTGTACAGATTTTTATAGAACCGAGGATTTGAGACATTGGGTAGGTAGAAGAAAAAGGATTGATGGATCTAGATAAAGATGAAATGAGCTTGAATGCCTAAGGAGGGGAGAAAATTTGAAGATAAAAAATGTGATACAATCCAATTGAGCAGAAATAGAGAACATAAAATCATCAAAAGACTTCCCTTAAAAGAGACAGTAAAATGGAGATATATTTTATAGGCTGCTATATTGGATTAAAGGAGACCTAAAATGAAAATTTATGTGCAACAAAGGCATCAGACTGATAGGTTTCTCCTTTTCTTTTTCATGGCTGAGGTCTTCTAGCCTTTTTGCATTTGGTTGCTTGCAGAGTATGAAGTCTCAGAGGGTCACAGTCATCTTTGGCTTCTGTTGGTGAGAGGTACAGAGCAGACCCCATGGCACGTTGCTCCTGTTAGAATAAAACACCTTTCCCTCAGGAGGCGTAGGCGGAAAGCTAGACAAACTCCTTTTATCCAAGTACATGGTAGAAATACAAGAGCCAGAGTGTAGAGCATTATCTATCCAGTGGGCCAAATGCACCCTGGAGTCACTGAAGTAACTGGAGTTACACTGAAGATTTTAGCCAATATAAAGTTTGATGCAATTTTGATGCTTATCTTTTGTTTGTTATTTTGTGTTTGCCTTCAGCAAACTTCAGCTTTTCTCTCTCCACTTTTCTACAACTTCACTTGGTCTGATCATTTGAAACTTTAAAAAATAAAATTCCTTGCATCTAAATGATGCTTCAGGTATAAGTGTAAATAACATGGCCCTTTAGAAAGCCAAGCCCGTTGGGTAACCTGACCTGACTGGTTTACCCTCAGACAGTCAGATCTTCAGAGGGTAAATGTGACACGGACATCAATGTGCTAGTGCTGCTGCTGAGGAGACATCACAGGGAGAACCTGAGGGCAAGGCAAGAAAAAAGATACAGAAACGATTCCAAATCAGTTCCACCAATAATATGAGATTGTAAAGTATTTTCCTAACAAGAGTTTCCCTGCATCAGGAGCCAGCTTTGTGCAGGAGCTGATGGATCCAGCGCTCAGAAATTCATGTTTAAGGGCTCCCCTGGGGAGAGCAGTATGGCTAGCAAAATATAAAGAGCTTTTGCTTTCTAAGCCCATCCTATTAAAAGAGACAGTCCCTTTATATTGAAGGAAGCCTGGAATCTGGGCCAATGTAGTTGCAACCTTTCTGAGTTTACTTCTAAAATCTTTGTCCTGCCCTTTATTCTCTCCATTTAATTATTGTACCCATCTGTTGTGGTTTAAGCCCTCTCAGCTGGCACTAACCACCACAGAGCTGCTTGCTCCCTCCCCACCTCCAGTGGAATGGGGATGGGAAAATGCAACAAAAGGCTTGAAGGTCAAGATGAAAGACAAGGAGGGCACCGTCACCAATTACCGTCACAGGCAAAAGACAGTCTCAACTTGGGGAAACAAAACCAATATAATTTAAATAACATAACCACCATCAATTCACCAACTGAATCAAAGTAGGACAGTGATAAATACAACTGGATCCTAAATACAGTTTCTCCCCATCCCTCTCTTCCTCCCTGGCCCAGCTCTGCTACCTCCTTCCTCCCATGGGGAAGGGAATGGGGGTTGCAGTCAGTCGGTCCATTTCATGTTGTTTCTGCTGCTCCTTCCTCCTGAGGGGAAAACTCCTAACAGTCCTTCCCATGGGAGATAGTCCTCCATGAACTTCTCCTTTCAGCTTGGGTTTGTTCCTCAGGATGCAATCCTCTCAGCAATGGACTGCTCTGGTGCAGGCTTCCCTCAGTCATGGCCTTCTTTGGGAGCAGTCCTCTGCTCCACCGTGGGGTCCTCGACGGGCCAGAGATGGGACTCTGCTCCACCGTTACTGCGGGCTGCAGGGGCTCAGCCTGCCATCCCACTATGGGCCAAAGGGGAATGGCTGCTCCAGCCTGCCTCCTTCACTCCTTCCTCACTGACCTTGGTGTCTGCATGGTTGTCTCTCACATTCCACTCCTTTCCAAAACAAAACATCTCCCAAAACAAAGGAATTCACCCAACAGTTTTCCCCCTCTTAAACATTTTATCGCAGAAGTGCCAATTGGCTCAGTCTTGGACAGAGGCTGGTCTGACTTGGAGCTTGAGTAGTTTCTCAAGCTTCTTATAGGAGCCACACCAGTAGCCCTCCCCTGCTACTGAAATGCCACCAGACACAAACCCAACACACCATCTCTTTACCCTGGTTTCTAGCTTTGCACTTTGTTCCCGCCGGCAGTCTGCCCAGGTGCTCTATTGTCCACACCAGGTGCCTCTTTGGACGATCATCTGAAGCTTGATCATTGCAGGGATGCTCGATGCTTTTTTGAGCACTTCTGTCCTCATTGTTTCATAACCTCCTTTGTGTTGCTCAGTACTCCAGGAGTGCTGAGACAAAAAGGCTGGGACAGAGTATATCTCCGTCACTCTCTTTCTGGGAGATCATTTATTCCAGGAAACCTGTTCTGTTGGTCTCACCTGTCTTTGTTCAGTTCTTTAATATTAAGCATTTACCAACAGGGTGTATTGCAATTAACATTACTTATATGACATGATAATTTCTGCCCTAATTTTCTCTCATTTACATGTGGTGAGCTGTAAGCATGGTTTGTCTTCCAAACATTTTCCAAGCTTAAAGGCATGTGCTTTTGAAAGCCTTTGATGGATAAGTTTACCAGACTTTTGGAGAGATGTCAGTGCATAAATAAAATTTAAATTTTCGTAATATCTAGGGCTTAATTCCTGTCCATTCACTATGTTCTGCTGTAGCTCAGATTTGGGTTGGTGAGGATCTTGGAAAAGGTGTGGGTACTTAGAGAAACTGGTTCACAAAGTTGAAACCCTGGTGCAATTGTGATTTTTCTTTTTGCTTGCATTACATGGGCCAGCTTTCAGGTAGTGCAAATATGTTAGGACTCATATCTTGTCTGAGTTAGAAATTACGCCTCTGTTCTAAGTATGACATCCTTCACCTTGCTGTACAATAACCACACCTCCTAGAAAATATTCTTCAAGCAATTTAAAATTCAGTATTTCAAGTATATTTTCAAACATTTTCAAATCCTGAGGCTGGGGCAGTATTTGCCTTTCTGTTTTTAGGTGATACAAATTTTATCTTATCGTTTCCTCTACTTAATAAAGCACACATTGCCCTTCAAAAATCTCTCCCGCAAAGCTGAGATGGTGATGCTGTTTGTGCCACCCTTGGTCCCCAAAGTCATTACTGATCTAAGAAATGTGTTCAGCCCTGGCCTACGTGATGCTACTATTTCATCTGGAGACATCCTTCTCTCCAAGCCATATAAACCCAGAGCCCTGATGCTATCTATGCTCTCTTCAGCCTTCAGCTGGCTGTGTAACGCTTATAAGTGAAATGTGTTATGTGTGTTGTCTGTGAAACTAGTTTGTGTAGCAATTGGTCTCATTTCAGAAGCAGAGTGCTATATAAATATAAGTCATTATTGCTGTCATTAGCCGAGGACAAAAAAGGATGAAATAGTGCACATATATATTTTTAGTGCTGGTGTAACTGCAGCATTCTGTAAGCCTAGTTAAATATTATCTGTTTGGCACAATGGTTGCTATTTAGTTTTGTGCAAGAAGAAATGCAGATGGTTTATGCTTCTCTTAGTTACATTTTAATATAGTGCTATTAAACTAAGGGAAATTCAGATTGGAGGGAGTGAAATAATTTTTAAAAAGAGCAATGACATGGAATGAAAAGTGAAAATAACTCTGGTTACTTAGAGATACTACTTTCTTAAAGTAGCAAACAGCAGTAAAGCTGTACCTGCCTCTGACTTGTTCATCTGCTTCTACTGTTTTCACCATGAGATCCCAGAACTTGAAAGCATAAGAGAAACAGCTCATTAAAAAATCTGTGAAGTCCGTCAACTTCTACAATAGGATTATTCATCACCACATGTTTTCCCCATCTGGCTATAAATGGCCAAAATGCTGAGACCACCACCGTCTCGTTTGCAAATTGTTTCACAGTATAACCAGTCAGGCCATTGAGAAGATATGCCTGCAGTTCAATCCAAATTGTCTGCAATCATATTGCTTCCTTTCCCTTGTTATCCTGAGCAGTTCTTCCCCACCCATGTGTTTAACCTTTCTGAAATATTTGTGGATGGCAATCAGTTCCCTCTGAGTCACTGCTTAGCTAAGCTCTATGCATTTTGAGCTTCGTTCTTTTCCCATGTAAAACTTTGCAGACATTTAACCATTTTTCTTCACTTCCCTGTGAAATTCTCAACATTCAGTGAAGTCATTAGAAGAATTGCCACTGGCTAAGAATGGAAATCAATGGCAAGCCTTACACAGCTGGTCTCTTTAGTGGCCTGCGTGTGGCTGGAGCTACGCTCTGACGCTAGGGTTTTAGCTACGTAAAGAGGTGAAGTCCCAGCCCTGTTAAAAGCCAAAGCTCACGTTCTTACAGGCTGTAGTGTGGCCCAGTTTAATCACACAAGGTAGCAGAAACAGTGTACAGGAAACAACGTGTCTTCCAGACTTCCGTGGTAGAACCACCGTTCTATTAGGTTACTAGTCTGATGAACCGTGTGTGGCGTTCCATGTGAAATATCCTGTGGAATGGAAAGTTTTTAGAGCTTTTCCTTAGGAGAACTAACATGAAACAACATTTTCAAAAAATACTGTGCTCAGGGAATTGACTTTTGGCCAGAGAAGTCCAGAAACTCAGGCAGCTGGTCAGTACTTTCAACTCCTCCCAGCCCCGATAGTCTGGTGACCAAAAGGCTGTCCATCCTGAGAGCTGAGGAGCCTGGAAGGCAAGGTAGGTCATACCACCCTCCCTGGCTGCTTCCCATCAACAATTTTGTCAGGTCCTCATGGCGTATCAGTATGTACAGCCAGAAAATATCTGTAAGAAAGTATTTTTAACAAGCTGAACTTTAATTCTTCAGCTGTCTGCATAGTAAGCATACCCTTTACACGCAATTCTTCATTCCTCATTCCATTAAAGTGATTTCAGTCTGACAGGCCAAAATAACCCTTTCTCAAAAGAAACCTCTCCAAAACTTGTAATGTAACAAATAGATGTGTAAAATCACTTATTACCTTTCACTCCAAAAGTAATTTTGAGGGAAGAGTGCTGGAATGCCTAAGCAATAGGGCAGTGCAACTACTAAGATTTAAAAAAATAAGAATGAAATAGATAAGCTAAGTGGTTTGATATCTGGGGTTATTATTTGACAAGTTATTGAAGCTGTATAAGCAGAAAGAGAAAGTATGAAAAATTGAAATTACAATGCTGCCAAGACTGTGTGTCAGGTAAAGCAGCTGCGGGAAACTGCTGCAGGGCACTTTAAGACCATCCAGCCTGAATATGCTTGCAACAGATAAAGCACTTGGAGAAGTACAAATTGGCATATCTATTTAGCTGGCCTACATTCCACAACAGTCCTAGCTCTCATAAAAAGAGCTAATGCCTTTTATATTTCTGCTTTACTTTTGTTAAGCAACTTCAGTCAAGTTCTTGTTCCTAGTTTTGCTCAGAATTTCTCATAGATCTGGGATGAAAGTCCTGCCCATAACTGGCTGGGACTAAGGGTAATTGGTGTTACAGGAAGACAAGGGAAAGAGGGCAAGGTCCCAATGTCATGGGACCAACACTCAGAAACAAAAAGGGGGAAAAATATCCTAATTTTTTTCTTGGTCATGACTCAACACAATTGAATTTTTTTTTTTTTTTAGAGATATATAATGAACATAGAAGTGATAAAATATGGTAGCTGCAGCATACTATTTATGTAAGTATAG
This sequence comes from Bucorvus abyssinicus, assembly GCA_009769605.1. NCBI lineage: Eukaryota > Metazoa > Chordata > Aves > Bucerotiformes > Bucorvidae > Bucorvus > Bucorvus abyssinicus. The sequence goes on along the minus strand of CM020033.1, from coordinate 8,997,059 downwards.
ACTAATTTTCATACTTCTTTCCTTATGTAGCTCACAATATTCTGGCTCCCACCCTCCTCCATCATTCCAATTTAGAAACCTCTTAATTAGGGAGAGTAGTGGGAAAGATTTTGGAGTGTACTCAAGGGAGAGAACAGTCACTGCTAGGCCAAAGGACAAGGCTGGAGGATGTGGCTATGAAAAGCTGACTGGATCAGAAGGCGTGGAGTTATTTCAGTCATGTCATGGAGTTATTTCAGTGGGGGAAAAGCAATGGGAAAAGAGTCAAATGGAAAGGGAGGACCAGAAGAAGATCAAGGCTATAGGTGTCCTTGAGCCCCTGTAAAGGCTGCAGCATAAAAACTTCTTGTGCAGAGACCTTTCCAGACCATGTTTTATTGTCACTGGTTTTGAGTGGATGACTGCATGTTTTATAATACTTCAGTGATGTGGTGTCCATCTTGGCAAACCAATGAAAACTGATATTGACAGAGCTGTCAGAACCACCAGTAAATTATCTGCCCTAAAGTCTTCAAAGAACACTTTGTCCTAAAAAGCAGCTGTTTGAGGTGGAAGAAGAGTTAGGTGTTGCCTTCATTTGGGGATGGGAACAGAAACGGGGAGTGCTTTGTACATCTGGTGAGCACGGCACTTAAAAAATGCAGAAAGGTCAACACAGAAGTGTGTGCTTAAATTGTATTCGCTTTCAAAGAAATGTTTCCTAGATTGGAAGACCTCTCTGTGGGTGTGAATTCTCTCTCAGCAATGGTCTTCAGTGCAGCAGCCATCACCCGTATGAAGGGGTCTGGTTATGTAGAACAGTTATTGTGACAACGGTTAGGAAACAGAGGTCCTGCCTTTCTTTGAGTGCTGCTTTTGTAACTATCTGTAGAGACAGTTTTAGTCTGTTACTCTGCTTTTACTCCCTTCTCCTTCCTCCTTCATTGGGGCAAATGGCAATCTGGCAACCATGCTCTTGAGAACAGCAACTTAATTAGGCCCTGCTGGTTCAGTGAAAGTGGTAGGTCCTGTCAGAGCAGGTGTGTTATAGAATCACTGCTCCAAAAGCTGGCAGTGCTGCCAAAACTAGGAATGTGAGCACTTTGAGGGTATCCTGGTAGAAAATTACGTTACTGTTGGCTGCAGGCCAATCAGAGTTAGATATGAGCTGACTGGTCTTGGGCATATAGCGTCAGTTAGGGAGTCTGAGTCTTTCATTACTCCAGCTTCAAGTCTGCAGACCATATACCTACCTCTGAGTTCTTAAAGTACCCTTTGATACCTATGTTTTCACTTAAACTATTAAAAGAGTCTGGAGAGGAAGAACAGAGAGGCTAAACTTGTGCAAGGTACAAAAATACACACCCAATTCCCAAAATCTGGCAAGTTTTAGGAAGGGAAATAGAAGCCACATTGTTGTTTATTTGACTTTATTCTTCTCCCTGCATGTGAATTTTTAAATTTTCCTTTCTATGCTATAAGTGGGTGATGATACTGATCTAACTCCTACCCAAAAACTCATTTAAGCATTTTTCATCCTGTTTGCTTACCTAGCAGCTAGAAAAACAGGGATCCAGCTGTGAATGGACCTTAGCACGATACTCTAATTCAAATGATTTCTAATTAGAATATCAGTGAACGTTTTACCCTCAAGTTATCAAAGCCCTTTCCGAAGCATGGATACTTACTGCTCACAAACTCTGGACCTCTTTAAGCTATCGAATCCCACTGCTATGAAGTCACCTGACTGCTGGTGTATACACATCTCCCTAAGTCAGTTGAAATGGTATTCAGATTAGCAGGTCCTTCTATTTATACAACTAATGATGACAAATACATTAAGGAAACCCTAATTTCAGAAACAGATGTATTCCATTTCTTAAATTTCCTGCCTTTTTTCCTTTTCTAAATAGACTTGAAGTGCCTGAGGGTCTTACATAGGGCAAATTTGAAATTAGTTGTAAGATGTATATGTTTTTGAGATAACTGGTATAAAACTGCATGAATTTGTTTGTTTCCGTGTCCAAAACCAGCTTGCTTTTCCTTATATTTTAGGAACTTCCTAGTTACCAAAATCTGTCTATGCACTTTGAATAGTCTGAGCAATTTCTTTCTCTTTTCTGCATGTTCATAAAGATATTCAAGAAATCTCAGCAACTATGTATGGAGATAGTTCAGTGAAGCTGGCATTTAAAGTACTGAAAATTACAGAACAGCTACTAATGTAAAAAAAATTATAACTGTAATGAATGAAGAGCTGTGAATTAACATTTAGTAATTCAACAAGCTGGATTTTCTGTGTGAATGAGTATGAAAGGTGAAGGGAGTTATTTTTAAAAGCTTTTATTGTATGTCAGCAGAGTGTGTGTCAGAAAAATTATTTTGAGACTGCCTTAATATCACAGTTGCAGTAATTAGCCTTTAGGTATGTAGAAGGGTCCGAGAGTTATTTTCATTGGGCAAGTGTCCAGAGCTTCCTTTTTGCTGCCTCTAGACACATGCCATGAAGACAAGAGAAGGGAAGATCACGGCTCACTTGAACTATCTTAGGAACCACTCTGAATCTTGAAGTCCTTTAGTGAAAATTCTCAAAGCAAGGCTGCGATGTGCCACACAGTTTTAAGTGAGATAATCATGGGTAACTGTAGTAGAAAAATTGAGGGAAAGGGCAGAGACAAAATCTTATTCCTGAAGGCAGAAGTTATAGAGGCTTATAAAAATACAAGCTACCATGAGAAAAAAAAAAAAAAATTAAAAAAACCCTAAGCGAGTGAATTTGTATCTGCTAAATCCATGCTGATTGTGATAGCTTCAAGTTTTTCCTGGAGGACCTGGTCATTGGCAGAAGTATTTTGGTGAAGCAAAGGAAGTTTACCACCTTTTCAAACTTAGAAATATTAGAAGTTATCAGTTGGTGGTTCACTTAATCTCAGTGGAAAAGATAACCTATTATAGGTTATTATCGAAAATTAAAATCATCTTCCATCAAGGTGGGTGGGGGTGTGTTAATGTGGATATTTTCTTATCAGGGACTCAGTGAATTCTGCAAAAAAGAGTTTGTATGAAATATCCTCTCAGTTCAGCTGTTATCTTTGTAGCAATGACTCATTTTCTCTAAACTGAAAACCAATAGCATCCAACATATTTACTCTTTTTCAAAGTAAAAGCAGCATGCTGGCAGGATCACCACAGCTGTTTGCTTCCATTAAAGGCAAAAAAATGTAAATGGCTGCAAGTGTGCCATTTTTCTGTGCTGCCAGTGCCTAATTTGACGTATTTAATTTAAACCATTTCTGAAATAGGCTGTTTGTCTCTTACTGATAGCTTACAATTCCTGCCATCTATTTCCAATACCAATCGTCAGATTCATAGGGTTGCCTGTGATGCAACAGTGTGTTTAGAAATGTGACTTTCCTTGTCTATGCTAGGCAAAGAGACCTTTGCAAATTTGTGTTGGTGAGTTCATCCTAGAACACAACCTTCTGTCCTAGTTTAGGAATGGTCTTTCACGAGGGAAGGAGCAGCAGAAGGGAAACAGAGCCATAACTACCGCTCTGGTCTGGCCACTGAGGTGCTAAGGAACAACACCCTGTACCTGCCATTTAGAAGGTGTGGCATGCCTCCTTCAGATGCTCTTCAGAAAGGGACCTGTATCACCGGAACGACCCCAAAACTTCAACATTATCTGTGACACGGATCGATCTAAGAACACTCTAAAAGTAGTAGCCCTTGTTTGGGGATAGGAGGAATATTTGGACGATATGTATTTCTACTATTCTTTACTCCCTTTCTAGCATATCTTTTCCTTTTGGTTTGGTTTTGCTGTTGTTGTTGGTGGTGGTTTTTTGTTTGTTTGTTTTTTGGAAGAATTGAGAATTGACAAACCTAATTACCTCCCCTTCAGAAACCAAACCAAACCAAACTGAAGCCTCCTTACTCACCAGTAGCAGTGGAAGCAAGCACAGAGGAATAAATGTAGTCCCAGAGAACAGCTGAGAAAGAATTCCGTTCTATTTACTTCAGGAATTTTCAATAATATTTCAGCATCTTCTTGTGAGATATGAGACCGCAGGAAAGTTTCTGAAGAGCAGTGCGGCAATAAGTATGCTCCCAGAGGGAAATAGCTTTTCAAATCAGTTACAATGGCTGTTAATCTAGCTGTACATAAAATGGGTGACTATTTAAGAAGAAAGCTGGAAAGGAGATCTGTATCAGTAACAGCTGATCCTTTCACTGTTCTTGAAAACCATATTGGTAACTAAGAAGCTATACAAAATATCGAGGAACACTGCCAAAAATATGATAAAGAAATCCTTTTCTTCCATTGTTCTTGTTGGAGAAGCCATGAGAGAATAGATAAACTGTCATCAAGTGATCATTAGCTATGCAGAACGGAAGGAATAGCTGGCCGATGCATTTACAAAACACCTTAAAATAAGTGTACTAAATCTAACTGATTACAAGCATCCAGTATCTTGTGAAAACAAACGGGTGTATGCTAAGATGATAATGGAGAAAGAACTCAGCAGTAAATGGCCTATAAGAAAAGCTACACTACAGGCTCAGTGAGGAGATGGGAATTATTCAGAGGAACTGACTCAAGGTATTCTGCAGAGCTATAGGAACAAACACTGCCAATCTAGATCAGCCACGAAAATATGGATCTGTGGGGGGTGCTTAGAAACTGTGATTGTACTCTTTTATGGATAAAGGTCACCACTAAAGTTATGGGAGAGATAATTTTGAAAGACATTTCCTTTAAGGTATGGGAACAAAATTTGGGGCCTCCCTTAATTCTTATCATAAACTGGGTACCAAGAATGGAAATTTAACCTGACATGTTTTGAAAGTGATCCTATTTATAGGTCAGTAATTAAAGGATTTAAAAATCTAAGTCCCAAATGCTCAAAGGTATGGAGCTAGATACATAAACAGCCTTGAGGATGTTGATTCTATTGTTGATTCTACATAAGCTCATGTAAGCTTCTCTAAAATGTATATATGGCATACATGTTCTTTATATTATTTTTAACCAAAAGAACATTTTCTTCCATAACAAAGTCCTTCAGAGCTCTCATTTCAAGATTAATTTCATCCTTCAACTTTAATCTATAAGGTTGTGAAAGAAAAAAGGGTTGGTGATATCAGTATTCCTTAAGCAAGGATTGTAATTTCATTCTCGTCCTGTTGTTGTGTGGCTGTTTTTTTATCTACTTATCAAGTAAAATATCAGATCACTCGGCGCAAAATTAATGCATGAAAGAGGTCAGCCTCCTAGAGAGAATGTCAGAAAGCTATGGACTTTAGAAATTGGAGGATTATTAAGGGTATGAATGATCTTAATTGAGCAGATCATAGCAGTTACTGGGCTGGATTCATTACAGTCAGAATCTCTTCTGTGAACTGAAGGTATTTCTCAATGACTTCATATTCATTGAGGCAGTTGCCATGCATTTCCACTGAAGACAACCCGTGGCTGTGTGGGTGGCAGAGCAATATACACAGCTCACATGAACCCTTGTGATGTTCCCGTGTTTGCCTTATTGAGCTCACTCAAGAGACTCTTCATTTACAGGTAGAACTTTAGTTTCCGTGTTAATGTAATTCCAGCCCCCAGTGTCAATGTATTTTAATGTAACTCTAAGGTCTAAAGCTTTGCCAGACTATGTGTGGGCAAAAGAGATGGAGTGTTTGTGAATGAGAGCAAAGGAGCACACTCATCCAAAATTATTCTGACACTATCACACTGAAATAATCTTTTGTGTACTTTGAGAATAAAAATTTAGTCCCTCCCAAAGGACAGAATCTTTCATGCAAAGTAAAGACAATTCTGCACAGAAATCACAATAAATACATTGCAGACTTCACATTCATACTAAATACTAAGAAAATGCCAATAATGCAGCCAGATCTAGAGGAGTCCAGAAGGAATACGGTTTTCTTTAATGATTATAGCCGAAGTAGTCAACGTTTTGGCTCTAGGCTAAATCTTTCCATTCCCAGGCAAAATATTTTTTTCTATCAGCAAATACTTTTAGTCTTCGACCTTCACATTAGCTGCTCTTCCACCTTCTGTCTTAACACACACAAGCTGTCCCTTGCGCCTCTGGTGTTTCCTTGCAGTAGTCCTTTTTATTCTGTCGAATGTGTGGAAAATACGTTTGAAAAAGGATACGGCTTTCACAATTATAGACTGAAATCATACGGATACATGTGCGTGCATTTATGGAAGTGTGATAGAGGTGAAATCAGTATTGAGATCTCTCTGACTCTCGTTTGTCCTGCTTGACAGTTACTCAGATATCCCTCATACTGGAAGGCACGAAGAGATGACAAGATGTTGCATTTCAGTGCTTCTTGTCTCTGACCTAGGGACCCATTTTGACATAAAAGATTACACTTCAAGGTGAGATAAAAGAAGTGACCCAAACCAGCCAAAGCGGTTTGAGGAATTCAGTCTGTTAATGACAGTTTAAAGCTGCTGTTCTCTTTCACGGGCACCCCCTTGCCGTGGGGAAAGAGCTTGCGTGCCCTTGTGAAGTTGAGAGCTATGCTGGTGGTGGCATATGCCTCCGGTAGGGTCTCCCAAGCCAGACAGGTCTCAACTGAAGGGTCAGACAAAGTGTGTCCACGGGCAGGATGGGCTCGCTAGCCTTCGGGCAACCATCCTAGGAGAAGGACAACTCTAACTCCAAACCCAGGCAGATGGAGCTCGTTTAGCCCTGTAAGGCCATCCATCTAAGAGAAGGATACTCTAACCAAACCTACGACCCGAGGACTTCGCTGTCACCGTCCAAGCTCGCTAGGCCCTGGCAGATGAACCTCAGGTGTAAAGGGTGGGGCCAGTCTCGCGCACACTGCGCCTCACCTAAAAAAATCCACCGCGCAGGCTTGAAGGGTGTACTCACATTTAAAGCCCTTCCCAAATCTTCGTCTGCGAAGCCAAGCCATGAAAGCTGCTGTTAGTGCTCAAAATATTTTCTTTCAGCTGCTAGTTGAGGTGGCGCTAGTTGCTCCCCCAGCAAAGCCCAAGGCCTGTCCCATGCTGCTGCCACCCCCCCAGAGCCAGGCAGCCGTCATGGCCGCTGCAGCCCCAGCTGCTGCTTCTGCAGTGTCTGCTGCCACACTGATTGGTGGTCATGGATGAACCACCCAGTTACAAGCCAGGTGGCATGAGAGCTGGTGCTGTCAGCCAATCGGAGCAGAGGGAGCCCTGGGCTGGGTGAGGCACTGCGCTGGCAGCGGCAGGGCCAGGCCAGGGGCTGACAGAGGCCTCCGGTGAGCGCTGGCCTTGCTCCCTGCTGTGGGATGGCGGTGCTGGCCCGGGCAGGGGAGGGTGGCCTCTCCGACCAGCTGTAGAAAGAAAAATCTTTCTTTTCCAGATGGGACGTTCTGAAATTTACGTACATTTCTTTCATTTTTCATTAAGCAGCCTCATCTAGTGGAAGGTGTCCTTGCCCATGGCCGGGAGGTTGGAACTAGGTGGTCTTTAAGGTTCCTTCCAACCCAAACCATTCCATGATTCTGTGGTTCCATAAAAATTGTAAAAATCTATGTAGCATTGTTGTCTCATTTAACAGCCAATACTTCTGTGAGGATTACTGGAAGTTGTATTTCTTTTTAATAAATTAACTGGGGTAATTCCTGCACCTGTAAAGGAGCAATCCTAAAGTAAGAGTGGTAATTTAAGAATGCTTACAATAAGATATAAAATGAATTATGCAGTTTAATTCAGATGGCAGAATCTGGCAGCATGGTTCTTGTTTTCAATTATTATACAATTAATCCAGTTCCTAAATTGTCTACGTTTAAATTTTCATAGTTATATGTATCAGGCACCTTATTTCATTGCTTCCATGCTATGTCATTGCAAATCACTGTTTCTGTACTTTGATAATATTTTGAGACAGCAGTTTCAAAATCATCCTTGAGTGATGGTTATGAACTCACACTTTACTGTTAATTACTTATTTTTCCAGTGAGTAGAAAGACCGGCATGAATTTACCCAGACTTTAGTAATGCATATGCAGGTGTAAAACATGAACCTGTGCACGCTCTGGTTGGTGTTGCTATTTGTGTAGTTCCAGGTGTTCAGAAAAATTTCTAGTTTTGCAAAATCCTGCCCTCAGGAGTTTATTCCCTCTAGAGAACAAGCATGTTAGTGATAAACTTTATATGGCCTTAGTTGTTTCATTAATGGATTAAAATATTTGTACACTATTGCTGTACGGCATAGCAAATTGTCTGTGTTGTCATAGACCTTATCCCATTCATAGCCCACTCAATATTTTTAAAAGACTGCGCAATTAACAGAAAACCTGGGAAGTGTTAACTCATGAGAAGGATATTATGCTCTGTCTTTCTGTCAGCTAGGCAGACAATTAACTGACTCAGTTTGATACAAGTGGGAGATGAATAAAGAGGGAAAAAAGAACCCCAACAAAGATGGAGAAAAACTTCACGTGAGGATTTGGTTTTTGAATGATGGAAGAGCTGCAAAGTAGGTCATCTCAACTCAGACTGATATTGAGTGTAGTTTTTAGGCTTTCGTATGTGTGATAAGCACCAAACAATCAAAAACCTGGAAATCCTGTCAGAACAGAAGAAATAGCTTACAAAGATGACAGTGTGCTAAGCTGGGGCACTCTAGGCATCAGAAGAATATTGAAGTTAGAAATAGTTGTATGAAAGCAAGAGGTATCTATGTCCAATATTTATATATGTATGCCTTCCATTTTCATATGATTGAACAAAAATGGGGATTGTGTAAGCAGAGCTGCATAGAAGTAGTTCTTATTATTGATGTAAAAATATGTTTGTGACCTCTCCATGATTTAAAAAAGAAAGGCTGCAAGGCAAAAGTATTAGTTTAAATTATTTTATAGGAGAAAGACAAAAATGTGTTTAAAATGCAAGTAAAGCTGTACACTTTGAATGGGAATCATGTTACTTAACTTCTGGGGAATGTGAACAAAGGCACAATGCCATTGGATGCCCTAGCACACCCAGGACACCTGCACAGCTTTGGAAATGGTATGCAGGACTTATGGGAGGTCTTCACACTACTGAGGGGATAGTTGGAAGCCAAATGGCATACCTGGTAGTGTCAAATGTGCTGGTAGACATCCCTGCTGAGATAGCTGGAACCCTCCTTTGACACCTAGGAGTTAGATGTCTTGGTTTGACCCAGTAACCCTTAGGCTCCCTTCAGGGTCAATAGGGAGAAATTGAGATCTCTGAGGTCAGCTTTCCTAATCCTAAAATAGTTCAGAAATATTTCCATCTGAAGCTCCCTGTTTGTCTCCACTGATGATAAGATTTCTTAAGTGAAAAATCTTTCTAACTCAGACAGACAGAGTTCAATTAATTTCCCTGCACTGCATCTGAGCTCCCAAGGCCCTGTCAATGCCCAACCGGTGCCCAGCTACTATCCTAGAAGGGTCCTTCCCTTGGTCCTGCCAGCCAGGCCCATGAAGTAGCCTTAGCCCTGTGGCAAGAGGCCAGGCAGGAAAGCCTGGCTCACCTGAAGGGTCTCTAGTTGCTTGTGCATCAACAGCTGAACAAAACCTGTGGTACGTACCTTAGGGTGAGTAGAATCGCTCCTTAGGCTCTATTGACTGCACTGACTAGATGTCCACCGACTTTAATAGTAGCTAACACCTAGCTCTCATGTAAATACTGACATGTGGTTATATGTAAGAGATCTGAATCTTACCTCTAACTTTAAACATTTAATTTAAGTGAAATTTATCCTGGTCTTAAGAGCTTCTTTTAATAAAGAGAGCTACTCTATAGCCCTAACTCCTCACTCCCAACACAGTTTCTGCCCCTGCTCAAAAGAGAGATGGTCCAGACTGGAAGGTCTTGCTCTTTGATGCCCAAAATGACCCTGGGCTTCAAAATGGCACCTTCTCTAGTATGCTTTATTTGTACTGCGTTATATACGTACTGAGTGCCTCTAAGATTGAATAAAGAAATGGAAGATTTTGTTTCACTGTAGTTAGTTATTTTGCTGTTCAACCGCTCTGTGCTTTAAAAATGAGTAAGTATTGTTCCTGCAAGTATCTTGTGGTAAGACCAAATTATCTTTTCCCCATGAGAGCACCTGTGACAGGATCAGAGGCCCAGGCTTCCACTAGCTCTTCTAGAATTACTGTCACATTGTTTCCCTAGAAGGACAATGGACTATAAGTCTAGAGGTCAAGTAAGTCGTACCACCCTTCACTGATTCTGAGGTCCAGGACACGAGTACTGAAAATACTCATGTTTTGCCATGGTTCATCTTCAGGAGCAGAATTCTGCTTATGGCTGGAGAAAAAACAAAGGCAAACTGACAATCTGACCAGATCATCTTCTCACCAAAAGATACAGAACATACTGAGGTACAGTTACTCAATTTCCTTCCACTTCCACCAAAATATGATTATTCCACTTAAAACAGTGGAAAGGGTATTTAGGATCAAATTTGCTTTATTTTAAAAATCAAACTTTTTAGGCCTTTGTGCAAGCTGAGGAATATAATACGGTAAATAAATTACATATTAGACAAATAAATAACAAATTAAAATAAAAATCATAAGCAGAGTAGTACTAGGCTACAAAAGTTAGTCCAGTATTGTCCTAATACTGTGTTGAACAAATGTGTCTGCATCACTGAGCCAGTTCACTGTTTTAGTTCATCAGCGTTATGGTCCTGAGAACCTCACTTTAACTCCACGCTATTTGTTTTGCAGTGTTTTATGCACTGAAATGGGGAGAACATATAACACTCTAATTCGCTCTTAGTACAGTATAGCTAACATGAATCTTAAAAGTCAAAATTGCAGCTGCAATGGCAACCACCTGCTCTCCTACAAACTCTCAGAAATATCAAGTGACATTCTACAGAAAGTTTGGCTTATGTGATTAGGAGAAGCTGTGATAGGAGCTCTGCTGGCAATGGTAGAAACAGAATCTACCTCTTTTTTATGACGGCAGTTGTATAAATCACTGATATTCAGGACGCTCAGGGTAGAAGGAAAATGTAACCTCCTGCTACACATCCATGATGTCACCAGACATGTGCCTGCCCTATGACCGAAACATTCATTGCTGAACTGTGAACATTTCCTCCCATATGGTTAGGTGTATCCCCCTTCAAGCGCTTCCCGAGCCTTTTGCTAGAGAAAGCAGCACAGAGCAAATGGGTCAAAATGGTCAATGCACTGTGATGGCAGGGCATTTGGGTTTGACTTATTGGCCATTTACTTTGGATTTGACTGGCTTTGACCTACTGGCCATTCTTTGGCCATCTCTGGTCTAATCTACATCTACAAAGCTATCACAGCTCTTTAGTTCTCACCCTTTATTTAGTAGAGGTTTATAAAGTTTATCACAAATGAATACTCATTTATTCCAGACCCCTCATTTAGGACGCGAGTGTATGGAGCTGCATAGGAACGCTGTCTTGCTTAATGCCGCGATACATGAAGAAGGTGAAACAGAATACAATTCCAAAGGTAACTTTTAACTCAGGTGACTCCAAATGTTTTTGTTTGTTTCCTTATTGTCTTTATCTCTTTTGCAGAATCCTAGGTGCAAGTGAGGCAGAATATACACACACTATCTTTTCAGTGGCTGCACTACCTGTTTCACTGTGTTACCTTTGCAGTCTCAGCTGTGGAAGGCACCCGTAAGCTTTCTCAGGGAAACTATGGCCAGGACTGAGTAAGTTACTAGAACTCTACTTTCAGAACAACATGTTTATATATTCATTGCCCCAGTGGCACAAACCAAAGGACAGAATTATATATACCAAAGGATAGACCAAAGGATAAAATCAAAGTAATCATCTAAAGAACTGTGAATATCAGACCTGATTTTTCAGTTTCAACTTGTTCTGGTGGGGAAAAGAGACTGTGAAGCTCATAGTTGACTCAGTATAATATGAGATTCTGTTCCACCCAACAGTCCTTAGCAGTCAAGAGCACTTGCAGGTAAATGTTTTTCTCTGGTACACATCACAGTCCCTCGGGCACAACACAGAGTTGCTCAGTGGGAATGATGCATGGCATGTCTGGTTGGCTTGTGGAAGCTGAGAAGTGATGAAATGTATTTAGAACAGATGGTGTCTCTGGAAACTGCCAGCGCGTAACACATCTCTACCGACCGTGCTGAGATTTTGAAAAATCTTCTCATTTGGTCAAATTTGGGTGGATTTTTACGGGGTTAAAAAAAGGCACATCCTTGACACCAGAAGGACTCTTGACAAATGTCAAGTAAGTGCTTCAACATACAGAGAAGCTTGATCTCTTCAGTAAATGGTCATGAATTTCAAAAACCTTGTAACATAAGCGTAACCTATTTCCTCTAGCTATAGCAGTGGTTCGATCCTGTCAATGAAAACTTTCCCAACAAAATCCAGCTTGAATCAGGACAATATGAAACTTTTGAATCTGAACAGTTAAAATTTGACAGGCTTATAATGCGAAGAAAAATAGGTGAAAAAATAACATGCCTAAGTATAGGATTTGCTATCAGAAGCATGTGTAAAAGTATTTAATAACATTTTTTAAAACGTGCAGTTGTATAGTTTGTTTTATTAGGAAAACCAATACATTTCAACATCTGAGAAAACATTTAAAAGATCAGAAAACAGCTGCTGAGATTATGTGTGGGATGGCAAATTAAAGCTGGGTTTATTACTGTTGGATTCCATTCTTCAGCCAATTACTTCAATTATGAGTGAAGTGAGATCTGTGTCCAGTAGCCACAAAAAAAAAAAAACCAACCCCCTCCCCCCCAAAACCCAAACCACCCCAAAAAAAACCAAAACAATGGCTGAGGCTCAAACTTCCAGTATCCTTGGAACAAAGTATCTACAAGGGCAAATAATAAAAAAGTGTTCATATTAAAAAAACCAGAAAGGTGACTTTCAGCTCATTTTTAGAGTTCTTTATTGTTCTCCACTTAGGATGTTATTAGGTTAATCTTGGATAACTCTTTGGAATTTTAAACAAATTTTATTCAAAAGTAAGCAAGAATAATTTCTGATAGTAAGTATCAAATCAAGAAAATAAACTAATGATTTGATTTAATTAAGAAGCAATATGTCTGTCCACACCACCTGCAGAGCATGTTGTTTTCTAACTGAAATGTCTCTGTCTCTTTATGTTTTCAAGTTTTTCCTTTTGTTGGCTGTTCATTACATGACCCCTGGCAGTAACGTATTTAATAGTATTATTTCCATCTGTCCACTTGGCTCAGTTTTGTAGTAACATGTTGGAGTTTGGGAATTTTTTTGGCCACAATTTAAATAATGACCTAATTGTTCATTCTTTCTTCAAAATACTCTGTGGCTTTGCACCTTAATCTGCTCTGTGAAATGGAGTTCTGACACAAAACCAGAATATTAACTTTTGGGGATAATCATATTATTTCTACCACACTTTTCTAGATGTGCAGTTCTTCAGGGAAGAATATGAGGGGCAATATAAGGTGTTTTTTTTCTCTCTGAAGACAAGTAATCTTTTTAAAGAACAGACAAGTTGCCATACAAGACGATGTATTTGCTGTAACGGGAAATTAATCTGGTGGTGTCCCTTGAAGAATGGTCAGTCATAGATGCTTCAAAGGAATATATACAAGCTTTGCCATAAACAGAGGTAATAAAGTCTGCTTCATCCTGATCTAGAACAGTTTGGTTTAAGACCTGCATCTAGAAGGTTAATATTTATTCCAGAAGTGCATTGGCATGAGCTATTAAAACTCTGTCTCTTAGCAATACAAAATATTCATGCTCTGTCATGGCTTAGGGCTGGGCTGGTCACTAGATGAATGACAGACGGTATTAATCTCCCTCCCCTCCCAAAAGGGGAAGAAAAATGGGATAAGGGAGAGAGACTTATGGATTGGAAAAGAAAACTAAAACTGCTTTAATGAAAACAATAACAATAAAATGAAATATATACTAATATACACAAAACCAATACCGACCCATTCCCCCTGATGACAGTCCTGTCACTGTCACGTCTGATGCTGAGGGCAGACACTGGGGAAGTCCCAGGCTGGACTCAGCAGCAGATGGGAACCAGATGCAGGAGCTGGATTCTGGAACTGGATTGAGGAATGCACGGATTGGGATTGAAGGCAGAACAGACAGAGTCCTCCTCGGATGCCAGCCATTGAAGAAGAGAGCTTGGCCCTTGTGACCCCTCAGCTTTATACCCAATATGACGTCTGTGGGATGGAACACCTTGTTGGGCAGTGTAGGGTCACCTGTCCTGTCCGCTCCTCCCCGCAGGAGCAGCCTCTACCTTACTGCACCCCCACTGTGGCACACAGGATTGAGCAGTGACCTTGGTCTGCACAGGAGCCAGTATCAGCCAGAGCCTTTCTGACACCAGTCCCTGGCAGTAACTGTGAACATCCAGCGTTATCACTGCTGGGAGCAGACACTGTCTGCAAAAACACGCCGTTAACTTCAGAAAGTGCCGTGACTTAGAAGAGACTGAGCTGGAAAGTGAAATCACTGAACAGAATGAGTTCAATTCTAACTCAAACCAGGACAAACTCCTTCCAAAGTCAATTCAATTTATGTCTTGAGCACTTCTTTCAGGTACAAGTTTCGTGGGTTATGCACTTAACTGTAGGTAAAAGTATTTCCTCGTACCAGTTTTGATTTTGCCACAGTGGACGGTGTTTTCCAAACGCACGAAAAAGAGCTCACATCCTGAGCTAATGTAAGAGATGTAAGACATTGCAGACTTCTCTTCGATGAGAATAAGTGAATCACTTTGGAAACGTTGCAGTTATGTAGAAGGTGTGAGGGACAGGAAGGGGCCAATAAACAGACTCAGAAAATGCAAAATTAATGATTATACTGGAAAACATTAGAAACATGAAGAGTGTCCTACTGTCTGAGGTGAGGTTGCAGAAGTTAAAGACCAGTTGCTTGTTCTCGAAACAATAAAAAGGTGCCCTTGAAGGCGTACTCAGGAGAACTGGGAAGAGAATTACTATGGCTGAGCAGAATGCCCGTTATATATTTTCAGCAAAATTTATTATTATGACCGTAAAACTGTGGTCAGCAGGAGAGAATTTGGCAACAGAAATCTAATGCTTTCCAGAGATTCAGAAACCAGAGGATGATTATCTGTAACCAGCAGACAGTGGAGCTCCTGCAGATTGACAGCAATGCGGTTAGGTATCAGAATCCAGTCTAGCTTCTCTGTGTGAGCAATGTCTTTGCAAAAAATGTAACACGGTGATGGTTTGTAAGGAAGGCAATAGTTTGCTTGTTTTCCCTTGATACTCGAAAGAGAAAAAAGAATGATGGGTTGAAAGACAAGCAAAATAAGTAAATGTGAACCACCAGCATAACTACGTTTAAGAATACATGTCATGTTCTTCCTACATCTCTGGAAGAAACCAGAAATAATTAATTCAACTGATGTGTGGGAGTGTCATAAATTTTCCAACATTTCACAGTAGTAACTTTTGCTTTCTATTAATGACAGCTAACAAAGTTCTTGGCAATGAGGCTTTTCATGTGGAAACAGAGTTGGGAGTGTATGATAAAAGATTCAAAGACGTGTTTTAAGAGAACAGATTTCAGTTAACTAATGTCATGCTTTATGTTTTTTCACCAGCTTTTACTTGTGGATTATGTGGAGTGAGCCCCTAAGAGACTTCACAGGCCAAAGAGATCTATGACCATAAAATTTAGGAAAAGATCAAGTCAAAATAACAGTAACCAGGAATATGCTATATGTATTTTTGTATTTCCTCAGCTTTCTTTAGCACATCAGATCTCATAGCTGCCTTAGCTTCGAACAAGTGGCTGGATTACAAATCTCCTGAGATCCCTTCTAACTTGGATGATCTAAGAACTGATGAGCCCAAAATGTTCAAGAATTTTTCTTCTCATATATGCTACTTCACATCAGACAGAAATGTAGTCTTACATTACTTTGCAAATAGTTAACCCATACTTATTGTTTATTTTTTTAACTGATTGCAAATATGTGTAATTATGTACAAAATCTTGCGGATTATAACCAAGGCCACTTGGACAATATGTTGCTTCCATATAACACTATTATATATTCAAATAATATGCTTAGAATAAAATCTGGTTTTGTCATTACAACTTTCAATTAATATTTCTGTTTATAAGGACATCACAATGTATAAAAGTTTCATTCTTGAGAATGGCTCTCTGCGATGATGAAAAATGAAAATATGGAGGCCCAGTCACTGTGCAGGCTTTTATTCAGCTTTACTTGCATGCTGGCTCTTCCTGTAAGATTTCTATTGAGTACTACTTCTATCAGGTACTACTTCTATGAAAGAACTTGGCAAATACTACTTGCCAATCAAACATAACACCTTGGAAAGTATTCTGAATTATTTATTGTAAAACTCAAAATCCAAAACAATTGTCAGGAAATTGATTTCTGTTTCTTAATTTCTTAAAATCCTGCACTTTAAAAAGAGTAGGAGAGCTAGACCCCATTGTCTTACCTTATTCTCCCATCCTGCCTCAAAAGAATACTGGTTCTGACTTCCATACTCACAGGGTACTTTGAAAGTGTAGCTAATTTTGCTTTTGTGATATCTTTATCTGCAGTCATCGACCCTAACTGGAGTTACAATTTGTTTCTTACAGCAAAGATTTCAGCTTTTTAATTCCATGCATTATTTGAATACTTTACAGTGACATACATATGTACAGCACCACTTTTTGACTCCAGGGAACTACCCCAATTGCTGCTATCTGAAACTCTAACCCTTCAAAAGCTGAGTGAGTTCAGCGTTATTTTATTACAGTTCTATTCATCTATTTAGGGAGTAAAATAAACAACTGCTACAAAAATATTTGAGAAATGATAGAAAACATGGTAATACGTAATTTTAGTTCTTAACTGCAATAATTGCATATTGCCCAATTATTCTTAATACTGCCTGTCTTTAGGACTTCCCTTTTTATAGTAACATCTAAAAAGAGAAATCTAAAATTAAGAGATAAGAAATACACTAAAAATCAGAAAGTGCTGTGACAGACCTTTTCGGTGTGAGGAGTCCTTATGAAATTAAATAGTTTCTGTGTGAAAGATGTTCCAGGCTCATATTCACTAAAATTTTCTTTTGATTATTTAATTTCTTTTTATACAGTGCAGGAAAAAGTGCATAAGTAGATATGTTTTGTTGTATTAATTTCTTTTTGCAGCAACTACTGTTTCAGCTGAACTACTCCCCTGGACATATTCTGGGGAAGGAAGAAGTCTATGCAAATGGACCAAAAAGGAATCTGAAAAGCTTTTGTGATCCATCCTATTGCTGCCCTGAGGAGTGACGCTGGGAATCTCAAAAATTTCCAGCCCCTGTCACCTCCAATATGTCAACTACTGGGTGCCCAGCAAGCCTTCAGATCTATGCTAGTGATTCTTTATGTGAATACAAGTCAGCTTTGAAGAGAAACCTAAGTTACAGCTTCAGCTAACACCAAAGCAGAAATGATCTCTATCAAAAGTGTTGCTTTCATTGTTCTTTTGTAGCCTTAATTCTGCTTTCATGTTATATAATATTCTGGAACAAGAAGTAGACTTCTAAAAGCATTTTCTATCACAATTCAGGTCACATTATGGATGATAACTGGCACTAGTAAGCCACACATTAAGCAGTAAAATGAGTCAGACAGCTTCTGCTATACTTTGTGCAAGTGACACCTACCATTTAAGCAATGTCTGTTTGTCTACATTTTTATACCAGTTTCAACGCTTAAGGGGAAAAATTCTTGGAAGCAAGAGTTGCCTTTTATAGGCTTTAAAAAAAAAACCAACAAACCCAAACACAAAAAGCCCCAATACACACACACAGAGCAGAGAGAGAAAGAAATATCATAGGAAGAAAAACCTGAAATAGAATAGGGTCATATAAGTGAATAAGAGAGCATTGGATAACTCTTCCCTGGAGAGCCCCCATGCCCTGAAAGCTCTTATAAATCCTGAATTTGTTCTGCACTTTTTTGACACAGCTTGTTGGAAGGCTGAATCTGTGAATACTGCAGAATAATTTCAGTCTGAGTGCTAAAGATGCTTGAACAGAAAAGTGAAACTGTAGCTTGAAATTCCCTCAGGGCGAGGAAGGAAATGAGTCGGGTTTACACTTTTCCAGGAAGTTTGCTACAACCAGCAGACTATTGTCTGTAAAAGAAAGCCATGGATAACTAATTTTTAAATATATTATTTATATATACTTATATATAAAAATAATATATTACGTAGTTCTATATTTAATATACTCAAAATTGACTGAGTTCAATCTGACTCTTGAAAAGAATGAACCAAGCCCTTCTTGAAGGGATTCACAGCTGTGAGTATTAAATGGACAGAAGTGCTTCCTCCTTGAGCTGCAGGACTTGTCTGTATCGACACCATCCCTAACATCATCCTGACTTTACACAATCATTTTGAATTCGTGTTCTTCTGGCTCAGGGTACTGGGTGTCTGGGCTTTTATTCTGAGCTAACTTTATCCCGCTATACCATGTTCTGTGGCAAAATCTCTAAGGTAAGCTTTCCTCTTCGGCCATTGCCTACACATTAGGTATTGCAGCACCTGACCTAGCAAGATCTTTGTTCTTTAGTGGATCTAAAGGAACTTGGAAGAGTATCCATAGGGATATGGAACAGGAGGGGAATGGGAATAAAATTAATTATGGTTGTGTCCAGTTCCTCTATAACACTGCAATAGTGGGAGTGTTGGACTGGAATAATGTAAGGAACAGCCTCATCTAGCACCATAACTTGTATCTATTGAATTGTTTGAGACTGAACTCATATAAAATGAAATCATATGATCTTCTATTTTGTACACACCTTTATATATATTCAAAAGCTGAAGCAACCTGGAGGTTGCCAGGGGCTGAGAACCAATCAGGGTCTGCAACAGAGTCTTGCAGAGGAAGGAAATAGTTCTGCAGCTATAAGTCTAATTTTATGACATATCCAGCTGTGGAAGGGTGGAGAGACTAACCTGAATCATCTTCAAAGAAGAGAATAAAATCAAAAAGAAAAAGCCAATAGTCCTGTGTTTGCAAGGTTAGAAACTTAACCTTTGGTTTTCTGTACCACTTCAGAAGAGAGACTCCCTCGCCTCATGTGAGATCCCTCTGGAAGGAACTTTGCACGGTCAGAAATACTGTTTTGCTGATGCTGAGACCTTATTTGCTGAGGTGTCATTTATTTTTTTGCCTGGGACGACTTTCCTTCATGGCCAAATGGAAGATGCTATGGTTAGATGGAAGTGTGGCCTTGTTCACCTGCTTCTTACGGAGACCCAAGGCAAAACAGAGCTTTTCAGCAGACTACCATTTTTTTCACAATTTTGCTTCACCATGAGAAGAGAGCTCTTGCTGAATTAAACACTTCCGGCTGCCTAGCTGACTAGCTGCCTAACTGACTAGCTGCCTGTTGTTACTTTCAGGTTAGCAGACCTTGTGATAGGGTAATGGTGCTGCTTTTCCCCCCAGTAAGACAAATAGTTTTGAAAGAAGAGCTAATAATTGTGCTGCAATACTGATCCTTTTTGTGGTTCCATAACTGTGTCCAAAAGTAAGCAGCTTCACATTACCAGGAAGGCTTCTAGCCCCACCTATTGTCAGCATTGCTTGCTGCTTCTTTTTGTAAGATTGCATTCAGATGCCAATAATTTAGCCAAACTTTCCTCTAGGTTGAAGTTTCCCGTGTTGAGTCACTGCTCAGGTTGTTTATTTTTTTAAATTTCAGCTGTTTTAGTGATTTAGACTGTAGAAAAAGAATGGTGTTTAGTGCAAATGAAAAAAAAAAAAACAAACCCCAACAAAGTTCTATCTTCTCTGCGCCTTGGAACCAGGATGTAAGATTTGGCAGAGCTGCTTTGGAGATCTTTCAGACAGCACTGCTGTTGAGCTGAAGCTATAAATAATGACACAGGGACCTACTATACTGTATAAAAATGCTAATTTTCTTACTTGTTGTAGTAGCTCCTTCATGCATCATATGAGGATAACTGGATGCTCTTATCTCTTGAGGCTTTTTTGAAAATCCATCTATTCCTGGAAGAGAGGAGAGGAGACGAGAGGAGGGGAGAATGTGTTCATATTATTACTTTCTGAAACATAAGAAGGGGCACAATGGCACAATTTTTAATCCTGGTATTTCCTCAGCTTTTAATAAATAATTTGCAGTTAATAATGTGCTTTCAGTGTATCTTCTGTACGAGTTTTGGGCAGAAAACTCTTTCATGCAGAGCATCACAGGAACTATCTAAGCACACGCAAGGACAGCAGTAATGCCCCATAGACCTCATAACTTAGCAAACCCCAGAGCAGTGCAGTACCTGATGAAAAGGTGGAGAAATGCCTGTATTAGGGAAGAAAAGGGGAGTGTTCAGCTTTAGGACATGATAGATTTTCTGTCAAGGATAAGTCAAAGAAAGTTCTTTACTCTCTATATTGTTTCTTTAATAGTTAAATGTCTTTCAATTGTGGATTAATATGAAAAATGTCATGAAAGTATTGAAGAGAGAAGCTTCAACAGATAGCAATGACTGCTCAGGTGCAGATGCACTGCTAATAAACCGGCATAAGGCAGCTGCAAGGTAAATTTTGGAGGTTCAAACAGGAAGATACACAGTTGATCTGGGCTCCTGCTCAATCACCTCTGAAGGACTGCTTCACTGAAAGCAAATCTGCTCTCCAGAGGATCCTGTGGCTTACTCATAGCTCCTGTTTACTCCATGCTCTTCCATTCAAAACCTCTCAACCTGGAGCTTTGAACTGCCTGCCTCCTTGGAGCAGGTATCTTCCATGGCCTATTTTCCTCTCTCTGAAAGACCACATGCCTTTAATGAAATCAGCTGCTCTTCCTGCTTCAGATCTGGCTGAATGTGCAAACCTCCAACAAGTACCAGATGATTTTCCTTTATTCCTAAGGACAAAATGACTGCACATCAAAGAAAACACTGCTAATAGGCACAGTGCTATCATTTTGTACATAGAATCAAGCAAGTTGTCACAAAACCAAATGCTACTGTCATTTTTGCCATATATATGGTGAGATACTTTTCTGTTTGAACATATATATACAAACATTTTTTTTTACATTTATGATGTCACCTTCATCCAGTCACCTTAAGTTAGAAAGTAAAATTCCAACAAATTTTCTCTAATTCTACACTTCTCATACTTTCTTCTTTTTCACTCCTCTAAACCTCTGATCTTTCCTTGTTCCAGCTTTTTAATATAATTGATCTTTCTTACCAGCGGTGTTCAAACGTGTGCTGGGCAGGTAAGCATGTGCTTGTCCCCCGATATGGAACAAGTTGGAAGACTGAGTACAGGGCTCATGGTATGAGATTTTTGCCACATCTACAAGGTGCAGTAGGGAAACAACCTGGAAATGCTCAAGGCAAGCAATGGAGTGGTGTGAATTCTTGCTCTGGAGTAAGATTTATTGGCTTGTCTGCACTCCACTGCATGTTGTAGAATGGCTCATCCAATAGAGAAAATACAAGTGTTGAAATGTCAACATTATAATTATCAGTCCATCATCCCAAACACTGAAATTTGTTTAACAAAAGTTTACTTAAAAGGAAAACTGGCAAGAAAAGATTTTGATTCAGTCTAAGTGTTGATCTTTTATATTTTCAAATTACTTTTCCGTATCAAGTTTTCATTTTATATAATTCAAGTTAGTAAAAATCAGAATGAAACATCTAACTTCTGGTGAAACACAATATTTCAATTGACTCAATATATTGTTTTCTGTTTGTTATTTTGCACACAAGGTACATTTTATGTGTGGATTTATTTATTACTTTTACTCTGCTTTAGAACATGAAGTATTTTCTCCGTCCAAGGTACAAAATGAAAAAACTTGAATTAGCAGGGCAGGAACTGTACTTTTCATTTTGCAGGCTGAGTTCAAAACATTGTCTGTTCCAAAGTGACCAAAAAAAAAAAAAAAAAAAAAAAAAGAAAAGGTGTGTGGGAATAATTTGAATGCCCAGGAGGCTGTGAGAGCAAAGTTTGTTGCTTTGTCTGGAAGTAGGACAACAGCTGTGGCATGGTACTAGCAGGAGGTTCTCAGAACTCACACTTTAAGCATGAAATTCACTTTTCTGCTCCACAAAACAGCAGAACCTGGTATGTTACTCTACCCCATCCTCAAGACTCCACACACATGCTGTGCAGCAGAATCAGTGTCCTGCTGTAACTTGTGGGATGTACCTTTGAGCCTGGTGTGCCCAAGACACATCTGCAGGGATCTCTGTCTACAGGTGTGACTGCAGGTCCTCCTGCAGCAGCACAGCTCTAGTGTAGAGGTGTCAAGGCTCACGCGTGGAGTGCAAGACTCACAAACTGACATCCTGTATTATCCTGCCACTTCCTGCCCTACTCTTTTCTCCCCTCTTACTATAACTAATTCACATGGGTTGAACCTCCGTCCTGCTTTGCAGCCTGACATGCAAGTCCCAGCTCGCTGGTGAGTCCCTGTGGTTCCTTGATGAGGCAGGTGAGGCACATCAAGGTCCCAGAGCAGCCAAGAAGCTGAAATGGAGACCTGAGGCAGTGAGGAGCACGAAGGAGATCTGCCACCTCTGATGAGTGGTGTTGTCCACGTCCTGACCCGGACCTGCTTCTCCACAGGTGCCATGGTATGACTTCCTAGCAGAGGGATATAAATAATCATGATGTCTGCACTGGTGTCCTCCTAAACTATAGCCTCCTGGTGTATCACAAGATTACCCTGAGAAATTAAAACAGGCTTGCAGAACCGCCCCTCTGACCCCTGTGTCAGACTCCCTAAGACTGCACTTCTATATTGTCACTTCAATGTACAGAGTTTTCAGTGCTATAGCTCTGCTCTCTAATTCTTCCTTCTGCCACTGCCAAAATCCATAGGATTTTTAATGCTACGCAAACTCATAGTTCCCCACCTCAAACTTACTATAGGTTTTGATATCTTAGGCTTAGAAAAGGCTGGGTGTCAAGCTCAGCTTGATCTTTCACTTATTAATAGAGGAGGTTTGTCTCTGTGCTTGAAACCAAGCAAGCGCTCTTTTCTGTCACTCCTCTTTCTGCTCGTTTAGTCTCTGAACCGTGTGAACAGTCTAAAGCCCTGCTTATACAAAACTGGTTGTTACGCAGCACTTCACCGGTCACCCATTGATCAACCCTGTTGGTTCTGCAAAAGAGAAGGATGTTGTTCCCTCGCTACTCCCCTCCCCACCGTTGCTGAGGGCACTGGGGCCCGTGCATCAGTTGGTGAGATCCATGTCACCTGGAAAGCCACTTCCAGCTTTGGGCATAGAATTTAGGTCTCTGTCCTACTTCCAGCACAGACCAGTGCTACCCCTGTCACACACTACAGCACAGAATAATGGTTGGGGCTGACAACTCAAGATGAAGAGGTAGGCCACTTAAAACTGGCGGGTGGACCTGGTTTTTGGTTTGGGGTTTGGTGCTACTGTCCTGATGTCAAGTGTTGTGCTTTTACTGTGCATACAAAGACATACGCTAAAGTGTCTTTGCTTTAGAAGATAGATCACAGAATCGCAGAATCATTTTTGCTGGAAGAGACCTTTAAGATCATCAAATCCAACTGTTAACCCAGCACTGACAGAGCT
This sequence comes from Bucorvus abyssinicus, assembly GCA_009769605.1. Lineage (NCBI taxonomy): Eukaryota > Metazoa > Chordata > Aves > Bucerotiformes > Bucorvidae > Bucorvus > Bucorvus abyssinicus. The sequence continues at coordinate 8,973,428 of CM020033.1, read as the reverse complement.
GTTTAGCCTGGAGAAGGAAAAGCTCTGGGGAGACCTTGTTGCGACCTTTCGATATATAAAGCGAGCTTATAAGAAAAAATGGAAAGAGAGAGTTTTTTACTACATCTTGTAGTGACATGACAAGGGGTAAAAGTTTTAAACTGAAAGAGGGTAGGTTTAGAGTAGATGTAAGGAAGAAATTCTTTATTTTGAGGGTGGTGAGACACTGGAACATGTTGTCCGGGGAAGTAGTGGATGGTCCATCACTGGAAGTGTTCAAGGCCAGGTTCGATGGGGCTTTGAGCAACCTGATCTAGTGGAAGGTGTCCTTGTCCACGACAGGGGGTTTGAACTAGATGACCTTTAAAAAGTCCCTTCCAACCCAAACTGTTCTATGTTTCTGTGATCTTAAAAACCTACTCAGTTGACTTTTGTAGTATGCCTGGGAAATGGCTTATTGTTTCTAATTCTTTTTCAGCATTGCATCAACCCAGGGAGAGGAGCGGTACCTAGACTTTCTAACTTCTAGGTCTGCTTTCATCTGTCTTCTTTTCTCCTTTAGGGTGCCCAGTGCCTTCAGCTAGCACAACTGAAGTCTGACTTTGCATAAGTTTAATCAGATAGGAGCTTTGCATATTGAGGAAGATGTGTGGGAGAAAGGAAGTCTGAAAATGTATGTGGATGTATACAAAGACAAAAATTACTCCAAACTAGGCAAAACCTATTACAAACAACCAGAGAAGTCACTGTTACCCCTCACTTACACATCCACGGTTTTAGAGCTATGTTTCTAGAATTTATGGTTCGGTTTATGTCACCAACAGAGACTGCTTTGGAATTAAGTATATTTGTATTAATTGTAATTGTAATTATTTGTAATAAGTCCTGGTCTTGGTTTTCATTGGCAAATCTAACTTCTGCTGTTGATTGCCCTAAGTACTCAGATTTGATTTCCAAGTTAGATATTACATGGTTTCTTTGGTTCAGCTGAACTACAGTAGCATTTGCAGATAAAAAGTCAGATAAAAGTCCCCTAAAATCACTGAAACTTTCCTTCAAAACACAGCTATAGTTAGGACTGGGAGATATGCTGTCTATGGGGAGTTGTCTGCCTCCAGGTACAGACCTGCTCCCCTACTGGAGTGACTCTGTTAAGTCAGCTGTATTTTGTGATTATTTACATAGAACAACTTTCACATAAACTATCCCAGGATAGTCTGCAGAATTAAACAGTACAGTTATGTGTAAGGAAGCCCTCCTGTCAGACAGTCTTGTGAACCAAGCATTGATGTCACTGGTGAAGAGTTTGCAGTCCTTCTCTAAAACATTTAGCCAAGTTTCAGAGTCCAAAGATAATATATATGTAAGTTAAAAACACAAACAAGGTAGAGGTTTGGCATCTGCTTACGAGCTGGAAAGTTGGATGTGTCCTAAGCCTAGTGTTAGAAAATATAGGCATAGTTTGTTGCCAACAAGTATACATTCCAGATCATCACTAATTTCTATAGGTCTTGGTTTCTCAGTTCAGTGCAGTCCTCTCTTACACCTCTCAATATAATTACAGTACACCACTGCTTAAAAATTCTTCATACATTTGATTATCTCTGTTGGGAGTACAAAGTCAAGCACAAAGCCAAAGGCAGCTGGATGACTACAAGCTCATTATGGCTGATAAAATTTGGTGCTGAGCGACTTGGCAATCAGAACTACACTGTCACTAGATCAGCATCTGGTGATTGGTGTTATCTTGGTGCCTGAGGAGTGAGAAGCGTGGTGGAGGCCCTAGTCACATTCCTCCATTTTTCCACCCAGGACGAAATGAGCTGTTACAGATACCCATGAAGGTGTAAATTAATGGACTTTGTGCAATTAATATAAGCAATAAGCTTGACTATGGTCCCACCCACCCACCCACACACACACACTTTTGATGCAATAAGAAAAATGAAGTATAAATATTGCCCTGATGATGCATCTAAGTTGGGCAGTGAGACGCTTTGGAACCAAACTGAAAGGACGGATCGACAGATTTGCCCTCTCTTCACCCCCCGACCAGGGATTCCTTGTGGGTAAGATTTGTAACCTCGGCTGTGCTGAGTGTTTTGTTTTCCCCAGGAAATTATGTGTAATTGCGATTGTATTTATTTGTATTTCTTTGGTAATAGAACTATAGCTGTACTGCAGTTTATCAGTTTATCCCTGGCAATCCAAAAGAATCTATATGTGTTGCATGTAAATAAACCGTTATTATTTGTGCATCCGACGTGCTTGTTTTACAAAGCAGCCGGACTTAGAGCAGACGGACTGTTCACACATTCGGTGCCAGGTCTATAATATCAGATCCTTTCCCTAATTATAACAACCACTTCACCTGCACTTCTCTCACTTCTATTAAGATCCAGTTCCTTTCCATTGTCTGCAAAGATCTGCTGTGTTCACAGCTCTCAGGTCTTATTCATGCTCTGCTACTCAAGCCTGTTTACTACGTGACTTTTTTGTAGTGTTCTCATAGTCTTGCCATTGTGACGTTCCCTGTAATACTTTCTAGTATAACTGAAATTACTTAGTAGGTAGGGCTAGCAGGTTTCAAAAATGCTTCTCTGTGAAGCATTCTTAAATCCAGCATCCTAGAAAATACATTCCAAATGGAGAAAGCTCTCTAGGTTGCAAACTTGCCTTCAAACCAAGAATTCCGGCAGTCTAACTTAAGGTATCAAACCTGGGTGGTAGAATTATGATGCTCACCCCTCCATACAGCAAATGAAGCTTCAGAAAGTCCTTCTGAGTTCCCAGAAATTCCATGGGGAAATTATATGAATGTGAAGATCTGAAGTTGCGTTTGAGTAATTCTCTACAGCTCCCATGCACTCCACAAGAGAGAACATGTTTAAAGTCTAGGGACAGTTTTGGTGTCTGAGTAAGAACATAACGGAGCCCTAGTTCTGCTCATGACTTTGCCATATGCATTTGGGCTCCTGTTCCTTGAATATCTTATGAGCACAACAGCAATTTAGAAATGTGCTGTAAAAATAAATTCGTCCATGTGTATGAATAGTCATGTTCTAGAGTGAAAGGAGTCATGAATCATCCAGATTGATACCTATTGATCGGGTTAGCGACTGAAATCAAAAACTATCCTGCCTGATGTGATATTATCTCCTTTTGTTCAGTACTCTTGAAGGAGCAGGATACAGCAGCATGGAGAATTTAAAGTGACCAGTTAAGGTACTGAATACTCAAAATCAGACAGTGAAGCAGAGAAGTTTTATTAATTCTATTCTCTGACATGTTTGTTGTAACTGTATATAGCAAGAGATTAATAATTAAGTTGTGATTGTTTTCCCAGTGTGACAGTATGATAATGACCAGCGCAAAAGCCACTGTCATCCAACAATAGCAAATCTAGCAAATACTTATACCATAGCCACAGCATTTACAGAAAAGGAGCAATGTCAAACACAAAAGAAACCAATCAAATTTCATACAATTCGGAATAAAATAATTAATAAATTGATCCGTAGAATATCATTAGGCAGACTGAATTTAGGAAAAACAATACAACCACCACCCAAGACTAAGAGAAAGTAAAGATTCTGAGTTTCAACCTATCTTTAAAAAATAACTGTTTCTACTCTTTACTTTCCTTTTTCTTCCTGGAAGGACATTGAATTATTTCTCCAATTAAAGACCCATTCAGTGAGAGTAGAACTTCTTTCGTGAAGGTGTCCTACAATCTTCTTTAGCTAAGAATGTTTTCGGAAGCGTTTAAACGGGAGACCTATCAGGAGGTTATTTGCCTCGCCTATTCTAAAGTTGTGTGAATTGAGTCTTTTACCCAGGCTTAGTGTCACCTTTATGAAGGAAAAGTAAAACTCTGCTGAAGAGTATATTGTTCGTCTTTGGGATTGCATAGTATTTCTGGAAATGTCAATGGATTTTCAAAAGCATTAAAGAGACCTGGCAGTTTGTCAAGAAAACACTAGTAAAGGCAGAGGCACAAAGTGTCCCAATGCAAAAGGATAAAAAATATATAGTAAGAGATCAGGTTATTTAAACCATGAACTGTTCATTACCATCAAACCCAAGAAGAGAGAATAAAGTGGAAAGTAGACCAGATCACTAAGGATGGTTATAAAAAGACAAACTGAGCAAGTAGGAACAACATGAGAAGGACAAAGCACGAGTGAAATGTAGTTGTGAGGAAACATCAGTGATGATAAGGAATCCCCAGCGCCTTCAGTCAGTGTATTAGAAGCAAGAGGAATTCCAAAGCCTATACTTTTCTGATAACTAATGGACAGGGAAAGGGACTAACAAAGGATGCCAAGAAGGCAAATTGTATATGTGTTTTTGAGCCTGTATTCACCGAAAATGTCAGCTGTGACCTAGTACAGCTATCGTCAACATCAAAGCAGTAAGGTCTCAGACTGGAATCAAAAGAACAAATTAGAGAGTAAATTAGGTGAATTAGATGTCAGATCTGAGTCTGACAAACTTTAGGTTAAGATACATGATGACCTGAAGGAAGCCGTTTGGAACCAGTAACATGTTTGTGCCCTTGGGGAGAGTGGATTATTTACCAGGACCTGTCTTTAGCGAATGGAGCTGAAAAGGATCCAAGAGATAATGGAGTAACTGTTCTATAGTCAGTTTAACTTCAACCCCTGGGGAAAAAAAAAAAAAAGTGAGCTAATAAAAGTGGTGATCTGAAAGCTTTGAAAGGATTTAAAGAACTAAGCTCACTTTTCAAAACAATTACAGGCAATGGAACTGAGAATAGCTTTGTAGGGTGTGCAACAGGTGAAGAAGCTCAGGACTGGGTTTGAGAAATACCGAACATGCAGACAAAATTATATTATCTTACAGTAGATTTTCTCACTTTAAAGAAACAGGGACCCAGCCTGCACCATTCACCAAAATAATCACATAACAACAAATCATAAGCTAAAAGCAAAAGCTCAGATGAAAGGGATTTTTTATTAGTATCGTTGGCCACACCGAAGTATGGACCCAATATATGAGTGCTTCAAACAATACACAGCTAAATAGGAACAATTTAGTGTATGCAACTGAAAATAAAAGATGTATGAGTGTTAGTTTCTGAGGCAAATGAAGAAGTTAATTGCCTAAAAATAGAATCTAAAAAATTAACTGGGGCAGAAAAAAAGGATTATCCTTTCTGAAGAAACAAAACCTCCTTAGCATAGCCTTGGTTGGATTCAAGATGCACATTTTTGCCCTTTAAGGCCATTTCCTTTTTTAAGCCTTATTGCTTGGTGTTACCATGGCTACCGGTCATGAACTGAAATTGCTGTGTAATATAGTTTATTTCCAGCTGTATTTGTGCTGAAGCTTTAGCAGTGAGTTTTGAGCAATTAAAGAGACAGGCTTTAAGATGAACTTGACGAAAGCCTCTAACCCTATGGGTGATAAAAACTGCTGGGATTTGTGGGGTGATTGTTTTTGATTTACAATCTGCATTAGTATATATAGGGCATTACAGATGTAGCCTAATGTGTAGTAAGTAAGCCTCATTACAAACGTCATCAGTTCACAGAGATAAATTTGCTACTTGTGAAGACAAAGAGCAGAGAGCCAACCCTCATGCTTGAAAACCTCTTCCACCCTCAATCCTGAAAAAGTTAACTCTTCTGCTTCCTATTTTCCCAAGTTCGTCTTTGTTTGAATGGAAGTCCTTCATCTGTTCTGGCATTTGGACAGAGTATCTTCTGCTTCCTCAAATAATAAATCTAACCTACACACACAAGTTGTGCCTTTCCCAGTGAATGGTACCAGGGCAACAGGAAACCTAGAAACAATGGAAAACAACGACCTGTCAGCCAAGTCATTTCAGTGATTGAAGGAGGCAGGACTTCACACTACACAGGTCTAAGTGACATCACTTTTCTCTAGTATGTTGTTTGCAGTGATGGAGGTAGGACCAGATTCAACTTGAAATGAGAAGGATATTAGTGCTGCCTTATGACTTAAAAGACCATCAAAATTTTCGTGTTTGCCTTTGTTTTGTTTTGTGAAGCCTTTTGCAATGGCAAATGGAAAAGCTAATTCACAGAATTAACTAGACTCAGTCTGTTCTCACTAAATTACCTGTGAGTAATCTAACTGTGAGGAACCGAATAAAAGAGGCAGACAGATTTACACTGAACAAATTAGATGAACTCTAGATTTCCAAGCCCTAGCAAGCTAAATTTCAATGGCACTTAACTCACTGTTTCCCTGAAACAAGAGGGACCTGTGGCCATTCTGAAATTTGGATAGGATAAGTCCCCTGAAAACTAGGAACGGTATTACTCTGTGTTGTGCTTTTATACTCCTTTAGTTCATTCACTGACATCGGAAGTAGAACATGTGGCTTCTAGTCTTGCCCCTTTTTCTTTCTTTCTTTTTTTTTTTCTTCTGTAGACTAGCTGCCCTACTAATTAGCAGTCCTCAATCACTTCCCTAAAGTCAAGTTCAGACCGACTGTGGTGTTTCCTACTGGCTATTTTAGGCATTACTCTAAGCAATAACTAGGGCTTTTTGGGTTATTATTCAGGGAAGATGTGTCCCTCTATGAGCTGTGTAGAGTCGTCATATATTTAAACCAAGTAGTCTGGATCCCTGCTCTGATACTAAAGGAATACACTGTGGACACTGCAACATCTCATTTACGCACTTCATCTAGCAGTCTGGATATTGTTCCAAATGCTCAGCTAAATGTAAGTACAACACGACAGCTTCTGCAGGTCAAATGATTGCTGTCCAAGCAAGCCTAACTCAGGAATGACTTATCTCCTTCATTCTTTAGGCTGCTGGTTTTGTGGCAGCTTCAGAAGTGATCTGGCTGGTGATATCACTTAGGTTTTAGAAGAACCATCAGTACCTCTTGTTATTGTCTTAACTTCACAGCTCTTCTGACTTTCAACTATATTCCCCCTGAACACCTGAGAACTGTTTTGAAAGTGTCATTAGGATGACCTTCGTTTCTTCTTCAGCTCTCTGTTTCCTGTTGCTGACATAGTTTGTGATGCTGTTTTATTGTATCCTATCAGGTTTTTGTTTATTACTGTGAAGTGCTGGGTAGTGTCTTCACAGCCTTTGGAGAAGAACCATGAGAACTGAAACAACTGCATCTAATTCAGTGACGTTATCCTGCCCATGACTCATGTGCTTTAGGTTGGGGTGTCTGATTTGAAAGGTGTCACTAGTGTTAGTGTGTTGGTGTTAGGAAGCAGGACCAGAAATCCCTGCTTTATCAGGCTTCCTATGTTGCTCCCATATCCATCTCAGTGTGTCCACGCTACTGTATGTTTGGTTCCCATAGTAGTGCAGCAACCTCATGATTTCAGTACTTGAAAGGCAGTCGGAATTCAGACTACTACTAAAGCACGTCCTTCTAGGGACAGGCTTGCAAACTGATTATTTATGCAATACTGAACATATTACATCACCTTCAGGATGGGGATGTACGCTCTACAGGTATCTAATATATACTAATATAAGCATCTAAAAGTTGGTTGTCTAGCTCTGAGCTAGTTACTCTAGGTTCCCTTTAGAGTTTCTAGAAAAAAGTTACCTATGTAGCCAATGCGCTCCAAGAAAGGTGTCTAAGGCTGAGATCTGTTAAGCAGCTGAAGTGATTTACTATTTCGGTGGCCCTGAGACAGTCACTCAGCTCCCGATAGAGAGCATTCTTTTCATCCTCCATCTCTCCTGGATCTGTGCTGTCATTTTGCTTTGCTGCACTGGCTCTGACCCACAGCAGGTGAACCCTCTGTGAGTTGCTAGAATTTGTGTTTTAGTTTTCTGCCAAATCGAGTAAGTCAGAATGACTCATGAGAAGGACTCACAAGTGCTGTCAGAACAATGCAAGCAGTGGGAGCATAAGGGCAGATGTGTGAGGGGATGAGACCCTATAGGTGCATCGCTGTTAGTCTCCCTGTGTTTTGGATAGGCAGCTGTTGGGCCCATATTAAGGAGCAGATCAAACTTTTTTCTGTCACACTGTGAAGGTGCTGGTTAGGGTTAGGCTTTAATCTTAGTCCTACACTCAGAACAGAATGAGGATATTCCCCGAGTATTTTCACTTGCCACTGACTACAGTTCTCCTGGGAAACAGGCCACCTGAAGAGGACTTTTCTAAATTCTCCTTCAAGCAGTCCTCAGAGAACTGCTGGAAATTCAAGTTAATTCATTTAGCTTGTCCTTCCTCCGTTCTGAAACTCCAGCACCGCTCACTGTCTGAGGTATATCCTCTTGTCTCTGTGAACCTTTTTCCCTGTTCCTCGTGCTGTGATCACACAAGATATTTCCAAACTGGTTATAAAAAGCATCTATTCTTGCATATGCTGGCATCCTTGTTCAACAGTTTTCCTGAAAGTTTTCAAAGTCTGTTTTCAAGTGCCTCCTACATCACTGGCGCTCTGTGTATCTTTTTTGTTGTTGTTGTTCCTGGGAGCTTTTACAAGCCTTATTTTGTAACTTTTCTCTCATGGAAAGCAACACTGGCATAAGATTAACTGGCTCGCTACAGATTCAGTGAAGGGAAAATGGACAACCCTCCTAAATGACTGATGCCATTCTCAACTTACTGGCAAGAGGTCTGCAGAGGCCCCTCTGGTGGATCATACCTGACCGCCTACCCACCTACCCATCTCCTATGACCCTCTGTGCACGTAGTCAGAACTGAAATGGACACAGTGCTTTGCTTGAAATGATGCTGGACTAAATCTACCCTGATACAAGTCTAAAGCAACTTCAGCAAACAAAGAACACAGTTTTATTCTAGCTGATAGACAGCAACATTCTCATGCTCGTTGAAAACAGCATGCTATGTGTCCAAAGAACTTTTTATAATCTCTATGAAGGGAACAGCTAATCCTACACTTAGTTATAGAACTTCTAGTAAAGGAGGTTCCTGCCATTCTAATTACCTCACAGTAAGGTAGTCAAGTTCAGTTCAAGTCTGAGGCTGGCTTTCCTTTCTTACCAAAATACGGAGTAACAAATTATTTCTCGCTTTTTTTCTCCTCCCAGCCATTTTGACATTGTAATTTCAAAGGTAATTACTTGACAACAGAGATCAAAGGCAAATCAGTAAAGTCACCTTCCAAAGGCAGCTTTTGATAATGCTCTTTTCTATGTTCTCCTCTGATTAAAAATATGTATACATTTGGTTATCTCCAGAGAAATGGGTGGGAATAGACAGGGAGATGAAAGGTATTTTAATGCAGAGGTTTTTTATTCCTGTAGATTGAAGATAATTATGGAAAATAACTTCCTTTGTTTTATAGAAAACATTGCAGACAGACTGCAGATAACGTATGGCTAATGCCATACAATTGTCAGTCTTCCTTCTCTGGACTAGAAGTGACATTCCTCTTCCATGTACAAGCCTTAACAATATAATCACAGGATTATAGAATAATTGAGTTTGGACGGGTCCTCTGGAGGTCATTTGTTTGACCCCACGCTGAAAGCAGCAGCAAGGGCCTTGTCCAGCAGAACTTTGAATATTTCCAAACCTGGAGATGCCACTGAACTGTGCACACAGAGAAAATCTTTTTCTCGTATCTAGTTGGAATTACACTTGTTGGAACCCATGCCAGTTGCCCCTATGCTTTTGCTGCTTGCTTCCGAGATGAGTTAGGTTCATTTTCTGTATAGCAAAGTTGGAAGTTACTTTCATAGGACAGCTAGTTCATGTCCCTGTTCTGAGGAGGACCGAGAATCCTGACATTCTCCCCAGCAAAGGTTTCCTGACATAGTCTTTAAACCTCCAGTAATTAGAATGCCACAGCTTAGGTAGCTTATTGATGCTTATTGATCTTTGTGGTTAGGAACACATTCCAGAATATCAAAACTGTGTCTTGTCCTACAGAAAATTAATTATTATTATTTTCTTTCACTCTCTGGAAATGAAAAGCCATGTATCACCACCCTTTCAGCTGTGTTTTCAATATTGGAATTTTTGTCATATTCTGCCATACTTCTTTTTTATTCAAAAAATAAACTGAATTACCTTCGCATTGATGGACAGATCACATTTTCTAAAGTCTCTCAGCATTCCAGTTATTCTTCTTAGTATGACTGCATCTCTCGTGATGTTTAGTGCCTCGAGATACATAGAGACAAAAGATTAATTGATTCATAAGTTCTTCAGATGACAGTCCTGTTCATCTGGGATGGTGATTTGCTTTGTTTGTAACAACATTGTAGTCCTGTCATACCATTTTTGGTCCTCAACAGACTTTAATGCCTTTCCTCCAATGTACTGTTTCACTCATCTGTCTTTTTGTTTTGGTTTGGTTTTGTTTTATTTTTATATTTGTGCATTTGCTTTTTTGTTTCCTGGGTTGGTCTTTGCTCTTTACTGATGTTTTTTCAGTATTGTTTTCAAACTCTATTTTTCCAGTCTCAATTAATTATCCTGAATTCTAATCCTGTCCTCAGTGGTGTTTACAGTTTGCTTTGTGCATTGATGGCTACGCGATTTGTAAAAGCTTCTGTCCCACCAACCCATCCATTAATCAAAAGGTTCATTGACACTCAGGAACTCAGGCGAGTACCCTGCTAGACCTCACTTGAAATGCTGCACCAGTTTGGTGTGATCTACTACCGTTTACTCTGGAATAATTTGCTGCAAAGCCACCTTTTGACAATTCTATCTAGACCACATTTCTCCTATCTCCTTGAAATGTTGTTAAAGAATATGAGTACCTAAAGCAATATTTTGGGGCGAGACAATGAGCTCCAATACGTTGGTCTTAGCAACTCCCTCTCTGCTAATGCCTGAGCCCTGACTCTGAGGGTCAAGGTTTACTAGCACCTAAATCCTCCTGTCTTCAAACACTTAAGATGTGTAGCTAAGAGCTAGCTCATTCCTAAATTCACCCAGGATCTTAAAATTGGACATAGGGATTCCTGCTTTCTGAGAGGCCTATTGAGACAGGAGCACCCCAAACACCCATTGACAAAATCTTATCCCAAGGCGTTTTTCTTTCCATCAGCATAGATGCATCCTTTCAATGTACAGCAACAGCTCTGTGACAAATGCTCTTCTTTAAGCCTCCCTGTGCCTTCACTGTGGATTTTGCCAATGGAACAGTGTCAACTCTGTGGGTGATTTTCTTACACCTCTACACAACACAGGTATGCCAGCAAAATCCTGTGTTGGAGACCTGGCTTCAATCTCTTCGGTTCCAAACACTGTGTGTGCTTTGCAAAGCCTCCTCCCTTCTCCTAGGACCTAAATTTACCCCTGTCCTTTGGGCGTGACTCACACCCTTCTGACTCAGCCGCATCTCATCAGGGGCCTATTGAAAAACATTAGTTTTCCCTGGCTTTGAAGAGCCATGTGTCAGTTTGCACATCAACCACCAGCATGAAGAGCTATCTAGGCCAGGCTGTCAGCCCTGCACCCAGGCTCCAAATAAACCGGTGCCCAGACTGCGTATTTGCTCTGAGCTTGTCCCGTTCAAAGAGTTTCGCAGACCTCTTTTAAGAGTTGCTTTTATCCTCCAATGGCAGCAAGGCAAAATGATTCTGTCATTTTTCTTGCTGAGATCTTCCTCCATGTCAGGCCAACAGATTCAAAGAAGCAAGCATGCAGTGCAGAGCTGAGATCCAGACATTAAAGATCTCTTGTCTCTTATCTGCAGATGAGCTCTAGGCATGCCTACGCTAGCATTTTAGTTCCTATCAGGACTGGGTGTACTAAAAGAATCCCCTCTTCTACTTCCCAGGTTTTGCTTCGTATCAAAGGACATTCATGGAAGACAGAATCTGGATTCCTTCTGGCTAAAACCAGAATGGAGGATAAACTCTAGATGTGCACCTATTTCACTACAGCTGCTAAAGGGCATCCACTCCAGGGGAACAAGTTAGAGACACCCTAAAACACATGCAGTGTGTACGCTGGGTTGTTCATACAGAGTGTTTCACTCAACAGATGCATTAACGTCAGGCCACACCACTTGCTAATGCAGACATGGGCTTTGTCTATCACGCCACAGATCCTTCCCACTCCAAGTTCCTTAGGCATCCCCATCATCGTGTTTCTGCTGTTTCCCTAGCAATGCATTGGTGCCTTGCTGAGCGAGTCCTCTCCAGGAGCTAAGTCACAGAACAGTTGCATGTTATTGTGGGAGGGTATTTTTCTGTAATCACTGTGTCAAGCCTAACCACTATATTGAGGTCCTCCATATTCCCTCTGGCTTTTTGGTTTCGCGTTGAATTGGTCTGGTCTCTTCTTAAGAAGTCAAGTATCTCAAACTGTTCTTCAAAACAGCTAATTAAACTCTTGAGTCTTTATCCAGTTACAAGCTTTGTGTGTTTTTATGTTTCTTTCAAAGGCCGTGAGAACATGTCCCTGTCCCATGTTTCTTCCTTACATGGAGCTCAGGTGTCTTCAGCATCAGTTATAGAGATTCATAGTCACGTCCTCCTGAAAAAAATAGACCTAATGCAGAATCATATACTGGTGGTAAAAAAGCCATCTTCTTTCTGACTTTTCTTTTTGTTCTGGAATTGATCATCTGTGATTCAGGACAAAATGCTCTTTTAACATTCTCATGTTATTCTCTCTTCCAGAGAGTCACAGTACTGGTGGGGATTTTCCTTGCCCCCGTTTATTTTTATGTTGAAAACCAAGTGATGTCCAGTGATCACTGGGATTTTCTCTCACTTAGTGTCTAAGTTCCAACCACTCACCCTTGTATAATGGAAAAATCCCTACCCTAACATTCGTTCAGCTTTGGCAACTCTTTATCTTTATCTTTTTTGGAGATCCTTACACGTAACTTATCCTATACAATGCTTCAGGAGCTGAGGCATCTAACTAACTTAGAGCAGTGGATTTCAAACCACAGGCTGCCAGATTTCTCTCCACTTGAGAATACCTAGAAGTTCTCTGGAAGAGAACTAACACATGAAACTTGACCACCTGATTCTCCTGAAAGTGCTTGAAACACACTCTTGGGCCATTAAAGAAGGGGTAAAGAACTGCCTTTTGTCAATGCCAAATAGTAATTAAAAAGAGGTTGCACATCCTTTTTCTTAAGTAGCGTAATTTGAAATACATATCACAGCTTTACCAAATAAAAAAAAAAAAAGTTTTAAATTAGCAGGAAGAAATTGCTTTGTTGAAATATCTGTTTCAGAGTGTGTCCATTAAAAAGGCAGAAAGAGTTTGTGACGGTTTTTATTCCAGCATAGAATTATATCACAATCATCAGAATTAATTTAAACTCTATCCTTCATTATAAAGAATGGCCAACCCATGGCTGCCTTTTGCCATAGTCATAATTTCACAATGCTTACAGATTGCTGAAATGCAACTGGGTGGAATTTATGAAACATGACAAGAGAGATGAGATTCATTGTCTTGGTAAAAAGGAGCTCATTCAGTGTATGTATGACAAACAGGTTATGCAACAGTGAAAGAACAATTTATTTTCTGCCTAAGGAGGATGGCACCATAAGCCTTGAGAAATTCAGTAGGCACTTATCTTGACAGCATCAGGATTTCCTGCTCATAAGAAGTTCAATAAACCAAAGAAAGACAGTGATAACATCAATCACAATGACTTTGATATAATTTGAACATGTCGTCAGCAGCACACTGTCAAATGCAGCAAACTTAAAATGACTGAATAGTTCTCAAAAATTCAAATTAATAAACCAAATGGTTGTTAGAGGAAATCAAAATAGTATTTACAGCTGCTTTTTTACTGAAAAAGGCTGTTAGCCTTAAAAGTTTGAGATTGTTTGTCTTCTTTTTACTTAATTGCTTACTTAAAAGACTAGCACAAACAAAAGGAATATCTGAAAATAAAAACAATACAAAGCAAAATTCAGTAATGGTGTTATTCTCTGAGTTTGGACTCAAAAGGAAGAATCCCAAAATTTTAAAATCCTTCTGAAAGTTCATAATTATTCTTTGCCAGTATAAAAAGAGTCTTTTCGCAAGTAATTATTATAAATATCTTTTAAAAAGAACAAGAAAAATAATAAAAATAAGGAAGATAAGGCATCAGGAGAGATTAATTAGAGATACAGAGCAATGCCTCGCAGTTTCACAGTTTCATTTTTTTCAATACCACTGGTTTAGAATGTTTCATTTCAAAACGCTTTACACAGACAAGTTTTATGTTGAGCTTTGAATTCACTAAGGTTTTATCAATAATAGTTCGTTTATTCTTCATCTTTTACTTTTGAAGACAGAAACCTTTTCCTGCCTACAGTACCTCTGGGATTAGTTTGGCTAATGGAAGTTTTGACTCAGGTTCTTACGAATGTGCGTGGGTTTTTTGTTTCTTTAACACCAATTTCAGTGCTTTCAAAAAATGTTTTTTGACAGCATTTGACACTGACCAGCTAGTTCAGAGTTATGAAGAACTTCAAGAGATATCCTCTGGATGCCTGTTCAAACTTCAGTTATTGTAATATTTCTATGATTTTTTCCTAAAGGAGAAAAATACTGAAAAATACATTTTTCCTTAGGCTGGAGTAAGGCCTTGCTGAACTATGCAAACCTCATTCTGAGACAAATAAACCTTTTCCATTGGCTTTTTACCTATCAGTATGTCCCAGTGGCATGCAGTTCTCCCAGTTCATTTCACTGGGAGCCTCTATTTCTAATTCGGCCGATAATAGAAGACAAATAAACCTATAGCCCTAGCTTACATAGGTTTGATGAGGATGAACAGACTACAGGTTATGAGGAAATGTGGCAATAAGGTTAGCTCAATAACAACTGTAGTTCCGTAACGTACCATGGGTTGCTACAACAAAAACATGGCCACCTAGTTTCTCACACATCTTCTGAGTAAGGCATTGTTCCAGGTACAGTGTGAACTGCATCTCCCATGCCACGGGCATCTTCCCAGCGATGGGCTTCACTTCCTTTACTGTCTGAAGACAAAATTGCATTATTTGACTACTGAGAAAAGATAAATGGGTTGCCTTGGTTTCACAGTCATGTGAAATGATTCAAGACAGTTTCTTCAAACAATTCTCCTTTGCTCAGTCAAAGGTATGTAGCAGTGTGAAATAGGATAGTGTAAGGTCTATGTGCCTGAGTTTTATGCTAAAAACTTCTTCACTTCATGGTGGGGACTACTGATCCAGCTGCCTAGACCATCCTTTATAGACTGCTCTTCCCAAACAAGCCTATAGGCTAATTCTCTTATCTGCCCTCCAGAAGTCCGTTAGTTCTTTAATATTCTTTCTCTATTAGGTCTTGACAAGCCACATTACCTTCCCTAGTATCTGGTAAAAAATGCTTTCCAATGAACATTCAACCTGTGGTTTTCTTCCTTTCTTGGAATTGTTTACCTTATGACTATAATTTTTCTTCTTTTTGTTTGTCTTAAACCTCCTTTGCTTTGGCATTCATGTGACAGAATAACGTCATTTGATGGACTAAATTCAGTTATACATATTATTCTCAGAAATTATATAGATATAAGACTGCAGTCTGCAATTGTTTCTTGAGCGATGAGAGGGCATGCTGTGGTTAAAATCTAATGCACTGATAAATAAATTGTAACTGTCATACTTTGATGCCATGCAGACTTTGGCAGCATCTTCCAAAAGTGAGAGTAAGGCTATTTTCAACAAGATATTGAAGGGGGAGGATTTTAATGGCTCACTGCAAATCAGATAGAAAAGATGGAAATTGATATGGTTAATTCAAATATAGAGGGAATGATAACAGAGTGTACAGGCACTTCAATCAGATAATCAGCCTTTATGTCAAAATGCAGAAGATACTAAAAACTCACATCAAGCCCAGCATTTCTAAAGGTAAACGGTAAAGTGGAGAAAATCGTGATGTTGCACAAAGGATAGTGAGACAGGATCATATTGCAGAGATGCTTACTAATGGGGTCCTTAGCTGATGACATACGTCCACTCTATCAGTGCAAGTTACTTCTGGAGAGAAATGAAAACATAAGGGCAGACAGGAGGGGGAGGGAAAGACAGAAGGAAGAGGGAAACTTCGTCCCTGTGCCCAGCCGGGAATAGTAGAGTTAGTGTCCCAAGTGATGTCCTCCTCGGAGAGGCAGTGGCTGGTCTGCTCAGTGCAGCAGGTGCTGAGGATGAAGATGACAAAGATAAAGATGGTTTTTGTCATGTTTTTTCCCTATCTATGCTTTTCATTGTGAGCCACTCATACTCTCTAATGTTTCCACTTATGGTGCTATCAACACTGACTGGAGTAAACCAATTGTGTGCAAATTTTGCACATTGGCTATTTGTTAAATTTCTATGCACATAAATTATTGGACAATATTGATTGAATATTTCAATTACTGCTCTATACTTCATTATTTAATATGTTTCGTTTTCTCCAATATGAACTAAACTCTGCAAAGCAAGAGGTAAGGAGGGAGGGAAAAGGAGCAAAGTGGTAGTTGCTTCCCATGAGACCTTGCCCTCACAACGCTATTGGAGTTTCTAGGTGCAGGGCCACGAGAGCAAAGCAAGAATTAGAAGCAGAAAAGTACCATTACTGAGACTTCTAAAACCATGTGTGAAAGGGTAGAGAGCTGAGAATAGTATAAGGCACTGTGTAATATTAAGTGCCATTTTGTTTCATATGGTTTTTGTATGTTATTTGGGAAATATCAGCTAGCTCAATAATTATTGCTATTCCAGTTTTATCCTGCCTTTAAAAAGTTTCTTTATCATTTGACAGCTATCATTAACAACTCCCCTAAATGAAATGACCATTTCAGCCCCAGGTGAATGTACAATCTCATATTTGCAATGGTGCTTATAAAAAAATTTACAAACACATTACTTCTACAGCATTTTTTGCCAAGTTGGTTTAACTAGTTATTTCCTAGCATCCGTCTGTTTGTGGTAACCTATTGCTGTTGTTTTTTTCTAAACTTAGAAGGTGCATAAGGCAAGGAATATCTTTTTACTGTATATTTGCAGAGTACAAGTACACCCAAGGAAGCGGGCAGTACCACAATACAAAGTACAAAATAGAATAATTGACTTGTTCTCACAACATTTATGAAACTAATGCGAAGCAGTCCAAGTTTACATGGTTGAGTACATCCCCTGCAGAAGCATCTTGGTCTTTTCAGCCATTATGTACACTTCATATTATGAGTCTTCAATGAGCACGGGTGAGACTGGTGGGTCTGCCCTGCACAGTGGAAGAGCAGGGTGCTCCACCAAAGCACAAGAAATGCCTCTACATTATTTCTGGGTCATATCAAACAACCTCAGATGAAAAATCTTGTCACTAGCGTTTGTGAGAGGCATAGTGCTAAAAAATAATGGGAAATCTGTAATTTTAAGAGAAAACCCCCAACTTTACGTTCTCCCTGAGATTCCTTTTGTAAGGGATAAAACTTCTGTATAACTTGCCTATGCCAGAGCTGAAATGTTGAATACAATTTTCACAGAACTGTGACCTTTCATGACGAGATTTTTAAAGAGTTTGACATTTGGAAAAGAATGAGTTGGAAACTGGTGAAATGAATATTTGTTAAAAGGTTTTACCTTAATGGACTGTAATGAATGTAAAGATATGCAAAACTATTAGGCAAATGAATCCAGATGAGAGAAATTAGAATAAATTAAAATATTGCTCAACAATACAATTAACCTTTCAAAATTGCAAGTTATCAGTTAGTTTGATAAAATCTGACTCTTGTCCTGAGAAACAGCAAGGGTCAAATTTTACACTCAAAATTTTGCGAAGTTCAGAAATTTGGAGGAATTCCTCTGTCTTTGCAGAGTCCACATGGAAACTGGTGTAGGAGTCTCACTCCCTCTGTCTCTTCCCTGAATTCCTTCTAGTGCAGCCTCTATAACCCCAGAAACAGCCCACACCTTCCTGTTTATGCTTTTTATACAAAACTCAGTCATTTAAAATCCTAATCATTTTCTGAGCTGGTTGTTGCTACTGGTAACAAAATTGCACGTTTGCTGTGCATAAAAGCAGAAAACCCAAACCTAGCCTTCTTTCCTAACAGTCTTGCACTCTGTAATCAGGGCTGAATATTGTATGAAGACTAAGTACTTCCACAAAGTAAGGAAGAGGCAATGAATGGGACATTCTAGAGAATTTTATCTCAAAAAAATCCTACAGTACTTTATGTATTAAGATTGGGTTTTTTGAAGCATCTTAAGAGGGTTCGTTTGATGAGCCTGGTGTGGAGAATTCATGTGTATAGATCTGGAGCGGGGGTGGGCAGGAAGGAGGATGCGCATGAACCTCAAAACACTGTGTTAAATAATTAGTTACTAAATCACATTAAGCTCACAAAATGCTGTAGCTCAGGTTTGCTGGGACATTGTGCCTTGGTGTCCTTCATTTGGGTGCAGTCTGTTCCATGCCCCCCAAATCTCCCTAGGCTACAGCCTTGTTACTCTCTTTCATTCCTCTGCACTGGATTCTTTTCCACTTCGTTCTCTGGCTCTTGCAATCTTTTCCCTGTGAGGGATATATCACTTGGCTATAGTCAAGTTAAGCTTCTTCCTCTTCCCAGCTGGCGCACCAGCAGTTAGAGTCTTGCAAGCCTGAAGATGGCCCGTTCACTGTGTCTGAGCGTTGTACCACCGTGCCCCAAGCAGCACATACAGGGCAAGTTGTGTTCGGTGTTTGGAGCCCAGAGTCCACTTGTACTCCTTGCAGGAGGTGCCTGTGGGATTTGCCTGTTAATCAAATTGCAGCCAGTCTCTATTAATTTCTAGCGGTTTCAATATGTTGTAAATTTAGAAAGTTTGTGGTGAAAACAGGAAGACAACAGACAGCAGAAGACTCCTCCTATAAAGACATTTAAAATTCCTGCTCCAAAGCTAATCATGATCAGTTAAGGAGTGGCAAGATTTCTTCATTTATGGTGTCACAGACTTGGTGGGAGTTGAAGGGGCCACCAAAGGTCATCTAGTTCAAAACTTCTGCTCAAGCAGAGTCAGGAGGAGCAGTTTGTCCAGAGCTACATCCAGCTGATTTTTTACTGTCTTCATGAATGGAGACTCCACAACGGCTCTCTCAGGAAATAAGTGTTTTTATGTGTTCAGATGTAGTTTCATGTTTCAGTTTTGCACCCATTGGTTTCTTGCCCTGTGAAAGGGCACTAGTGAGAAGAGTTTGGCTCCCTCTTCTTCATTCTCTCTCATCAGACATGTATACACATAGATAAGATCAAACTCATGACTTCTCTTTTCCCAGATGACTAGTCCTACCTTTCTCAGTCTCTCCCTTTATGCAAGATACATCCTGAAGCATCTTAGTGACCTTTCTCTGAACTCGCTTTAGAAGGTCTATATTTCTCTTGTACTGGGGACTCCACGACTAGACTTGGCACTCCAGATGTGTCTCACCAGTGCTGATCAGAGAAGAAGGATGACCTCCCTCCACCTCACGGCAATGCACATTTTAATGCAGCCCAGGATGCTGTTGGCCGTCTTCCTTCAAGGGTATGTTGCTGGCTTGTGGTCAGCTTGTTTTACATCAGGACATGCAAGTCCTTCTTTGCAGAGCTGCTTCCCAGCCATTCAGGCCTCACCCTCTTCTGGTGCCTGGCGTTACTCCTCCTCAGATGCAGAACTTTGCATTTCCTTTTATTGAACTTGACAAGTTTCTTGTCAGCCCATTTCTTCATCCTGTCCAGGTCTCTCTGAGTAAAAACATATTCAACTGGTGTATCAGTTACTCCTCCCAGTTTTGGTTTTTTTTTTTTTTTTGGATCATTAGGAGCCAAACAGGAAGCTTCTCGATTGGAAATATGCAGATTACGTTAGGTGAATCTTAGAAGAAGAAAAAGGTCATCCAGAAGCAGAAAGACAGCATGGAAAACTTCCACCTCAACTGTTAAAAGTCTGCAAAGTTTTAAGCAGCTCAAAATACAACAGGAAGCATCAGAGTCACCTTTATTACCATGAGAGCAATCAGCAACTTTTGTCATCTCCCGATTATTGCCACTAGCCATGCCAGAATTCAGCACACCACCACATTGTGTTCCACCAGTTACTTATTACTGAGCCTGAATAATATGGGAATGACAGTCAAAACATGCAGCATCTTGGAATAGATAGTCTTTTTGTCCAGACGTTTCTTATCTTTGATGGTTTTCCCTCTTCTCTCACTATCTATTTTTTGCCATAAGAAGGCACAAGACATCTGAAAATTTAATGTACTATTATGACAAGCCATGTACAGAGAGCCCCAAAATATTAAGAGGACACATTCATTCACTCTCATTGGCTCTGCCTTGCTAATTTTAAATCTTCAATCAATGAGGTAATTTATCCCTCCCTGAAGAGGCTGCTCTAACAAGAAACTTCAATGCCTCTGTGTTCAGAGAGATGGGTAATGAGGGGATTTTTAATGAAAGGTGGATGTACTTCATCCAACAGTTGAATTTTGAACAAAACACTCAAGAAGGTGAAGGAGATGGGCCAGAAACTTAAAGGAGTTCTGCATCAGCCTTGTGTTGTGGCTTAAAATGGAGTGGTGGCACTACAGCTGATCAGACTGCTTTGCTCCACATTACTGCCTCGTGTTGGAGGAGAAGCCCAGGAGATTTCTGTTTGAAGCACAGTCAAAGACAGGGCAGAAGATTTTCATCAAAATGCTTGAATTTTACTATGCTTTAAAGAGAAATCTCGTATTTTGCTGTTGGTTATGGAATCCTTGCAAGCAAAGAAAAACCAAATTGAACTTTAAATCACTCTTCACCAGCTCCTGAATAGACTCTGAAAATCTGCCGGTGAACGTCAAAGGGAGAAATTAATTTGTTATCGTCCATAAGTAGAGTGGCTGGGGTTGGTGTTTTGCAAAGGAGTCACAGCTGAAGAGTAGCAAATTGTGAGGAAATCATGACTCTCTTATGCAGCTCTGATTATTTGTGTGTGTATGTTTATATGCTGCTCTGCTTCCCAGCAGCTGGTCTGAGTGTGTTCTGTCTGCCTCTTCATTTGCCTTATGAAACACAGCAAAACCCTGTTTCAGCTCAAAGGAGAATTAGACTGTCTTTCCCCTGGCAAGTCTAACAGCAGCAGCGGAGAGGTAGGGCTACAATCTCAGGAATGCCAGGTTCTCCCAAAAAAAGCATCAGGAAAATATGAAAAAGCTGTGAGATTGGTAAAAGAGAAAACCAGTGGGAAACCTTGTGCTACATCAGTGTCTGTCCATTACCTGTTCCAGAAGACTGAACTGCTCACAAGACAGGGCTCTGGGGGAGGCTGAAGTATCTGAACTTACTCCACAGCAAATAGTGGGGGTCACAAAAATAGGTCTTTTGTCTGCAGCACACACCCATGAAAGTCCCAGCTTCCTTGCTTGCCTATGCTGCATCCTTGTAGCTTGTGGTATGCAGCTCAAACTCATTCTGAGAGAGTGAGCTGACGGGGAGTCAGACCTAAAGACAGCCAGGCAGTAGACCTGCAGCCAGTCAGGTCATGCTGATCCTCAACGGTATGGAGGTGATTACACTGCCAGTGACTGCCAGGAATGTGACTGATTGTGAACCTAAAGCAGCTAAGAACAACTGAATCAGCCTTCAGCAGCATCTTCTAGAGAATCGTCAGGCTCAAAATCAGCTGAGCAAACTGGAGATCACAAATGTTGTGAGATAGTTCTGTTCTAGAGTGGTACAGAAACATCAAACTGCTATACAGGGTTAGACTGGAGGTTTGTCTCACCCTGTCTTTGGTCTCTGGTGCTGGCTAGTAGCAGATGCTTTGCAAAGTGAGGACTTGCTGGAACTGCTAGATGTGTCAGGTCATAGTCTTGTAATCATGAACTGAATGATGATTGTCTGAAGGGATGTTGACACCTTCAGATCTACAAAAGAACAAATTAATGCTTTTTCTTATGTTTTTCAGAACGAGGACTTTCAGAGAGCAATAGAAATGTACTATTATATTGTGTTATTAATAATGTGAATACTGTATCAAAATGTGAGCTAACAGAAGGATATGAGGGAAAACCTGAAAAAAATATCTCAAAAAAGGAAGTTTTTAAATTGAAAAACACTTTAAAACTTTGACTAACAAAGTCCTAAGCAAGCTAATGTATCTTTGAAGTTGGCTCTGCTTTGAGCAGTGAATTGGACAAGGTGATTTCCAGAGCACCCTTTGCACCTGAATTATCCTGTGATTCTACTCTGTGACTCTAAGCATCTGACAAGACTACAGTTATGTGCTGTAAGAAGCAGAGTAAGAGCAGCATTTGGTTTATCCTTTTTCTTCTGGAGAAAAGCATTCATTAATAGTGAGTTATTTCTCAGCTCACCTTCCTGAAACTACAGTGTTTTGTACTTGAGAGTTCTTAACCTACGAAAGCATCAGCCGAGCTATGGGTCTAGCACCATGGTGCACAATTTTGTAGTCAGACTTGGATTAAATACAAGTAGGTACCGGCAGTGTTCTCTGTTAAGAATCTCTTTTTCTCTGGGTCTCTTCTAATTTCCACAGTAAATTGCGGACACATCACCTCGATGATCTTTTAAAGAAGAGGAGATCAAATAAATGGAAAGTATTTTAAAACAAGACCTTGGAAAACATGAGTGTACAGCATGCTTGCAGGACATGAATTCAACTGGTGTGAAATTATGTCATTTGCAAACGTACGTTATCTGACAGTACTTTCCTTCACCTCCTGCTGTGGCCACTTCAGTTCATGGCCTCAGATGGTGAAGATGCATGTGAGATACATCTCACCTCTGGAGGAGGGAGTTCCTGCTCCTTCCTCTCCCGCTGTCTGCCTGCTTCCTCTCTCCCCTGAGTTAGTCCTGGCGTATGCCAGATCTTACCTGGAGCCCACTCTCCTCCCTAGCACAGCAGAAAGGTGACCTTCAGAAAAGAAATGGTTGGGGCCACAGGACTGAATCAGCTCCATGAAGGGTCCCACAAATATCAGAAGTGGTTCTGACCCAGGGACACATTCAAGCAAGTGAGAAGAGCAGAGTAGGGAAGATACCCTTGACATACCCCAGGGACAACAAGCTCTTATATCAGCTCAGAAGCTGACCCTCGGAAACATAAGGGCAGTGGATTCACTAAAAGTCCATGAAAATGATCCACCCTAGACCCACCTGCTCTAACCATCCCAGGGCCTTCCTTCTCCTATAAGGAAGAATGATGCCAAATATTTGCACTGAGGTTTTACGTCGTAAACTTGGCCAGGCAGAAAGTTGTATGCTAATCTAAAAATATCTCTTCCTTTTTCTTTCCTTCAGACCCAGAAACCTTGATGCACTTTTAAAAATGGAAGAAATGAGCTTCTTTGCTCGTGCACTTGATTGCTGCCTTTCTACCACTTCTACACCTCTGGAAAGTTAAGTTGCCTTTCCAAGGAATATAACAGACTCCTCAAAATTAGAATAATAATTCTAATATTTCCTCTGTAAGTAAACTGATGTCTTCTGAAAGGTTGGATGAGGTTAATAGGAGCTTTGTAGAATACGTTGTTTAGTTAAAAAGATCTTCTTAGGCTTACTTTCATGGAAAAGAAGAAGAAATAAATAATAAGTTTTGTATGATCTCTTACATTTTAAAAGCTATTAACATCATGTTTCTGACTTTATAAGAAAATAGAAATGACAGAAAATGGAGATTCACTCAGATACTGTTGAATCTGTAATTGACACCCATTACTCCAAGTGTTACCACGTTCTTTGAGGCTTTAGTGAATTAAATTTTTCCATCACAGGAAGATTCTTGATCCAATGATCCCAAGAAAATGTCACAAGATTTTGTAGACTTGCACAGGACTTAAGGCAGACAACACTGGAGACTGAACACATCAGGGCAACCAAAGCCCAGTTCAGCCATAATTTGGGTTGTAAAATGGGATTATAGCACATAACAGAGACTGTTTATGGAGGAGATTGGCAATATATCCTACTGCTACAAACGTACTTGGTTGTAGCTTGCTCCTCTCCATGCCATGTTGATTGCCGTGTTGAACCAGGCAAGGGACTGGGCCAAAGCTTAGTTCTTCTTTTGGTGGGTTATGTCCATTTATACCCATTTGTGCCCTTTCAGAATAGGAGGCAGGTCACACTATGGTATTCTGCCCACACAGGAAAAAGAAGGGAGTAGCATTATGTTTCCGTATCACATACATATAGGATAAGAAATTGAATGAGAGCTTTAGTATTCAAACTGAATGGCCAGGAAAGGAGAAAAAAAATCCCGTTGAGAAACTGTCTTGAAGATATTTTTCTTGACATAGGCAAATAGTCTCATCTAACAGTGACATTAATAAAGGAGGGATGCTAGGGACTGGACACTGTTGACAAAATCAAGACTGCAAGGCTGGAATCCTACTATTGTAAAGGTAAAATCACTTCCGTGGTAAGAGTGAATAAATTGTTCCATGAAAAAGAAATTGAGAAAAGAGTGTGACTCAAACCAGAATGGCTAAATCCATCTCTTAATTGAAAAAAATGTTTTAAGCAGGAGAAGACAGAAATATAGCGTACGTAAAGTGTGGTAATAAAATATGCTACTATCTTATGGCTGTAATTTTTTTCTTTGTTAAGGGACAATGGGAAACTTGGACTTCCTGATTTCATCTTTGTGGGGAAATGATGTTCCCCTAAACTTTCTTGTTTGTAATCAGCACATTGTTTGTACGTTTGGTAGGACAGTATTCTGTACCACCAGCTCTCAGGACAGTGGTATATCTAGATAGATGATAAACATGCAATTTATCTAGCCACGACTGAAAGAAAGTTCACTTTAACTTGAGCTGGAATTTTCCTACCCTTTGATTGCAATGGGATTTGAAACTTTCATTCCAATCACTGTATTTTACTTCCCTAAGCGGATTTCATTAAAGAGATATTTTTTGTTAAAATAACTGTGCACATGGGCATTTAGGTTACTCTTTTTTTATGGTTATAAATGTGACCTTTTAAGTCAGCTAGATATCATGATACCATTACCCAAATGATTATGAAATGTTTTTCCTAAGTGAATCTTTTCACATACAAGCAGAGTTTTATCCATGGGACAATTCAGAATAAAGGGACTGGAAATATTCTTAGTATCGTCCTGTAATTTTCAGCAACCACCATTTGTTCCACCTTGAGATGTTACATTGCAAGGCCACATACCCTGGGGGGAAAAGCATTAACTCTTTAAATCTGCAAAGCAATAAGATGGAATATTTTTTCATCCAAGATGCCTCAGATTGGAGGGGAAAAAAAAAGAAGGTGCTTGTTATGAAACTGGGATGAAAGAAGACAATGAAAACACTAAAAGTTCACCTACTTCTGCCTGTGGCCTGGGGAGCTGCAGGGAGCTGTTCGTAGGTAGGTGCACTTTGGAACTGCCTTTGTGGCAGCATGCAAGGTGATAGTCCCGTATAGCAGGATTTTAATGCATTCAAAGTAACATTTCGCTGGGCTTCCACAATGGTTTGTGAAAGTAGAAGTAGCAGACAACGCACAGCAGTGGCATCTAAGCGTTCAGGAACATTATATGCAGACCACAGTAAGCTGTGGCATCAGTGGATGGAGTGATCCTGACATGGAAATTGACTCCAGGACTGAGTCTAGCCAAAGCTAATGTTTTATCTTTCACAGCTATTGCTGTGTTTTGCAAAGTGAACCTATCCAAAACTTGGACCGGTTTGTTTGTTTGTTTGTTTGTTTGTTTGTTTGTTTCTTTGTTACTACACACGCCCTGGCAGCTTTTTCAAGAGTCAG
Organism: Bucorvus abyssinicus; assembly: GCA_009769605.1. Lineage (NCBI taxonomy): Eukaryota > Metazoa > Chordata > Aves > Bucerotiformes > Bucorvidae > Bucorvus > Bucorvus abyssinicus. Next base: position 8,947,758 of record CM020033.1, on the reverse strand, counting down.
AATTCAGGCAACATCTAAAAGCTCTTATACAATGCAATGCTGGAGCGTGCACAGCTAAAAATAAAAACGAAACCCAAAACAAACAAGGAGACACTTCAGGATCCTAAAGATGGAAGGTAATGGCAGATCAATAGCTAAGGAAAATTAATGTATTCTGTACAAGGATAGGTACCAGCTGGTGACTTCTCCTTCAGTCTTTGTGTACATCCCTTTCTTTTCCATTATGCAATATTTTGAGAAGAGGTTTTTTTAATTATTTTTGGTTTTGTGTGGTGGTTTGTTTCGTTTTGTTTTTTTTTTTTTTTTAAAGGAATATCCCAGTGAGTTATATTATAAATTTAAAAATACAGCCACCCAAACCAAACAACTGGTTACACTGGCACCGACCCACTGCTGTGGCCAGCTCAGATGACCCACTGTGATGGTCACTTCAGCTGCCTCTGAAGTCACTTCAGCTGTAAGTGTTTAACACTACTGCAGAGAGGAACAAGTGGAGGAGGAAAAAAAAGTGTTAATGTGGCCTTTTTAAAGATGAACTTTCACTAAAACACACAGATCTTTGGGAAAACAAGAACAGTCAAGCGTTTTCCCACATATGTTACTGGTATGAATGAAAAGGCTACAAAGAAAAGGAAAAGATAAGATTAAATTTTCTAGATTCCTTTAGATGGGATGATGATGTTTGAGTATAGTGGAGGTAGAGTGATATGCAAGACAGTGCACGTATTATTTCTTCTTCCAAAGTTCTCTGTTTTACCCTAAAGCCTGTATTCTCACATATAGCCAAACAGCAACTTCATAAATAGCTTGCTTTCCTCAGATGTGTCTGGCCTGGCCCGGATTCCTAAATGAGTTCACATGGCACAGCAGTGCCCTGGTGCCACATGGTGCCTCACTGCCTGCCAGCCTTTTTGTCTGTGGTGTGCACAATTCATCCAGGTTCATTACCAACGAGGGCATGAATGTATTTGTTTTAGGTGAAATGATTTATGAGTTGTTTGCTCTGGCTGAGCTCATCTTAGCACTGTAATGATCATGCTATCATATAATTTAATTTGATGCTGCTTTGCTGAAGGTTTGTGTGCTCACTAAGATACTATAACCCACATCGCATGCTTGTAATTCAGTTTGCTTTCGGGTGGATGCTATTGCTTTGTCTTTGTAACTAGTGCCAACCTGATCTTACCAACCATTTATTTTTTATAAGTATTACATTATTTTGAATATATTCCTGTGAGTCACTGCTTGCTTCCTTGGTATGGTACATCTTCACTTGCTTTTTCTTGTCTGCAAACTTTGGCATAATAATTTCCCTAGCCATAGTTGTTGCAAATGACTAAATACATTGAGCATTAACTACGAGAAAGTTTTTTTCCAGAAGTCTCCCTTTACTTTTCATTTCCAGTTTTGTACCTGTGCATGTTGTAAATAATTGGCATTATCTTTCTTTGTAAATTTTTTTCATCTTTGCTACTTGGAGAATTATTTTTCTCTACATCTGTATGAGACTATTTACTAAATTTGCTCATGTCTGTATCTTTGGAAAGTCTGTGTACATTCTCCTTTCTTTCACATACAAACTCATTGCCCCTTTTTCTTAATCCCTTATGACCTATTTCATCGCCAAAGATCTAGCAGCTGCCTGAGTTGGTGCCTAGCATGATTTGGTAGTGTGTGGATGTAGGGTTTCCACAGATTCTTCATTATGTATGTCAATGCAATTGAGCCCTCTAGTATTTTCCTGGATCCTTAGTCTGTTGACTGTATAGTGAGTGCATTGTGAGTAGAGCATGTGACAGTGCAACTGCTCTTACTCTCTCTTCTTTTATCCTGACCTCTTTCTGTTTTGTGCTGTTTTTTACTGGGATAGAGTTAATTTTTTCCACATTATATTGTTCGGAACTCTGTTTTGGATTTGTGATGAAAACAGACAATACAGGGATGGTTTTGTTGCTGCTGAGCAGTGCTTAGACAAAGTCAAGGCCTTTTCTGCTTCTCACCCCACCCCACCATTAAGAGCACAAGAAGTTTGGAAGGGGCGTGACCAGGGCAGCTGACTCCAAGTGACCAAAGGGATATTCCACGCTGCATGATGTCATGCTCAGCAATAAAAGATGGGGGGGAAGGAGGAAAGGGGGACATTTTGAGTGGTGGTGTTTTGTCTTCTCAAGTAATCCTTACACATGATGGAGCCCTGATTACCTGGAGATGGCTGAACACCTGCCTGCTGATGGGAAGTGGTGAATGAATTCCTTGTTTTGCTTTGCTTGTGTGCACAGCTTTTGCTTTACCCATTAAACTGTCCTTATCTCAACCCATGAGTTTTTTCACTTTTACCTTCCAATTCTCCCCCATGTCCCACTGGGGGGTAGTGAGTGAGCAGTTGTGTGGGGATTAGATGGCAGCCAGGGTTAAACCACGACACATGTCCATTTGCATTTGAAATTGTGTACAAATTCTATTATATATCCTTATTCGGGCTCATCTGATCTGGATATGACAGCATGATCATTACTTATCTTTTCCTCCTATTTTGTATTTTCCTACATTTTTTGCTAATTCTTTTACATCTCTGAGTGCAGGACTTGAGAGTCCTGACAGGTTCCAGTTTCTGAAAACATTTGCAAGATTTAAATTCTGTAAGTATAGAAAGATATGAGATATTTAGCCCTTGTGCAAAACTCTAGATGTGCTTTCTCAGTAAGCAGTTACTGAAAGCACTTACTGTTCAGTGCTGCTAAATTAAAACACAACAAACACCCTGGAAAACCCTGAGATGATAGATAATCTTGGCAACAACTCCTAGCAATCCAGTGCTCTTGAACCTTTCTTGTTGGACTTCAGTACCTATAGTATATACTAGCCTTATTCATAAAGGATGTAAGCTTAGGTACAGTCTCTGTCTAAAAATTTCATTCTCCCCATGCCTTTAGAGGCAGAAGGCTCCTGAAATGGGTTACACAAACCTCATTCTGGGTCTGACTGCACAGACTGGTACACACACTTGCATAGTTCAAAAACTAATGCTTCACAGCAAAGGAGGAATGAAGGAGTTAAGAGTACCATCCTCTTCCACAGGTTACAAGGAGAAGAAAGTGTTTCATTTTAGAAGGCATTTTATTCCATCAAAAACTGAAATTATAGAGAACAACTTGATATTCCCTACTGAGATATTTATCTGAGAATTAGGAAACTATTTCAGTCAGGGATACATCCCTTCTTGGAGTTCACGATAAAACAAAACCTCATCTTTCAGTTGCTTTTTCAAATTATCAGGTTATTCAACATATTGTTTGAAGCTGCTGCAGTGTCATGCAAGGGCCATTCATTTCAAAAGTAGCTGTGATTTCCCAAAGGATCAAGCAATTTAAGAGGCTGGATCCCACTTTCAGAGGCAACAGGCAGAGAGGAGCCTTAGTGCCTTGATTTACAAGGCCATAACGTGGTTTGCTACCTGAACTGTCCTTGGAAACGAAGCTTAAGCTCCTACATCTTTAGACACTATTACACTAAATCAATGTGTACACGCTCTTCCATGAGTTGCCGGGTGTCCTGGGAGGACTCTTTAACTTTCTAGAAGTCTGGCAGCTGGTCAGAGATGACTGCTGCTGCCCGTGCGGAAGAATGGGTACGCTCAACCGGTAATTCATCTCTCCCATCTGAGGCATGTTCTGATGAAGGCATGGATCACATTTTGAAGAGGCCAGTCTCTCCACTAACTGAGTCTGTATCCCAAATAACTAGCTTAGACCAAATGCCCTTAAGAAAGATTAATTTCACCACCGGTCATTTCCTTCTAATTGCCAGGGAAACTGGCAAGTCGGGGAAGTTACCTAACCTACCAAGGCTGATGCCTCTTCATTTATCAACATCCTCCCATACATTTGGTTATTTTTAAATGCCTGCTTTCTCTAGATTTAGCCTCAGGGACCTACAAGAAACATGATGCATCATGTCATCTGAGCAGAGGCTGACACTATGTGACTTGCTTTGCCATAAAGAGCAGGGGAAGGAAAAGCCATCTGCAAATCAAAATAGTTGCTCAGAAGGGCATGACAACATGTGGCAATGGTATTCTGTTTGGATATTGACTTTCACACTACCCGTGAAAGCACATAAAGCATTTGGAGAATGAGTCAGGCATTGATTGCTTTCCACGGCTCTGCAGGTTGTCCACGCAGCTATTCATCTTGTTTGTCAAGCGATTTGAAAGGGCTCTAGCAGGAACCTTTGGGGCCAGCCTGACAACATCAGACCAGAACATAGCTGAAAGGTACCAGCAAGAAACCTGGAATTGGACACTTGTGTTTATCGATCTTAAATCCCAAGTGGTGTGGGGGAAACAGATGGGATGCTGTAACTATTTCCTGCTCCTTCTCAGTCACAAGCTCAGAGAGTCCTTGGACGTAGCTAAGAGCTCTGGGGTGGCTGTATGTTACTTCCTTGTTACCCCCCTGGTGAAGCAGAACCATATGGATCAAATCCCTCATGTTTGCAATGGTGTCATCAAACTGTTGCACAGCAGAAGTTTCAGGGTGCCAGGCAAACAAGTCTTGGCTGGGCTGGTTGTCATGAAAAAAGGCTGGGAAGATAGATAGAGCTAATTGTTAAAGTTCCCGGACTGGAGAAGGGGGGCTACCTCAAGCCCTTTGCAATTTGATCAGCCTGCTAGTTTCCCAAGAAAGACAAGAGCCTTGCACCCATCTTCCTACTACACTCCAGTTAAAGAGAAGGGGGGTCTCCTCGGACCCTTTACAACTTGGCCAACCTTCCAAGCTCACGCTGGCAGCATCACTGAAACCAAAGTCCCTCTTGGTAGCCCACAGGATTGGAAGATATTTGCCTAACCTATTCAGGGACCCTCATGAGCAGCGACACTGAAACAAATCCCGTAAGTATTAAATCAACAATAATGATTTATTATGTAGATTCGTGACAAAATGCAGATTCGAATGGTACCGGTGATAGGGTATTGTCTGCGAAGATGGATTTGAAGTGATAACCTAAACATATAAACAAACCTAAACACTAGTGATTAGTAATAGTTAGCTTGATGCTAGTATTTAAGCACACATAATACAGAGTTCTTACCCAATAGGTGTCCCAGGGTGGGGGGGTGAGGGGGACTGGGGGTGAGGGGGAGAGGGGGAGGAGACAGGCTCAGTCCATTGACCGATCCCAAAATTTCGATGGTGGTCTTCTGTTCCCAATTCCCTCTTCCATTCATCACTTTTTATAATGTTTCTATACTTTTAGGTGGAGCTTGAGTGACTCTAGACATACATTCCTTTTGTTTCAATTTGATTAAAAATCTCCCACTTCACATTTAAAGGTACAGGTGATAAAACATAGGGCGCATGCCCAGTGAGGAGTGGTCATACCTTGGAGGTGGGTATCCTTTGGGATGGAGCTGTGTTTTGGTATTATAATGACATTATAATGAGCAAAGTTCACCTAGAGGACACAATTTCACCATCATTGCTGGCACAGCAGTTGCGATCCATATTCCTTGATAGCAGCTATGAGGTTAATTGTAGTAACCCATTGTTATCCTTAAGAACAGAGATGAGCTGTACCACCTTCATGCTACCCTGCTCTCCGTTCAGAGATACGGTATGTTCTGCTTGGCCAGAGCAGGCCTTATCCGTAGTAACTTCATTCCATTCCTGGGATCAGCAACTGCGTTTCACTTCAAGACGTTGCTCTTTGTGTCAAGATGTGAGCTAAATCTGGGGAGCAGTCTTTCCCTCACCTCCCCATTATCCGTTGCTTTCCCACACTGGTAATACAGCTCATGTGTGCTTTCCTCTGTCGCATTCCTGCTGTCTCTCCTCTGCAGGGGTCAGTTTCCCTCACGGGGGATCCTGAGCATACCACGTGGCTGCGTCCATGCTGCCGTACTTACACCCAGCACTATAACATTTCAACTATGCTAAAGAATGGAGATAAAAATGCCAGCAGCATAAAATACTCTCAAACATCCCAGCTGTGGAGCTGGCAATGTCTAGTAGAGGGGTGGGTGGGGTAGCTGATAACCAGGGTAACTGCTCCTGGCATCTCAATGTATCTGCTGCTGCATAAGAAGATGACACTTGGAGCAAATATATACAGTCATTTTAATGTAAGACTCCCAGGAAGTCAAAATTCCCCTCACAGGCACACACACACGCACACATATAAAGAGTCCCCTGCACACCACAAACTACGAATTAACAATGCAGGTTTAAATGACCCTTTCCCTTACAGCAGCAATCTACCTTACAGCATTTCTCAAGATCCTGCCCCAAGAAGTGACTGGTGGTGTCTAGGCTGAATGCCTCACATGAGGTTACAAAACGTCAGAACACAGTGTATGCTTCAAGTAATTTTTACTCCCTTGAATAAGCTTCCCTGTCTTGTCTTAGATGCTATCAGAAGCTACAGCAACGTACTCCTGTGCCTTAGCCCAGAATTTGAAATGTCATGGTGAATAAGTTTAATTGTACCCCCTTTTCACCCAAGAGATTCCTTCTTGTTATTGCTGTTACGTATCGAATAAAAAGCTCAACAGTTTGCAGTTCAGCTTGCAAAGTTCAGCTCCAGCACCTGCAGATCCCCATGGTACATGGAAAGTGGTGGATATCTCATCAGATCTCCCAGTTCCTGTCCAGCTCTGGCTGTAACCTTTAAAAAAATGCCTTGAGGTGCAATTAGCTGCTGTACAGTTTGGTTTGATTTTGTTGTAAGTTGCCTGAGACTTCAAAGTGTAACAGATCTTCAAACTACAGGGATGCAATAAGAAAAAGTTCCTTGACCTTTTATTCTTCTTGTATATTATGGAGAAGACTTCTTTTGAACTTCTTTAAAACACCAACGTGATGCTATGTCTGTTCTAAATGTTTGCACTATCATTTAAGTATCCATCAGATATGATGTAAAATTACTTTAAACAAGTACATATAGTGGTTTTAAAGGAAATCTGCAGTGTGGCAGAAAATCCCTCATAACCATTAGAAAATAATACAAGAACACAGTATTGATAGGTTGATAGCTTGCTTTGGAGGAGGGGAGAGGATGAATCTGCACAGGAAATGTAATCAGTAATTACTAGCCACACAAGAATTTACTGCCTTTGTAGGAATAGGAAGGCAAAGGCAGACATGAACAGGGAACCCAGGCAGAGATTCTTTATGACATATGCCTCTGAAACAATATTTTACTACTGCTTGGTGTCATATATGCCTTCCCTTAGCTGTTGCTATTAACCTTTCTTACCCAGGTTTTTCCCAGTAATTGAGATTGCTCCATCATGGCTTTACTGCAGTTAATCTCACGTGGTCATCATGATACAAAGGTTGTATAGAGCTCAGAAGAGTATTTTGCAGAGATCAAAAAGTGAATTCTGCTGTAACAGAAGCCACCAAAAAAAAAAAAAAAAAAAAAAAGAAAAGAAAAAAAGTAACGCAAGTTACCGGGAATTCCAAGTACTCAGCATAGTATATTTGTTTTAATAGGGGTCACTAAACTTTCCTGACAGTCGTCTTGTACATTTTTGTGTCACTGGAACAAGGACTGGAGTCTCTGCATTAGAATTAAATTCGCTCCTCAGCAAAGGTGACCTTTTGCTGCAATTATCAAAGGTGATCCTTTACAGACACAACCAGAGCTGCAGCTACAACAGCTCAAAAAGGAGAATACAAAGATGGCCTTTATGCCCTTATAGCCTTGATTCATTTGGTGTCTGGAAAAAAAAAAGTGACTAAGATTAGACTTTTATTGGTCCTCTCTTCAGAGCTGAATTTGGCATCAGGCAATGGATCTCTAGTGGGGTAGTGTCAGATGATGCTGATGGCCTGGTTTACGTTTTCTAGATAGGAAAGTTTTCACCTGTATTTTAACTTTACTTGTGTTTTAAACATCCCTTTGGATGATCACTACAGAAAGGCAGTATGGCTCTCCCTTAGCCATTCCTCCAGTCTCTGGGAATATGAGGTCATACCAACTGTCAGCATCAATGACTTCTACTGCAAGTTTCTACACAAGTTTGAAGTTAGTTTTAATATTTATTAAAGAATATTTTCAATTTTTTTTTTTTTTTTTTTACCAAGGTAACCGAGATTACATTTGGGTATCTTCAATTTTAAACTGAATATTGACAAGAAACTTAAGGAAAACTTAGAGCTACCAAAGCGTTCAAAAAGAAACAATCAACAAGACAGCTGTGGGAGAGCTCTAACTAGACTGTTGATTTCCTGATGAAGAACCTTAAAGTCCTATTACCATCTTTTCAGATTTTCTAGCACTTGCTTGTTCTGCAAAGAAAACCTCCCACCCCCACTGACCTCCCCACAAGCACTCGGGTTTTCGCAGGAGCAAAGTCGCCCCCCTCCGGTGGTCAGTTTTGGCACTACCGTGAGGACACGCCACCATTGCGTTGGGTGCATTCAACAGAAAACAGGTCTTTGTGTTCTTGCTGAATTTACAACTCTTCCGAAGCTTTTGTGATAAAACAGGCTGACTTTGGACACCGTCCTGACGGTACTATAGTGGGGTTTTGTTGGCAATGAATATCTCAGAAAAAAAGACCAGCGTGATGCTCTGCTACTTTCAAGTTGAGGAACCGACGGCAGGATAGTGAGATTATCAAATTTTAATTCTTCACATTTAATTTGTAGGCTTCATTAAGCAATATTAAGCAATGTTGGCTCAAGTAAGATGCAATGAATATATTTAACAGGAAAGACTGCTTACAGGCAGTAAATACAGCTAACACAGCCACAGATCTCAAAGCTGTAACATCATGCACCTAGATGACATATCTGTACGTACTCTTCATCTTTTTATTTACATGTGCTTGCAGTGTTTGAGAAGCATCAAGTTATGTTTCATACACCAACCGGGGTATTCTGTACAAGGGACTATTATCAACTGACATTATCTAAACATCCTCATATAGAGAACCGATAGAGAAAAACCTTCCACATTTCCCTTGTCTCAGTAGCCCTTGTACGTCATTCTATCAATTTGTGAATATGGCAAAATTAGTCCTCTAGTTCAGAGTTGCAAGTAGAAGCATCGAGTGGAGGACGACTGCTGCCATCCGCTGTTTGCTGGCTACGGCACCTGGGCACCACTTGGGTCAGAGAGGTGCAGGGAACAGATTCAAATAATGCTTTTGACGTAAGCATGGCCACTGAGCTGACTTCAGGAGTGAGCTGAGGTCAGCCACTAATGACATCCTAGCCCTAATCCCTACCACACCTCTTATACATGAAGTTCTTTCACGTGTAGGTAGTGTCTCTCGTTCCGGTGCTACCACGTCCACCGTGCATAGGTTGTCCTCAGCAGAGTGGAACTTTTTCTCCCAGAACAAAGGACAGGGAATGCCACAGGCCTCAGTGCTGCTCACAGCCTCAGCCACTCGGGTGGTGGTCAGGTACTGATGGGCATCAGATTTTCAAGATCAGGATAATTCTGTACCATGCCAGGTTTATTTCTATTACATCATTATACTGTAAACGACATGTCAGATCATATTGCTTGCCCTGGAATGACACAGTGTGACTAAATTGCAAGGCCTACTTTTGTCTGGTGTTTGATTGGAAACGATTCACTGACATATCTATCTATTTTTTGACAGCGTAGGTTTCTTCTTCGCAGTTTGGGTCTGAGGCAAGTTATATACCAGGGAGGGTTTTTTTATCACTGAAATCATCTTTGCAAACACTGAAGGAAACGGGATGCTGCAGCTTGTAAGAAAATGGGTTTACAAGGGAAAGCGTCTGTGAGTAGCAATTATTTCCACTAAGAGGTTTCAAGTAGAAAGGAGTAGGAGAAGTGAGCCCTCGCAGAAGCTGATGTTTTTGCATTTGTAGTCCTGGCATTTCCTTTGCTCTACTGGAGTTTGTGTGGCACTTGGGAGATGACAATCTAACTAGGCATGACTCAGATAAATCTGCACGCAGGTACCTCATGCTGCCGGTGTTAGCAACGGAAAGTAATTAGTGATTTTCTTGCAAGGGCACAAACCTTTCTGTATCATCAGCTGAGTCAGAGGTGGTAACTCTTAGTGGAGGAAATGGTACATCCGAGGTGGTCCTGTGAGATGTGGGTTGAATATGGGTCACAGCAAATTGTTTAAACAAGGAAAACCAAGTTGGTGTTGCCATCATGCAAGGACTGCCCAGAAGAACCATAAGCCTTCAGGAGGTTTCATTTCACTGTCTACAGAAACAGGGCTTCAATCTTCAGACAAAAGCTATTGCTTTCAGGAAAGAGCCTCAACTAGTACTGGGAGCAACTTTGATGTTACACAATCCTTTTTATCCAAGGGAAAGAAGTTAACTTTTGCCGTACATGCAGCTCTGTTCCTAGAACATAGTTACCTCATAAAGAGTTTCATGTGCAGTGTAATTGGTTATTAAAGGAATTAGTGCATTTACAGTCAAACTTGAAATGGAGATGCACTATCAGCTGGCATTTGGCCATGCATGATTGGCATTTCCTGGAGTCTTTTCTAAACTCAATCCTTCTGCAACCTGTTCTCCTGCTCCTTGGTCATTTGCCTTGCAATTATCTGAATTCACCGATACTCAGCTTTGGTGACCTTTGAGGATGTTGAATGGATACCAGTCTGACAGGCTGTGAGTCTGCACTGTCTACTGATGATTGATGCAGGTTTTACAGCTTCATCCTTGCATGCCTAGAGACAGTCAGCGCTTCCAAGCACCCATGCCGAGCACCAGTCTGGAACCAGGGCTGAGTACTTAGCAGGATGGCCCCGAAAAAAGAGACTGCTTAAGACAGCTGCACACTCCTCTGGTTACTGAACATCTCTCAGGACTGAACAATGTTTGTAACCCTGTACTGTTGTTCTAATTAAAAGTTCAGGGGAAATGTTACCAGTGAATGAAGTACTTTGTGATCTTCATTTTATAGCTGGGTAGAAATAATTTATCTTCTCCACAGTATTCAAATATTTAACACATTCTAACTAATGAGTAACTCTGTTTTAATGTTATTAATGAAGAATCACGTTGCTAGGAATGTATTTCCAAGACAGAATGTAAAAATTGAAGGAATTATATTGTTCCGATTTTCTATCTATGTGAAATGAATGTTTATTTTGCTAGTGAAATGAATGTTTTATGTCATAGATAGAAATATTGGTTAGTTGTTCTTCCATTTTTTGTTTTCTTTCTCTTCATATAGATATTCCAGCAGCACAAATACTTCAGCATAGTATAGATGTTATTGCAATGCATACTGGAGAGAAATATATCAAATACTGGAGAGAAAAATCTCTTGTGTATTATATCATAAAGGCTATTATGAAGAAAAAGCACATTGGTAGAATACAGACCTTGAGTTTTGCGACCTTTTGTGCTTTCTTCTGAGGTAGTAAAAGTTAGGAATGTCAGTTATAGTATTAATTAAACACAGCTTGATGGTAAGCTTAATTAAGTATATATCTGCCATGGCAAGTGAAAAGAGGATCCCAGCCTGTACAGAAAAAATAAGGATTTCTTTCAATTTGGATATCAGGTGAAACTGTGCAAGGAAGAAGGCTACTTATAATCATCATAGCCATTGAAAGTCAGCGTCCTTGGAAAGAGGGTGAATACACAGGAAGTATGTTTTTTATGAGGAATTCTAGTTGTTGATAGAAGAGCATTTTATGGTGTGATGTTGTCTCACCCCACATGGTGGGTGATGAGGGAGGTGAGTCTTTGTGACCCCCTGAAAGCTGTACCGACTGAGCAGCCAACCTCTGCTCCGTAGAACCACAAAGTCAGCAGAGTCACGACAATGACTCAGAGGAACAATATAACACAACTTTATTTAAATGAATGGGCTGGATAACACTGGCTAAACCCTGTGTGGGTATCGGATAAAGTGTTTAGGCAATAGCAAACGATTTTAACAATGATGGTTTGGCATTAGCATGAGCTAGAACACTGGTGTAGGAAAGCAGAGAAGGCAGAAGAAAGAAAAGGAAAGAAGAGGAAAAATAAGAGAATAGAGAAAGTCTCACCACCCTTGGAACGGTCTTCAGCAATGCTTGTCCTTGCCCAACAGGGCCCACTGTCACTCTTGGGTTCCTCTGGTGGTGGTGGTGGTCATGTGCACACTGACCTCAGACCCACTGGCCCTTTATAGGGCTCAGTTCCTCAGCTAAGCATGCACAGTTGCTCCTTCTGGACGGTTCCAGAAATGGGTCTGGGGTCCCAGGACATGCGCAGTTGAATGGGGCTGGGGTCTTCAGTGGGTTTTGCCCCCTCCACTGCCATGACCGCAAAGTGATCCCTGATGCCTGCACATGCACAGTGACAGGCCTCCAAACTCGGGACGGGGGATCACCTAGCAACAGGTTCTACCCCTTCTCCAAGGCAACGGGACTGGTGCCTCCGAGGCGGGGAGCTGGCATGGGGCAGGCAGTCCAAGGTAACATGACAAAGCAGCACATGTTCAAAAACAATTGTTTAAGGCATCATACCTAATGTCAGTCCATTATAGATGTCAAGATCATTTATGCTATAAAAGCAATATATATTTTTTACCTTTATCTTGTGCAGTTTTGTGACTGTAAATCGGCGCACCCACATGCTCGTATTAAATGGGGGAGCCATCCAGCAGTACGAGCCACGGTCTAGGATTATATACCCTGCCTGGAGGCTAGTCTCCAGGAATGTTGGATGTCGACTGTAAGGGTATGTACTTCCACAGGTAGATATGTGAATAAGTGATACCAGGCAAACAGTAGCTATATGCAAATAAATTAGGCATTCAACTCAGGGAAGAAGACTGTGACAAGAACAACTTCTCCAGCTGACTCCCTCTGATTGATGCTTTCACACTAAGTGTTTTCTTGTCATTTGAAATCAATGGGAAGAATTGCAGACCACTTCCCTCCCTGCACTGTGTTTATGTCTAGTGTTCTTTCTGAGCAAGGGCTTTAGTTTATTGTGTTATCTGGATGACTAAACTGGATGACATGTGAAAGCGGTTTCTCAGAAATAGATATGTGTCCAGCCATGCAAATGTTCATAGTAGATTGAAGGGGAGAAGGAAGACTATTGCTAACTCAAGCACTGACCTCCACGCTCGCTAAAGCTAGATGAGGGACCTGGCTGCCCTTGGGCATGCTGAAAAATTAACAGATTCCGGTATTTTTAGAATTCCCATTTTAAGAGCTTGCTTTTCCCAGATATTGAGCTGGAAAAAGCTGTAAATATTGGAAGGGAGTACTTCTTATTCCCATCCCTTGCAGTAGTACCTAGCGGCAGCAGAGCCAGCGATCTCAGCTCTCAGGGCTCTGGCAGAGAGCAATATTCTGGTTCCCATGGAGACTGACTACATCTCAGCACAGCATGAGTCAAAGCCAGGAGGGATGGGGAGAGAGGCACTGTGAATGCCCAGAGCACCCTGTATGATTTGTTGTCCCGTTGCCAGGTGTTTTTGCCCTCATTGGGGCCCATCCTGTCTCTAAGGCAAAGCAAAGAAGGGGGTCGGACTGTTGCTTCCCAAGACTGCGCTGGGTTCACTTGAGTGCACGTTCTCTGAAGGTGTAGTCACTTGAGCTGTTTATGCTCAGTCTTGCTTTTCCTAGTATGAACCTCACTGAAATACACTCACATTTATGTGCTAAATCTGGGTATAAACTTCATAACAATTCACGTGTTAGCTCCAGGTGTCACCTCAAGACTTCAGTGAGGGCATCACTTGAACAAAAATAAAGGACTGTTTCAAGATTCCCAGTTTTCTTTGCTTTAATTATCCATCTTTAATTTGTGAAGTTCTTTTATTAAAATGGATAAATTTCTTTAATTATTGTTTTAAATTCAAAAGTCTATGTGTCTCTCACATTTCTTTTCTTCATTTTAATTAGTGTAAAACAGATAGTGGGATATAAAATTGTAACAATTAAAATAATATTTACATTAAGTACTTTGACAGTAACTTTTCCATAATTGGAAATTTGGGAGTCAAAAGTTCTACCACAAAGAGTGTTTATTTGAACTGTTTTTATTTTTAATGGCTAGTTGGTTGACTCACCGTGGCCGGAGGACTTCATTCGACAGTAGAGGATGTATAACCATTGTCAGTGTCAGACTTGTGGCATACAAGAAAGTTGCCTGGACTATGCAAGTTTGAAGTTTACTTAGGAAGCTTAACTAAATTAACTTTAGTTAGAAAAGTAAAGCTGGAAGAGTTGACATGGTTTAGTTTACTGGACTGAGGCAGAACCAGATCATTTGTCTGAAAAGCCTTCAGTGAAGGAGATTCTGCGTCCTTAGCAGCTAGCCTCTGTCAGCGTTTCAGTGCACTTAGCACTAGGACTTATCTATATGCTGTCTAACTTCCCGGCAGCAAACCTGCTCATAATTAAACTCCACTTTAACAGCATCGCAGAATTTTTTATTGGTCACTGAAGAGTGCTCATGAGAAGAAATTTGACTTACGCCATTTATCATTTCTATTGTTTTTCCCAGTGAGTGCTGTTTTGGGTTTTGCTCTTAAAAAGAAACTTCACAAATGTTGTTTCCAAAAAACAAGCTGCAGTGGAGTTCTTGGCTTTGAACGATGGTATTGCTACAACAGGCAGCTCAAAAGCTTGTTGAAAGGAAGATAATCAAGGGAATAACTAACAGCATAATTCTGTGATGCAAACCACAAAAGGTTGCCAGGGCAGGCTGCACTGATGAAAGAATGTGATGCTGAAGAAAGGTGAATTCTATGGAAATACAAATCTGTACTCAGAAGTATTTTGCCTAAGTAGGAAGAGTATGGTATCTATGCTACTGATCACCCAACAAAAACAGTATCAAGGGGCATGGTACAAAATTGTGAGGGAAATAGAAGAGATTGTGAGAGCAGAAGACAAGTATTAAGATGAGTCAGAAAAAACAAACAATGTTTTAGACATCAATGATGGAGTCATGAAGCAGCTATTCAGAAAATCTACAAGAGGAGAAGCACTTTTTGGTATACTCTCATGCAGTGCACAGGATCTGGTTCAAGATGTAGCAACTGAAGACTGGACCCACTTTATAGTAGACATGACCTGTTGGAAAGACAAATCCAAAAGAATCTGAGATGGGCATGTGTTAGAAAAAGGATCTGAATAAACATGAGAGCATGTCTTGAAAGAAAGTTACCAAGAATAGTGAAGAGAAGAAAAAAGGCTGAAAGAACCGTGAAAGAATGTTAGCGAGACCTCTATGGTGATTCAGAGCATATACACACTCTTAAAACTAGGATTTCATAGAGACCAAACACATACAGAAAAGCAACACAGTTGACAAAATAAAGATACTGGGTGTTACAAAGCCCCCTTCAAAAAAGCACAGATAATTATAAAAGGTACTGAAATCTGTATACTATTGATGTGTACAATCACAATGTGATAAGCCAGAAGAGATTTCCAGAAACAGTTTGCTAAATGAATATTAAAATTAACAAATCTTAAAAAATATCTAAAGGAGAAAATCTTCTAGAGTCAGTGAGGCCAGTAGAAGATGGAAGGGTAAAGTGGATCTATTTTTTGCACAGAAAACAGCCATCGTGCTTTGAGGCAACATTCATAACTAAACTAGTGGAAATGGGACCTGTAATTTTCCATGAGTTCAGCCTCCTTAACTTAGCATTAACTTCAATGTATAAATACAATTGCTGCTTTGGAAATGCTAAATCTCTGCCCTTATAAGTTACAGTGACATTCCTTTTTTACAAACGGTCATTAGATGATTATTTCAAAACGTAACATCACAAGAAGGTATGTAAGTAAGTGTAGGAGGTACTAAGGGTCTACAAGTTCCCAGAAAGATAGCAGCACTATTCCAATGGGAATGATAGCACAGATTTTATGATTCTTTTCAGAGTTTTCACCTCCTAGATGTAAACAAGAAGGTACATGTGCACACACAGACACACGCATTTCTTACAGTTCCTTATACTTCATTTCCAAGGAGAGTTAGTGGAAACTGTACTTGGAGAAGGCTAATCAAAGGAGCTATGGTCTTGACATTTTATTTGCACACGCTAGACTATTCCATTAGTTGTAGAATGGCACATCTACTTTTAATTTAGCTTTTTCTGAGCATCTAGTAAGTAATATCAGCAGTCCGAAAAAGCGTTATGGATGTTTTGATAGGATTCAAGGGTCAACAGAAATAAAAATAGTAATAGCGCTGTTGAAAAAGCAAACTAATTGCAGTTCTACAAAGAAGAGCAAGACTGTAGAATAAGGACCTGCTACATTAGCACTCTCATTTCACATCTGTCATGCAGGGTCCTTATGCAACTGAGCAGAAGCTGAGCACTAAATTGGTTGACATTTATTGACAAGGACCCTGTTTTAATAGCAGCTCCATTCCTATGGCTACATCTAACCCTTGATTATCTGTTTCTCTATATCCATTCTATTTCCTTCTATGGGTTTACAATATGTGATAAAAGCTATTTTTTCTGGTATTATTTAGCATTGTTATCGCACCTTAACTTTGATGAGCTAGAATGAACAGACATGATCCTCAGAATAAAAGTAGAAGGCAGAAATTTATTTTAAAAATAAGCAGTACTGGATTTTTGCTCTCAGGAAGGAATCTGGACGCTCACTTGTCACTGTCAGAAGTAAAAACAGTCATGTGGAGGGATTATCATCCCTGCTCTTGTTTCCAAATACTACTATGACACTAAACATAAAGACTGGATGTCCTAGAGCCCGTCTGAGCCATCTTAGGTCAACCATTCCTTGTTCCTACAAACTCCATGCCAGGTATGGAGCTAGGGTGAGGAGATGGGGATCCCATCTCTTGATAACAGCGTATGCATTCAGATCTGGGGTCCCCAACATAAGAAGGACATGAACCTGTTGGAGTGAGTCCAGACGAGAGCCGCAAAGAGTTCCAGAGGGCTGGAGCACCTTTTCTATGAAGACAGGCTGAGAGATTTGGGATTGTTCAGCCTGGAGAAGAGAAGACTCTAGGGACACCTTATTGCAGCCTTCCAGTACATGAAAGAGGCTTAGAGAAAACTGAGGAGGGACTTTTTACAAGGGCACATAGTGATAGGACATGGGGCAGTGGCTTTAAACTGAAAGAGGTCAGGTTTAGATTAGACGTAAGGAAGAAATTCTTCACTGTGACGGTGGTGAGACACTGGAACATGTTGCCCAGAGAAGTTGTGGATCCCCTATCCCTGGAAGTGGTCAAGGCCAGGTTGGATGGGGCTTTGAGCAGCCTGGTCTAGTGGAAGGTGCCCCTGACCATGGATGTGGGGTTGGAACTAGATGATCTTTATGATCCCTTCCAACCCAAACCATTCCATGATTCTGTGATATCCTTGCACTAAGAAATGTGCTTTATTCACCATAACTTATCCGATCTGCATACTAAGTGGCACAAAACACTGCAATACTAATAAAATGCACACAAATATTACATGCATCTTCAAATTATGAAGTCAAGTTTAAAGGATTGAAATTTAACTATCCCCTTCCCCAATAATGCATCTTTGTTTTTCTCTTGGCTTCTGATTTCAAAGTTGTGTTTTACTACCTGCAGACTTTTTTTTTCTGGTCACAAAAGATAGAAACTTGTTTATGTAACTCATAAATGCAAGCTGAGACTCTTACATAATTATAGGTCTCCAAACAACATGCATACAGGAGCTGGCAACGCTATGCTGGATAATCAGTTTTAAGACAGAGCAGCCTTTGAAACAAGCAGAGCATCTCATTATCTGGCTGCGTAAATCCATGGTTCAGTCACATCTTGAACTGTTGTGTGCAGTTCTCATCCCCCAATTCTCAAAAAATACAGAGTATAACTGGGAAAGATTGAGAAGAACAGGGTGACAGCGATGTTCAAAAACATGGAACTATTGTGAAAAATATGCCACAGTTTCCATAGGAAGAGACACTAAGTAAACACTATCTTAGCAAAGAGAACTTGGAGTGGGGGTGTAGGGAGATTTTGCATATTTTTTAAAAATGCACAAGGGAGGTACATCAAGAATGACTGCTCGTGGTCTCTGCCACAGCAAGAACTACAGGACAACAGAAAAAGCAAACAGATGGCAGACTCAGAGCAAATGAAAAGAAGTGATTTTTCACATGGTTTATGTAAAATACAGGTCTTTTTTCAGGTGCAAAGCATTTTTTATGAACTCAAAAGATTACTGAAAAATAATATCAAAAGAAAAAAATCACCAGGGCTATTAATTACAAAAACTCTATCTCTAGCTCAAGGAGTCCCTGGAGCTGGAAAAGTATTCTAAGGAGAAACATGGTTATGTTTTTGACTTTTTCTTTTCTCTTCCTTAGGTGTCTGTTTTTGTCTGCTTGGTGGCAGGGTACTGGGGAAAACTGATACATCCATTCCTCTGAATCCAAAATCTTTAGGTGGTTTCAGAGCTGTGCAGGGTCATGAAAACCAGAAATAATCAAAAGACCTCTCAAGTCTTTTTCCTCTGGATAACAACTCCCAGAGGTACAATGTAGAATCTGATTTAGTTTCACTCTGTTTTTCCTGTGATATTCACGAAATTGCCTCCCGGGCTCTGAACCCTTTCCCCCCAGGAAGCACTGGGTGTTGCTAGGGAACCTCTAAGTGACAGGGCGTGCTCAAGCATGCAGCAAGACCTAAAGCTCCTTTACAGTATTTCAACACCAATCCTTTGCACCCGTGTGAGTGCAATTTCTTCTGAGAATGCCAGAGACTTCCCTGTTTATGTGGGTGCTGCTAATTTCAGTGTAAACCTCACATGAGCTCACTCTAAGCTATGCCACGGGTCCTGCATGGGTCCTGAGCTAACTCACACGGCACGAGCACAGCTCACCTGTCTCTGTCTCCAGGTGGGAATTGCACCTCTGCCTTGGACCAAGTGATGCTGTCATAGCATGCTGTCATATCTATGACTGGACACAACCGATTAAAAAAAAAAAAAGTACGTAATCAAGAGGGATTTTTGCCTGAGGTGTCAAAGGGTTTTAGTCACCAGAGTATCAGCCTTTTCTCACATTTTTTCTCTTCAGCTAGATAGGCAAATCCCTTTGCCAACAACGCTAGGAGGCAAGTTACTCTTTTACAAGCTGGTACAGGCACCAAGCTTTTGCTTTTGTTAGGCAAATGAGACTGGAGCATTTGTATGAGGGAGTAGGAAGGCTGGGAGAGAGGCAAGGACCTGATATTGCATGGGCCAGCATGGATAAAGGGAAGAACAAGGTCTGCCTCCGGAGAATCGGGCTCTGGGGTGAACCTTAGAGGTGAAGCACGTATTTGGGGAAATTAGTGATTATTCTGAATGAAGGGTGATGCTAAGGCACACATTCACGCTGAGAGGTGTAAAATTAAGAAGCAGCATAAAATTTCCCATTTCTTTCTTTAATTGAAAGACTGCTTCATAACATTAAGAAGGCAATCAATCTACAAATGATGTCTCTGAAGGAATAACTGCACATTGTTCGAGATAACAAGTGCATTTTCTGTGAAGAATTGAAAGAGTAATCAATTAGCACACAAATATCTGTGCTGTTATTTGTAAAGGAGAGTTACAGAACTACGTTATGGCAATGTAAAGTATACCTGGCAAAAAAGAATTGGCAGATGTCTCAAAATATGCAACCTCTGGCTGGGAATGAGTAGGTAGATACTCTGGTGCTTAGCAGCGGTCTCTATTTCAACACTTCCTCCATCATTTTGCAGCGCACCATTTTGCTTTCCGTCTTCAGATACCTATTACTGCATCTAAAATTAAGTCCCCTGATTGTCACAGTGGGTATCTCAGGCAATATTTACAGTAATTATGTCACTTTGAAAGCTGTGTGGGGAAACAATATTGTGCCATTTTATTTCTCTTCACAGCTATCCAAACAACATTAAAATGAATCAGAAGTACATTGCATTCAGAGCAACAATATAAATATCAAATCTCTCCAGCACAGCAAGTGCCATCGAACAATTAGCAGGAGTCCTCCTGACTAAACAAATATATTTTCCACTTCGGGAGCAATTCAATGGGAATGCACGTCACTGAGGGAAGAAAATAGTCATCTTTAATAGCGTAACAAGTTGTGTATAGAGATTATTCTATAATTACTTCAATAGCTGTCTTACAGAATAGAATAGTGTTCCTAAAAATCAGCACTTCCAGTGTCACCCTTCTAGGCTTGCATGGAAAATCATTCTTACCTTCTTTCTTTTTTTTTTTTTATACTTACCGTATTTTTTGCTTCAGAGTCGTCTGACATGCTCCAGATAACTGCTTGCTGAATGTAGGGTGTGGAAATCTTAGCTAGGTTGAATTAACTTCAAAGGTAAGAAGATATTAAAACTTCACAGTTCAGCCCTGCACCTGGCTCCATCATTCCTTAAGTGTGACATAAGTAAATACGTAAATATTTAAGATGTTAATAGCAGCACTAATAATCACTGGTGTCACAGATTGAGCTGTGAAAGAGATTTCTTGGGGGGAAAGTCTGTGTTGCCCTTCTTTGTACCTTCTTATTTTGGTGATACCCCTTCTGAGACTGAGGCAGCCAGTTAGCACAGTCTGCAGAAGTGAGATGTAGGTAAATATATGAATATTTAAATTGTAAATGTAACAATCACTGGTGTTGTACTTGGCTCATACCAAATGAGAGAGCTACCACCACCAAAGGTATGACTGGAGCCTCAGCCCAGCATACTGCTAAAGCAGCAAAATGAATGAGATTCAGAAGCAAGTGTCAGGGGATCATGGTTTATCTATGACAAAGATAACCAAATGAAAATAGATTTGACCGAATTCAAAGATATTTGCCTTGTGCCTCATTCAGAACGAACAAGTGGTATTTTTACTGTAAGATAGTATCCTATGATCAAGATGTAGTCATGAATATGTTCCCATCGATGTTTTACACGCTTTTTACATGATTAATTCTCCTTGTACCTTGTTAATTAGGTACACAAATTTTATGTATATCTAATTTATTTCCTAGTGTGTCTATTGCTTTGTTTTCAGCAACATCTGTACAAGCAAATAAACACTCCAGCCAGCTGCTCATGTTGGAGGCTGGGCTTCAAATGTACTTATTGAAGCTTTCAGAGCCAGTCTAATATGCATAACGTGGTCTCATGAAAGGTGCAGGTATAGCTAACGCGTGGTGACTGACGCTGCTTAGCCTTCACTTGGTTTTCAGGCTGCAATGGAAGAAAGTTTCAAAATGTGGATGTACAGCATGTATTGACATGATGAATAAAATGTAAACACCGTCTCTTTTCTCTGTGCATCCTGAAGGAAGTAAATGTTCAAATCTTATTACAGAAGTAAATTGAAAGACAATTTTCTCACAAGATGGGTCGTTATTGACGAAGAACAATCAGGAGTCGGTGAAGAGATGGGAACAGGAGTTCTAATTTGTGCTTCTCTGTTGCACTGGACAGGGCACTTCTGTGCCAGCTTTTCCCCATCTGTAAAATAAGGATGGAGCTGTAATGAGTTCTTAGGTTTTATGATTCACTTATTGTTTGCGTAGCACTTAAAAATCATCAGAAGTAACATAAAAATAATAACTTCTGGATGTTTTATAGCAAGCACAAATACCTTTAATTCCAGAACGTTCTCTTGCATTGGTTCTATATTTTATTGAAATATGACTTGTGACTTTTATGTAGTGAGAAATAGCTTACCAGGTAACATACTAAGTAAAAATTTGACATGAAACACTCTAAAACAATAATTTCCATCCCAGAAAAAACAAAGGTATTTAAAAGATGCTTTTACAATAAAAATAAACTATTAAAAAGTTGGCAGGGATTCTCTGGGTGTAATTGCAGCTATGCATGTTTCAAAATGCCTATTAAATCTGATTTGCCAGTACTGTACTACTAGCATGCCTCTGCCTATGGGAAAAGCCTAGGCAGTAATTTAAACTACTTCAAATTAAAAATTTAGAACTGGTGTAATTAATTTCAAATCATTAGAAACATCTCAATGAAAAATAAAAAAACACCAAAAAATCAAGTTTGTAACATAACAGATCATTAGCAAACTGCTGAAGAATCCGAAGTCTTGCCAGAATACATATAGTACAAGAGAAAGAAAGATAAAAATACACATCGCAGGCACAATCACGTTTTTATATCAAAACTCAAATTTGCTCTCATGTTCTGAGTCTCCCCTGGTGTTTAGTGGAGTCCATCCCCACCTGGGTTTTATAACTCTCAGTTAAGTCTTTGTGAGTGTTACCTACCCTTGGAACAGAGGGAATCTGGAGAGTCCCAACACCCTGGCTGCCCTCTGATTTGGCCTGGGAGGGGAAGTCATGAGGATACACAGAGTAGGTATAACCGGTTGTTCAACCCTCCTTTTCATGATGTAGCAGGTTTTATCATTAAATATGGACTTGTTGTGTGTTTTGGAGTTGACAAGCAGGCTTAGCGTGTGTCACAGCATTCTCATGCACTAGTGCTTACACAGGCACCCTCAGAGAGGATTTGGTGTCTGACCCAGGCTCACAGGGGTGTCAGAGCACCAACTGAAAAGGGACATCCTGGAGAAAGTTAAAAGGTCATCTGCAAAGCAATGGCCGTGGGTTTCTGTTTTCCAATGTGTAACAACAGAATACTCCTATCTTGTTAGTATTATCCTAGTATGCAATAACTTGTACTCATGCTCTTGTTCTCCCGAAGTCCCACTGCATTACAAACAGGCACATACACACATCTAATACAACATTTTCTGCTGAATTTCCCATCAGCTGAAAAGCATTAGAGATGCCACAGGTATTCTTCATCTTGTCACTGTATGGGAGAAAGGGAAAAATTTCAAAGTGTATGCATGTAATTCTGGCAGAAAAGTTTTACTGTTGGAAAGCCTGAGTGTCCAGCATTGATATTACAGAGGCACAACTTAAGATCAGATCTGTCAAAAAATTACTTTGTTCAGGCTGTCCACATACTAGGAATCAGACATGTTTTTAGAGCCTGCTGAATCTGAACCTACATATTTAGTTGAAATCTAATGACACACTGGCTTCTTAACCAGCTTTGCAGTCATGTATTCATTCAGCACAGTCACTTTTAAAAATGTGGGAATCGTTCTGCATGCCTTATGTTCTGCATCATGTTATTGGCAGTGACTTCCAAGAGGAGTTTTGCAGGAAAACAGAAAGAACAAATAAAATCCTGTAATTTTCTCCTGTTACGTCAAAAGCAGCTCCAGCACTGGTTGTGAATAGCCGCTGGGCTGGAACAGCAGGGCTTATGGATATCTTTATATTATGGATGTGTTCATAACACAGCTTCTGCTATTTAAAAGAGAGCAATAGACTAAAGGGGAGAGTACAGTCAAACTATGGCCAGAAGAAATTAATAGTCACCATCTGAAGGGCAATTTAGAGATACCTTAGCACTGACTTTAAATGTGCTTCAGAAAGTGCTTTTCATAAGGATGAGATGTGATTAAACTAAATCCCTCTGCAACAACAATTTACAGCTGCCCGTTATAAGCTTGTGAAAAGTGTCAGTGGAGATACTGAACATACCTCTTGCCAATTTGAATTTCTCTTAAAAATTAAAATTTCTGTACTTTTGCACAGTATTTGTCTGTTTCTGACTAGCAGCACTTTCTGTTCTATTCTAGAGGAACTGTGTTCTATTATTCATGGCTAATTTTAATTACTAGGTCTATAATTTCAGCCACATCCTACTTTACCACGTTGATTGTCCATTGAGATCCTGTGAACTGTAAACTGTTATTTACATCTGTTCCTCAGCAATCATGTCAGTTATTCAGTCACTCTTCCCACTGCAGAGTTTTCTATTGAGAGATAAAGTTGCTTGATTATTTATTTTTACAGCAGTAGTGTCCAAAACAGTTAATGTTCAGTTGACTGCACATTTTCCTCATTAGAACAGTTACGGTTTCAAGTTGTACTGTGTAAACCTGATGGTTTGTACAGTGAGAGAGGAACTTGGTCTCTCTTCTCATTACCCTGGTTTCAAAAATATGCTGTTTTTAATTGCCCAGTAACTCATGCTCAAAGTCATGATCCTTGCACAACCATTTAAAGTCTAGGAAGTGAGGTCTACATGTGGATGTGTGAGTCCTCAGCAAATACATTCAGTCATGAGTAAATTAAAGAAAAGCTGTCAAGTTTGTGGATTAAAACTGCTTGTTACCGTTGTCTAGGAAGGAAGACCATGACTGTGAAAGACATGAGCCAATGCTTATTTATTCTGCCACTCCTGCCTGCCCACAGCTTGCCACTTGCCTCTCCCGCTCTCTGGCCATGGCTGTTCCCTGCAGCTAGCTCCCAGCCTGGCAGGCTCAAAGGAAGCAGAGGTCCACCATCAGAAAGGATGTCATGGTTGTTGCAGCACCCAATGAACAGGCTCCCCTCAAGCAGGACAGCATGTGGTATAACAACAAGACATAGTTACAGACCATCCTGCCATGGAGTTGGCTCTAGAAGTCATTCCTTTCTTCTCTTGCACCCAGGCTCTTGACAAATCTGGCTCTCTTCTTCACTGCAAAATGCACCACACACTGTCAAGGCACCACTGCACCTTTTTCATTCAACCTTGGGAAATAGGCTCATCTTTCTTTTACCTTGTTTTTCCTGCTTTCCTTTTCAGCAAAGTTGCAGCTGCCAAACTTACCTTATTTCCCTGCCCATTTCTCTAACCATGGCAGATCTATGAAATCCTTATATCCCGTTTCCCCCTCCTCCCATCCCAGGGTCTGCTCTTGAATTCTAAGGCTCCTTTGTTCCACTTTCCTAAAGCTCAGCCTTACTTTCTGTCTTGGTCTCCTTTCCCAGCTCTGTACTTTTCCAGGTAACCCTGTCTGTGGAAGCAACTTCCCATTTACTATCCACCTGATTCCATCCTTCTATGTGTTTGTTATTAGGAGCTTCCCACCATACAGCTTATTGGATCCCCAGCACCTTTATACTGTGCGTAAATCAGTGTAGGGACCCAGTCTGGGCTTGGCATGCTTCACCTGAAGAGCAGTATAACTCTGGAACACGTTTTTCTGTGTCACTTTGGGCAAGTCGTGTGTGTTCACAGGACTGCAATTTACCATTGGCAAAATGGGGACAATGTCTTTTTTTTTTATTCCCTTGCCATCTACCCTTTATTAGGGAGTCAACCCAGCATTTAGAGTTGGGGGCCAGGACTGCTGATGAGCTTATGGGACTAGTGTTGTTTTGTAAAAGGATAGTGTTTCTCCCTGTCCTTACCTTTACTTACAGGCAGATGCCGAATTGCCTTTGAAGCAAAGGCCAGACAATATCACCATGTAGATGGGATCTGGGCCACAGCCATCAGTCAGCTGACCTACCTGCTTAGGTTGACAGCGTATTAAAGCAGAGACTGGCTGTGTTAATGGGACAAGTAATTTTAAATTTCTATATAAATGCACTAATAAATGAATGAGTTTTATCTGCCTAATAATTTTGCTTTTTCGTTTCCTTTTGGATGAACTTTGGAATTTTTAAGCAATACATATACAAATTTAACATGACTGAAGTAAATATTAACACCTCTTAAACCATGCTATTTTATTTCATATGGCTTACTTTGCAGTAGAAGCTATTGATCAGAGCAATGGAATTTCAGAAAAGCAGTTTCAGATAATGATTCAAAATGCTTGGTATCCTGTTACTGTCATTTAACCCATAATATATATGTGTAATATACACAGAAAAATCCAGGAGGACGAGAACTTTGGACTCCTTCATTTTGTCTGAATACCTGACCACTAGCTAATACAGCCACACTTCATTTCCCTTTCTTTACTAGCTATGTAGTGGCTCAACATCAAGGGATATTACAGGAGGTGCCTTTTCTTGTGACTGTGGTCAGTGTGCACGCTTTGGATTCACATCCCTCCAACAGAGAAAATCCAAATTGTTTCTTTGTGTTGCTTATACTCTTCTGCCAGTGTATTTGAATGTTCAGTCTCTGTCCCAGCGTCTCAAAGGGAGTCCGTAGGGATACATATGATGCTTGATAGCTCATGGAGTCCCGGTGAGGACATACAGGAGAGCTCTACAGCCTGAGCTATTCCTGGAGCGTTGCAGTAACACACAGGCAACAGTCAAGATTTGCAATCTGCTGCAAAAATGAGGGAACCTAATGAATGTTTCACCTACATCTAAATCTTACAGTAAACAATGTGATGGTTAGTTCACAAGGAAGAAACCCAAGTTTGGGACTTCTATTTTGGGGAAAGGTAGAACAAATGGTCATTTTAATATTCAGACATCCAAAAAAAAAGGGGGAAGATTTCAAACAAATCAAAACAATTTGGTTCTGTGACACGTACATGCAGCTTAAGAATCATGCCTAGAAGCAGGCAATAAGAATATAACAATATTTCCAGATCAGTTGTAGATATTTATGAACACCTGACAAGGAGAAGAAATCATAAATGATTCAAGTGAAATCCTCATCCCCGTTCCCCTCACTAAATGAAATTCTGAGAAATTAATTCTGCCTATGTAATTTATTGTGAAGACATGACCACTAATTAAGCAGCTGCAGTAACTAGAGACACTGAATTACTCAAGTGGTCAGATGTAGTCTTTTAAGAGACATGCCATTGGGGGTAAAAGAGTGAGAAGAAGGTCAGTCATGAGCATTCCGTTCCAATTAGCAGGCTGAGAACTGAAATCCTGCAAAATGTAATTAATAATGATGCTGTCATCTTAGGGCTAAACACAAATAACTGAGGAAAGCACACTGAGGGTGTTTACCTAGTCTCAGCAGCATACGGTCTAAGACGTGCCAGGAGCTTCTCATTTTATATTCAACCATAGAGATGACTCAGACACTAGGGTACCACAAATAAGAATGCAGGACCTAATGAAGATCATTAGAGAGGTGACCCAATGTCTAGTGTTAAGAAACGTGACTATGAAGTGTATAAATGAAAGTAGAAAGGAGACATTTGTGTGCATTGTGCACATACTATGAGAAAAGATTTATAGGAAAAGAAAATAAAAGATACAGTGACATAAGAGAGAAGTCAGAAAGGCTTTTGCAAATACATGGAGACATTTTGAGTATCATAGAGGCTTATTGGAAAATAAGAAGGTATAATTGATGCTGATATTTAAAGACAGCAGTTTGATAAATTACGAAGTATTAAAGGCTTTGTTAAACCAGATATTGATGAAATGAAGTCTAGATGTCATCAGTGGAATAAATATTAAGAGAAAAAAAATCTGAATGTGTAAGTATGTTGGAATTATAAACAACAAACAGCACAATCGGATATTGAACAGCTGGTGCTCTAAGACTGTTACAAAATTAGTAGGTTATGCAAAGATAGGAGATGAAGTAGGCAGACTTTAGTTATCCATTTGATACAGCATTCTATGAAAATATATTAAAAAACAATTGGATAAAATCACTGCTAAATAGTCTGAAGGATAAAAGCTGCCGTTATAAATGGCAACTGATCTAACTAGTGGAGGAACCACACTGTTTGCTTAAGACCATTATCAACAACCTGACTCCTTCTTTTGACAAGGAAACATTTGTGAGGAAAATCCTGTATTTCAACAGTACTTCAAAACCAGAGGATATAGATTAAAGCCCATTCTGTGCCATGTGTATGTAGTATGAAATGTAAGCCGCAATACAAATGGGTTAGTGTTCAGTGCAGACTGCTGAAAACAAGCCTGTATTCATTTATACTGTGTGAAGATGTTCATTCATGGTATCATCAGACAGCACATCATTCACTGACATAGCAGTCCACACAGACTCATTACGATCCAGATTGTGCATAACATGGAGAAGTGATGGCCAAGAAGATCAGCAGAGATAGAGCATAATAAGAATTCCAGCCCAGGTGATTGAAGAACTTATTACACTGAAAGCAAGTCAAAGGGGCATGAAATGGAATGAGAACTGACTCAGAGATTCATAAAAACAGTACCGTGCACTGGATTTAGGTGTGCGGGACAAACGGTATGAATACTGCTGCTTGAAGGTGTGGACAGTCTGGAATAAAGTTCCTAGGGGAACGTGCCTGCAGGCTTGTTTAGAAATTTGCTGTCAGATTGGGGTTCCTTCACCGTGGCTTTAGAGAGAAACATCCCCACAGGTCTCCATGCCTTGGTCTTTCTTCTTTTCCCTCCTCAAATTTCTATGATCTTACACAAATTTATCTGCTCTCTTTGTCAACATGTTTTATAGGTCCAGTGTTTTAACGTACATCAGTTAAAAACTCCACCTACATCTCCAGCATGTCCTTTCAGATACCTAGATGTCAAAGACAGCACAGCTGAGAGATACCTTTGAACTTCCTTTCCCCATCTTTTTTATTTTCTTATGAGATCCCGACAGACACCATCGCTCATCCTACTTGTTTCTCACATCTACCAGTGAGAATTTGCCTTGACCCTAACTTGACTCTCTTGTTCAGACTGTATCTGAGGTTCTTTCTCTAGAGCTCTGTCTCATTCATGGCTCACCTGCATGGCTGTAACGCTTCCCCAGCCTTTTTGTGTCCATGACTGATTGATTAATTTAAAACCTTTTTTC
Source organism: Bucorvus abyssinicus (assembly GCA_009769605.1). Taxonomy (NCBI): domain Eukaryota; kingdom Metazoa; phylum Chordata; class Aves; order Bucerotiformes; family Bucorvidae; genus Bucorvus; species Bucorvus abyssinicus. Next base: position 8,919,235 of record CM020033.1, on the reverse strand, counting down.
TCCAGCTACACTGGCACAGTCAATCCCAGCCTGCTCACAGCTGCTTGCTGTGCTCACCAGCCTAGCCTGATGCTTTAAAGACGCATCCTTGTGCAGCTCCCATTCCCTGTTCATGTCACACAACAGCTGACTTACAAGAATGGCAAGTCTTATTAGGTCTCCCTCTCACGGTACTCATAAATACAGCACATCCACTTCATGTTCCTCCTTCATGTCTCTCCTTTAAGTACTTTGAGTTGATTATTTTAAAGAAAACGGTCCTTGACAACAGCAAAGATTTTTGCCTGTTACTCTATCAAATACTCTCACTATTACCATATGCTTCACCATGTGTACCTTCCGCATAAAAATTATCCATTGTGTAATTTTTGAGATGCACGCTCTCTTTAGGCTGTATTTTTGTAGCACTTCTCATAAGGAGTCCTCCCCACCGACGTGACTTCTAAATTCCTCAGGGAAAACACCCACCTGGTGTGAACTGAACCAGAAGGACAGCAGATAGCTGAGCAAGTAGAAAAGCACGGTGACTCAGTCTGCAATGGATCCTGTATTTCCGGAGCAGCCACACACACAGCACCACAAAATAGCATGAAATTTGTCAATCTGTTGGGCTAGCGTTTTGTTCTTCCCTCTTCGCTGTGGTATATAAACATGCACGTGCACATTGTCAACACCTCCTGAAGGTACACGCTGTATGGCAACAGCCAGTGGGGCACACGAGACAACAACAGTCCTAAAACATGTTTCTTTTTACTGTATGAGCAATAACTTTGATGGCTGCTGTCATTCTTAAATGCATACATACATAAATCACCAGATTTACCTTTTTCTTTTCATTAATTAACTAAAAGTTGCTCCCTAATTAAATTTTCTCTCCTATAGCTTCATGTTAAAGATATGAACCAGCCATTTTCTCAGGAGTGTCTGCACTGCCAATAGGTTTGCATTCATTCTGGGTTTTTGTATTTTTCTTCTCAGCAGGAAGCAAATGTAAGTGCTTTAAAATCAGTCTGGAATTCTTTTTCCTTTGTGTATCTAAAATTTACCATACAGTTTTGAAAGGGATAATTGTAAATCTAAAGGGGTAATTCTCACTGATGATGCTCAGAATGTACATAAAATTATGCACATCATTTTAAAAGGTTGCCCTAATGCGTATGTATTTGAAACACCGAGATGAAAATAAATCATCCTTTTTTTCCTCTCATACCTGAACAACCAAAGCTGATTTTCTGACAAGCAAACCTACAGCAGCTGTCTGACATTTTAATCTGTTACATATGCTTTTTCTGATGCTCTCCCAATAGGAGATCGTGAAACTGCTGTGACATCATTACATCACTCGATCTGCAAATTCAAGACCTGCACCCTCTTGCATCCCCAAAGTGAGAAGTAATGTGCACGGGGATCTTAGTCAAAGCTGCTTAGTTGCTGGGGGATTTAGAAAACACACTGTGTACACTCCTCTGGCCAGTGAGCTGTAGGGTTTTGGAAGCAGCTCACTCTTTCTCCGCTTAACATTTTAATCGATTAAAAGGGTTATCCATCCTGTGCTAATCTCTCTTCAAACCTTGCTAGATCAAAAGACTCAGGTTGGTTATCATTGCAGATTAACAGGATGTCAGACAAATGTTAATTTCTACGTTACAAAGTCAGTGTCAGCATTCCTTGTGTGCCTCCATGGCCCACAGAGCAGAGATGAATGTCATCAAGAAAGGAAAAGGAAGAAAGCTTGAGCTATAGTGTCATGAGTTAGGGCTGGGCTGGCCACTAGACCAATGATTTATGCTCTCTATTAACTCCCCTCCCAAAAAGGGAAGAGAAAGGGAATGAGGCAGAAAGACTTACGGATTTGAAAAGAAAACTAAAACTGCTTTAATGAAAATAATAACAATAAAATGAATCATACACAAATATATACAAAACCAATACTGAACCCAACCCCCTGATGGCAATCACATCACCACTGATGCTGTGGGCAGACAGTGGAGAAGCACAAGACTGGACTCAGCGGCAGATGGGAAACGGACTCAGGAGCTGGATTCTGCAACTGGATTCAGGAATGCACAGATTGGGATCGAAGGCAGAACGGACAGAGTCCTCCTCAGACACCGGCCATTGAAGAAGAGAGCTTGACCCTTGTGATCCCTCAGCTTTATACCCAATATGACATCTATGGGATGGAACACCTTGTTGGTCAGCGTAGGGTCACCTGTCCTGTCCGCTCCTCCCCACAGGAGCAGCCTCTACCTTACTGCACCCCCACCGTGGCACACAGGATTGAGCAGTGACCTTGGTCTGCACAGGAGCCAGTATCAGCCAGAGCCTTTCTGCACACCAGTCCCTGGCAGTGACTGTGAACATCAACCGTTATCACTGCTGGGAGCAGACACTGTCTGCAGCAAGTGCAGTTACTTAGACAAGACTTAGTGAAAAGTAGAATCACTTAACAGAATTAATTCAGTTCTAACTCAAACCAGGAGATATGGCTATTTCCATGTTCTCCAGTTCACAGAAAGATGTGAAAGACTATCACCACAGCTCTGCTCAGGGAACAGAAACTGGAGACGAGTGTTTACATTTTACTTGTTCATACCCTGACAACACAAAAACCATCAAATCAAAACCTATTCTCCCCCCTTTCCCTGTCGATGCCACACAATCAAGGAGTTGAACACCTCCAAAACCTGGATGTTAAAATTTAGGTCATAGGATAGAGAAATGGGAAGTCCAAGTGGTCTCGTAGAGTGCCTCATAGCCTATTTAGAGCACACCTTATTTGAATAAATTTAGGATCTGTCTTTTAGGGTAGAAACCCACAACATTGTTCCATAGGGAGTGGGAGTGAAAAGAGCTGTCTGTCATGCCATACTGCATAGCAGCTTGGTGGTTCTCATCTGAGAAGTCGTAGGTGGTGGATATACCAGAAAGCCTGGACTCAGAAGATGCAATCTCATCTTGCTGATACTTTATGAGCAATAATTTCAACTCCCTATTATCTCTGTTTCCCTTCCCATCTGTCTGGTTTCCCCTCTGCCTGATTATTGTGCTGGTAGACACCACCAGAACATAAGCCCCCCATGCAAGGCTCTAGCCAAGAAACACTGGACTTTGCCAGCAGGATAATTGCTCAGAATACTATGGGGATGGTTCACACCTATGCATGCCAGTAACCTGATAAATACTGACATCGTGTCCCCTTGTGGTGTCTTTGCATTGTAGAGATTGTGGTGAAAATTGAAAGAGTTACAGAATTATTTCCCCACACACATTATTTGCCAACACACACTTGAGTGAGAGAGACTTACAATGTTCACCCAAGAGAAATTAAGTGACTTATTTTCTGACTGCAGATATCTATATGGGGAATAGAACTTTGATAGTAAACAAGTCTTCTCTTCAGGAGAGGAGGACACAGTGGGATTCAGTCATCAGAAGTAAAATATGAACTAAGTCTAGAAACAAAGTCTATGTTTTTCCTATGTCTATGATGACCACTGGCATCACTGGAAGGCTTAATTCAGGGTTGAATTTATTTCTAGAAGTTATACCATAGCTCATGCAGAAATGATGGGTTTGATGCTGAGGTGAGTGCACTGTTACGGGATAAAGATCTTCAGCATGTATTAAAAGAGTATCAGACTAGTTCACTGCAATGATGCATTCTTGCTTTTAAATCTATTATTTGAATGTGAGATCTATAGGGCACAGATTCGCTCTCACTATGGCTGCTAGACACCATCTAACATAGTGTACTCAAGTTTGCAGTGGAAATTTCTGTCCCCAGTGTCCTGTGTACAATACGTAAATGCAATAAACTTTTGGTAACTAAATAAAAAAACATATGTGGCTCGTTCTTTCTAGATAGAAGCTGCTACACAGTCGAAAGCAGAACTCTGCTAAGCCCGTGTCACATTGCTTCCAAAACTCTAAAGGAACTTAGACGACACAAATGACCCTTGCTCTGCCTCAGTATTCACAAGGGCCGTGTTGATACCAAGTCAGAAAATAGTTTGCAGAACTTTGTTACCAGAGACATATATAACTTCCTCAGAATACTTTGAATACTTCAGAATACTAGGTTTCTACATCTGGTTTTGGAATGTCCAAAGCATGACCTTTTTGTTGAATTTGATGTTTTATGCAGTACTTTTGCATATCAGCAGAATATGCAAGGTAGAGTAATCCTGAACCAGGCACAAAGACGAAACAGTCTTCTTACATCCAACAGCAGCCACTACTGTGGACTTCTCTTTTCAGTGTTGAAAACATCAAAGCAGGTATGTATGAGGAAATGTGAATCATAGGTCACATCTTGTCTAACTCATGGCAGGCTTTGGTTTAATTTATGGAGAAGTACATGTACATATATGTTGTGTAGTATATGTTATGTATTTTGTAATATATAACACACAATTCTATAAAGTTTATAAATAATATAATTATCTGATACATTTTCATGCATGCATACACAAATATCTAGATATCATCATCATGGCTTGGCTTCGCGGACGAAGATTTGGGAAGGGCTTTGCCCACGCTTATTGCAAGTGCGCTGATGGCTGAAAAGGCCAATGCGGGATAGGCAAGACCGGTTGCAAAGAGCACACCGGAGGGTCTCCTTGGGTGGTATTGCCGTTTCGTCCCTTGCCTGTCGCTACAGGGCTTTGCAAACGTGAGTACACCCTTCAAGCCTGCGCGGTGGATTTTTTAGGTGAGGCGCAGCGTGCGCGAGACTGGCCCCACCCTTTACACCTGAGGTTCATCTGCCAGGGCCTAGCGAGCTTGGACGGTGACAGCGAAGTCCTCAGGTCGTAGGTTTGGTTAGAGTATCCTTCTCTTAGATGGATGGCCTTACAGGGCTAAACGAGCTCCATCTGCCCGGGTTTGGAGTTAGAGTTGTCCTTCTCCTAGGATGGTTGCCCGAAGGCTAGTGAGCCCATCCTGCCCGTGGACACACTTTGTCTGACCCTTCAGTTGAGACCTGTCTGGCTTGGGAGACCCTACCGGGGGCATATGCCACCACCAGCATAGCTCTCAACTTCACAAGGGCACGCAAGCTCTTTCCCCACGGCAAGGGGGTGCCCGTGAAAGAGTATCTAGATGTAAGTTTTAGCTAAATATCTGGGTATATTTTCTATACGTTATAAATGTGCCTTTCCTATGGGTTAATGAAGTGTCTTCTAGATCTCTATGTTATAATACAGGAATGAAAGAATTTTCTACTCTTCTTTCTAAACTATTCTTCATATACACAATATTGTAATATTAGAGTGCAAGGTTTGAAATAGGAAAAAGTTCTGTACAAATTCACCCTCATCAAATTCATTCAATAAATGTCATGTCAGAGCAAGAATTGACAATGAATACATGTATTAGCTGACATCTCTTTATCTTTGCTTATTGAAGGAGCTCTGGTAATTCTTTCATCCTGGACTGTGCTACTACGGAGACATTCCTGGTAAGTATGCAGTCCTGAGGTGGAGATCACTGGGTGTGTAGTGGATTTTTTAAATTGCTTTAGTGATGGACTCTGAATGTCAGGGTCTTCTGTCTGTCTAGAAAAAAATCCTGGTTTCCCCATGTGGTGACAGGACTTCCTTTTATACAGAAACAGGGTACATGTACTTGCACAATTTCCCAGCACGCCTTTGTAACACGAAGAGTGTTTCTGCCAAAGGTGTGTGCCCATTCAGTGTGCAGATGGCTCAGCGATGTGCCTGACAGAGACACCCAAGTCAGCTTGGGAACAAGGACACCAGCAGAAGGCGTGGTCCCATGCTCTTCAGACCCTGAAACCCCGAAAAAGGTACAAAAAGCACACCACCTATAATTGCATGCTTGACCATATTATGCTGCTCTGTATTTACTGTTACTTGAAAAACATAACAGAATTACAGTTAAATTATAATCAATCACTCAGTACAATTTTATATTGTGAAAAGTCACCAAAACACACAAGCTGGAGTTAGAGTTATCACTTACACATGGTAGGTTTTGCTTTTCTGGTAAGTGATGCAGGAGTTCAGGCTGAGGTAAGGAAGAGGATCTAGTGGCTTAGAATAATGGACTTTTACACAGGCAGGGACAGCTGTGATAATCTCGTTGAGCTTCTGTGTATCACAGGCCACGGATTTCCACACACTAATGCCAAGACAGGACTTCCAGCCAGCCAGCAAGGATTTGGAGTAGAAAAAGGTGGTGAGCCACGGTGAAAGTAGCCGCACTGTGGCAGCGTGTGCTACCCCTGGCAGGAGCAGCAGATGCTGAGCACCACGGCATGTGCTTGGCAAGAAAGTGCCCTGCACAGCCTGGCCCTAATACAGCTCACTTCTTTTTTTCAGAAGGTTAGCTACTCTGTTCAAAGCTCTCTCGCATCTTCTGTAGTTGTTTATAGCAGTACAAAACAGGGATTTGCAAAAGCTGCCAGTCTGTTTTTCTGATGTGGCAACACACACAAACCCTCACATGAGGGCTGGAGTGGTGACGGGGCAGCGTGTAGCATCAGTCCCAAGAAGAAAACTGACCAGTAACACTGGTCACTCCTGTCTGCTGCAAGAACGGGCCAAGATTTTGAGCACTAAGTACCTAATCCATCATTAGTCAGCTTAGTAACACACTGATTTTTAACATGTTTAATGTTCTGGGAACTGGCATCCAGAGATGTCATGACAGAGGAGGGACTCGTGTTCCTAAGGCAAAGGTCAGATATGGCAATGATAAACCGGCATGTACTCCTGCACAGCACAGGCTGGAGACCTTCTCCAAGTGCAGAGCAACAGAAGGTGGACATTTACACGCCCCTGCAAATCACCAAATGATATTTGTACCTGGCCTGGAGCTTCCTGTGGAGTCACAGCATTTATGACAGTCTTCCCATCTGAGTGTGATGCATTCAAATGTGATAGTGAATCCAAGATCCACCTCAGTCAGCTGTTCCACTGCTTAATTTACCTTCCCTAAAAGAAAGGCCCCCGGGTTCTGGTCTGAATTCTTCAAAATGCTGAGACTGTATTTTGTTTTGCTTTCTTATTTCAGTTTGTTTCCTCGCTCTGGCATAGGGTTTCCTATATAATATTGGGCTACTCAGTCTCTTCTTACCTCAATTCATTGCTGCAAGGAGATTACATTTTCCTTGTCTAACCTCTCTGTTGTGTCAAGATCAAAGGCTACCTTGGACATCGATCTTTTCTGCATCTTAGCACAATTCCTCAGGTGAAAGTACCATTATTTTGGGTATGGCTTGTATAGCTGTGCTGTAATAGACCCCAAGAATAAGTTCTTTTTTGCATTAAACCTGTCAGCATCTTTGCAGCTTTCATGTTATTTACATTGCAAATTAAGAAACAGAGTAGGTAGCTGCACCAAGTCTTGATTACTGCAATAACTATTTTCCTCCCAGCACATACCTCAGTGCTCATCCAGCTGTCCAAAGAGGCTTCGCACTGTGAAGAATTAGTATTTTACCATCTTCCTCCACACCACATCTGAGCAGAGCTGCTTGATTTGGGTCTCCTTGAAGAGCATCCTTTCCAGGGGACGCAATGGAGAGCCTGCCACCTTCTCATTAATTTCGTCTGGGTGTTGGGCTCCTGCTTGCTGCTGTAACTGAATGACTAGAAAGCCCATAATTTCACCTCACAACGTAGCAGGATCCTACCCCAAATACTGAACCCATTTTTGAGGCAGTCAGGTACATAAACAGACAGAGAACCTCTGGTGACTATCTGGCATGTTTGCCATCACTTAGTTTCTGAATGTCCTACTAGATCTCTTATTTTATTGTTTTTCTACCTACCTGCATGGCCAGTAATACAAATTTTTATCAAAGTCCCCTCCGACTTTTTTGATCTATCACATGCATTAATAAAACCACATTTTTATTACTTATTATAATTATTTATTTTTATTACATTTTTATTAATTAAAAAGAAAACAAAGAACTTAGGTTCTGCAACTGCATCATTATTAATAAGCCCACTAAAGTACTACAGAAATTTTGACGGAACTTCATGGAGGAGTTGTCACAGACATGAGGCTGTAAGGACCTAAGCGATATTTTATGTCTTTTTAGGCCGTCTTACAGAGCTGGAAAACGAGATCGGGTTTAGAGGATAAAAGAACATATGTATTTTATCCTACAGCAACTACAGGTCTGGTCTCTTTAGCTTGAGTATTGCAGAAGACACTGTCCTGATGGCTTACCCCTAGATGGCACTGTGCGGCAGGTTGGCTTCAGCTTGCCTCCCAACCTTTACCTTGGTTTCACAGCCAAGGTTTCTACATCACTCAAAATTGAGTGGAGAACAGGACACCGAGATGAGGGAATTAAATTTCTGCCACTCTTGGTTGAAGTGACCAATAGTCCTTGTCTGATACTTGCAATTAAACGAGCAAGTAAGTCTTCAGCTGAAGTGTTATAAAGCAGGACTTCCTATATATGTGTATTTAGATAGTGTCTATTTGTTTTTTTGGTGCATGCAGCAGATACTTATTCTGACAGGCCCCTTGCTGTTAAAACCGATATTCCAGAGACATCAAGATTGGAAGATGCATTATTATGAACTCGTGATCTATTTGATTCTCCGGCAATCTTAGTCAAAAATGGTTGATGTGACACGTTTCTCCAAATTAACTACCTTTCCCCTTTTAACTCACCACAGTACATCTTGCAGTGTGCTTTTGCGTGCTTTAAATTACTTATCAATATTTTTGAGCATTTTATACTGCAGATCAGAAACTCCTCGTGAAATTCCCGATAGCAAAGTGATATCTGAATATTTAAGCCGTTTGGCTTAACTGAATGCATGGATGCATTCCTCATGAGACAATCATAGCTCTTCAAAGCCATGTGAACAGTTGACTCAAGTTCTGCAGTTTAACAATAATCCTGCATAATTTTCCATTTTCTAATTTCTGTAATTATTTCAGTTATAATTTGTTTTACAAATATACAGAGAAAATATGAGCAGAAGAGGAAAATACTGTTTTTCAAGGGCTAACACTAGATATTGCCCAACTACCATTAATATTCACTACAATCCTTTCCTAATCTCTCACTAGGTTTCCTTTCTAGCACATAGAACACACTGTGAGAGCACGTGTAGGCACGTGTGGCTACAGCTTCCATAAAAAACCATCCTCTGCATCTCATAGAAGATGGTCAGCCATTCCTCCTCGTGGTTATAAATAGTAGCAGAAGGTCCACCATGCTCATGCCTTTAAAATTAATAATAATAAAAAAGTCGTGATTTTTCTCCACAAATGTATCAGCCTGGGCTGTTTTACAGGTAATGCTGACTCAGCTCTCTCTGCCTGTGATTTGCCTTTCTCTAGATCTCAGCCTGCCACCGCTCACTCCACATTGCTAAGCCCACACCAATAATCCAGTTACAGGAGTGGTCTCTTTGGGTTTTAACGGACTTCTACTGTCACTTTGCTATTACCAGAAGTGCAGTAGATTGCATGTAAATTGTGGACTAGACTTCCACCCATTTTCCGCTCTTTTCACTCAAGCATTGTGATCGCTCTGATTTGCACAGTGGTAATATGGCACCTAGGCTGCATCCTGAGGACAATCAGAGAGCTGCTGAAGAAACCCATGGAGAACCCATGTGTGTGTACCAATCAAGGTAATTATTAATAAATAAAATTAGGTTGTCAAAAGCGTACTGTTACTGAATTTTGAAAACCCAAGTCTGTATTTAGTTCGCTTGTGCAGCACCCTGTGATTTTCATTCAGTTCTGACAGCTCGGATAGGGCACTGAGCTTTGAACTGTGATGGGAAAGAGCTAGGAAAGGGTCTGTGTTGATAGTGATAAATGCAAAACTTCTTTTTTCATATCTTCCAAAATGCAGCTCTATTCCTTGTCTATCAATTAACCTAGTTGGTAATCTTTCATACTCAACAATCTTTTTCAACCTTTATTATAGGAGTTCAATGTGATACCAAATATACACTTGTAACACTTGGATATGGGCTGTAGTTCTCATAATCTTCTTTGGCAGTGAACTGAAAGTCAAAAGATTATAAGGCTTAGCAAATAAAGCAGCAGCCTTTCACCTGCCAGACAGATTGCTGTCTTAGTTTAACCTTGCTTTATGTGATGACTTTGATTTCAGTATGTTTCTAAGCAGATATGAATTTGTGCAACCAGAAACTGTTGTACTACGTCTTGGATAAAAGGAGAAGTTTGGTTCTGCAGCCTGAAAATCCAGGTCAGGATTTGAAACAAAACACATTTTTAAAGAATATATTTATATATGTAGGACAGGTTTCACACAGACATGTCACATACTCCTTCAAAGGATATCAAACGTGAATTTTAAATATTAAGTTCAGGAAATGTGTTCAAGCTCTGAACACCACTTTCTCAGAAACTCCTTGCCTAATGCTGACTAAGATACTTGAGTATCTCCCTGTCATACTCCCAGGATAGCATCCACTACTCGGTACTGCAGGTGCTGCCATCCTAGTCTTGAGGATCGCATATCTTCTCAGTTAGGGGGTCATAAGCACCTATGAGTTTGTGAATCTTAATCTTAGAGGCTTAAACTGCATCTGATTTGAATGACACAGCTTTGGGGTCATGTAGTTTGCCCTCAGGACCATATGCTGGATTCCTCTTTGATTCTGTGCCCTGGAACGGAGGAAGCTGACAACTGCTGCCACCTAGGTTTCTAGCCTAAGGAATGAGCATCACACAATGTACCAGTGTGCGTTCACTGAAATGCATCTTAAAAAGTGGATTAATTATGAGATTTCCGATTAAAAACATCAAAAAGATGCTAGTGATAGAAATCCTGGTTTCTGGTAACGAGTGTAGTGTGTTATTGTAACTCTTCAGGTACTGTGGTTTTACTTGCCTTTGTCAATAAACCCACAGCAATACATGAGAACAGAGGCAGTATCATGGTCTGTGGGACAAGGAACTGCTGCTTTTCTGTGATGAGAACAGAGCTGCCTTTCTCACAGTGAACAGCAATGGACTAACCCGCTCATGGGAGAAACTGTTGTCAGTATCTTGGCAGAGCCAGCGAAGTCTCACAGCTATGGCACTAGCACCAACCCTGCCTGCTGTTACCAAAGATGGTCTTTACTCACAGAAGTAACTGGTTTATTTTTTCTTCAGCACACTGATTTCAGCCAGTGCCATAGCATCTCTGAGGGAGAATTAACCTGAATATGATTTTGGTCAGCCTCTCCTATTTTACTGACAAAATTAAATTTACTTGCTGAATAAGACAGCACGTAAAGTTGTTTAGTCCTGTTCAAAGCCAGAGGGATTTTATTTTTGTGAATTTGGTGAGGCTTTGACAAAACTATTTTGTAAGCTATCATCTGCTTAATATTTTGGTGGCTTGAGAACATAAAATATAAATTTCTGGCAAGGTAGATTACACTAATTTGAATTATTTGTAGAGCTTGTGCAGTCCTTGTAGAGTCCTCTCCCTGTTCCACGGGGATCGCCAAGCCTCCTAAAGTAATAGCTAATACCGTAGGTCAATAAGCGAGCACTCAGACGTACTGCAACTTACTGACATGAGGTGGTGCCATCCCCACCAGCCGCTCGGTGCTGCTCAGTGCTGAGTGTCTCCTGCTGAGAGCCCACCTGCAGAGCCTGCCACTAGCTGCTGCACTTTCTTCCCCACAGATACTGCAAAGAGCGTAAGCCAAGTGTGCCTGAAGCCTTCACAAGCGGCTTGACCTCTGGTCAGAAGCTTTAAATAAAGCTGGAATACTTCCCTTTAAGAGGAGGAAGGAAATAAAGAAGAAAATAGAATTCAATGGAGTTTTTAAGAAGTAACAATGATAACGCATCAGTAAAAAGCAACGTCCTGATGAAGATGCTGTTGAGAGGCACTGGTAAGATGGGACTTAGAGATAACTGACAGAATTATACCCTAATGGCTAATATTTAATAGCTCATTTCTTTCTGGCATCTGCAGAATTCTTAAGGGGATATTAGCTACTCAACAGAATTGCTGACAGAGATCAAAAATAAAAAAGGCAGGCAGTGGCAGAAAAAAAATTTCTGTAGTTTTGGGTTGAGTTTTGGAGAACACGGAAGTGCAGGAATGACTTCTTGTTTTCTCTTAGGACTGGTTCTGTGCTAATGCCAAAGCCAGGATCAGGAGGTGTTTCAGAAAGTTCTGGCTGCCGAGGCCAACGTCACGCTGAGGACCAGGGCAGGCATCAATGGCTTCCAAGCACTCCCCTTGCTGGGAGTGGTTAATTCACTAAGATACATACAGCCTTCATGCCAGTTGCCTTCTCTTGCAGAACAACATAAGGGAAAGATCTGATGCTGGGTTTACCGTAATACAATTAAAGAACGCTCCTCTCAGAGACAGTGGAACAGAAAAAGCTTCTGTATGAGCTTCCACTTGCCTAATGTTATGACACCTTCGTTTCCAGTCCTCTTCTTATATTAAGAAATTTGTAGGTGACATCAGGGAACAATTTCTACCAGGAGCCCAGAGGCATCCCCACTTCAGCTTCTCTTACAGCTTCATATCGCTCCTCTATGAGGGGTGATAATTTGCTTAAATTTTCCACAAGGCCCATGATGGGAGAAATGGTCTTATATCCTCCATAGCTGTCCTAGTCTTCAAAGACCCCTTCCATACCTTCCCCTCTTCTCCTCCCCAAATTCACATCCCTGTCACAGCAAAAGCTTGTTAATTTACTTACAGACACAGAGGCCGCACAGAAAACACAAGCATAAGACACATCATTGAAAAACGTTTTCTCCCATCACAGAAATTCCTGGGACCATCTTCACCCTGGGACACTCAGGAAATCATCACAAATAATGAATATTCTTTTTTTGTAAACTGGTCAATAAGTTCTTCCAGAATCTAGGTCTTCAAATTCAAAACTTTCTGTTGCAGACTGCAGAAATTAGAGTTCAACACAAATGCTGTTCCTATTTTTGAAGCTAACGCCTCTTGACATCTCACCAATATTAAACCAGTGTATTAATTTACTTTCATAAATTGTCTGAACATTCTCTGCTTGTCTTTGAATTCCTGGAAATTCTTATGTGAGGCTTGTAAGGGCTGTGGCAAATCAACCGCTAACAAACAATCAAAAGTATAGAAAGTTTATCAGTATTGCTCTGAACAGTTCTGGGGCAAATCTTTGTTATTTATAATTCACAGTTCAAGCTGTGTGTGCATCTAGGGGACTGTCTCTTTCACACCTCTTTTGAGTGATCAGGGGAATACTCAAGGCCTGGGGGCATGTGGGGTGGTTACGGTTCAAACCGGTTCAAACCGTTTACTCCCTACAGGAACTGCCGTACGTCTGCTGTCAAGTCTTTGGGTCCATCAGATGCCCAGTAAAGGCAGCACAGTGGTCAGCACCAGCCTTCAATGTGCTCGTCTGTGAGTATTTTAAGATATTAATTTTTAAGACCTATGGGATAAGAAGGATTGTTTTCACATTTTCTCTAAGGAACATACAAGGGGATGGTGTCAGCAATATCCAGGGGTTTCATTTGAAACTATTTAACTCGTGAAGAGGCATTTCGCTGTTGAGAGAGGTACAGAACAATGCATAATTTTTTGCCTCCATTAAAAAATCATTTGCCTATAGTCTCAACATAAGTGTTGTATGTATCATAAACATTTCAGGTTTGAAATATCTTTTGTAGAGCAAGTTTATAGGCATGTATGGATTGTCTATAAATACTCACAGGCCAAATATATTCAATAAATGTGTAAGAGTACAGATCGACACTTTAGAAAATTCTATTCATTTCTCATGAAAGAAGGGTTCATTTTTTTTTTTGCTAAATATCTAAAATACTCTTTAATGCTCTCATGGCAAGAAGCAGAGAATTGCTAATTTGCTGGTGATGATTTTGAAAGGCTATTTGTTCACGGCTATTTATACGCTTTTGCTAAACAGAGCTGTTCAAAGTTAAGGAACTAAAAGTCACACCACTGTATTACACTGCAGTCTTTCACACGGCACAAGCCAAATTTTAGTTCACATCATAAAAATATTGCCAGTTAGGATTGCTTCAGTCGTTGCATAACGCTGTAATCTACAGCCAAGATATCGACTGTGCTGGCTCCTGTTCAGTGGAGCTTTGCCTGCTTCAGCCGTAATCCGGAAACACGTTTTAGACAGAGGATTTGCAGTGCCAGGTCACCGAGGGATCTCTTGCTTTTCCCTACCTTGGAAAGTCATCAGACTAATGAGCAATAACACCTTGCTCTTCTCATGACTGTCCCCAAAGGAAGATGGACAGCAGCGGCTGCAGCAATTGCTGGCCACGTGGTGCTGGCCACGAAAATGCTCCTCCAGAAAAGATCAAACTCCACACCACCTTCCTTTCAAACTGCTTTGTCTGTCCCAAATAGTTACGGATGAATATGAATTTAGCTGAAATCTCCTGGTAAATCATATTTGTGAGAACAGGCAGAGAGGACTCAAAGAGTGGTTGGCGAAGGAGATCTTCATCCCACTGCCCGTGTCTCAGATGTGCCAACACTGCCCGTGGCACAGCAGAAAGGTGAAAGGTTTGATTTCTTCCTGTCACCTTGTAGTAGGTACCCAGAGCACGAGGCATGAGTCTCTGGAAGTCAGTGGGTGCCAGTCTTACTAGCTCCTTATGCAACTGCTCCACACAGTGCAGATAATTAAACATTTCAAAGAATAAGGCCCACCAAGTCAGTAAGCCGGTATCAAGGGAGGTGTTGCACTTTGCAGGGAAATAGGCGGCTCTTGGGCATTGCTTCAAAGTGGAGGGAAGCATCAACACCGTGCATGAAACCAGACTAGAACTCAGTACATTTTCATTATTAAATATTTCTGAAAGATCAGAGGTATATACACTTGAAGACATTCCATTTTTGTAGTTATGTTAATAGTAAATATGCTACTTTATGAAACAACAAAAAAAAGAAAATAATTTTTAGAAGTTGAAAATGAGTGAAAGACAATATTGTTCCTTGTGAAAGCGTTTGGCATGACTGTAACGCTTACATTTGCAAAGCCAGTGTATTTATAGAAGTCTAATACGAAATAGAAAGTTAAGCTCAGGCCTGATTCCTTGATCTGAACTTTGAAACTGAGGTCAGAAAATTGCAGTGTCAGTCACAAGGGATGCCTGAGAGGGTGACCCACAACAGCAGTCACACAGCTCCAGCTTTTGGGATGAGATGAGCCTTCAAGACCTGTCACACACTGCTGGGCTCTTTCATCACCAAACTTTGAACTGAAAGTGTGGTAAGCTACCCCAGTTCTGTGGGACAGTTCCGAGCACTTAGGAGGTCATCTGGGAACAGGACCCATTTGTGCACAAGGCTCTGGAAACCACTGCACTGTATAAGACTTCCCTTGAGCAAGAACCGCAGTTGATGATGTGGCCATCTTCCTGCAAAAAAGCAAATGCCTGCGAGGGAAACTCGGTGAATGAGGATAGAAGAACAAAGGGAAAGGGAAAAACCTGTGGTCTAAACTGGGTAAACTACTCAGTCACAGGATGAAAACTGAGGTCAGTGTAATGAGGAGAATAAAAATAAATCATTGCAATAATTTCCATGTGGCAGTCTGTGGCTGAGACTTTCAGATTCATCAAGAGTTTTAATCATCATACAGAATGCTGACATTTATAGATTTGAAATAATTGTCCATGGCTGAGTAAAGAAGTAAACTGATTATAATCCAGACTGATTTTATGAATATATGCAGTGGGTATTCAGAAGGCCTGACATAATTCTTTTTCTTTTAACAAATCACTGATCTTCAGCAGAATGAGCTTTAGAAAGCTAACAGAAATAAGTCTTGATAAGTCTTCTATTGGATCATTTTTTAAAAAAAAGAAGGTTTAGTGGCAGATGTTCCTCAATCTTTGAATTTGATGAGAATCAGGAGTGTCAAGCAGAAAATATTTGCATGAAGGGATTACGGCAGCAGCTGTTAAATACAATGGACTGAATATAGCCAAAATAGTGATGCTCTATTAGCCAAATACTGCAATGCTTCTAGAAGGAATAGTCTGCACAAGTATATGTTACTATTTGTGTGTATAAACGTCCCTAAGTGATTTTTCACCAGACACCTGGAATAACAGCATGTGAAATTGCTTGACAGCCAGGCCGTGTTAAACCTACTGTGTAGCTCCTGCTCCCAGAAATGCTGCATGGATTTCAGTGGAAGTTACTGTTTTTCATTACAGAAAACCTTGTCACAACTTTTTCTGAGATGTGTCCTCCACAGTTTGATTCTTGGCCATAAGAACTCCTGAACTGGATTCAGTCTAGGAGTGCCTATCTTGGTGCTAGGTACTGGTTATTTACCGAGTATATGAAGAAGAGAAGCAATACTTCTTTAGTTGCCTTCTCCGCTCACAGACAGTCATAGATTAGAAGTTTCCTGAGCAAGACGTGGCATCTTTATATTGTAAAGCTTTAATGGACATTTTTTCCTATTTTCATCGAATCTGCTTTCAAACTCATTTATACTTCAGTACATAAAATGTTTTCTGGCAAGGGGTTTATTTGATGTGTTGTTAGACAAAGCTTGATTTGCTTTGTTTTGAACCTGTTGCAGAATAATTACATTCGGTGTGCTCCGGTTTAAGTTCATCTTGTTTGTCTTGTTTAAAAGCCATGCTGTACCTCTGATCATTCTCCTTGCTCTTGTTTATGTCTTGTCTGTATCTTAGAGGTGAGGCAACCAAAACCCAGAACACGGGAATGTGATTGAGTTTATGGGTTATTACAATGACATTTAAAGGCTGTCTCTCTACTCCTTGACTTACAGTGCTTAATCTTCTGTTTCCATTTTGAATTATAGCGAGTATCGAGATGACCTTTTCATAAAACAACCCACAATAAATCTAAGATCTGTCTTTTGACTAAGTAATAGTTAATGTCAGGGTTATTTTCCTCAAGTGCATTTCTTTGCAGCTGTCAACAGTTGTTCAGTTCAATATAATTCTGCAGTTCTTTGTGATCAGTTTTGGTTTTAACTACCCTAAATAATTCTGTAAAGTCAGAAAACTTACACATACTTATGTTTTACGACCACCTTATGTAATCCCTTTTCTGGCTCATGAATCAATATACCCATCACAGCCCTTTCAAGACTGATAATTTCTTCCTGTCTTTTTTTACTATCTTTCAGCCGGCTATTACTCTTGCAGAGCATCTTCTCTCTTACCCCATAGCAACATACTTTCTTTAAGAGCTTTTAGAAAGGCATATTATCAAAACCCTTTCTGAAATCCAAGCCCAGTGAATAAACTAGCTTAGGGATAAGCCGGTGTTTCATGAGTCCTCCATGTGCTGAAACACCTTTGAGACCCATTACTCCTTCCTGCAAAACCTAAGTTAATTCTCCCCTATTGAATCATATCAATTAATGTATACCACCAGTTATGTTATTTATTGTAGTTTCTACTAAACTACCCAGTACAAAAGTATGACTTCCTAGTCTGCAGTTCCTCAGATTCCCCAGGAGTCTTTATTAAACACCAGAACTGTGTTTGCCATTTTCCTTTCCTTTTGTACCAAGGCCAATTTAACTGATAGGTTATACACCACAGCTGAGAGCACGACTGTTTCAAGTCTGAATTATCTAAGACCCACTGGGCAAATGCTATCAGCACTGACAATGCTGAACTGATTCTTTTTAAAATCATCCTGAAATGCCTTTTGCTGACAGTTCTCACTGAGACCGTTCCCCTATTCTGCCTCCTGTAAACAAAGGCTGAAGGGGTAAAACCAGACCAAGGCTTTGCCATACTGATAGCTGATGTAAATATTACACTTAGCTTTGCTGCTGCTTCTTTACCTTCCTTGAGCAATCCTTTTACAACTCAACTACCTTTTGGTCCTACAAGTTGTCTAACCATTTCTGATACGGCTGGAATGTCTTAACATTCATGTCTTACACTAGCTGTTCCTCGAACTCATTCTGTCCCATCTTACAATAGTTTTACATTCAGTGTGTCAGAGTATATGTTTTTCCTAGTTTCCTAAGTTGGAGATTCTTTTTTATGCACATCCTGATTTTGAAGCTAAGACATACTGGAGTGTGGGGCTAGGAGATTTCCTCCTGTCTTTTGGGGGATTTTTCTCAGTTCTACATAGCTGCTGGATATGAGTATTTTGCAGTCAGTATTACAAGACGGTTGTTTAATAATGCTTCAGACTAGGATATGTGAGCTGTTCACACGAGGTCTATATCAAATCATGCTTCTCTGCTTGTGATTTTTCTAACCAGATGCTCCAAGAGATAGTAGTTTTAAAACACTTATGATGTCCAAAAATGTAGCTTCAGTATAATGTACCTATAGGCATATACCTAGGCACGAAGGTGCAGAAGGAAGCAGGGAAGAATGAGATCTGTCTTTTATTAACATGTTTTCTGCCTTTGTGGATTCTCTAATAACTCCTTTAGCAATCACAGCCCAGGTGGTCTCTCCCCTTATTATTTATAGGGTGATTATAGGATAGCTTCACAATGTGTCCTTCATGTAGGTCTGAAGTTGCAGCTACTGGGGATCCAGTGTAGTCACCAGGAGTGCATTGATAAAAAATGTTGTGCATTGATCAGATTCACTCATTGCCTTCCAGACTTCCCTTAATATATAGCACCCCTCTCCTGCTGGAACAATCCATTCTTAAATTCCTATTCTCTCATATAATTTATATACTGTTATTTCAATTTTCCGAGATTATCTTCCTTCTTTCATGTTTCTGAGGTGCCTACATATCAATAGCCACATAGTCTTGATATGTCTTTGTGTGGTATATAGACCCCGCTTGGTATAGAGACTTGTTTATGTACATAAACGGGCTTGGGTCTGTTTAGTAAGCACAGTGCTGTTCGGAGCTGGGATATGCCAACAGTAGGTCTTTACTCTTTTCTCACAGAAGAGACTTCAGTGTCAGTGGTATTCCCCACTGCATATGCAGGAATGCTCATGCCTACAGATACTGCCTTTCCTTTTAATGAAAGAAAAACCAAACTCCTGTGTGCTCTGTATATATCCAGTTCCGAATGCTTACTGTCCTTCTGTAAGACAAAGGATATTCTACTTCCGCAGCTTCTAATCTATATTATCCTTCACATCTATACCACGGTGTTTTTTTAAAACTGCTTGAAATTAACTTACAGATAAAGTCTTCAAGAGAAATAAATTTAGTTAAAACTTTTGGGGAGAAAGTGGCAGTACTTTGTCCCAGTAAAAATGAGACAGCAGAGAAAGCAAGAAGTGGGCTTTTGAATTCAAGGGAGACAGATTTTGCAATGGGTTAGATATAGAGTTATAAGCGTAAGAGACATTAAAAAAAATGTTGATAGGTGTGAGATAGAGAGATAATCAAGGGTGAGAAAAGAAAGTGAGAGCTAATATATAATTATAGCTATTTGAGGTGTAGAAATGTCAAACTAGCGTGCTGAAGGAGGGGGATCGCAGGAGTGTCTCAGAGGCAGCATGAGGAATAGCACCAATGCTACCAAAAGCACAGAGGACTTCAAGAGCTTTCTCTTCAGAAGGGAAGAAGTAAATAACGAGGAGGTGATGAAGGTAAATGTTTACTGCTATCTTAAATAATTTTATTACTTTCATCCACTAGAAAGCATGGCATGAGACAAACAACATGAGAAGTTACTCACCTACTACCCTATGAAAACAAGTAATGACCAAACCATGGAGGGAAGCAGAGATTGTTTCATTCTTGGATTGTTACGGAAGAGTCTAACAGAGATCCTGAGAGAGATACTGGCTATTCAGTGGAAGATAAGTGCTTCTAGAAGGAGGCATAAAAGAGAAGTAACATGGAACGATATGGAAGATGAAGTCTCTGCTGTCTTGAAGATGGGATGAAAATACAAGATGTGAAATTAAAGGATAGGTATGAAAAGGTGACAAGTCAGATTTGAAACTGATATGGAAAGTGGTATGTCAGAGCAGGGAGATGTCAGAAGGAAAACAGCTTTGCCTGAGTGGATACAAAGTGGTGTTTTGTAGTGTTTGGAAGGCAGTTACACTCAGCTGCTTGCTAGAAAAACAGAACTCTGTTCATGATGGTGTACAACCATTTGGGCAAGTGTCTGCAACCATGGGTATGTGCGTGATGAAGATGTAGGAGGAAAAGAAGTACCCACATTTCATGAGGGAGGGCAGTATATATATCTATATATACTTTTACACAGTCCCATATTGCTATATGGGCTTGTGTTGCATCCTTGGCAGAAGCTCGGCTCCCCAGGACACCAGCAAGAGGCTTGGTGGTGAAGGAGAGGCAGTTCTTCTCCTGGCCGCCTTTTAGCACGCACAGTAAAGCTTGCCTTGGATGGAGGTTTCCACTCTACTTCTTTCACTCTTTTCACCTCAGTTTTCCAGAGATCTCCTGTTTAGTTATTGGGCTGAGGTGAACTTGGTAACCTGCTGGAGGTCAGTAGTGCCCCCACCTGCCTGACCACTATACAGGCTGAGAGAGTGGGGATATCAGATGCCACCTCTGCTTCAAACAGCCTACCAAGAAAGTAGCAAGCTGATGGAAGTAGCCTCCTGATGAGTGGAGGCAAGAAATCAGACCCGTGATAAGCCAGGGGAAATACAAAATTAATGGACTCGTTTGTCCTGTGTGGTATTGAAAACCAAGAAAATAGTCCAAAACTGCATCCTGCAAATGATGCCACCTTTTATTTAAGAGGTGTATAAAGCTCTCTCACAAATGAGGACAGGGCAGTTATTTCCTCAATAGTAATTATCATATTCCAGCCTGTCATTTTGTTTAATCTGTGTATAACTAGATCTGTCAATGTTATACCCGTAGCAAAAACAGGTATAACTGTTTTCTTTCTGTCAGATGATCTACTGAAAATCAATGGCTAGCTGCTGGGCTATGACAGCTGAAGTTAGAAAAAAAAATCAACTTGCCTCCTATTCCCAGCAAAAAGATTAGCTGGCCTGTGAGCACCGAGAAAAGAAAACACAACAAACCCCTCTTATTTTACCCATTTCCACTGACAGCTGTCTGATTAGGGGTGACAAATGGGCAGTAGAGTTTGGCTAACATTATTGTTAGGATTTAGAAATAGGAAGGAGGCTGCTCATGCCATCATTTTCTATTTTAATGTAGAGATGGAGGCTGGTAGGAAGAATGTCAAAAAAACCCCAAATCTTATCATGCCTTCTATGGTTATAGCCTTTATCTGCTCTTAAGTCAGAGGGAGTCTGTTATATCCCTTTAGGCAATTTCTGCTGCCATGCAGCTATTTTCAGTAGAAAAGTTGGTATTGTAATTTTCTAGTTAGCAAAGGCAGTGGAAGTTTGACATACTAGAAGTCCAGTTGTAATTCTGTGCTGTACCCATAGCTAGTACTCACTGGATTTGAATGTGCTGTTCGCTTTATCTGGAAACAGAACAGAATATTTCATTTCAATTTCTCCAGTCTGAAATATATCGGATTTATTTCTGTGTCAGTATTTTGTTTAGTCTTTTTACGCAACCATAAAATGTATGCAAATAAGAAAAGAAAAACTTTTAATGTTGGATCAAATACTCTGGTTGTAAAAAGTAAATATCATGAACATTTTGTTTTCAGTTTAGAATTCAGAATAAAATATTATCCTATTAAAATAAGGACTTCTGTCTGCGAACCAGGCTCCCCTGAGGTATGTCCTCAGTGAACTATGGCAACATACATCATCAATGACAGCAGATGAGATACATCAGGGAAAGTTTTCATCCAGCCAGCACTGTATAAAGTCCTTTTTTGGTGAAGGACATCATCACCGTCAGGTGAGGAGAAGAGCCATACCCTCCCTGTGAGCAAGGACTGCAAGGAAGTCTCTGGAAAGCGGGATCAGAGCCTTCCTCTACTGCAGCTACCCATATAGGTACCCCTTGATGAATTACTTACCTTCTCTTGTCTCTGGCTTCCTCAGCTACAAAATAAAGGTAACATTTCCATATTTCACAGAAATGTTCAAAGTTTAGAATAGTAAAAAGTGGAGATATCCTGATACCTTCACAATAGACCATGTGAGAGCATAAGAGAGATGTTAGAGCAACAGAACCTTTTCCACCAGTTATCATCGTGACAACAATGAAACAGCTGACCTCCTCAACAGCAGGAGAGATAGTGCTATCAAGAAACCTGTCATTTCCCTGCTGTATCAAGAATATAAATCTCTTGAATCAGAGTATGTTCAGGTAGGGTTTGAAACTGGAACATCGGATAACAACATCAAAGCTGAAACACAGGAGGTTCCCTCTTGAGCATCAGGAAATACTTTTTTACTGTAAGGGGGACCAAGAACCGGCACAGGTTCCCCAGAGAGGCTGAGTAGTCACCATCCTCAGAGACATTCAAAAGCCACCTGGACACAGTTCTGTGCAACCTTCTGTAGGTGGCCCTGCTTGAGCAGAGGTGTTGGACTAGATGACCTCCAGAGGTTCCTGCCAAGCTCAACAATTCTGTGTTTCTGTGAGACTCTTCTAACAGATGTCAGATCCAGAAAAGATATCAGTAGATTTTCAGCGGTCTTCTGTTAATACACTTAAGTGATGGGAAAGGATGTAGTTTTCCTTTAGGCAAAAATCACTTGGAGAGATGTGGTGTGGTATTGGCTGGACAATCCTAGGAGTTCTGATATAGATTATAAAAGGTTGTTCTACATTTACCAAGAAACAGAGCCATGCGGACTTAACTGGGATATACAGATTTAGGAGATTTTATGACTCTCCTGCAATCACTGTACTCTAAAAGCAGATGAACATTTCATACCCTTAGGAATTGAACTACTGGTCTCATTATCATTGCAAAGCTAATCATCATTCCCCTCTCTCTGTACAGAAATCTTTTCTAGGAAAAAAAAATATTTTCTGTAATCTGAATGATTTAGAATAGAGAAAAGGCTCTGCTCAGTTTTCATTTTGCCTGAAAAATTTCTGTTATTATTGCAAGTTCTGTAATGCAATGTTTTGTAGGTGTAAATAATTTAAGAGTTTTACATCCACATGAAAAGAAAAAAAAGAGAGCGCTCTTCCTGCTACTGAGTGTTACACTTCATACACCTGCAGTTTGAATGCTAACTCTTTGACATCAAAAAGTAAAATTATGCAAAGTGTAAATTTAACCTTGGCTTAATGGTTGCCAATAATGTGATATTGACACTTAACAAAACACTAACTATCATAATTATTAATATCTGACAATTAAAATGTTGGTACTCTTGAGCACATCCCACAGAAAAAAAAAAAAAAAATTAAAATGTAGACAACAAAACCTCCACCAGACTGATAATTCTAGGAATAATGTAGTGAAAAAAATACAAAGAACCAAAAACAAGTCCGTGGTTTACCAGGAGAAAGGCTATGCCCTTCTTGAATGAGAAGTTGGTAAGCACGCGGTCCTTTCCGGGAAGGCACTAGTCAACTTGCCTTAGATGTTGGCGTACATTGGATGCTACAACTACTTTGGCTGAGAGAATAAAATTAAAAAAGAACAATGCCCATGTGTGTGTGTGGGGGGGAAATTTTTTCTTGTTTTAGTACTTTTCCATTGTCTGGTATGTTCATGAGGATACATAATATTTTGTTAGAAAGAACTTATCTGGTGGTGTGGCATGTACGTTAAATTACTGCAGTGTGGCTGCAGCTGAGGCTGCCACAGTCCCTGATTGTTCGTACTCACTGTAATAAGTTCCCTCCCCGGCTCGCTTTCAGAGTGAGCTGAGTATGGGGGCAGCTCAGGCATTAGTGCTCTCCAGGGGCTGCTCCCTGCAGACATGCTTTGCTCCATGATGCATGTCTGCCTCACTCCAGAGCGTACGAGGTGTATAACAGAGGCCATGGCAAGGTGTAGATTCCAGCTACTTATTTTAAAGACCTATGAAATATCTGGATTTCATGGGTTGCTTGGAACCCTTAGTCTGATGAAAAACACACAGCTGACTGAGGGCAGTCTGGGAAGTCACGGCAGGGCACGCAGCACACCATGACTCTGGCCCTTCTGCTGTTGGATACTGAGCAAACACATCCTATGTGGTACATCTCAGCAAACACGCAGGTAACATTTCCAAATATCCTTCACCAAGGTGTGCTGAGCGCCTTAAGCTAGAGGAAGGGAATTTGTTACTTCCAGGTGTGTAGGAAGGGATTTCGCCAGGTCATGGAGAAGCTGCTTTATGTCTTGCAACACGAGAAAGGCTGTGACACTGGGTGCCAGCATGGATAGCCTCACCAAAACACTTCACAGGAACCCTTTGAGGAGGGGTCTGGTGTGAGAGCTGATGCTCACTAGATTCAGGCTCACCAACATTCTCTCATGGTTCAGTGGTTTAGCAAACTGAGCCCTACTGAAAGTCAATGAACTTGAGCTCTTAAGCTGATTACGTACTACTGCCCTGTTCTGCAGAGAACAGATTGCTCAGTACCATCCTCCGATATTAGCTCTGCTTACCAGCATACATTGCAACCTCACATCATAATTAAAGAGATCGACTTCTGTTGTTAAAAGATACCTGAAAATAACCAGTGTGAGATTCAGATGCAAGGTCTTCCTGGACTGTAAATGGACAGAGATATCCTGCTTTGACTTCGTTATTTTAATCTGAGCATTTCATAGAGAACAGGTTGCTCTTACATTTGGTTACTGTCCAGGGGACAGGCTTTCTATATATATAACACATCTAATTCATAACCATGCAGCTAATATGTACTTGTTATCTAGGGGATTGAATTTATGCACTCACTCTTTGTACCACTAATTGCTCTGTTGTAGGTTGCAAGGTAAATCCTCTGTCCACAGGGAAGATAACAGCTTTCTCACTACCTTCAAATCAGTCAAACACAAGATTAAATTTATGCAGAGAAAAACTCTTGATTGTATAGGGCTGAAAGTTCAAGGCTCGGCTTGATCAGAACGCAGAACAATCTGTCCCAGCGGGAGCACTGTGAGGCATTCTGCTTCTTGGAAGTGCTTGGAAGCATTTAGATGCCTGAAACTTGCTATAATACACCCGCATACAAAAGGCAGACAGACCATGCCTTGCTACCTGTCATCTTTGTTTTGTAACCTGGCATATGTGATTAAATGGAGCCTGTCTCTCCTCAGGTGGCACAAACATCTTGGGAAACATCCCCTGTAGGGCATTAGGGGACAGAGCAGGAGTGGCAAGTATCTTTCTTTGACCACAGTTTCTTTGGCCAAAGGCTGGCCTTTGCAAGAGCTCCTCAGAAATGAAGAGAAGGTATCCTCCCCCATTGCATCCTCTCCTTTTCCCTCCTCTGCCTTTGCATCCCCATGTAAGGATCAGGTAGACTTCAGCTTACAGAGATTTCGTGTAGTAACAACCTTCCTAAAAAGGAGTGATAAACCAAATAGTCCTTATATAGCAAAATCAGGATAGTGGAGGTGACAGAAAATAGAAAGGATTCTACATTTCACTTGGACCCTTTTGGGACCCTTAGTCACCTTTGTTTCTTCCACATCACGTCCACACACAGAGCTTTACAGAGAGAGCAAGGCGGGCAGTAAATTAAAAAGGACAGACACTTTCTTCCTCCCTTCCTTTTAATTTTACACTATGCTGTTCATGTTAGAACTACAGCCAAAATCCACACTTCCATATTTTTTTATTTTAGCATACAAAAATGATGGAGATTTTTAACAGATTTTTTTTTTGCAGGAAGTCAGAGTAGAACACTTTGAGATGATTCAATATTCACTGCTCCTGTGTAAGGAGTTACTGCAAGTCAATTAAAAGAATCAGTTAAAAATAGCTTTCCCTTGGTAAAGGAGAGATTTCTCTCATTAGAATACATTGCTACGTTCTATAACCTTACAAGGAAACAGCATTATCATCTAAACTGCCCCGGTTTACTTTCTTTTGTCTAATTCTGTAACACCCATGTGTCGTGCACGGGAACCAGCCATGGTAGGTGCAGTGAAGTGTTTTACCAGTAATTGTCCTGGGACCTGATGTAGATGAAGGTAAAGAAATTATATCTTAACTCAGGGGAAAATGAGAAAATTATCTGTTTAGAAAAATGGCTTACACTGTTTTAGGACAAATATCAAATGGGATAACTTTGCAGAGAGGAAGGAGATAGCCAATGTAAAGCAGTAGAATTAGGAGAAAGTAACTTGTATGAACCAATATAATTACATGGAAACTTGGGAGCTACGGCCCTTGAGAGCACTCTTTGAGCTACGTCCCTAGAGAGGTGGCCTGAAGGTTTCTCAGAATAGGAGCCCTGCGTTGAGAATGACTCCAGGATGCATTGACGAAACAGGAATATAGGTATACAGGCCTGCAAGAGCCCTTGCATCATCAGATCCGCTGCAGACAACCGGGTTATACCCCTCAGCTCATCAGTTGATGAAATCCATCTCACAGCTAATCAGACTGCTGGACCTTGTTACTGGGTCTGTGATTTCTGTCCAGAACTGTTGTGCAGAACAAAGGCCAGGTCTGTACCTGCTGCTCTGCGGGGGCTTTATCCTGCACCTTCACACCACTGCTGCCGGCACTCTCCCTTTGTGCCACAGAGAAGATGCTCCTTGTCATGGAGTTATAGTTTGGGCTAAGTAATCAGACTGCCGGAAGCTGTAATGTATATTTTGTCACAGTAAAATCTGCTAGCAGATTGATTTCTTTTCCAGTGAAACCACATATTTTAGAGTGTTTATACTCATTGGAGCTGTTAAAAGTGAGAATTTATGGTATAAATACTTGTTAATATTTGATTTTGTACTGAACAGGGCAAAAGAAAACATCCCATTTCTGGAAGAGATTAATACAGAAATTTTTAACTACTTAAATTTGACTTTACTGAATATTAACCTGCAGCAATATTTCACAAAATTTGTACTTAAAAGCAGCTTGCGGTCCTACAGTGTTCTGTGAGCTTGGCTCCTTCACTGGACTACATATACCGTAATAAAGAACATGCATTCAGGCAATTCAGAGGCAGATTAATCCTCAGCTGACCTGAGGCAGATAATTTCAATTCTATTTCATTACTTTAATATTTTTTTTTTTTTTGTTATTCAGCTATTTCCTTCTAAAACTGAAATTAAAGATTTCTTTCACAGCATTTCAGCTTAGCAGGAGGTGTAGGAGCTCACTTCATAGTACCTTTGCTGCTGCTGAGGCTTCATCAGAGAGGGAAATTTGAAAGGTGAAAATTGCACGGAGGCGTGCAACACTCATAAGCTTTCCAGTGGAGCTCAGAGTCTTATGTGGGCTTTAAAGTTTTTTCCTAAAATCTCAGGGCTAAGAGTCCTCCGTAGCCAAGCAAGTGCACTGAAATGAGTACATGTGAGGAGCCCACTGCTCAGAGAAGCTTCGTTTCATGACATGCTGCAATCACCAGTACCTGCTCCATCAGCAATGCCTCTCTGGGCAATGCCTTGGTCTACCCAGCTCCATCAGGAAATTTTTAGCCATGGGGTTTTAATGACATTGGTTTCTGAGCCAAGCCCATCCTCCCTGTTAGCTGGTGTGTGGCACTCGGGGCGAGCACTGTTGCTGGCAGACAGAGTATCAAAAGAGAAACCAAGATTTAAGTTTGCCATTAACACAGCACTTCAGTGCAAGCCAAAAAAATCATCTATTCTGGCAACATTTAGGACTGAGTTTATTATTCCTGATGCTACCCAGGCACAGCTTGCACATGGGCAGACGCTCCAAGATGGGCAGGTAGAACGAGCCCTCCCACACTCTGATGCAGCTCCTCCCAGGGTGTCCCCCTTGACCAGACCCTCTACAGTACAGATCCTGCTCCTGCACCATGCGCACTGGAGTTAGCTTTAGGAAAGGCCGTGAGGAGGCAAGATTGTCATAACCCTGCCACTTCATCATGGACCAGCTGGGTGGGCTAGAAGCAGACCACAGCCTGAGGACTGGCAGGACATTGTCATATTCCGCAGGAGATCATAAGATCTTGCCCTACCTTGAGCTAAGGTTGTCAAAGTATCTGCACACATTCTCACCCGTGGCCATCAGAGAGCTTTTTAGACATGTCACGTAAACAAGATGACTCTTTGACCCATACAGGGTTTTTGCCATATTCTGTGAGCGTGGAGACTTTGCTGTAGGGGACATGAAAAAGCATTTTATTTCTGTTCATCAAACAACAAAGAACAAGCACTTGCTTGTTACAGAATATTGCCATATTTCCATGTGAAGAAAACATATATATTTCATCTTCTGAAAAATACAATGATTTTACATCTCCCCAGTTCCTCCTTACACAGTTCTTGTCAGAGCATAATAGCACACCTATTTATTTCCATTCTGTGTTTACAACGTCTTGCAAAAGAGTCACACAAGAATTTTGGCTACCTAGCATTATGATTCCAGAGCCAGGATGTTTTTCCCTGGTCCATCAGCACACAGCAGCTGTAAAGCTGCCTTCACCACTCTGCTCCTGGGGATTTCTCACATGAATCCACAGTTTGACAAAATTGTTCTGGCTAACAACGCATGCTGATCCCCAAAGAGCCAGTTCCTGCAGCCTGACTCAGAGATATACCCTGTGCTGTTTACTTCTCACCATATCATCAAATTAGGATTCTTATAGATTCCAGTGCTGAATACTGCAACACCTTTGTATCAGATTTTAGGTTTTGAAGGATATCAGCAACTAACTGCATTCTCCTTCCAGCAGCAGCAGATGTCTGCGCAGTTCTGACACGTCAGCTCATGCAGTAGTCCACAAAGAAGCCTATAACAAATTATTTCCAGGGCTATCCTTCTGGGTCAGCAGTTTGCAAACAAATTTTCAGACACAATTAAAACATTTTATTTCCCCACAGGCCTGAGGACAATAAATAAAATAAACCCTGTACTTAATATCTCTCTCCTTCAGAAGTTCTTCATTTTCCTCAGACTTGAAATTGAAATCCATTGCCAGAGAGTCAATCCTCCATTTCTTTCCAAAGTGTAAGCAATTACACATTCCTAGGCATAAATAAATTTAATGAAGGGGCTGAATCACCAGTGTTCTGGCACCTTTCTGTACCCACTCAGACAAGAACACCATAACAAAAAAAGTGGGTAGAAAATGCTCCCAGTCTTTTCAGATTCTTCTTTGACATTCAAATCCACTAACTAAACAGACACGACATCCACCGACTGTGAATGTCCGTTTTTTAAAAAAAACTACCACTTAATAAAAAATGGTCCAGTGTTAGTTTATATGATAATTAACAATAGCAGTTAATAAACAAAGTGGCACAATTGCCATATCATATCACATCACAAAAATCCAACTTTGTCTCAAGACAGCCACATGACAAGGCAGCGCATTTCCATCCGAGCAGTGGTGATTGTTACAAAGGACCCCTCAAATCACCAAACCCATTGTCCCCCTTTTCCTAACTCTGCTTATATCAAAATTGTCTTGTTTCCAAGACACGTGCAAAGCAACCCCTTGTCTTCATGGATTAGAGCATGATGGTTTTCCTTACCAAAGCCTCTTCCTTACCCTCTCTCTTAGGCACTGGTACTGGCATTGAAGTTAAAAAAGGCTTGACTTTATTAGCGATCAGCCATTTTAGTCCATTTCTTTTTCTGATTCACCAAATCTGGCAGGAAGTCTAGGCAGAGGGTTGTGGCATGTTGTAGCCTCAGGAAAGTCAAGGAAATACAAGCAAAGAAGTTTGATAACTTCCATTAACGTTGCCAGAGTGAGATAGATGTTAATATATTAAGAGCATGGAGTTAGAAAATGTTAGATATAAAATTATTACACGCACATACATTTAGATAAATGCTTTTTACCATTGCTATATAATTTAAATCTAAGGGATCTTGAGAAATCTGAGAAGCCTAAAGTAAGGATTTAGGAGTGATCAAGAATATAGTAAGGCTATCTTGAACCACATTTGGAAACACATCAGTAAAGTACCATCTCTAGAATGAATGTCAGTCTGCAGGCTGAAAAATACAGCCCAATGGATAGGCTACAGGAAGGACAGCTTACCTAAAAATGTGCACTGATGGCTAGTCCACAGAACGGATGTGTTATCATATGGAAGAAAACAGGAATCATCATTCGAGCTGACCAGCTAACAGCATAGGTCAAGCTGCCTCTGGACTGGATGTGTAAGAGGGTCACAAACCTGACTGAGCTCCACAGGTGCCCCTTATCTTTGGAACTGGGTATGCAAAATTTATCATCTTGATATCCTGGACTGCTAATCATGTAAATACTGCCTTATTACCATTAAAAAAAGTTGTATTTTATTATTTCATCTAAGGTTTAGTTGGTCATGTTTGGGGTGATTTCTCTCCTTGAAGGTTGGTCTGGCTGTTAAAGGGGGATCATAAAATTGGTGAAGAATATGACCAACCTCTGCTCCTACTCGGACAACCATGAGAACAGATTCATGATAGTGAACACTTTTCGGTGTTTAATTTAGGAGATAATGAAAAAGAACAGGAAGTAGATCTGTTTGTTTGCGTACACAAAGGGAGGAGTGCACGCATGCATGGTTTAATTGCATTTTCCCATTGTTTCTTAAAATCTCCATTTTTTTACATGTTGACATCTTATTTTTGATATATTAAATGCAAGACGCTGTCGTAAAAATATTTTATCCTTGTAATCATCTGTGGGCATTAATTATTGACACAATAGATTATATCGAGTTATCCGATGACAATTTAGGATTATTATTTTAAGTGGCTGGCAGAACACTTGTTTCTTTATAAAGAGAAAGAAGTAAAACATAGCGGTGTATACATATACTGCACACCAAGAATCTTGTGTGATATGTCTTTCATTAATATTAGCGTTATGAATGAAAACTACTCTTCTGGGTCTGGTCTGAGAAACCTTCTTTGAAGTTTAGTACAGGCATTTGCTTTAAGGAACCATTCAGTACATGCATTCATACGATTAGATGAAATCTTATCTCAGAAAGGTGTTTATGCCTGACAGAAAAACCATGACTAAATAAATTCTTTGCATTCTTGCAAATGCAAATACAAGTTCAGATGCTGTTTCTGCAAATCAGAGAGCAAGGTTCTGGTTCTCTGAGGTTATTTGAACTATGAGTAAGTTCAAGGAAATTAAGACTCTTGATGCTAAAAGCCATTTGAATAGAGGGCTTTTGTGGAAATAGCTACAGTGACTGTCGCCTGTTTCCCACAATGTCCTGGGAACAGCAGATTCACTAAAATACCTTTAAATTATGATGAGTAAGGTATTGAAATGAATCCCAATTGCTCAGCTAAGATTTCCTGCAGCAGAAAAAGACCCAAACAGATCTGATTTCTCCATATATTTGATGTGAGAGAAGGCATAATGAACTCAGCAGTATTACTTTCTAAGAAGAAACATGTAGAAATTAGCTCTGTTTTGCTTAATAAACTGCTAAGAAAAATGTTTCGGGTGTTAGGCTTGGTGGAGGTGAGGCTTTAAATCTTTCTATCCTGCTGCTCTCTGCGATGTGCTTAGTTGAACAAAATGGAACTGTATCTCTTTAAATTAGTGGGGCTCTCTGAAATTCAGGATCTTACTTTACCCTGTAAAGAGTGTAATAGAACTGGTCAACAACTGCTCAAATAAAACAACTCTTCAATTACAATTGAAATTTGTCTAGTTTTTCATTTCGGTCAATGTTTTTATAGTCTGATGTTGACAAGAAGGCAGAATGACTGAAAGACGTTCATGCCATTTTCATATAAAATGTAATTTTTTGGTGCTTCTTAAAGTTTTGGTGTTTGGGAGTTTAATAGCAACATTTTCACAGTGAACCTTACACTTTCTAAAAAACACTTGTGGGTTTTGGTTTCATTTTCATGGTTTCATGAGGGGGATACTCCTTCATTCAGACTTGCTTTCAAGTATGGACAACTGGAGTCATTTCCATGGTAAAGTCGACCTCCTGCACAGCAGATGCCCACTCTTGCCTGCACGACCTGTGGAGTAGGAGGGCCAGTGGAGTGACATGTCATCCCATGGGATGCAGGTTCACCCATTGTTCCCACTCCCAAACGGCAAAGAACAGCACACTGCCAAGAGACCTGCTTTTAACCCGTTCCTTAAACCAGAGCTCAGGTGGCTCTGTGACGCATTGCAGGAGGAAGTGCTGGCACACTCTGCATCCTTCTAGAAATTCCTGCAGCTTTTTCAGGTACCTTGAGTTCAAGTAACTAATGCAGCAACGGGCAAGGACAGCTTTACATTGAGAATAATCACTGGGTATAAAGTCGAAAAGGTTAGTTCCTCTAGCTTGTTCCATTGCTAATGTCTGTTTAGTCATCAGATATACTATTTATTTGTTAACATAATAAATATTCTCTGCTGTGGATAAATAGGTTCATTTAGGATGTATGTACATCTGCGTACTTGTCCATAGACACGTGCTAACTATACGCTTACCACTAACCTAAGCACTGAGGTGCTGCAGAGGAAGCTGCATGCCCCATTCCAGCTGGAACTTCTGCGTGGAACTGCCTGGGGAGGTTTCCCCCTGAACTCCCAGTGATGTTAACTGATGCCAGGTAGATGGTGGCAGAACTGTGACATTGCAGAGATGCAACACATGCCAAACTGTGTCTGACATCCAAGTCTATATCTTGCCGATAGGTCCTGATGTTTACTTGGCATTCACCCCATTTAGGAGCTGGAGGTAATGTTAAAAGCAGAGCTAGTTACCACATCTGTCAATGTTTCAAATAACACCCATCTCTAAAGTTTGTGCAATTTCTTCTGAGATCTGTCATTCCAGGTCTAATTATTTGCCATTGTCATTCTCCTCAGTTTTCTCCATAAATAAATAAATAAACAAACAAATAACCTTTTAGGTCTGTGGAATAACAAGTGATGACTTTTCTTTTAATGACTACATTTTTCCAACTCAGTGGAAGAAAATTTGCTGTGTTCTAGTCTCTCTGGCTCATTAACTCCAGAAATCTGATAACGGTTTTAATGCAAAGGAATAATGTTAGGTTTTAAATGGGAACAAAATAAAACATGCACAGGAATAAATTAACCTGTTACATCCCCCAAATGATTACTTGCACTGAACTGACATTTGCATAGACAGGTACATTACAAACAAGTACAGAACCCTGTGGTTCAGGAATATTGAAAATAAATAGGAAATTCTGTCCATGCAGACGGACTCTGTGTTAGGTGTCTTCTGATATTCCTGTTTCTCATAGTGTCCTCAAACCCAGAAGAGTGCATAGTAGCTGCAGGGCACAGCAGGGCTCAGCAAGGTACAAAAGCACACCTACTGCTCGGGGCACCAAATGCAAAGGCAAGCAGCATTAAGGCTTTCCTTAAGTAATAACAGTCACATATGTTATTTCCACTCCAACTTTCAAAAAGACTGTTAGTCAAGAAATCTCATGTTCTAATATATGATTTGAGCTCCATTTTGGGTCTAAATATGTGTTAGAAGAACAATCTCCTGGTTGAAAGGTGATAGTAACACGTTAGCCCTTAAATATGATGGAAGCTGTGAATCCACAAACTCTTCATCTTCAAAACTAACTTTGGAGAAGCTTCAACCACAAGGAGAGTGGCTTAAGGAGAGCTATGGAAGATTACAGAAAGTCTCTCAAAAAGGAAGGACAAAAACACTCTGGGGCTTTGCATAAGGAGCTTGACAGTTCAAGTTGCAGCCAGAAAAACTAAGAAGTTGATGCAATGGGCACAAACAGGGGGATCCATCTGAACATCAGGAAACAGTTTTTTACTGTGAGGGTGACCGAGCACTGGCACAGTTTGCCCAGAAAGGTTGTGGAGTCTTCATCCTTGGATATATTCAAAAGCGTCTGGACATGGTCCTAGGCAACTGGCTATAGGTAACCCTGCTTGAGCAGGGGTTGATTGGACCAGATGACCTCCAGAGGTGCCTTCCAACTTCAACTGTTCTGTGATTCTGTAGATGCAGCCATCAGAACAACTAGAAAAGAGCTAATGTAATGATTACTGGTTAACACTAACTAATAGGTATGCATTTAGAATGCACATGAGGAACTGTTTCCCGGTGACCTTCAGGTGTAACCTCAGCCAAAGTATAATTACAGGTCAGCAGCAGAACCTCAAAATTGGAAAGTTACGAGTTGTGTGAGAAAGTGGAATTTAAGAGAAACTGTCTAGCTATGCGAAGACTGGAAACGGATCTTCTGGATCCTCAGAAAAAAACCCCGTATGTCCAAGAAAACACTAGCCAATTACAGTTTTATTGAAAATGCAGTTCCTGCTAAGGGCTAGGGAAATAAATTTATCTCCACTGTTCAGGCTTGGTAAAACTGTCAGCTCTGCATGAAGAGCATGGCTGTCCAAATACCTTCAAAACATTTCTGTTATAGTCTTTCAGTCATAATGAGCAAGAAACAGAAACTACGCATGAAAAACTGTGTTTGAAGAGTAATTCTCGGAAAGTCTCAGCAAGGACCAAACAAAGCAGTTAATCTGTTCATCTACTCTCCATCCTTGGCAAGGTCTAAGCGTACCTCACAGTGCAATGAGTTCCTGGGTGATATATGGGCAGCAGCAGAACATTTTCCACTCCTAGGGAAAGGAACAAGGCTACTGCATTTATGGGTTTTCTTCAGGCCTGGAGAGTATTGAGGACTTCAGAGGACATTTTGTCAGAAATCTTTCAGAAAAAAAGACAGCTGGAGGGTGTCTTTTATATGCAGAAGCATATAAAATATCCCATCGTACCGAAGGCACTGTTTGGCAGTGCAGGAAGAATCATTCTGTAAATCAAGGAAGTTGCTGGTCCCTGGTCTGAGAAGGAGGCATGTGTTGGAAAGGTCTTTGTAGTGGAGGCTAGCTGTGGAGGAAGTCCTGTGGGGCACCAGGAAACAGGCTAAAATCACAGGCTGAATTCACAAGAGTGTAAGGAACAGGGAGAAAGAGAGCAGCTGCTGAGTTTGCCAGCTGGAGTCTTAGGAAGGTAGGGTACACATCTGTGTTTCTGAATGCTTTTCCTTGTAACATGCTTTGTCTTGTAAGATTTTCAGTAGCTCCAAAATGTGCTAAGAAATTGAGGGTTCTCCAGCTAATCTGAGATCACATGTCTGCAGTGGGCAGCTTTGTGCCTGTCTTTCCTTGAAGGTAGCAAGCAGGGTTAGGTTTAGAGACTGCGTGCACCCCTCCCTGCTGATGCAATTGGATCTTTAACCCTTATAAGCATATCTGAGGCACCCATCACTGCAATGTAATCCCTTGTGATATATAAATCTTTATGTGGGGAAATGTGACTCATTTTTGGAGTATTCTAGTCCACCAGGCTCATTCCCAGACCTCTGCATTCATACGGGTGGGAATTCCAGGTGTGCCCCCTGCTTAAATACCCTGCTCTGCAGCAGGACACTGATGTGATGACAAAGTATACGGTAATTGTGGAGATGCAACAAGATGCCATGACATGCGATGCCTCTACCACCCATCTATCTGCAAGAATAGGAGCACCAGCCCTTGCAGAGGTATCAGATTCTTCACCGGATAGAAGTGCAAAGTCTGAAACATATTGTCATTTCTGAGTCAAAGCAGACTAGCTTTTGGAATTTAGACCCGTACATCCTTGGTATGGGCTAAATCAAGTTTGCTGCTGATCTAGTAGCTAAGCAGTGCCTCTATCTGCTCCTTTCAGAACTGGATCACCCACTTTTGGGGAATCCTGATAACCCTGATAACCCTGAACTATGAGAGATGTTGTCCTTGTGTCTTGGGTCAAGAGGACACATGCTTCTTAAAAAACAGACAATCAAATTCCTCCTCCATGCCACAGTGAATACTGGTGGGATTTCTCAGGGAAATGAATGTCTCAGGGAAACCCCATTTTCAGCAAGTTATATAAGACTGGCAAAAACCCCGACTAAGAAACCGATTCCGCTTTCTTTCACAGGTCAAGTGGTGATGTCTTCCACTCATTAAAAGTGATCCATGGGTAACTGCTTCCCATTTTTCAGCAAAAGAATCTAGTTGCATATTAGGCTTATGCAGTCCCTGAACTCCTTAGCGTGGCCAAGGGCAGAGGGAGCTGTACGGTCAGGAAATGACAGCCTGTGTTGTAAACATAGACCTTACCCTCTCCCTGCCTTGCTGTTGGTTCAGAAGCTAGTTGAGAGCTTGGACTTCTCACAGCAGGAAGCTATGAACCGCAAGGACAAGGCACAACTCCTTTGGCATCCACTCAAAGTTTGTAGAAGAGGAAGAGCTAGACCTAAAATCACGCCCAGCTTGGCCCCTCTCCAAGCATCCTAAGAGTGTTGGAGGCTTCTAAGGATAGATAAAGCAGAGCTGCTACCATCAAATGTGGCTATTTCTAGTCACCCGAAATGGAAGGCACTGCTGAACTCTCCTGCATAAGGCCCAGCCTGTGAAGGGCCACACACCCATCCTAGCTGGGAAATTAAACCGAGACTGCCCGGGGTGCTTGCTGCCTTACTATAACTCTGGCTTTGAATAGCAATGTATTCTAATGGCACTTCTCACCTGCCTTCAGAAGTATTCAACACCCACACACGGGATGTGCTGTCAAGCACTAAACCAAGATTGTTAAAAGTGACTAGAGACACTGCAAATCTGTTCTTGAGCAACTATCTTAAGGTGACTGAAGGAACTTCACTTCTGTAGAAAAAGAGGAACTGCGTTTAAAGTATGCATTTTTGGATTTAATGCACAGAAACTATAATTGGAAAATTAAACCACTCATTAGCAACCTTAAAGATTGCTAAAGACTGGAAGTTTTTTACTCTCCCTGAAAACAAATAAACAAAGAACAAATAAATTTATCCAACTTCTGCTAAGAACATAAATTTTCTTAAGTCATTGGATAAATAGATTTGGGGAAGAAGGGGAAAGGTCCTTTTAGCTAGGATGCTGAAAGGAGCTCACTGACGCAAACAGAACTTTCTTGCTGTGGCTAGATTATTTTTCTGCTAATAGAAGCATATGGAGAAGGACAGAATAACAAAAACCTGCTTTATCACTTTAAAAAAGAAAAAAGAAACACTTGCTCTGCTCCGTAAAGCAGAGCGAGTGGGTGGTGAGTGAAGGACAACGGGAACTTCTAAAGGCCTCATTTTCCCAGTCAGCATGTGGCAGACCTTGTGAGAGGCTCCTCTTCTTCTCAGCTTACCATGGCAAAGGAAACAACCATTCAGCAACTTCCGAACAGCCTGGCAAAACAGGCAGGCACATCCCTCCAGAGATGGAGGGAACGGTGAGTTATTGATGAGGAAGTTCTGTATGAATATCTATTTTGCTAACACAAGATATCCCCAATTTAGCTCTATCCTAGAGGAAGCCAAGCATTAAATCAGAAAGAGGATGAATTTGGAACAATACACCTTGTTCAAATTGCATGCCAGTAGGCAATCGGTAGCTCCCTGGAAAGATGCTGCCTTTGTTACAGAGAATTAGTATGAGATGTACTTTTTTAAATGCTTCAGGTTTTTGGAAGATGGTGTTATCAAGCAACAGCAAGCTGAAGATACAAAGGAGTTCTCTTTCATGTGGGACATCGCTTACCAGTGGAACTCTGCCAGAGAGTGTTGGGGATGCCAAAATATCAGCGCACTCAGAAACTCAACAGACTGCTGGAGAATTAATATCCTGTAGTCTAGATGCAACTTTCTACTCCAGAGATCTCAAAACATGATTTTTTTCTGGACATGGAGAAATTATGATAGGGAAGGAGAATGAACTAAGGAGCAACAGCCAGGAAAACATACAAAGAGTCATCATGCCTGTTTCTTACACATATTCTTCAAGCTTTGCGTTACTGCGTGCTGCTGAAGACACAGCTCTCTGGGCAGTCTTTTGGTTCCAGACAGTAAGTTTGTTCTTCACTTTGTGTATTCTCATGAGTGACAAATATTGCTTGTGTGAATATGAGATGGAAGTTATCTTGAGTGCTTCACACGTGTTTGGCCACCAGTGGCTCAGCTCGCATCCAGCCAGTGTTACGAGCAGCAAGTATGCCAACGGTTCATCGAAATCACTACTTATGCAATGCTGATACCCATATGCAGGGACTGCATATCTACTCCTAAAGAGCACTATCTACAAAGTAAGCAAGTTTAACCTTCATTTGAGCAGTCTTTTGAGGTTTACATGACTGCATAAGGTTTAGAGGAGATGGGAGGATATTTTAAGTATGTGCTATTAGCGTGACAAAATTTCCTTACAAAATGTTGTTAATGAAATAAGGTCCAGGAAAAGCTTATCAAAGTTCCCACAATGAGTTATCTAGTCAGCTTTTGATGTGACTTGACTTGACTCTGAAAACGCAAAGATTCACTGGCCTACATATTGAATTCATTCCCCCACAAAAAGCCCCAAAGAGGGTGAAATTGCATACAGACCAGTCAGCAGCTTTAGTGTTGGTGTTTCTGCTTTCTTAATGGAAGCTCACAGTTCTGTCTCTGAGAGGTCAGCTGATGGAGAGCCAGTTCTGCACAATTCACAGTTTGTGGACGTACAGATTAAGCTGACTGCAGAGTATGCACAGCAATTTTTTTAAACCATTTGCCCGACAGCTGCCTTTTCAAGAGGAAGAAGATACAAGCTTGTTCCAGTTTACAGTTGTGGAGGAAACAAGAAATCCCTTCTGGCGTTTGGGCGGAAGCCAGATATGAATGAATGAAAATGTAGATCTACATTTTTCTCGCACTGACAAGGGATGTATGTTTTTTTCTGTACTTTGGTGCAGGGAACAGGCTATCGTCAGCTGTTTGAAAAACAAATCAGATTTCTGAAGGAGGCTTACCATCTATTGATTCATGAAGAACGCTAAAAACCCATCAGTAATACAAGGCTTGGGGAATCATCCCTCAAATATCTTCTCAAGATTTAAGAAAATAACTTGGGAAACAGATGAAGCATTCCTCTAATGAATGATTGTTCAAATTACAGTGGAATAAGAATTAGCGGGCAAATAAATAAAGCCATTCCCACCATTTCAGAACTCTCATTTTGCTAATTATGAATGTTTCAAGTTCTGTACTAAATTTAGAAGCTCTGCATGAAATCTTGGCTCTATTGAAGTTAATGGGAGTTTCTGTCATTTTGAGGAGATTCTAAATTTAGCTAAATGAATTTTCTCCTCGGTAGTTCAGTGGCTCCTCATGGTTTTGCTGGCACTAGTTAGCTACTAGTTGCTACTACTAGTTTGCCAAAACTACATGTCCTTACATTAAATATTAAGGGAGAGTTTCACATTAAACGCTTGTTTGAGCCAATATTTTATTACTGTTTCTCACAATTTACTTTGTTTCCATAGATCTGAGAGAGGCCTTTACAGTTTAACTCTGAGTGTGATCCTACAAACCTGACTGAATGTGTTGAAAAGTCTTGGTCATAAAGGACTTCAGAGCCTCCCAGAGCAGAGTGATTGGTAAATTACTAAAAAATCTGTGTAGGTTTGACTGCCCTGTAGTGAGATAATCTGAGAATCACTGCTACTCTGGATGTTCTTTCAAAGTTCCCTGATCCAGTCTTCTGCATGTTAGAAGCCTCTATTCTCGTGAAATGGAAGACCTTCAGAAATGGAGGAAGTTTGGTAACTGGCTTATTTTGCATTTCCTTCTGAATTAGGCTTGATGAAAATTGTAAGTTATGTCATAAGCTACTAAGTGTAAAAAACTCCTTCTGATCCTTAGAATTTTCACTGGTGAAGTTGGGCCTAAATCAGGTAACACAAAGCAAAGACTTGGGAATGTCCCCATATGACCTGCACAAAAATAGACTAGTAAGAGACAGCCATAATGACCAAACTGTAATATTTTATGATGCCGAGGCAGGAACCAGACAGTGGGGGGACAATCTCAAGGGAATTGTGTTCATCTTTACAAAGTGTTATTTGGTAACAGGAAAATGCAATACAACATTTTAACAACATTTTAACTTCAGGAGCACTAGCATTGATGAACCACATGTCCAGACCAACCTGTGAGAAAAGGGGAATAAAAGAGGGATTTCCTATTTTTTCTGAAAGCTGCAGAGAATCATGAGGTTTCTCTGCCATCATACAAAGAAGAATTGTGCAGAAACTCTCAAATTAGTTTCAAATGAGACAGTAAAACTGTTTATCTCCTTTAGGAGGTAAATCGGTTAGTGCCACAAATGCATCTGTAATGCTGCTGGGATTCAAGCTGGTGTCTTTTTAATTTGCTTTTGGATCTAGGATTTCCATTCTGCCTTCTCCGATCACTAAAACAGCTGCATGCCTTACCAATACTATTACATCTATCCATACTACTGCAGGTAGAGAAGGCAAAATCATCTTCTATCCTTTGCAGAGGGTAGATTTAGGATGAGGCACTTAGGAACCTAATTTTCAGTGACATTCCTAGATCTGCATGTTAAGAGCTTCCCCAAGAAGACATGAAAAAACAAAGCTGAAAGCTTGCAAATCTGGCTTCCCATGCAGTCAGAACACACCAATGAATTCAAACGTCCCAACAGGTCCCACCTCCCCAAACATGTGCCATGCTCTCAGGCAGGCTGTCTTCAAGGCAGCTCCATGTGCAGGACGTCTGGAGGCAGCAGATCACTTCTCCAGCTGCCGTGAACATAGCTGTTGGTTTTATTGAGAGTTGTATGGGTAGGTGCTTTTACATGGATTGCCTATGTGAATGACCTGCAGGGTTCTCCTGATGCCTAGCGAAGAGACAGATGCAGTCTCCAGAGTTTAGACTCTATTTCCACACAATACAGGTTTATGATTAATAAAAGAGGAACGTTCTGGAAGTACTTAAACAATGCGGTTCAGGAAATACTTGAGTCTCAAATTTCAGAAAGCTGGAGAAGTCTCGGAGGACATATGACACTTCTGTCCCTTCTGTTCCCTGCATTGGTTATCATCAGAGGAGAATGCTGGACTACACAGGTCTGCAATGTGACTCAAATTTTGGTATTGTTTGCCGATTTCTTGTCCAAATACAAGGTGGAGGAACCCAGAGTTCCTGGGTTTTGGCGGGTTTATCCTAGCTGGTAATTGGAGCGGTGTCTATTATAGCATAATCTGTGTGTCTTTTACAGACGGGTAATGAAGGTGAAGGTGGTGCCTAAATTAGTTGCATATGTTCAGTAATGTTCAGAAAATACAAAATACAGAGGTGGAATTAAGCAATTAGAAGTCATCGAAGACCGACACTTAGCAATCCAAGCTTCCTGCTCTCCATGGCTGTCATCCCTGGACCTCCTGCACCATCCATGAAGAGATGCAGCTGCACAACACACTGGTCTAATCTGGCTGTCTCACCTGCCTTTCTTCATAGACTTCATAAAAGTCAGAATCTGTCAGCTTGGAGAGTGAGGATTAATTGTTCATCATTCTCTTGAACTTGGATCCCTCTTAAATGAGTAAGCTGAATAAAGCCCTGAGAGTTTTCTAGCTAGCTATTTTACCCAAAGGTATTTTATCTACCTTTGTAGCCAAATTTGGTCCTTCTCCTTCCTCACCCATCATACAAGGCAATCAGAAAAGCAAATCTTGAGACCCTACCCTATCTATTTTAAACATCTTCATCCCATACACATTATATCAGAGAAAATGTAAGGGCTATAGCGAAGGTTAAAGGAATTTGTGTACTAGGAGTGTCTTGCTGAGAGTAGCTGATAAGAATCCAAGGAGACACTGATCTTTTTACACATTGAGTCTCTTGCAAATTCAGGTTATTGACTTATCGATTGATGCGCTATGCAGTAGAGAGTTTCTAATCCCAGCAAAGCCAATCTTGGCTTAATTCTGTTCATAGGGATGTACCATTGACAATCCATTGAGATGCTCCGTTGATCTCTGTGTTCAGTAATAGCTTTATTTCACAGTGAATTTTGACAGTAGCAGCGCCCAAATATCATCCACATAAGAACCCTTAAAGATGTAAGGTGTTGGTTTTCATTCAAACCTTAGGGCCTGGTCTATCTGCCATTAAAAAATACTGGATGTGATTCAGAATCTCACTATGGTGAATGCATTAGACCAGCTAAAACTGAGCTAGCTGAACTTTTTAGGTGAACAATTTCTTTACTCAAAAATACAGTTTTTGAAGGTGGATTAAACTGCTAAAGAATTAAAAAAAAAAAACTCATCTACACAAAAAAAGCTAAACTTAAACGCATTTAAAGCCTGTTTGTTAAGGAACCCTTCCAACATAGAGACTCGGTAAATCATTCTGAAGCCAACTTAAAATTCAGCAGACTCAAAATTAAGGAATTTTAAATTTTATTTCAATATGTCAGAAAATATAAACCAGTCCCCAAATACTTCATTTAAGTTATTATACTGTTTTGCCATGGAATAAAAAAAGATTTTTGTGTGTCATTAATGGAGTTAGGCTGTTGTAGGCATAAATATTTCACCTGAAATCATTGCTATCAAAACCTCAGACACATATAAAATTCATACCAACTTTCTAAGCATAGTCTAGGGAAGCTACAAAAACTCCTACTGAATTTGGTAGGAAAACTACTTCACCAGAGCATGTATAATCTTGTTTAATGTAGCTGCTGGAGTATGCTGTAAAATGCCTGTAAAATGCCTAGGTCTTACCTTACTGTACATCTGAAGAGAGACGTTTTAAATCTCCTCTGCCTTGTGTTTGGCCCTTCTACTGCATGTTTTATCCTGCTGTGAACTTAGGGAGGGACTACTGTGAACACCACTGAAAAGATTGAGTAGGAAGAGCCCTTCAAAATATGCTGAGAAATGTTTATAACCTTGCGAGGCTGTAAGTAACCAGACCTGCACTCTTTCTTACTGATGCTTTAACTGAACCTGGGGGACCAGACTTCACCATAATACTGAGGTGTGGGTTCTTATAGCATGTTGTCCTGATTTGAGTTAGAACAGAACTAATTCCCTTCAGTGATTTCACTTTCCAGCTCAGTCTCTTCTAAGCCACGGCACTGTCTGAAGTTAATGGTGTGTTTTTGCAGACAGTGTCTGCTCCCAGCAGTGATAACGGTTGATGTTCACAGTCACTGCCAGGGACTGGTGTGCAGAAAGGCTCTGGCTGATACTGGCTCCTGTGCAGACCAAGGTCACTGCTCAATCCTGTGTGCCACGGTGGGGGTGCAGTAAGGTAGAGGCTGCACCTGCGGGGAGGAGCGGACAGGACAGGTGACCCTACACTGCCCAGCAAGGTGTTCCATCCCATAGACATCATATTGGGTATAAAGCTGAGGGGTCACAAGGGTTAAGATCTTTCCCTTCTTCAATGGCCAGTGTCTGAGGAGGACTCTGTCTGTTCTGCCTTCAATCCCAATCCGTGCATTCCTGAATCCAGTTCCAGAATCCAGCTCCTGAATCCACTTCCCATCTGCCACTGAGTCCAGTCTGGGA
Source organism: Bucorvus abyssinicus (assembly GCA_009769605.1). Classification (NCBI taxonomy): domain Eukaryota; kingdom Metazoa; phylum Chordata; class Aves; order Bucerotiformes; family Bucorvidae; genus Bucorvus; species Bucorvus abyssinicus. The sequence goes on along the minus strand of CM020033.1, from coordinate 8,875,919 downwards.
CTTCCCCAGCTCCTGCCCACAGCATCAGTGGTGACAGTGACATGATTGCCATGAGAGGGGTGGGGTTCGGTATTGGTATTGTATATATATCATTTTATCATTATTTTATCAAAGCAGTTTTAGTTTTATTTTCCAATCCATAAGTCTCTCTCCTTTATTCCCTTTCTACTCCTCTTTGGGAAGGGGGAGAGGTTAATAGAGAGCGCCTGTTGTCTGTCTAGTGACCAGCCCAGCCATAACTCTTGACATGTGTCTGTGGTAAGCACAGAACCCAAAAGCAAACCTACTGCATGAAGACAATCATCCACAAGATGACGTACAGTTGTTAAATACTCCTCTCAAGTGGTGACTGAAAAGCTTCAGCTGGGGCTTATGCAAACAAAAGAGATTTTCCTCACATCCTACAGAAGTTCTTTAACAGGACCAAAGCTGAAGAGTTGAAATTCCACAAACCACAGACTCCTGTAAAAGTTGTGAATGCTTGATATACTCTCTGATCAGACCCAAGCTGAGCAGGTTGAAACAGAGGAAAGAACAGAGGGCAAAAACACAGAATGTAAAAATCAGTATTGCTACGGTGCTTGTTTATTGTTCGGAGAATTGATTCAAAAAAACCTATCTTATTCTTCTTAGGCATGAATGACTCACTTGTTGTCAAAGAACAGCAGTTTTGAGCCATTTTCAACAGCTGATGCCAGTTGTATCTTGATAAATCAGGAAGCATATGAAAAGAGAGAAATTCAAGCTCTCCAGAGAGTGACACCTGGCAAAGAGCACCACCCACACCTCCCTGCTCTGTCATACTCTGTGATTGTGCACAAACATGGGCAACAACGGTGTCTGTGTATGAAGTGAAAGAATGGATTTTAGGTTGCCTTAAGGGAAATACTCTCATTCCTGACTTCTGTTAATGACACTAATATTGAGATTACAAAGACATTGAGGAATGGGCTTGGACTCTGTGAACATGGGATTAACAGTGAATCATAGTAATGACTTCCTAGGAAAAGTGACATCTTTTTGCTATGTAATGCTTTAGGGTTGCCCGGCATTAGGTGGTGTACCCCTTAGATGTACTTTCCTGGCCTGGCAGGGTTATTCAGAGCATACAGTTGAGATACTTTGTGGAGATGGCCAAATGTCCAGCTATTAACTTAAGATAAGCCAACACTGAAGTACAAGGGTGACCCTCAGTAACCACTCTCTCCACCAAGCGGGACAGAGGGCACTAGCTTTTCCGCTAGCAAGAGGACTCTGACACCAAGCACAGCAACAGCAAGAGTGCATCAGGCCCTGAATCAGAGAGACCACCTGACCGCTCAGTCACTAGGAAGAGGCAGACCCCATTTCAGGGTGATACAGACTATTTGACATCCAGCTTGGTGACAGCCTGGACTGCCAGGAGCAACGCGGTTGCTTTATTTTGACCTTCCTGATCACTGTGTGTCCTGACTGACTAAGGAGCCTCATGACTGCATAGGGAGCCCTGCTGATGCATGACCATGGTAAGTTCTCCAATTCATACCAAACACTTATGTAGCTGTAGGGGCAGCCGGAATCCAGCTCCCATTTTTCTTCATTGCATCAAGAAACCAGGTCTGGCAGTGTTGAATACCAGGTGTTCGGCCCTTGAATTCAAGGTACAGCATGGACACCTAAGTCTTCAGTACATCTGAGCAAAGCACCTAGTTTATCTCTTCTGGAAAGCCCTGGCCTATCCATGGATCTCACAGATAAGTGGATCAATGCTGCTAAGGCAGTTCAGTCTCCAGTTTTTCTGGCTTGGGTCTTTCTATTGAAACTGCCAACAAAAGAACTAATTATCATGTCAGACATTTCTGTGCTGAGACACTCTCCATCAGGAAAGAAATGAGAAGCATTTAACACTGATCTCCGGACAACTTCTAGCAGATAGAAATGTCCGAATGTGGCCAGTCTGGGTCAGATTTGTTTCACTTACTCTAAAAGGAAAGCATTCAAAGTCCTAATTACAAGGCTCAGCCTACCTGAAAACCGGGTCTATTTTACACCAGCAAGATTGTTGGGAGCTTTACAAAAGTGAAAAGGATGGAGAAAGGTTTGAAGATCAAGGTAAAACTGAGGTCACATGTACAAAGAAATACAGGGCAGAAGTAGGATATAGTTTTTAAAAACCAGAACAAAACAGAATTATCTTTAATTTTTTATATTTTCAGTAACTGTTATTGATTAAAACTGAAAATACATTGAAGAGCTATTCTTCCTATATGAGAAAAAAAATACAAGAATAGAGGCAATCATTATTATCTTCTCTTTCCTTATCTTTCGGGAAAATATTTTATTTACCCTACTGTATGATATCTGTTCTTGTTCATAAGAGAGGTTTCATAGTGTGCATGTCATCATAGTATCAAGGTCAACAAGAGCATGAACCAATTTGATTTGTAAACTGTCCTCCTGCTGGGCTAGGACTTAAAATTCTTGAGGTCCAAGAGCACAGTCCTTGCCTTCTACAAGCTTCAGCTGTCCCTAAACCTTACCAGTTCAGCTGCCCAGCAGCTTTTGAGACAGAAGACCATCCCATACAGACCTGAAAAACTCTGCTTGTAATCTCAGGATCTCAGGCTGGAAGTGTTAAAATTATCTAAACTGGGAAGACAGAGGAAATCCTTCGCTTTAACACTTGCCTGAGAGCATTCACCATACTCTAGGCAAATTACTTCATTCTTTTTGGTAAGTAAGTAAGCAGGTGAGAAAGGAAACCCCACATATTTAGTATCCAAAGAGCTCCTTGAAGAAGATGCATTATGTTAGTAAAGAACAGGACCTCAAAATAATTCCCTCCTTTGGGAAAAAACAACAACAACAACAACAACATTGCACATAGCAAGCAGGGTCTAGAATCAAAGATTTTCCTGTAATTAAAATAAATAAAAAAAAGAACGGGCACTAATTTACTGGGAAGAGAAACAACATAGCTTTGACCACTGGCCAGAATGTCACCTTCTATTGCACTGACTTGCCTATGTAATGCCTCTCCCCTACCCTTCCCACATCCCATAATCTGGTGATGATGCTAACCTAAACTTTGGATATTATGTGATGCCTGCAGTGTCTGCAACTGCTCTGTAAATACTGCAGCTGGGTTTTCCCCTGAAAAGAGACACCAGGGTAGGGAGACAAAATGCAAACACATCAGTTTCTTGTACGTAAACCTTGAAAACTTTTTTAGTAGTACAGCATGAAACTTTGTGTTAGAAAGTGAGATGGAAGTCAGCCTTAACTGTGAAGATTAAAAGCAATCAGGAAGTTATCTTTTCCAACAGCTGTTGGACTCCCAAAATCATACAACAAGAAGGGGGCATAAATAACTTGGTACTCAGCTTCCCTATCTCGTTGTGCTGCTTTACTTACAGGATGTAATGATTATTGTACATTGGGTGAGTGTGTACAGATTGTGGAAGGTTATATTATTTCACTCACAAATCCCTTAATAAGACATTGCATTCCCCAGTGTATTGCCTCACCCTGCATCCCATCTTGATTGCATATGCTTTGGCTTAAGCACAAAGCTGAATGCAAAAAAAGGAGAGTTTAAGCTTGTATTTTTTCCCATCGACACTGCGTTTAAACCAGTCACCTCTTTTAGCATGAGACCCCTGCTGAAAAGAGAATAATGAGTGGGTGAGGCGTAGAGATCTAGTTACACGAGTTGGATGTATAAAATCATGGTCCGTGCTTCTAGACACTTCTCATTTGTTGAATCAGCTCTTATTCAAATATTCCAAAATGGTCTCAATCACCGTATGATTGATTTCTTAATAAGAAGAATTTAGAAAGTCATGTATCATTTACACTCTCTGATTGTACATAAGATGCTAAACATAACTCCCAGGGCAACTGTAATTTCCAGTCACTTCCAATCTATCTCTTTCTTCCTTCGGTACCGCCTGCCTATGCTACACCTTGTGGTTTAGCTATGTCAGTGTCTGTATTCTGAACATCGGGGGGGAGGACCCCTTTGCAGTACCACGCTAACTTTTTAAACCTTCAGAAAGGGCTTCAGTATTCAGCAAACTCCAGTATGCATGGCTGCTTCTTTAGCAGAGTTTGTTGAGAAAATGAACAGAGGGAACTGGTCTTCCCTGGAGAGGGGAAGGAGGGTAAAAGCGAGGATATGGCTCTGTTCCTTACCATCCTGCCCAGGATCAAGGTCTGCCTGTGCTAACAATGTGGAAAACTCCCAGGCACTCCTCAGTCTCTGTGGGTCATGCAGATGACCCAACAGATGGGCTCATCAGGCAAACCTGGTGGAAAATGAAGTAATGTAAAACAAACAATTCATGGCATGCTTGCTGCTTCAGCAAAGCCAGATGACCCTGCACCTTCATCCTCTTTCTGGCCTCCTACTCACCCTCTCTGGTACAAGCCTTTGCTTTTTTCCCCGCTCTGAAGGAATTCTTCCACCTTCCCCTTATGCTCGGGATTACAGTCCCTGTGACTCACCTGCACATACCCTCTGGCAGCTGAGTTTAACACCCGCAAAATTCTCTACAAAACCATTCCCAGTGATAAACTCAGCACTTCTGCCACTGTTCCCCAAACCAAACCACTATTTCTTTAGCAATAGGAACACAGTTTATTACACCAGGATCAGAGCATGTGTCATTTAAAGCTTTACCACCCCTCCTCTAATAGAGACCGAGGGATGCCTCACCCTCCAGCCAGCTACATTTACACTAGTGATATCCATTTTCTCTGTCACTGAACAGCCTGTGACCATGACACTAAAATTCCTTAGCTTCCAAGACAAATTGTGTATTGGCAATGGTCCCTAGCTTGCATCAACCCCCAGATCGCTTGGGAATTGTATGGAAGAGTACCAGCTAGCCTGGGCTGCCCTGGGGACAGTTTTAACAGTCTAGCATAATAGATAAGGAAATTTTACTGTCCAGTGACAGTTCCTGACACCATTTGACAGTGAGACACTCCATAGAGCTCTGTTAGCCTCTGGCCAGTGGAGGAACCATTCCTTAGAGGTCTGTGGGGAAGATGGCTGGCCAGAGTGCCTCTCCTTTCCAGCTGTAGAACTTGGAACTCTTACTTTCGTGGTAAAATTCTTTCTGATTTCCTATCTCTGTCTTCTAAGAATCTGTGTGTGTGGAAAGGCAATCTGGATTTAAATGGCTAGATTTGAAAGTTGCTCAATCATATATGTCCATCAGAGCAACAGGATCAATTGTCTTGTACATTCATGCCTGCTGCTGAGGAATTCTCCATGGTCCCATGAGGTGTTCTTGAATGTATGAATGAAGAAAGCAAGGCGGTACTTGTAAGGAAGCCAGCTGCACACTCACACAGTGAAGGTGTGTGTTGCCCTGCTCACATTCCCATAGGAATGGGCCATGCCAGGTTTACACAATGAATACGAAAAGGTGCATATTTTAGATCACGAGCTCACTGCCTTGCCAGAATTTTGATAAGAAACCACGCACTGCTCCATCCTACCACACGTTTGTGGGGGTCTCATGTCTGTAAAAATTTGTTTCAGTTAACCTGTCACATAGATGACAGTTCATCACATCATCCTACAGTCGGGCAGCAGAAAATTCTACAGAGCTGAAGATGCAAGACCCTCAGTCCTCCAAGACACCGTTCATATTTCCAAGTGAATTTAACATTCATTAAAAAAAAAAGGTGGAGGTGACCAGCATCTTGCACTTAACCTCTGAAGATTAACATCAAGTTCGGCACCCTGTATAGGCAGACCCACCCATTCCCATCAACCCTGATGCAGAAAGATCCACCTCTGACCTAAGAGGTTTGGTTACAGCTCTGGGCTCCAGCTGAGACTGTCGGAATTGGGGCTAGCTATGGTAATGAAGTTTGTAATGTCAGTCTCCACCCACCTGGAAGTTAACATCTCACAGAAGTCAAAATCCAAACATCAACTTGTGCCAGTTTTAAGTATTTCTAACAAGAACTGGGTGTGAAACACTTATAGAGGAACAAAAGGTTTATTATATATATCTATATGTTTCAAGGGGAAGAAAAATGTAGGTTGATTCTTCTTGTTTGATCTCTACCCCTCTCTTGCCTCCTTTGAATTTCTCACATGGTGATGGTGAAGCAGAAAATTGCTGTCAGTCCTTGTTAGAGGGTTGCACCAGCTAACACAAGGCAGACATCGTCTTCTGGAAGAGCACACTTGCTCCAGCTCCTTCCTGCAACCTGACTGCTAATGAACTCACTGCTTATCCAGTTACAGAGCTCCGCATGGAAAGCTGGGGAGATGTTTATTGCTCCAAAAGCTCATAAAGGAGAATGGTAAAATTATTCCTGCTGACTGCGCAGCCGGGAATTGAGAATACAACTAGCTGTAATACTACTGTCCAGACACTTCACGCTTCCAAGTTAAAGAGCAAACTACCTAATTGCCGCAATACACACGTCCAAGATAAAGCATAATATCCCTCACAGAGGATTTTCCAGTTCCTTGTGTATTCAGCAAGAAGCAATTTGCATGCTCTCATAATTATACTTTATTGCTTTTTTTAAGTGGATTGCTGCTGTTTTAACAGTTTTCATTCTGTTTGAACATACCGTCTTTATTGCCCTAATTCTACTTTTCTGGAGGATGTGGGAGAATCTTGTGCTTGTTAAATTCAGTGTAATTTTTAAATTTTCTGAAATGGGATGCACAACGAATCAAGCTTGAGACATGAATTTCTGAATTCCATTTCTCTGACTGAGGGTTTTGCTGAAATAACCGTAGTGGTCATTTTGGTTTTAAAATTCATGAACCCAATTCTCACATTGAGCAATGTTCCTAACTTAGACTATCTATGTTTTCTCGGAGGAAGACAAATACAGTGGTAGAGTGCAAAGGAAAACAACTCCCATTGTACACTTCTAGAGACCAAAGACCATTAATTAAAAATCATGTAGAATTGATTAACGTTTCACACCAGTGCAGCTGCTGCAGTGTGAAAAAAATCATCATATTTTTCAAACCTTTCTGGAGCTAAACAAAATCAATTACATTCTGAGGCAGCAAAATGTATTTAATACTCTAAACTGACTAATATATATTATGCAATACCTCAGGGTTGTCACTAAACAGGATTCAGTAGGGTGCCCAGAGGTCTTTGAATCATAGAATCATAGAATCATCTAATAATAATATCACAAAATCATAAAATCTTAGAATACTTTGGATTGAAAAAGACCTTTAAAGGTCATCTAGTCCAAACCCCTCTGCAGTGAGCAGGGACGTCTTCTACTGGGTCAGGTTGCTCAGAGCCCTATCCAACCTGACCTTTAATGTTTCCACGGATGGGGCACCTACCACCTCTCTGGGCAGCCTGTGCCAGTGTTTCACCACTCTCATTTAAAAATTCTTCCTTATATCTAGTCTGAATCTTCCCTCTTTCAGTTTAAACCCATCACCCCTTATCTTATCACAATAGATCCTGCTAAAAAGACTGTTCCCCGCTTTCTTATAGGCCCCCTTTAAGAACTGAAAGGGTGCAATAAGGTTGTCCCAGAGCCTTCTCTTCCCTAGGCTGAACAACCTCAACTCTCTCAGCCTGTCATCACAGCAGAGGTGTTCCATCCCCCTGATCATTTTTGCGGCCCTCCTCTGGACCCAGTCCAACAGGTTCATGTCTTTCCTGTGTTGAGGACTCCAGAGCTGGACACAGTACCCCAGGTGGGGTCTCGCAGGGCAGAGCAGAGTGACAGAATCACCTCCCTCAACCTGCTGGCCATGTTTCTTTTGACGCAGCCCAGGACACGCTTGGCTTTCTGGGCTGCAAGTGCACATTGTTGGCTCATGTCCAGCCTTTCATCCACTAGTACCCCCCAGTCCTTCTCCACAGGGCTGCTCTCAAGTCCCTTCATCTCCAGCCTGTATTGATACTGAGGACTGACCTGACCCAGGTGCAGAATCTTGCACTTGCCCTTGTTGAACCTCATGAAGTTCACAGGGGCCCACTTCTCCAGTTTGTCCAGGGCTCTCTGGATGCTGTCCTGTCCCACAGGTGTGCCAGATGCACCACTCAGCTTGGTGCCATCTGCAAACTTGCTGAGGGTGCACTCAAACCCACTGCCTATGTCATTGATGAAGATATGAAACAGCACTGTCCCCCTGAGAGACACCACTCATCACCAGCCTCCATCTAGACATTGAGCCATTGACCACTACCCTCTGGATGCAACCATCCAACCAATTCATTATCCACTGAACAGTCCATCTATCAAATCCGTATCTCTCCAATTTAGAGAGAAGGATGTTAAGGGGTACCATGTCAAAGGCCTTACAGAAGTTCAGATAGGCCCCATCCATAGCTCTTCCCTTATCCACTGATGTAGTCACTCCATCATAAAAGGCCACTAGGTTGGTCAGGCAGGACTTGTCCTTGGTGAAGCCATGCTTTGACTAGCATTTTGGTCATAATCAGCTCCCTGTACTGAAGAAAATGTCCTATTGCTATAAGGAAGGTAAAAAAACCATTTGTTCTGTCCATCATGTTTGTTGTTACCAGTAAGTAGTCCTCCAAACTGTTTCTCATGGAAAAGGTAACTGTACAGCATTTTGCCTCTCTTTAGCCCACTAACAAACCAGATGGTAGCTAGGAGCATGAGAGAACGTCTTTTGGTGAAGGGGTGAGTAGATCTGCTTATCATTTTCTTTTTTTTTTTTTTTTTTTTTTTTTTTTTAACATATCCAGTAGTTTTGCATTTGGCACTGAGATCTTCCACTTTGATGTTGCATTAATATTGCCAAGGTCATGCTGACAATGAGTTCAGTGGCTGCATGACTACTTCCATTGAAGGAAAACTGTTTGCAGTGTGACTAATGAACTGTAGAGTATTGTAGATGTATGCATTATGTATATAGTGATTTTAAAAGTCACTCTAGCTGCACATTGCATCTGGAATAGAGCTCAGGCTCTTCACATTCTGAACTCAGCCATCTGAAGGAATAGCTCTTCATCCAGAGCAGAAAGATGACACAAATGAGACCTCCTGAAAAGACCCACTTACACAATGTTAGCCTTCAAATGAAGATATTTGTATAAAGGAATTTTGCATTTCTCAGAGACTTTTTCAGAGTGTTAGAGACCCTGGACTAACTCCCTTGGTTTCCCCGAACAACCTCCAACTCCCACATAGCAGGTCATACAACAGCACCTCAGGGGTTTCCCTCCTCATGGCTTTATCTTGTATCAGTGTCTCATTCATCAGCAATTTGCCTCAAAATTTTTGCTCTAGGACATTCATGTATTTTCATGGGTTTTTTCTCATGTCACAGAAGGATGTTTGGATATGGTAAATTAACTTCTGATGCCTGATAAGGGCTGGAGTTAAAATATATGATATACATTGCTGGTGCTTACTGCTGTCACTGATGATTGAATCATTTCCCTCGTTCACTTGAAATTACATATAAAGGATGAACCAAACCCAGCTGTTACTGAATTACTTGCAATTAAAAAGAAAACCTGTGAGAGAGTGATTGACACAACAGCTGACATAAAGGCTGCGGTGTACTGAAGACTTCTTACCTGTCTTTTATATCTCATCCTTTGAGATGATCCTTCTAATCCAGCAAAGAATAATGGAAAAATAACTCAAGGCTGAAAAAGATGTCCTGGCCACTGAGGCCTCCCTTCTTCCATTTCAGGTACCTGCTCTATTACACCGCAGTCAGGCGTCAGGCACTGTCGCACAGAGCCACCACCTCTCCCTTGCGATACGGTAAATGTCAAGTTTAAAGTTCATAAGAATAGAAAGACAATTTCCCAGTAGACTAAGAAATTACAGGAGTACCACGTTTAAGCTACTCAAAAGCAACAATTCTCCAGGCTGATAAAGAAAGTCAGCGCATTTATTTCTCCTCAAAATAAAAGTGGCAAATATTAGGTCAAACGTAAAGAGGATCTGCAGGAAGGAATAAGTGTATTAATGAGGCCAGCAACAGCCCAATACCCAGAGCAGGAGAAGATGAGGGGAGGCAGTGGCACTGTTAAGAGGAGGATTACATTTCCACATCTGAATAAGATGGTGAATTTGATGGGCTCATTGGAGAAACTGCAGAGGACAGCTGAGCTGGATCTGTTGCCATGTGAGTTAACCCCAGCCAGTCTGGACCTAAGAGGTCTTCCACCCGACTTCTGTCTAGTGTCCTACACCAGGTGTGTCATCAACATGCAACGTAGGCTCCAACTATCGCAGGTAAACAATGGAAAATTTAGACGCTTCATTCAAATTTCAGAGGAAATTTTTTTGCAGATCTGCTCAGCCAGATGTGTCAGAAGTCTTCTGAGGTTTCTGATAATTGAAGTTATGCACTGAAAACAACACAGAAGAGTTTGCAGGCACACAGTCAAAGAGGGACCTTTCACACAGCTTCCAGAGAGCTAGGGGCTGCTTGGGGCTGGGCGTTTTAGGGGGTCCCCATGGAGGTGACAGGACAGGGCCAGGCAGCCCAGACCAATCCCACCACCCCAGACAGTGAGCAGGGGAGCTGGGGCTGCCCCAGACCCAGGCATTGGGCACCTCACTAGGGATGGGCATAGGCTAACATGTCCTTCCTTTGGGAAGTTACCACAAGAACAAAGGAGGCTGTGGGCTCAGACTTCATCTTCCTCTACCCTCCATTCATTTCTAAATGGCCAGGCCTGGGCTCGACTTCCATCCCCCAGGCTGGGAAACACTGCGTGTTATGAAACACTGCAGAAAATCCTTTGGATGAGAGGAGACAGGGCAGAAGGCACCGCTCGGTGGACTCTACTATCAAGTCCTGCTTTCTCAGCATCTTCAGGCAGCTGAATCATTAAGAAGCAGTAGCTCACAGACGGATCCAAAAAGCTCCCTGAGGACCCAAGACAGGCAAAGAGACCTTCACAGAGCTGCTCCTTCAGAGCTAAGCTGAGGAGAGAGTGAGGTGAATGTCTAAGCGGAGTGAAGAGGAAGAATGCTAAATGGCTTATTTACATCATTTCCTCTTGTCTCGTAGATGCTATCAATATTTGCGCACGTGTGATATGCTTCTCTTGTTCTCTCCAATTATGTCCATTTTCTACATCTTAATAAACAGATTTCCTACCATTAGAGAGAGCTAGCAGGGGGATGACTGCCTGTGCAGGGCACTGCTCCATGAGTTGTGGCTGGACCTTGCTCAGTCGCTTGTGAAGAGCATTCCTAGATATACTAAACCTGGCCCTTTTTGCTGTTGTTAATTCACCTGGCAGAGAGGTTACAATTGTCCTGGTATGTTTACCCTGACCGGGTTTGTTTCTGGACGTCCCTGTGAGCTCTGTTAATTGAGTATTCAAAAAAGCACTGAAGACACTAATTGATTCTGCTGAGGAGCTGCCCCAATCCTATTCCTCTGCTCTTAGACCAGCAACAGTAAAATTAAGCTTTGTTATGAGATAATAATAATTTTAGCAGGCAATCTTACTGAATCCTTTAAGGAAAGACAGAGTGGCAGAACACCATTTAATGGCCCAATTAACCTCAGCGTTATTTCCTCAACTGGCAATACAGAAGGCAGATGCTAGAAGTTCCTCGTGTAAGAAGACCATTCAGTCTTCTGGCATGAATACCCTCATTTTAGAGATGATCAGAACTGTGATGTAGGCACCTCTTTTACCATCTCTGCAGCTTGGATAGCAATTTATGGAGCTTTTTCTAGCAAAAAAACCATGGCAGAAAAAGTGCAATTTTGAAAATAGCCCTTGGTCTAGGAGAAATTTGACTTTTGGATATAAATAGCAGCAACACCTGCCTAACCTAAATGCTCATTTTACTTTAAACTAGTTTAATTTAAGGAATAGAAGTTACACTTACTTTTAATGGGCAGCAGCTGTTCATTAAATTTATAATGACATTTAGATACCCTGGTGATAGACATTCAGAAATATCATATACAGAGAGACAGAAATTCATTAGTAGCATTACCGAGATGCCTTGGAAGTGAAATTAACTTGAAAAGAGACACTTGTTTCAGCTCCATCTGCAGTTTGAAAACCAGGGCTGTTTTCTAAGGCATATAAATGCATTGCAGAGTGGTATTAGCCAGAGCCCATCCTACAGAGACTCTGAAGAATTTTCCTTGCAAAGATATACACACTCTCAGGATTTTTCTAATAAGTGATCGTGGCACTACTAGCACTGAAATCTAGATTGGTTTCACTTTCAATTATACACAGACATACAACATAGTATGCACAAATATCCATACAGTATATTTCCACAACGGCAGTAGTGAGTGCATTAGGGTTTATGCACATGATGGTATATGGATGTCAGAGGAGCACTTCCTTTCTAATGGGCCCTGACGCCAGATGGAATATTTTTATCAACTTCAGTAGACAAAAGGTTTGACCCACACATTAGGGACTAACACAGAATATAACTACAAAACTCTAGTAACCGAATGGCCTTATTCTTTTATTATTATGAATGCAGTCTCTTGGTCCATTAATTGCACATTAATATCCGTCTCCAATCTCTTAGCTTGGACCTCTTCCTCATGTCAAGTCCATTTCTTCTCTCTAAAAGTAGTACTGCTAGGATCCATCTGTACCATCTTACCTACACAGATGAAGTACACACTTCACAGTCTGGAGAACTCAGCATGGGACCAACAATAAAAAAGTTATTCCTACTTGCATGTCACCAGCATTAATAAGGTAGCCACGGTCAAACAAAGCTGCTGTGTAAGAACCCCATGGCATTTCAGGTAGTCTGCAGCAGCACCTTTGCAACCTTTCTTATCTCAGTGGGTTTGCCAGATATTATCCTTTGCATTTCACTAAGCAAGTCTGTTGATTAAACACAGGAAAGGGCTAGAACATGACTGAATTTGAAGAAAACATGAAGTGACACACAAGAACAAACATCAGCTTTGATGCTTGGTTCAGCAAGCGTAAAAGCAACACATTGTTATTCCCTTTAGTAGATATGGCCCTCATGATGCAGCCTACATCTGTATTATGTGACAGTGTGCGTCAGTAGGAGTAGATCTACAAAGTGAAACAGTCTGAGAATGCAGCATACACACAACAGCCATTCCGGGGTTTTATTTTGCTGTTGTCTTCAGAACCACTCTAGTCCAGTGGCACAGACTGAAGATCTGTTTGCGGCTGCAGTGCGTTAGCTCTCTACGACAGAAGAGTTTCCACTTTGGTTTCATGCAAAAGGAATCCAGTTCATGTCTTAAAAAACTGTTCCATGATGGGAACCAAAGTGCAGTAAGCGTGAGCAGGGACATTTCTTTCAAAACATATTTCTGATCCAAAAATCAAGCACTAAAGCACATAAAACCATACAAAGCAGATTCTTTATGTATAGAAGAGACAGCTTCACACTGGAGCTGCTCAGAGAAGGACTACATTTGAATAGCTCTGATGAAAAAGAAGCATCACACCCTCACACAGTTCTCTGTGCATCTCTCATTTTTTTCTGTTGAATAAGTCCTAGTGTGGCAGGAAACTCATTTGCAAATTCTTTGCTGAATGTAACGCTTTTGTAAGTTGAAGTCAAGCATGTTATCAGAAGAATGTTTTGATTAATTTGCTGTTCATTAACTGTATACCTTGCTGATTGTAAATTCTCTTTTGAAGACAGCCATAAAAATTATACACAGCTGTATTTTTCGAGAATCTACTGTTCTGAGAACATTTAATTACCTCTAACAAATGTTCAGTATTTGTTTACATCAGTTCCCCATTTAAACTCTGTGGCAGGAGGACTGGCACACTGAGGTTCAAGAGGGTTTCTTCCAAGAAAGCTATCACTGCAGAGCCATAAAAAGTCCTCCTGTTGTTAAAAAGTGGCCAGGGTTGTATGATGTGTCACCCATGAATCAGAGCTAGAGAACATATATCAGTTCTTCTACAGAAAACCTGCAGGAATTACTTTTTCCAGCAGGTCAGCTGGGACGCTTACTATGATGAACCTTAACCTGGATCATGCTTGCTTAGCATCCAATGTCATTGGAAATCCAAAACTTTGACCCTGCTTCCTTTAGTGACACACATCTTATGGTGACCTTGGTCAGAACACCTAGCTAGTTTGGCTACTAAATTGGAGACATCTTTTTATCAGATTATTAGTAGATGGGGTTTATTGAGAGGAAAGAAGCAGCAACTGAGTTCCCAGGGGGAAAAAAGTTTAGAAGAGGGATTTCTTTCTGTACTGCATTTATGTACTCCTCCATTTTAAGGGGTGTTGTGGTGATGAAGACATAGCCGTGTTTTGACTACATATGCTAGCTACAGGTGCTGTATCAGTCCCAGTAAAAATAGCTGCACTAGTAACAACACTGCGCCAAGCTGGTACTAGGTAGTTATACTTGGCTACCATAACCTGCTTCTAGATAGAGTATTTTCACTGCAGTGCTGCCATGTGTTGCCATAAGAAGGCCTTTCATCCACTTATTGTTTCTGAGGGGGAAATGAAAGAGTCCCTGTGCACTGTATTTCTAGGGTTTTTTAAAGATACTTAGGACAAGAGCACTCCTGTAACATAGAGTGGGCACATTCTTGTTTTCTCCACAGTTTGCCACCTGCTTAATTTTTCAGTAGCTTTGCACAGAATATGATTTTCCTTTCACTCGATTTCAGCTAAGCCTCCTCTGCTCAAAACCCGCGCACTCGATTGCTGAGCGAAAATTGACTGGAGTGAGTTACCAGTTAATGATTGATTAAAAAAAAATGGCTCTTCCTCCCAGAGATCTCACTTTGCCAGTCTGTAATATCAGATAAGTGGGAGGTGCAGTGGTCTCCTATCACTGATTCTATTCCTACTTCTGCTGGAGCAAAGAGGGCAGTGAGTACTGACCAGCAAAAAGACATCAGAAACACAACACAGTATTAAAGCTTTTGCTCATTAAGGAGAACAAAGAACCATATTTCAGGGTAACAGCACAACAACTGCCAGAAGTCTGCACAGAGCAGTTATAACACAAATGAGTACTTTGTGTGTACATGCAGGTAATGACAAATTCAATCAAATAACTTCAGTGAGTAGGTAGCTTTCCAAACACCTCCCTGGCTTTCATCCTGAGGCACAATGATGTGCACAAATCAAGTAGCTCAATATCATTACCCTATGGAAATGTGTCCCCAGAGTCCAATGTTCCCTCTTCCTTTTCCAGTACCCCCAAAATGACTCCTGTTAAAACCACAACTTGTTACAGAGATGAAAAGAGCTTGAGGAGTCTTGTCCTTAAATCTTCACCAATTAAAAAGGAATAAATGTAAAGGCATGCTGCATGGAGAAAGCCAATGGGAAACTCCTGGAGGTCTGTAAAACATTTCTTCTTGCCTTGCTGTTACATCAAATTAAATATTTGTTTCAGTACTTTCTCTATAGTCAGACAAGACTTGAATACCTTCGGTTTTGAAGTATTTTTATTAATACTAACAGGAATTTAGATACACAAGGGATCTTAGACAGCTGTCCTCCAGCCCTCTGATGTACGGGCCCGGGGAAGGAGTCTGCCTGGCGTATACAGGCTGGAAATAAATAGTGCAGCATTTCTAAAAGAGATATGCAAAAACTGGTATTCCAGGGGAAAGCCACTTGAGTCAGCAAAGCAGAAAAGCCCCAAAATAGGTGTCCTACAACTCTCCCTATTTGCGACTCTTAGCTCAAAATCTTTTCCCATACACGTAGGCACCAAGGTCCACAGGGAAATGGAGGTGGCCCTTCAGGCATCATTGTCGCACCAGGCAATGTTCTCTGGGTGCTGATTAATGCTGAGCTGGTGCCACAATTTTCCTGGATCTTGCTCCAAGTTGTTTTCTTTCCTTTCATTCAAAGCTCCGATGGGGATCTGCTTCCCCATTGCTGTCTGCAGCTATCCAAGATGCAAAGATCTGCATTTAGCTCCTGCTTTTCTCCTAACAGGGTTGAACTCTGAGCATGAGAGGGCTCTGTATTCACATCTATCAGCTCCTTTGTGGGCTGCAAAAAAGGCATCTCCTCCCTGCCATAAAAGCCATTCATTTCTGCATGCAAGAGGGGGACAAACATTTTCTCTGGCTAGTGGTTGAGGATGCTCCTCTGGGAGAGAAGACAACTGAATGCTACCGACTATGTGATGTATATCAAGTAATTGTCAATAAAAGACTACCACAGATAATCTGAGGAGTGCATTTTTTATAACTGTTTAGGAATTAAAATGGTTTGCCGAAAGGGTTTCACATTTAGTAGCTACTGCAAATTAAACCACTTTGTCCCAGCAGGGCCATGTCGGCGCAGCACTCCACACTGGCTGGCATAGCTTGTCTGGCTTCTGTGGTCCCAGCCGGAGCAGCAAAAACAGTTCAGGTTTCTCTATACGGCACTGAACTTTGTGGCACTGATGCCACCATTACTTCTGCATAAAGGGGACTTGCTCTGAAGAGTTTTGTTTCCCACCTGAGCCATCTCACTGACACTAATAAAGTCCTGCCAGCTGATGTCTGTGCCCTTACAATTACAAGCAGGTGTGCTTCAGCAGGAGTGGGATCTAAATTCAGAGTATTTTCCTTCTGAGCAAATATTACAGAAATAGTCAGGAGTCTTTTGACTCTGCAGCCTGCAGTTGGACAAGTAACTCCAGTACCTTAAATACATAAAATAATTTCCAGAAAAATGTAGTGCAGTTTTACAGTGGCCTCAAGAATGGTTAGGGACTGCACAGTTTTGAAAACAGCCCAATGCGCTTTCAAATCAGGTTTCTTGTAGACTTCTATATTACAGTCAGCCCTAGCTAAGCACGTCATGGAAAAACAAGATGGACTTTAACAAAAAAGACCTTGTCAGCCCTTCCAGCTTTCCCACTACGTTTCTTTATTCCATTTAAAAGAGATTGCCTTTTCTTCTTTTGTATTTGTCTTCTATTCTTACCATATTGCACAACTGAAAGATCTGACATCCTTAGCTTCTAAGGTATTCATTTTCATCGAACTTAAGAAAGAAAATTCATGAGTGGGAAACTGAAGCACCAGAGCTCTGAAGAGCTCCCAGACCCATTCAGGGAGTCAGTTCAGGGAGCACTGAGCCCAGACCTCCTAAGTCTAACAGCAGGACCTCAGCTATTCAATCATCCTTCCTTTCAATAGCACTGTTTTACCTGGCCAGAGATCACTTTCTCATGACAAATCTTTTTAATCATAAAAATACTTATATTCAGTGTATGTTAATTCACAACAAGAAAATCAGAATATTTTAACTGAATTACCTTAATTCTATATCAGGCATTTATGAATACCAGGGCTGTAACTCCTCATTCAATAAAGCAGGTGTGTATTCATTTGAACGAATGTAAATAAGGACTATTGATTCCTTTGACCCCTTTAATTCATTAGCCAGACAGATTAGTTTTTTTAGATAAAGTGAAAGGGAAAAAATATACCCAAGGTGAATTTTGAAACAACTGTGTCAAACTGAAACTGATCCTGGAGTGATCCTTATCTGCACGCTACAGGATATTTGTTCCATTGAACGTCAGAAGGATAAAATCAGTCTAAAGTCTCATGTTAGCGACTGGCAGCCAGTTCAGAGCACTGCACCTGAGAACAGGGTTTACTTTATTGACCACAATAGTAAACAATTTGTCTTATCATTCTACTACTTAGGCAGCAAAATACTTTGAGAGGGTAAATTTCTAAGTTTTCCAGTCTGTAAGTATTCAATTTTTAATAGACTAGTACTTAAAAACAGTCCTCAGCGCAGACCTTGTAAAACCCAGCCATTGCATCAGTAAATATTCTGGTCATGTAGTCTGACCTTTGCTTCCAGAATTGGGAGCTGGCCGAAAGGCAGGGACACAAGGTTCTTACAACCCAAGTCGAAATTTTCAAAGTGCTCGGTCTGGTGGAGACCACGCCGGTCCCAAGGGCTTTACAACACAGCCAGTACATGGTACGATGATGGGGCACTTTGAAGCATTTCTCCTCAGAAGATGTATGGCTCCTTTTACAACATAAAGCAGACCTAAGAACAGGGCTGCCACAGACCTGAGTTTTTCAAATAAGCCTTCAAAATTTGTCAAGGTCTGTTGTAACTCAAGGCAAGCCAGGCACATGATTCCTGGAGGATAAGGGAAGCTCCCACACCCCGGTCTTCACCTATCAGCTTGTGTGAAGTATTCACTGGGGTGTGGGAGCTGGGATTACACCCTTCCTGCTCTGCCCATGAGGATTTGAATCCATGGTGCCTCACACTTTTCAGAGGAGGAAAGCTCTCACATGTTCTTAGGGCAGGGTGGGGAAGAAAGCCCACTTGCAATTTTTCCTGTTGGAGCCACTTATTTTATATTAGATTAATAAATATTAATGGGACAGAAGATAAGCATTTCTCTCTAGATGATACTCCTTTGGGTAAGGGGACACCTGTGTTTCAGTCATGCCTCCTGTTACCACCTGAACTGCAGTGGAGTGAGGACAGGAAAGCAGGTCTCTCTTTTGCTCTCTCCTCTCTCTCAGCAGAGTGCTCAGCCACTGGGACGATGTTCCTCCTCTTTGGCCGAAGGAACATGCAGCTGCACAACGCAATGTCAAACAGCTGCAAAGGAAGGATGGAGGAGAGCCTCAGCTTGCGGTACCCCACGGATTGCTGCTAAAGCGCTTACCCCTGCAATGGAGTACACGGGCAGAAAGGAGAGAGTGAACCTGCTGTTTCCACTTTGGGAGATGTAGGAAGAGTGCCGGGAGAGGTACAAATCCTGAAGTAAGAAAGATAGATGCTTCACCAGGGTCCACAGCAATTTGAGTTCACTGGAGTCAAGAGCAACTGGAGTTCTTCTGGGAATGGTTCTCCTCTCCCCATCTCAATATATCCCTCACTAAAGAAAGGGTTTTGAAGGAGACAGAAACAAGGAACTGTGCTATCTAGGGCTGCACTAGCAGGCTTCCTGAGTGTGGGAGAAGCAGCACTAGGGTCTGGGATCTGGCATTCAGCAGAAGGCCTGACAGCATCTGGAGAAGGGGGCCTCGGGGCAAAGGACCAGTGTGCCCCAGCTTGATTGTGGCCTTATGGTTTTATCTCTAGACATCAATAAAAACATTGCTTTTCTTCCTTGGTTATTTGGATCTCAGTGACACATGAAAATGGGAAAATATTCCTTGAAAAATTTACCTGTGCTCTTTATAATCTTATTTTCAAACGTGAGTCATAGACCCACGTGAATTCTAGACTCTTCAGTTATGCAGAAGAAATGAAAGACAAGATTCCTGTGTATAATGAGAGTTTGTCATACCTGGCCGTCAGACCACAAGCCCTGGTAACAGGTTATGGGCAGACAGAACCAGCGTGGCAAGACCTCTAGTGTACTTCATCAGACGCAGATCACCAGCAAGAAGTTCACTTCTAAAATGACCATTTAATTCAACCCTTTATTAAGCAAATATACTGGAACTCTTTCTATCTAGTATGTAAATAATGAAGTTTATGTCATGTCTCATAGAAGACCGATTAATACTTTCTTGCATTTCCTATTATCCAAGTGTACTAAGTATGAAATAGTGTCTTGGATGGCTTTAAGAGATACCTTTGGAAACACTGAGACAAATCTGCACACCACCATCCTCCATACAAACACATTTCAGGCTTTACTCAAAACCCTCTGGAGAAAACAGGATTCTTTGCTTCCAGGTCAGACTCTTGTTCTGCAGGTAACATTTGTACTGATACATTTAAAAAAAAGTCTTTCTAAGCTTTGTCTGCATACAAACAGTTTTGGAGGCATATTTGCCACAGGTGCCAAAATCTTGAGCATTGACCCTACAGGTCTTCATTCTGTAAATGCCAGGAAATTACAAATAATAGCAACTGACACAGAAGTGATTCCTGGTTCTATTTCTGAATCCCCTTCCTTTATTAGATTACTATCTTTGCTCTGCAGGAGCAGTTCTTCCCTCCCAGAGCCACACTTTTTCTAGCACAGGTGGGAACAAGAAACTGGCCAACCCATTAACAAGTGGGTTAGTCACTAATCCAACAGCAAATGCAGACTACCATGCAATAAACAAATCTAGGTTTCAAGCCATTAGCACAGATGTAGAGCTTTAAGTCAGAGACCTTCTGGCACTGTTCGTCACTTTAATGAGGGGGCACTTAGGTGGCTTTTGTGTCCCCCTGATGTGGGAGTTCACTATTTTCCTAGAATCCCCAACTTGTCCCGGCAGTCATTAGAGCTGCTAAAGGATTTCTCTAATTACTGAGAGTCATTTGCTCACCTAACCCAGCTACCGCTGTCCACATAGCAGTTGTCAAACTGATTTTACTCAGCCCATGGATCTTCCCAAGCTGGGCATCAACTTACAGCCAGTTAAGTTTCTTTGTGTGGATGATACAGAGCCAAGCTGGGGGAGTGTTAGGGCAACGGTGTTTGGGACTCCTTCCAGTGGTGTGAGATTTCTTGGGCATGGCGACCTGGTACTGGCAACAAGGTGCTTCACTGAGGCAAGGCAGCAGGAGCTGATGAAACAACAGTATTTCCTGTTAAAAGTCTAAAGGACTTTTCGCCTTACCCTTCTCCTAATTAAAACCCTGAGCAAAAAAAAAAGGGAGTAATTAATTTTCCTCTTTTCTACCAACCACAGAAACCGACACATTTTAAGGGTCTCCTTCCAAAACAGGAATATGCTGAATTATACACAAATGTTTGCTTAGAAAAGGACCCAGGCCCAAAGGGAGATAAAAATATCCAGAAAAGCTGATAATGGAGATTGAAGCAGAGGTTCATCTCCCTGACTAGCACTCCTTGACAGCTACCAGCACTGGACGAGCAATGATATAACTCACTTTTAAAAAAATGCCATGTCCTTAAAGGCATTAGAAAGAATTCAGCATTGTCAAGGAGAGCTACTAAAACAATTGCACCAAATGCAGTTCCAAATACTTTGATTTGCCAATGTAAAATATTTACATGTGACCACTCTTTAGGTGCTTTGCCTCTGCTTTAAAGCAGTTGACTGTATGAACACCTTGTATGCTACCAAGGGAGAGAATGAGAGATTTTACCTGGTAAGGATAACACCTGCTAACAAAAATAGAAACCTATATTTAGGTTCCCTTACTTCATGCCTGGTTAATCTGGAGAGCATGTCCGGGAGAGCAACTGGTGTTAACCAGTCTGATAGTGTGATGCCCGCAGCAATACGAACTTGTTAATCTTAAGTTTAAAATAGATCTTCACCAGTAATTCAAGTTAACTATGTCTGATCCAACTAGTTTTATCTTAGACTATTTGCTTCATTTCACTTTCTCTCTTCTGGTGCTGGGAAGATTTGACACTAATCTGATATAACATCTCAATCATCATGCAGCCTGCATTGAATTGTACAGACAGGGAATTTCTAGATTTTCCAAACTAATAGCTTGAGCTCAGTGGAGTTAAATGAAATGTCAGACACCTAAATTTGAAAATCCTTGAGGCCAGTTACATGCATGTTTTGGTGGCCCTTGCAGTTGAAAACATATATTAGCTATGGTCGCAATCAAAAAATTGTTTTATTACACTTAGAAGGTTTAGGAAGAAGTTCAAGTTTCTCCCAGCTTGAACTACAATACACATCATAAAAGGTCCTAAAACTGCTGCTGCTGATAATCTTTTCTGCCTGCAGGGAAAAGCCTTCAAGAAGGGATAGCGAATATTTGCACCTTCCACTGCTTTAACAGGATTTGTGTGCACTTGAGATTTGGAAAGTCATATAGTGTGTTCATAGGTGCCTAGATATAGTCTTCCGAGTCTGTTATAAATCTCTATATTGGAGTGTATCAGGCAATCTGACATTATTCTTTTGTCAGACTTTAATACTCTTAGGTGAAAGACCCATTCGAAAAACTGAGCTGTAAAATGTTACGTTTTTACTTGTTTTCTAGCATTTGTTAACAACTTTGGTTCGAAGCACTGAAAAATCATATTGGGCATTTGTTTAGCTTACATTATTAATAAACTTTCTCAATCTCAAGAGATCTTCAAAGATTTCTTTATCACAACACCAGGACTCAGAAGCCCAAAACCTTTTATCTCTAAGAAGTTTCTAACACCAAAGAAAGGCGGTTTTTAGTTTGCTGGAATTCAGGTGGAAAATACAGCTCATCTAGGAGCAGTGTTAAGACATTTCTTTATTATATGAACAAGCTTTGGTCCCTTTCTTCTTTAAATAAAATTTTAAAAATTAAGTTCCATGCTCTTTAGTTTTTCTCATGATATAAGATATGCTCTCAGCAGCAACCCTCCTCACAGGGATGGTAGGAAGTGAGCATTACTTGGTCCTTTCAGCTCCTGCCACTCGTGGCTCAGCCAGCTCCTCCCCAGCACAGGACACAAATGGCCACGCGTACAGGCTGCTGCACACACCAGTGGTATGGGCTGCCTGTGTGTAAAACCAGCAAGCAGACCAGTTTGATCAAATTAATCCATCATTCTGCCTCCCAAAAGCATGTTTTTCCTTTTTTGCCTACATACTTTTTGACCATTGTGACAGGATGAGTAAGGCCCGAGGAGCTATGGGACTGAGTACATTACAACCATATTAGTTAATGAGAAAGACCTTTTCTCAAGGTTTAAAGACCATCATGCAACATTCAAGACTGTCTGCAGACCCTTCCAGATTGAAATAGGTCATTCCTATGGTCTGGGTAAGTGCAAAAATCCTGCTTGAACTTAGGCTCCCCTGCGGAGGTCACCTCTGGTGGGATTTCCTGGGCCATGTCTTCCACATGCGAGTCCCAGAAACCTTCTGGTTGCCAACTTTTTAGGAGCATGTTGTGGCTGTTTGCTTGTGCCTTACTGTCTTTTAAGTATGTGGAGAGAGGAGATCATGAATCGTCATTACCAGTGATCTTCCCTTGAAGAAGTCACCATTAAGAAAGCTTTCACTGACTGCGCTGTCTAAAGAATCCAGCCTGCCCACTATGCCATCCTGTGAAATCAAAGCCTCCTCCCACTTCCTTGAACTGTATCTGCTTTGTACATCATTAGTTTTAGGAACAGATGACCTTGAAGATTTATGGGTAGCAGAAGGTAAGAATATGAGTTCTGTGTAAGAAACTAGAGAAGTCCTTTGTACTACGGCTTTTATATCAACATGCAAGCATCAACAAGCCAGACATACATGTGTTCATTGTCTCTCTGAATTAAAAGAAGCCATGCCCTGACATCCAGGGAAGAAACGTGGCTTGCAAGATTTAATAACACATCTCCAGGTTACTTGAAACATTAATTATGAAGAATAAACATTAACCCTGCTCTACGAACTTGGCTTGTCAATTGAAAATTTATGGAAAAAATACTGTAAGTCTCTAGAAAGTGCTAAAAAGGCTCACTAAAGCTAGCAAACTTTTCTCAAAGGTAGAGGCTCTAAGTGTTGCAAAATCTTAAAAGCAGCCATTCAAAACACTCATAATTTCTCCACTTACGTGTACCTAGATAATATCAGAGAGAGGAAGGGAAAAGTCAGCTCAAAAGGCATGTAAGGTATTCCTGAAATAAAGAGAACAGTGCAATTTTGAACGGAAAATCAGGTTGACACTGCTCTAAAGTATGTGGAGTACCCACAGAGTAAGCTTTTTGTTAGTTAAGCATAAGCTCCATAGGGCAAATGCAGGACTTGAATGAAGCTCAATGCCAGGACAGATATTTTCTTTCTGGTAAGTCAGTCCTTCAGTCTGTAGAATGACTTCAAGAGCAGTTACTCAAGCTCTGTCTGCACCAAAAAAGGAGTAGTTTTTCTTCATATATATGGTTGGAGAAAGCCACCCCAACAGGTGGAGGGAGAAGGTTAATCTCTTCCTGGGGCCTCCTTCAGATCTAACACAGGCTCTGTCAGACTACAGTGTCCCTGGTATGAAGCTCACCTGTTCTACTATTTCTCGGTTGGTTTATTCAGCTCTCTGCGGCTTTCTGGGAAAACCCTTTTATCTGGCACTTTTGCCTTCCATGTTTTTCCATGGCACAGAGCCAAGTTCTTCCTCACCCTCCTCCACGTTGTGGGAAGAGTAGAGACATGATGAAAAGCAGAGGGACAGACATTTCAAAATAGTTACTCTGAAACTGAGTGAGGCATTGCTGAAAAGTTGTGGGAAACCTCTGGCTGTTGTTCACATTGTCGGTGAATCTGGATTAGGTTCACCACAGACAAATTGGCACCTGGGAGCCAGCCCAGGCACCTGAATATGTGGGATTTCCATGCTCCAGGTGAAGAGCCCTGCTTCGGCTAATGGTGGATCACAAGGAAAACCTGTGCAAAAACCCTGCTGGTGGGACTGTGGAAGACAAGAGGCTTTCTGGGAGCGTCCCTATGCTTTTCTCAGAGATGGGTGACTAGAAACCTGGACCTGAGGTCAGTCTGATGTTACAATTGGGTAAGACTGAGAGAAAAACACCTGGGCAAGTAAGTTTGTGCCCTGACAGGACAGAGGTCTTTTGAAGTATTCATGGCACATTTTTCCTGTACAGTTGAGTGCAAAACCTGATCAGTTGGTATGTCTGCAACATGTACTTTTTCATGTAATTGTTTTGCTTAGTTTGTAGCTATTTAAATATAGGATGAACTTTTCCTAATTTACATTGGTTCCATTTGGTCAAACTAGCAGCCCCACTGGTGGCCACTTCTAGTCCTTAGCTGAGGAGAGAAAGCAAGCTCCCCAAAAATCTTCTCATAGCACTACTAAATACTCTCACTCACTGATGAGAAATATTGCAGCAGGTCGGACTGCACAGCCCTTAAGTTTCTGCTTGCTCGCACACGACCAGCATTGCACAAAGCACGGTGAGAACAGCTTTGCAGTACAGGTTGATCTTGATCAAGAAGTAACAAAGAACTTTGTGAGTTCAGAAAGAGGGCTGTGAGGCTAAAGCTGTAAACTGATAACGGGTTGGACACACTGCACTGTTGTGTTGTGAAACCCTCTGTTTAGCCTCTGTTTGCTTTAACTTGCTAACATTTTCCATTCTATGGCTGTTATAAATGTCAATTCTTTCCACAATCACAAGGCCAGGCCCTGATCTTTGCTCAGAAAAGGGTCTAGCCTTTATATTAAACCTGCTCATCATAATTTTACTGCAAACCTTGGACAATTTTGATAAGTGGTTATGTTATGGATTGTTGGAAGGAAAGCTTCTATGCAGACAGGTAGAATGGATCAAATATCAAAATAAAACAAAATAAATGCTTTTTAATGTACCATTTACAAGCTTCCAAGAAGCCACTGTGCTTATCAGATGCTGAAATCATTTCCAGGAGCTACTTAGAAGTAGCTGTCAAACCTCTTCAGAAGAGATATACCTTGGAGAATTAATAAAGAGATTCCTTACTAAGTTTCTCTTTCCTGATCTTGAACAAAGTAAGTCATTGAAATCTTTAAAGAACATTCAAACTTTTTTTTTTTAAATAGATCAAAGGGATGGAAAATATTGTTAGCAAGTCCACCTTCCCAATGTAATGTTCTACTTTTTGATAAAATCACATGTATTTCTTAATCTGTGGATAAGAAAGGAGATAAGCTGGTGGAAATATGAAAATTAAAAAAAAAAATAGAAGGATGCAGCAGTCTATGTAAAAAGTGCTCATATCATTTGGGAGATAAATGGCATATGGAAGAGTTATTCTCCCTTTGATATGCAAGATTATCAGCCACTGATCTTCAGTGAGAGCCATGCATAAGAATGTACCTTACAGCTGAACAACAGTGGTTGGTATTTTGCACAGAAAAAGTGAAGAGTTGCACGCCTGCTCCTGCAGACTTCCAGTCGCAGTGATCATCGATCACACAGATTTCTGCCCGTACCAAGAACTCACATTGCTGTGCAGCAGCCTGCAGTGACTGAGATCTTTATTACAACGGCAGTTACGTCATTTTTGCTGAGCTAGTTTTGAGTTCAGCAGAGTTCAAAGATGAACCTGTTCACCTTAATAATATTGTTTGCTGTGTTTATTGTTTTTTCCATATTACACTTTGAGACTCACCATGTAATTTTACGGCTTTGAAGTTGTGTGGGTTGATCTATAACTGTAATAAAAGAATTTGGAATGAGATAACACAAGTTTTTCCATTATTTACAGAAGGTTAAGGCTTCTTATTAAACATGTTCATATTCCATAACTTTGCTAAAATGAACACTTTTTCAAGCAGCTGCTATGTTGTAGACCTTTGCATCTCATGGATTGGACAGGATAGGGCTGCGCTGTGAGCTCAAACAAGAAAAACCTCCAGTTTAAATTTTTAATTCAACCTTTCTGAAGAACACTGCATTTCCTAGTTACAAATTAACAGTGTGTTTTCATCCTGCATAATTGCACTAGGACACAGGTTGGATTTCTCAAGATACATGCTCTTCTTACAGAGCATTAAGTTCACTTAAGAGGACGTATGGAGAAAAGAGGGGAGCATTTTGCACATTTTTTGCACAGAGGATTGAACCACAGCACCATTTCACTCGAATCCCATCATATCTAACATAACCCTGAACTGCATCCCCAAGCTTTGTCACAGAGGCAGCTTTTTCTCCGGGTAGAATAATGCCCCATGAATGTTCCTGGGCTGCAGAGCAGGCATGACGCAGGGTGCACCCCGCAGCCCTGGTTCCCCACTCACCCCGACTGCATTTACCTGTGGGCGTACTCTGGAGTTTCCTTTCAGCTGTCAGCTCAAGTTTCTTTCCAAAAAAAAAAGTCAGTGCTCAGGAAGTGAGGCCTCTGGGAAGAGGGACCACTGACACACATCCAGCTCTCCTCCTGTTGTGGAGCTAATGATCAGGCAAAGCATGCATACTGCCCTGTAAGCTAGACACAGTCTGAGCGGATAGGGTAAAGTAAAAGTGTCCTAAATATCCAACAGGAGCTCTAAAATATTCTGAAGAGACAGACAAGACTCCTAAATCAGGATCCTAAATTTCCAGCAGTCTCCAAGTAAGATGCCTCACAAGAGCGGTCTCTGAAAGCTTCAGTAAACCACCACCACCACCACCACCAGTAGCACTAACATGCCAGTTAACTACTTGCTAGACTATTAAACCATGCTGAATTTGCTTGGAATTACATGCAAACGCACATTTTCCAAACAGTAAAAAAATAAAAAAAATCCCTGGTCTGGCATATAACAACATAAGCCACTAAAAAACTGACTCAAACTCACTGGAAATCAAGAAAAGGACAACATTGGATCACTCAGAGAAAGCACCGGGTCCAGCCAGCTGCAGCCCATCCCCACTCAGTCTGTGCCATGCAGAGAGCTCAAGGCAACAGCCGAAGATTTCCTCATGCCAGGGGTGGCTTTGGGGGTAACAGTAATCTCACAGTGCCTCACACTCCATCAATGAGAAGGTACTACAGGATCATGGCAGGTGGCCAAGAGGAGATGCTTTCTCCTGGCATGAGTCAGGTCATCCCTGAGGCTCTTCTAAATCTCATAGTTAGGCAGGTATTTGCCTACAAAACACAATGTTAAGCATTATCTTGGAAAACATAGAGCTAAATACAAGAATGCTGCACAGTTTCTTTCTTCTGGGTTTCCTCGTTGGTCTAGAGTATCGCAGAGCATCAAACAGATCCCATCAACCTCAGGCACTTTTCCTGGTGTCACTGATACATAAGTACCCCAGTACAGCCTTTCAGGCATTTGTAGCACTAACAACTTGTTGGATGTTGGATTCCTCCAAACAAAAAAGATATTCCCCCATGCCTGGAGCCACAGGCTCTCCCAGTTCCTGCCCTTGGGACCTGCTGGGCTGGGGGGAGGTGGAGGGCTAGTGCCACCCATGAGGCCTGTGCTGGGCGTCCACGTGGTCCTTGAAGGAAGGGAGCTGCAATGGGAAGAATGAAATGCTCTGATGGCTCCAAGGATCTTACAGGTAGGAAGACATGGAAAAGCACGGTTGCATGGACTTTGGGCCTTCTAATGTCGAGGAATCTGTTGTTGAGCATTGTCTTGTCATCAGCATGCTCCTCCTTGGAAAGCTATGGATGAGACCATGAGTTTACAAAACAGGTTACAAAGGAATGAATTAGATCCTGGCTTCACCTGTCAGAAGTGAAACTTGGGATGTGCTGTAATCTGACTTTGCTAGTGGTCCTCCAATTTGCAGTTTATATTAAAATACATTTCACGCCCTTAAAATTGTTTTGGACAATTCTGTTTGGTGCATTAAAAATACGTTTATATATAATGCTCTATTTGAAAAACAGTGAAGGCTCATGTAAACCACTATTTTCATAATGTATTTCCTGCACAAATAGTGGCTCACCATGATGACTATATAAGCCTAGGATGGCAAAAGATAGAGTGTGCACTTCAATGGTACACTTTCTTTTTCATTTTTAAAGAATACAAATACTGCATGAAATGTAGACAAGGAAAAAACCAATAAATTATTCCGTAGTATTATACAAATATTTTGAAATGGCACATTCCTCCACCACTGCCAGCCATACTTGCTGGCAGTTGCACACCACTTGAAGCTGCCTTCTAGAGCCCAGTTCTACCTCTGCAAATTCTGCCACAGCCCAAACAAGGTACCAACACTGCTCCGGTTTTTAAAACTTTATCATTCTTCCAGTTACAGTATTTCTCAGATACATGTATTATTGTGGGCATGTATAAAAGTGTAAGAGAGACTGCCTTCATATCATATAATCATGAAAAGGTTAGAATTAAAATCTAAGGCATCACTTCTTTCCAAATGCTTCTTACTGTGATGATTCTCTACAGGAAAGCAGGACCGCAGCAAGGAATATCAGCCAAGGATCAGAATTTCCGTCTATGTCTTTCAAGACTGACTGTGCTGCTAATCATCACTAAGCGTGAAATGGGAAAGAAGTTGGTAAAGGAAATCCAGCCACACCTAAAAGATCTAAAGATCACGCATGAATTTGTCCTTGCAGGAAAGACACACACGACAGTCCCTGCCTTTGACATACCTCCTGATGGCAGACCGAGAATAACTGAGTAAACAACTTCTGTTGCTCCTACAGACCATGTTTCTCATTTGAAAGTTCTTGAGTCTCTTTTGTCTCTACTCATTAAAATCCAAGTTTGTGACAGATCACATGATGCTGAAATATCGGTGCTTTCTGAATGAGACTTACTTATCTTGTTATTCTTGCTTTTACTCAGGCAATATTTTAGGTTGGATTGCTATTATAATTGGCATATATGAATTCCACACTTACTGAGAAACCCTTGGGATATTACAGCTAGTCACTCTTCCAGAGAGTAAAGATAGAAGTTTTACTAGGAAGTCTCAGAAAACCCACATACAGAAGATTGTTAATGAAAATCATTTGAAGAACAGCTATGAACAACAAATGTTTTCGAAGAAAATCATAGTCACTTAGATTTTGGGTCAAGTTCCTGGATGACTTCAGTGTAGCATTTCTGACTTCTACCAGATACAGATCTGGCTCATTTTTTTGTAAGGAGAACTTCAAGCAGCTCTGTGTCAAGGCTTAGGCTTCTCATTCATTAATCAATGTGTATATATGCATATCAGCACACACATAATTTCTGAAAATATGATGAACTTTGTCCTTAGCCCTCTAGAGTAATTGGAAACATTTGCATGGACTTCACTGGGTTATGGATCACATCCTGTATATATCCGCATTTTAAAATCTTTTCCAGTGCTGCTTCTTTCAATGGAATTAATAGTCTCTTAAATTGAAATGACTGTTTTCCGATTTAGTTTTGCGTACGAAGCGGAGTCCAATGGGATTAAATATGAATGGTGGCTTGGTAATTCATTAATCATGAAAATATGGGGTGCAGTTAGTTATATAAGGGATTATTTTTGCATGGAAATGTCTGCTACTTTTATGCCTGTACAGGATCACTTCAAGTGCAGCAGCAAGAACATACAAACCCATTCACCTTGATACACTGCTTCACAAAGAATGCACAAAGATACATAAAAGCTCTGTAGGCAAATCTGATTTTGTGGATGTTATCATAATGAGAGGTCAGTGTGTCCAAGCATCCCACCTGCACAAGATTATACATGCTTCTGGTGGGGAGAAGCAGCATAATTTGAAAGTTCCTGTAAGACTTTCTTCAAACCCACTTGACCACATATAACCTATGTACAATATTTTATTCTGAGAACTTTTGGAAACATAAACATTACAGCTCCTGTTCACTTAAAAGACTGAGCACCCAGACAAGCAAGGCTGGGCTGGCCCCAAACAATACTGAATTCTTCTCTCCCATTCAGCTACCTTCTGGGTCAGGGAAAAGTGACGAGCACAAGATTTCCTGTGCCATTGGAAAATGGTATGCAGCAAGGAACCAATCAACACAAGGTGCAAGTCAGAGGATTGTTGAAAGGGGTTCAGTGCTCGATTTCCATTTGTGCAGGTTTGCTGGAAGCTGAAATTCTGCACTGAATGGAGTAATTCAATACGCTTGGCAAATGTAAGAAGTTGCCTCACTGGCACAGACCTATCTAAAAATGATGGAAATGCCAGTTCCACCTTTGTCTCCTTCCAGTGCCCTTGCGTCACTGGCACCCTGCTGTCTTTTCCAAGTACAAAGGATAATCCCAGGCTCAAGTCACTGTGCTTTCACTTGTCAAGGCCAGAGCTCTGCCATTTCCTTGCACCTGGTGAAAAAACCCTCGTGAATCCTCTCTTTTCTTGTCATCATTGCTACTCTGTAAAAACGCATTAGTTTCAGATTTTTGTTTTCAAGACGAGATGTAGGCAGATTACAGAAGTTTCAGGATCTGGCTACCACTGAAGTCTAGCCCTTTGAGAAAGCCATGCCCAAAAACCAGTTCCTAGATGAGAAATTGACCCAGCCATCATTTTTTTAATTTCTTTTTTTTTTTTACATGGCGAAACACAAAGCCTGATTGTAAGGGAATATTTAAAATTTCTTCAGTCATTTTGCAAGTGTATAATGTTATTTGTGACTGTGAAACTATTCAGAATATTTTTCACTAATACTTAGAAATATTTTGAACTGAAGGGTTTAACGATCAGATTCTTGCATCTTTCAATTTAACTGTTGCTTTGTTCAGCAGCTCACGAAACACAGACCGACATGATGTATCTCTCAAAGATCTCACAGCCAAACAGCAACAACAGAATGAGAGAAAGCAGCTCGTAACAGGTGGAGAAACAGGAGAATGGAAAGATGGAGGGAATCAAGTATAAGGTCTCATGATTACTTAATCGCTATGCCCACATCTTGTTTCATAATGCATACAAGATTTCAGCCACCCAATCTACTGAAATCCTTCTCAGGACATGTCAGCCTTAAACTAAGCATCCACCTCTCATCCTGCTGGGTCATCCATCCCCCTTGGCATTTTGCTGTCTTCTGTTCTGCATTATCCCATCATTTTTTTTACCCTCACACTATACGTGAGTCCTAACATACTATTGTCCTACTGTTGCTCACGTCAATCACTGAACACATGGAGATTCCCAGGTTTCCCATCTGCTCTCATTCCGCGTCCTTACTGTACTACCTCCTGCATTTGGCAATGTCCTGTCAGCAAATCAACTTGGCCATCAAACCATACTAACTCAATGTAGCATCCGAGGGATGTTGCTGGAAGGAGAAAAGCAGTTTCGGTGCTTCAGAGTACCCAGGTAACCCTAATGACTAAAACGAGTCATCCCAAACGGGACTTAATCATTATTACTAGTACAACACCATGCTACCTGTGGCAAAAGGAAGATCTTTGGTAGGCTGCTCTGTCCCCTCCCACCAACCCACTGCTAAAGGAGGGCAAGTGCCCAAAGCTGGTCTACAACAAAACATTCTCGCCTGTTCAAAAGTGACTGCAGTCGTGTCCCTCACACCTCCACACTGGGAAAGAGCAAGCTTCATAATGAAGTCTTCCAACAGCTTACCTGTTGGGATGAAAATACCTGCTAGGGCAGCATATTTAAATTTACCTTGCCTGTTCCCATGCCATCTCAGTACGGATATCTCAATATCCATGATGCCTCAGAGAGAATATCCGTTTAAATGTTTGTAGCATTTCAGAGATTAAGTCAGTGAGGAGCTGTCTGGTTTCGGGATGGCGCTGTGAAAAATCTTGTAACTAAAGCTGATTCCTTGCACCCCGCACGGTGTCCCATACGGCTTTTTTTTTTTTTTTTTTTTTTTTTTTGTACCGGGACATCCTGCAGTGCCATTAGCCATGCTCTGACATCCAGGGACCTTTCCCGGATGGACACCCATGGCTAACCTGGGAGCCGCGCTCGCCCTCTGTCCCCGTGTCTCACGAACACGCTCTCCCGCAGCGAGGGACCCGCAGCAGCACCCTGGTGACACAGCGCTGCCCCCTCCGCTCGGCACCAGCACACCCCTCACCCCGACCCACGCTCAGGGGTGACTGTCCCCAGGAGGCTCAGCCGCGGGGGCCGGGGAGGGTGGCGCCGGGCTGTCCCCAGCCCCGGTGCCGCCGGCGGGAGACCCCGGGCCCCCCCGCGCAGGGCGGGGAGGACGCGCCGGAGCCCGCGGAGAGGAGGGCAGCGCCGAGGGGAGTGGCCGGGCCGGGGCGGCCCCATAAATAGCCCTCGGCGGGGCGGTGGCGGGAGGAGCCGTCGCCGCAGTCTCCGCCGCCGTCGCCGCGCCGGCCGCGGGCAGAGTCAGCACTGCGGACAGCGCCCCTCCGCTCCCCTCCGCGCCCCTCCGCGCCCCTCCGCTCCCCTCCGCGCCCCTCCGCACCTCTCCGCGCCCCCCACGCCCCCACCATGACGGCGGAGACCCACCTGCAGGGCGTGGAGATCTCGGCCGCCCAGTTCTTCGAGATCTGGCACCACTACGACTCCGACGGTGACTCCTTTTCCCCCCGGGGCGGCGGGGCGCGGGGGGTGTGCGGGGGCAGGCCCGCGGGGGGCTGGGGTGGGACGCCACCGCTCCCCGCCCGAAAGCAGCTCCGGCCCCGGCTCCGCTCCGCGCCCGCCGCCCCCCAGCCTCGGGGCGCAGCCCCGGAGCCGGCAGGGGCTGGGGTCGGTGCCGGGCAAGGCGTGCAGGGAGCCGCTCCGCCGGGCGGGACCGGACGTGTCGGAGACGTCCCTGGCAGCGCTGAAGAGTGGAGCGAGTTTGGAGGGAGCGGTGGCCGCAACCGTAACTCTTTCTGTTGTAGGCAATGGGTTCATGGACGGGAAGGAGCTACAAAACTTCATCCAGGAGCTGCAGCAGGCTCGGAAGAAGGCAGGCTTGGTAGGTTAATGTTTTGCCCCACTTTTCCGTCTTCTCCGGGAAAGAAGAGTTTTCTCGAGCAAACTTGAGTGCCCCAGTTCCTCCTGTTCTCAGTTGCCATCACACGGTTCAGGCACTTGCCTCACCAGGCAAAGGGAAGTAGCTTGGTTAGAGATCAGCAGGTTGCTAATGAAATAAATCGTCTGCTTTGGAAGGGTGAGGCCAGGGTCCACCTTCCTGGAGAGCAGGTCCCACTTACGTCTTGCTAGGGATGCTTCTTAAAGTGCTTAAAAGGAAAAGGGATGCACGGACGTCATCTTTTTGTCTTGGATGGGACCTTATCCCATTTCAATTCATCTCACCTGATGCAGATATGTACTGATACTAAAAAGAAAAAAGAAAAAAACAGCACGTCAAGTTAGTCCGTTTTAACTTCGTACCTAATGGGCAGTATGGGCTGAAATGCATTTCTGCCCCTTGGTGGTCAGTAAACAGATGTGCAGAGAACTGCTCACCACTTTTTGCCCTTCATCAGTGTTATACACCAGGAGTATAAGTACCAAATCCTGGTAGTTTAAATTGTTCAGAGGGAAAGCAAAGTTTTTGACAATGTTGTCAAAATAATTCTGTTTGAGTTATTAAACCACTAATTATTAATTTTCTCCAAACTATACCTAAAAAACCACAGAGAGGAAGAAAGGGAAAAGCAAAGAAAGAAATTAAAGAGTCCATGTAAAGATTTGAATTAAATTAGAAAGGAACACTTTTAACAAAGAAATTGCTCTTAAATTAATCAGTTTCTAAAACAGGCCTCTTACCATCAAACTCCAATATATAACCTAATGGAATAAATCTAAATTTATGCTAAAAGACTTTTGAAGTAGCAGAAAATAAAATTTAAAATTAACTGGATGCCATGCATGCATGGGAGAAATAGATATAAACATGTAAGAATACCTCCAAATTTAGCAATAGCTTTTCAATAATTAACTTTGCTTTAAAGGTTGCTCTATGTTAGAAGTAAATGCAAAAAATTATTAATATGAATCTTAATTTTGTGGAAAATTGTATCTTCTTATTAATTGTATGTGTATAAACTTCACACATCTGAAGATCTGCCTCACAGTAATGCCTCTAATATTACTGCAGTCTAGGTACCAGTTAATCTTTCTTAGAGCTATAGGTGCAGGCACTAATTTACACAAGTGTAAGAAAGTTTAAACTAAAATTAAAAAAAACAAAACCAAAAAACAAACTCAAAAAACCCCATAAAATTGGGAAATGAATGTGTTTTTTAGAGGGAAAAAGTTTAATTTTTTTTTTTTGCAGAAAATGTTAGACACAACTTCAATACTTTTCAAGTATTTCAACAGAACAATTCTCTCTTCTATACTGAAGTGCAGGATACTTAAGTATGCCCATTGGAAAGAAGATATTAAAGCCTGTGTATATCTAGTATGAATGACATCCTTAGTAGAAATGTTTATCTATTATTCAGTAGTTTAAAAAATTAATTAAAGGACAAGGAAAAAAATATTTATCATTTTAAGATCAGATTCTTTTCTCTTTCAAATCAAGTGTGCATCTCTTCTTAAAACCAGAGTGTGCTCAAGGTAACAGAGAAAAGCCTTGCAGGATTATTCTTGTCTGCTAGACATTTCATAATTTATGCTTTTTTCTTCAATAACCTCTGCCTGTATCTCACTATACTTTAAAAATCTGTTTAATTAGGTTTTCCTTTCCCACTTCTCTGATTCAAACCTATCTTTAGAGTGTTCTGCTGAAAAGAGCCATCTACAGTAGCAACATCAAATTCAGTACTTGGTCTGTCGGCTCTGGAGTATGGATATACATCATCTTAGGTTTCAAATCTAAGATGATTCTTGGATTTGAAGGCTCATTTGCCAAACAAGCATCTCATTAGTTCATGTCTTGTCTCATGGCATACTAATTCAGTAGCTTTGAATTTCTATTCTTTTGCCAGAAGGGACACATTGAGAAACTAGTATAGGTTATATGTCATTTCCTCATCTGCCCTTCTTTTAACACACCAAAGCTTCTTTGTCATCATTAACTTCTGCATTTCAGGTCACTCTCCTGCTCACTATTTTTGAAATATTCAATTATGCATTCTTCATAGCTGATTTTACATCAGTCATGCCATATGCGTTAAAGAATCACATCGATTCTGTCATCAAATAGGATGGTTTAATATTTCCCAATATTCTTCCCTACTCAGAACTGTTCTAATTATGTTCTAATTCTAATCCTTTTATTAATCCACTTAGTAAGTCTGTACTGTCGCAGTTGCTTTTTCTCAGAGGGAGCAGTCACATGCAGCCTGATCAGTGCTAGCCCCTAAAGGTGGATGTGTGCATGGAGGTTTTAGGGCTTGGGCTTTTCTTTGGCAACACTATGTCTTTTCGCTTTGTGCGTTATGACAGCTAGTGAATTGATCTGATATACTTTCAGTCATGTTGAAAGAACTGCCTCTTTTTTAAAGATAAAAGCTGTGTAGGTATATAAGCATAGCTTCCATTCATCCTGCCCCACATTTATGCAGTACATTCTCTATTTAGGTGTGCCAACTGCCAAAAGAAACGGTGAGGTATAAGTGACTAACAGAGAGGTTGATAAAGAGTCAATAGATGGATCTTGGCCCAGCTATTCCACATCTGTTTCTCATTTTCTCTGCACAGATAGACAATGACAATATTTCTCCACAGAAATATGTGATTTAATAGATATTTATGAATACGGTCACGTAAGTGTTTCTGTAGTCACATCTACCCTCTCTATCCTTACCTTTCCAAATCTTCTTGAAAAAAGCTGGTTTTTTCCACAGCTCAGTTTGGTGTCTTAAGTGTCTCTTAGTTTTAAATGGGGAGACTGAGTTGTGAAGGCTAGTTTCTTAATTTCAAACATTGTGCACCGCATCTGTATCAAGTTTAAGACCAGACAGTTAAACTTAGGCGAGTTTTTTTGACTGAAAACATCTATTCAAATAACATAACTCAGATAACTCGCCAAGAAACTCAAGAGCAGGTGAAGTGAACACAAAAAAAACCCCTTTCTGAATAAAGTACTAGAGGATGATCATTCTGTTTTGTTTAACGTATGTTTGGCTGTGCCTCCTTCAGTGGCTGGACACTGTCTGGCACTGCAGAGCTGCTGTTAGAAAGATTAGTAAAAAAATTAACCAGGGCTAATTAAAATTCAGGTGTCTAAATTCTCCATTCTATCTGCTAAGCAAACTTGTCCCCACTTTGGGATCATTAGATGAAAGGTGACATTGAAGTGCATTGTATTAATAACCACATTTCTAATTAAAGCCATGGCAAATTACTAACCTGCAATGGATGACTTTGACAGAAATAGGATACTAGGCCATGATTGTATCAGCTACAAGGAACTGACATTTTAGTTAGCTTCGGTAGTTGAAATGTGGAACAAACTACAGTGAACTCTGTACAGGTGAGGTTCCCTGTGTCTCCAGTGAGAGAATCACTTAGGTCCTATATAATCAGATGCATTATAGCAACTAAACCTGGTTTTTTTCCAAAGACTGCTGCATCTTCATCGATAACCATAGAATTGTCCATTGTTTTAATATGACTGTAGTCCTGATTCTTGCATGGTTTTACTAGCTCAAACCTATAAGAAATACAAAGAAAATTAAAAGTTTAATCAGTATTGAAGGTTGATGGCAGCTCCTATCAAAGCATGTCAAGTCAAGTTGACGAGTGAAATCAAATAGTTCAATATTCACCCTAAGACTGGCACCTTTGACATAGCCTAGAGCAAGGATGGCCTTTAGAGAACAGAGGTGTAGCAGGGACCATCGTTTATATCAGAATAATTATGCTGGCTTTATTCTGTCAGATTTAAGGTACTGCTCAAAGTTCTCTTCCTCTCTAAATCTTCCTAAATCTGCCTCTCTACATTTCAGCAGTGGCATTTTGACTCTGTTTCTCTGATAACCAAATAATAAACAGTGAAAAATATGGTATCATGATGAGTTCTTTTGGGGCTAAAATAGCATCCATCATTCAGGAAAAATCCAGTTAAATATGTGCAATGGCTATTTTAGTGTTCAGATGTATTAAGCGGAAATGTTCCATGTTTGGAAAGATTTTGCACTGCCTTCAAGTTGCTAATCTAAAAATGAACACTGGGAAAATTGACTAATAATTGCCTATGAAGTTCACTGTCATTCCCTTAAACAAAGGAGCTGTTACACACATCTTCCAACACGTCTTTATGATTTTGTCATTCTGTAAACTAAACCAGGAGTTCTAAGTCTTGAGAGGCCAATCATTCACACTGACTATAATATAACTCCTTAGGAAGTAAAATTTATCACAATGACGTTATTCATGATAAAAAAATAATTTCATTTATACTTGAGGAATCCCGCTGCAGTAAGTGTGAGCACGTCATTAAGTGTAGTGTATTATTTAGCAACTAATAGAATATTCAAGTAAGTTTACATGTTTCTCTGTACGTTAAAGTAATGGTTCTCTCATTGTAACTTTGTAGGATTTAACTCCTGAAATGAAAGCTTTTATCGACCAATATGGGAAGACCACTGATGGAAAAATAGGAATAGTTGAGGTAAGATGGTTGCTTTGTAAAAAAAGACTGTCATGCTTACTTGTAGAAAATACAGTTAGGACAGAACAATGTGAGCATAATAGGTAAATTTTTTTGATTTTTAGTAACACAGAACATTTCTTCCTCTGTCTTAAGATCATTAGTATTTTTTCACAATGAAATTTTCTCATTAACAAAAAGTAAGGTACTCCTTACCCTTCTCCAGACACTTCATTACACTTCATTTAACTTTACAGTTAAATGAAAACTTTATTCAGTACAAATAAGCATCAACAGCAATTTAGTTTTTCTGCAAAGCAGGTAAGAGCTCTATTTTAGAAATTTAAATTGTGAAAGGTAACATCATTTATTTCTACCTATCTTTTTGAACTAATGCTCTGTCAGCACTCCCATAGTGAGGATAACACAGAAGTGAATGCAATTGTGCAATCACTGCATGTAGTCTATTCCCAAAAAAATAATATATATATATATATGATAAGAGAGCAGGTTAATCATGTTAAATTTAAACAAAATTTTATTAGTAGTTGTGATCCAGCTTGGGAAAGATCAGGGCTTCTTATGAACTAGTTTTTTGAACTTTAACAGAACTTTAGGCAGAAAATTCCCCTATTCCTTACTCCCACTTTCTAAAGAGGGCAAAGATAACCAACTCCTTCTACATGTACAGTTGCTCAACAGTTGTATAATTTAGACGACTTGCTAGGAAGGGGGAACCATTGTGTTTTCTCTCGCTTTCACTCTTCAGTGCTGCAAGTCAAAAAGGAAGAGTTCCCTGGGTTACAGCTTCAGAAGTCACTTTTTCCAGCTTAAATCTATGACTCATTTATGTCACTGAATGCAGTGAGGCTGCAGTTTTATTATTAAATGCTATTATATACATTTTTTCTGATAATAAGAAATCTGACCTAGAGAGCTAATTAAGAAACAGCTGGAAACAAGCCAGGTCTGCAAAATGTCTACAGTGACCAACTTTGGGTCAGTAGCTAATTTTAAAATAGAGGACTGAATAGAATCCGTCAAAGTCAGTAGGAAGTATCACTGCTGATATAATAGATCATATCAGGATATCTTTTCTCCTCTGTCACGAATTGTGTCTGAGTTGCATATACCCGTTTAAAAGTCTATGCAATTATGACTAAACTACCATAGAAACATGAATAGTTTGTTTCACTTGCAGCTATAATTGATTTTTAAAAATTTATCTTTTGACAATACTTAGCGTTGATCAGATAGTTCTGCATATAAAAAGAACTAGTGTTTATTTGGACTAACAAATTGGTTTGGGACTAACAAATGCTTATTCATTTGGTATTGAAGAATGCTATTTAACTTAGTATTTTTGAACATGTGTAATAGCAAGCACTGGATGCAAGAAGAATGTGTGGACAGTGCCTGAAAGAGGCTGTGTTTCTTTGCTTAGGAAAGATAACTGAAAGTTTTACCTTTCAAATTCTATTTCTGATGCTGCTGTTGACTTAATGGGTATAGGAGAGCAAATCCAAGAGGGCCTGGTACGTGCTCACTACCCCCAGTGAAGTGCCAAGCATGCTCTGCATCCACAGAAGCCACGGAGCAGTGACAGTACTCAGTTCAGTGACTGAAGGGACTTTCTCCCTCAATATAGCAGTTTCCTAACCCAACAGCTATATTTTATTTCACTTACATCAGCATGAAGCTTGATTTGGAAAGTGCTGATGGGACTCACACAAAATGTGTTGTATGTGCAGAGCACTGTGATATTAAAGTCGGTGCTTGGACTTGATTCTCCTTCCTTATTAATAAAAATGTCCAAGAATTGCAGATTGCTCCCATTTACATAGGACATCAAATAGTTTTTTTCTGAGAAAGTTTATGAACGTTGTTTAAAAAGAAAATTACGTAAAGCCACTCAGTCTCCCAGCCATCATAATGAATACTGCAGCATCTGATGGAAAGTGTCCTGTTGAGTAACGAATTGACTGGGATAAAGAGGACGCTTGGGTGGCTTCACAAAGGAGTGGATTTTCAGCTCAGATTAAGAGTCAATTCTGTCTGCAAGCACACGGCAGTGAGTTCACAAGATTTTATCCAGCGCCCTCCAGCTAAAGGCGGAGTCTGACCTGTCCCCTTGCTTGTCCTTGTGTAAGGGACCTTTAATTCACCTTTTGTACTCATTCAGACCGACGCTTTCACTAATATGGGGATGTGAAACCCAAGATCTCAAAACTCAGGACTGTGGTAATTCCACACTCTAATTATTTGAAGCTTACTGCTGCCGTAAAAATAACTACTTAATAGCCTAAAATAGTCTTTGTACTCATGTCCTCTATTACAGGATTTTAAAAAGCAAATTCACCATACTAGGTGAAAGGAGTTTTTAAATAGCATTAAATATCAACAGAATTTACTTAGAGAATGATTTCTAGAAAATAGTCCTAATATTGTTTTAAGTACTGAGATTAATTTTTCTGCTAGCTAACCTATAAAGATGTACCTCAGCCTGCAGCTGAGTGGAGAGGAGTCAAGCCAATCTCAGGCTTTGTGGCTGTCCTCTATTATTCACGATGCAGAAATTGCCGAAATTCTCCATCAAAGCAGCTGAGCTCACAGAAATGCTCGCTAAACCCCTACCGCTGCCATACACCAACTCGTAGCAGTCTGCATCTTATTTAAACGTGCTCACGGAGTCCCCCTATGCTTGTTCTCACAAATAAGTTGTCATTAGAAATAGCACCGGGTTTCCATCTTTCCTCACTGTAGCGCTATAACTGGGACTGGGGGGTTGAGACAGTTTCCACATGATCTCCTCATCCTTTAATAATGCAGAGTTTTCCACAAAAAGCAGTTTAATGCTATTTGATGCATTAGCTTGGAGAACTGGACTTCTCTTTAGCTGTATTGTTTCTACTATGCTAAATGGTACAAAAGAAAGAAATCATGAAAGCCATTTCTGGCAGAAGCCTGAGATAATACTGGATATTGAGCTACTACATCTTTGCAGTGTAAAAGCCTGGGCTTTCCCCTGAGACTTACAAAGGGTGAGAGGTATAGCTTAAAATAAAGTTATTTTTTTCCAATGCTAATATATCCTGTATCTCAAATACA
The DNA here is from genome assembly GCA_009769605.1 of Bucorvus abyssinicus. Taxonomy (NCBI): domain Eukaryota; kingdom Metazoa; phylum Chordata; class Aves; order Bucerotiformes; family Bucorvidae; genus Bucorvus; species Bucorvus abyssinicus. The sequence continues at coordinate 8,835,071 of CM020033.1, read as the reverse complement.
GTTTGGTACTGCTAATACGCTGTTAATGATTCTTTGGGAAGTTACTATTTTACATTTTCCCTTGCACCTCGTACTGTTTTACAGCGCCCTTGCAAAATTCGCCAGAGTTTATAGAGATACCACAAATGACATCTCATTTATACTTTGCAAACATGTAAATACTTTCCTATTGTCGTTACCAGTCCCTTCCCCCAAACTTTGCTTATTATTATAATCAGTTCTTCCATTCCGTGTTTGTTGTTGAGTAGGAATGTTGATTTACTCTAGAAATCAAAGCTCCCCTGTCATGGGAGAAATAAAGAAATTTTTCCGTAAATCAGTACCAAGTTACACACATTTAGCTCTTGTGTACGTATGAACGTGTACTTAACCACATGTGTGTACGCTATTTATAATGGAGTAGGTTTCAAAAGCTGCTGACAAAACCACGTTGTTTACGTTGACTTGGTTTGGTGTTCAGCCCTTTAGTAAAAGCACTCAGACCGCTCTGATGGGCCTGACAGCCAGTCGCCAGCTGTAAGGAGAGTGCTCTGATGGGTCTTTTCCGTTGTACCAACACTTCAAGAAAGTAACCGTTTCCTTGCACAGATAATTTTAGAGATCTGTCTTCATACCCTTGTTGTGTCTGTAGGGTGAGAGGGAGAGCTGAACTCACCTACGATGCTGCTGGAACCCACTAAAAAGGCCTGAGCAATTCGGCAAAAGCACTGAAATAGACACACTGAGGGATTTGAGTGTGTGAACTGAATGCAGAAAAACAGAAATCTGAATAAAAATTGTAAGATGGGACTCCAGGAAGCTTGCAGATGTCATTTTTTTGTAAAAGAATGCAGCTAAGAAATCTGTCTTTCTCCATTTTCTCTTCCTAGTATGCACAGCTGGTCTATTATTCCAGTAAAAACTTTTCTTTAATCCAAACAGATTTCATACATTTTGAGAACAGAAAAAAATATTAGGCTTTTGTTAAAAACAAATCATGATTTTACGTTAAATTATACAGCACATTTTCTGTCTTCTGCCTTTGTCAATTGCCAAAATTGAGTTATAGTAAATGAACAGTTTCAATAATCAGTACAATAATGTCTGATTTTAGAAAAGCCTTTTGTAGAACAGAGGCGTTGGAAGAACCACCCTTGATTTTGCAGGGCTAAAAGCTCTTTTGATTTCTTTCTGGTATTTATAGCTCTTCTTGAACACATCTCTGTGCTTGACTGATCACTGGTTGCCACCCGCTTACCCTCCCCACTTTCTTTTTTTGTTGTGGCTTTGCCATATATGTTTCTGTTTACCTTACACATGTGATCTTCTTGTCAGTGTTTCTCTTCCTCCTCTTCCTCAGTATCTGTGAGTAGCCTATTTTCCTCACTTTCTTAATTTACGGTCCTTCACATATATCCTCTAAACATCCTTGTGTTATGCTTTCCCTTCATGCCAATTCCAAGGTTTTCACCACAGATCCTAACTCTGCATGGATGAATTTTTTCCCCCTCTTTCCCCAGCTACCCCTTTGGTAAAGTGCTGTCTCACTCCCTTCTTCCTGTGGGGCCACAATGGGGCAGAATGAACACAAGGGATTTCATATTTTTTAAAAAAGTTTCATGCTCTTTTACGGGCTCAGCTGGCCTAATGAAGAAACAAAATTTAATCTTTCTTAAATTCTGTTACAGCTTGCTCAGGTATTACCGACGGAAGAGAATTTCCTCTTGTTCTTCAGATGCCAGCAGCTAAAGTCAAGTGAGGACTTCATGCAGGTACAGTACGACAAAGTTGCCTTTTGTAAAGCCATCCAAGCCCTGCTTGCCATAAATATGTCATTAAAGCATTCATGTTCCGATTGCAGACGTGGAGAAAATACGACAGCGACCACAGTGGCTTCATTGATTCTGAGGAACTTAAGGTAAACCGGTATCTATGAGTATGCATGACATGAGAACAGGCGTCGGATTACAGACTGCTATCTGTTTCTTCAGACACCCACCCGTGCATGTTTTTGCATTTCAAAGATGATGAAAAGCAGTATGATTAGCTGATGTTTTTATCACCAGTAAATTATTTAAAGTGAAACTCTAATCTGATCTGTGTTTTTTAAAACATGTTCTAGTTCAGATCGGTGTTTGTCCCAAGTGACTCGGGGTAACAGGTACTTTAGCTTAGAAGTAAGAAAGATTAAGAAAGCAGGAGAGGCCTCTGAAAGCTATGTCATTCTTTTTTTGGTATATTAGGGAGGCGGGCTGTTTTGTTTTCCTAAGGGCACGACTACCATTATTCACTATGCTGCTGGGCAGATCATGCTCTCTCAAGTATCGCGTAACCCTACAATTCCCACTGGAATACTGTTAGGCTAACAGAAATGGAATTCTGTTGCCGCTGCTTGGTTCACTTGGTGGGATTTTGGTATAAGCTTTAATACGCCCAAATAAGAGTAAAATCAAGATTATTCCATTTGCCATCTCAGCCTTCCTAAGAGTTAACAAACTTTAAAATGACAGTGATTTTCCTCCCTAGTCATAAAACTAACAACAATTTGTACATGCTGAATCACAGAGTCAGAGAATCAGAGTGGCTGGAAGGGACCTCTGGAGGTCATCTGGTCCCTGCTCAAGCAGGGCCACCTAGAGCCAGTTGCCCAGGACCATGTCCAGTTGGCTTTTGAATATCTCCAAGACTGGAGGCTCCACAACTTCCCTGGGCAACCTGTGTCGGTGCTTGGTCACCCTCGCAGTGAAAATGTGTTTCCTGATGTTCAGAGGGAAGCGCCTATGTTTCAGTTTGTGCACATTGCCTCTGGTCCTGTCACTGGGCACAAGCCTGGCTCTGTTCTCTTTATGTCTTCCCTCGCAGTATTTATACACAAGGAAGAGCTCTCCCTGAACTCCCTCTTCTCCAAGCTGAACAGTCCCAGTTCTCTCAGCCTTTCCTCACAGGAGAGATGCTCATATACAGCAGCCTTTGAGTAGAAAAGTGGCATTTTCCACAGTTCAGTTGCACTTGATGCATCACTGTAGCTTGAAATTCAGAGGAATCAAAACAGTTCCTAACAAGAGAAAGATCTAGTAGTGTTTATCCGTCTAATTTGGACTATTTTGCCCAGATGTGATATTCTAAAAAGAACTACATAAGCTTTATTAACTGAAGCATTGGGAGAGCAAACTATCTGAAATCCTCACAGCTCTTCTGTTTAGAAGAGGAATCCACATCAGACAATTCACATCTTTTTTTCTTTTTGCTCTCTTCTTGGAGTTTGGTATCTGTGTGATATTTGCTTAGGATCCTACCTCAAGGTAACCCTCAGGCAGACGAGCCCGTTCTTCTGCTGTCTGGTTGCAGCAGGTCAGTGTATCTCAAGTTGGTAGGCTCAGGAGGAGGCCATGCATGTAGCACTGGAGAACTCTCCAGTCGTTAGAGGGTGCCTTAAGTAATTTTGCCAGCTGCTATAATTTAAAATAAACTTTAAAAGGCAGGGCTGATTGAGGACCAGAGGAAGAACAAAGACATTTTAACAGGATCCCTAATGGTCTCGTCTCTCCTGTGCTGTGAGATTTTGTCACCCTCAGAGAGATAGAGCATTTTAACATGTTGAAAATAAGACATAAATGTCCAGGGATTTTTTTAGATATTTCTTGACAAGCCCAAACATTTTAAGTATTTTCTACGTGAGGAGTACGCACACTTACAACTTTGTAAGAGAAATTTAAGCTGGAATTCAGGAAAACTTTCTAAGAATAGTAATGGCAGTGGAATACATTGTCTAAGGAGGAGGTGGACTCTCCATCACTGCCTGTATTTAGGAAAAGGTTTGGCTCACATCAGGCAGTAATTCAGGAAGTTTAGATATAAGTGATCCTTTCCTGAGACAGAGAGACAGACTGGATAGCCTTTCAATGTCCCTTCCAGTTCTATTTTCCATCAAAGCACACAAGATAAAACACGTCTTCGTAACGTCCATTCACAACATCTCAGTCTTGTTCTTTATACACAAGCTATCCAGCACAGAGGGGGCCACTAGAAGAACTATAGTGAGTATTAGTCATATGACTATTGACATGGATGCATTCAAATTCAAGAATGTCACCTATGTACAGACAGATTTTCTTACGAGCTACCCCATTTTCTATCTTGAAATGTGGCCCAAAATTCCACAGAGATAATGACACGCCAACTGATGACAGTAACTAGGTGCCTCACTTAGCACTGACAGGCATACAGACATGCCCTTGTTAAATAAATTGATGTCTCTGTTTTCATGTCACAGATCTAGTACATAAATTTGAACCACTGAATGGGTGTTAACAATCTCATTTTTTAAAGTAAAAATGGCTGGTGTTCCAAGTCACGTGAAAATACATATCTAATTCTCATTCAAAAAAACTAGGTACGCATATTTAAAATACAAGGTAGGAAGAAGCAATGTAGGTTAACATTCACTTCTAGTGAATGGGTACTGCCAGAGACAAGGAGAAAACTTGATTAATGATTGATCTTTTCTATAAATTGTTCCTATGGTGTAAGAAGTGATTAGGCATCCAAGTTTGTAAGGTGACTCAAGGTTAATGAGTTTAGTTTACTGATAGAGCTGATTAGGAAGCTGATACATGAAAGCCAAATTATTTTTTCCAAATTCACAGTACAACAAATGGCATACAACAGAGAAAGTTTTACGAGTCACTTTTTCCAAATAAAACTGTGTCATGTACTTGAATTGATCAAAAGAAACTGTTACATTCTTAGCTATTAATTACTACTTCTTTTCATACTTATTTGGAAGCAGTAAATACTACAGTGGGAGTAAAATAGTATTTCCCATTACTTTAATCTGAAGATAGCAAGCCAAGCATTTGATACTGTAGATAAAAATTCACCTATTACTCTTCTATTTCTTTTAACAGAGCTTCCTGAAAGATTTATTACAAAAAGCAAATAAGCAGATTGAAGACTCAAAGCTAACAGAATACACAGAAATAATGGTAAGATCATTTTATAGGCACATTTTATTAAGACTGGATTAATCCAGACTCTGTTTACCTTTAGCCTCTGGAAGGCTCCAAATGATCTGGAGCCCCACCAGGTCCTAGTCAGGCTAACTATGCCATTGCAACAGAGAGCGACAACTGTGGCATCAAGCACTGCAAGCACTTCTGCAGCTACAGAGCTTTCATGGGTGTTTTTCAGTGCTGCTTATAAAACAAAGCTCCAGAATTTTGATTCTTCTTGGTATTTGTGTAATATTAGACCATACCATAGTATTTTCCCATTTTCTGCTTCCCTGTGCCATTAGTTGTAAAACTGAAGTCTTCACAGTTCACAGGAAAAAAATTGTACTTGTCATAATTACATTATTATTATGTTTAGATCAACTTAATTTGAAATTACTTTCTATGTTTTGCCTTCTCACAGTGCTGTAGTGTCTGTCTCTTGTCTTAAAAGCTATCACCGCATGGTGGCTTCTTAGCTGATTTACAAACATCTCGCTCTTTCCTTCTCCTCCACTTCAAGAAGGAGAAACTGATGTTTTAGAAAACACTAGAACTTAACTGTTGTTTTCCTGGCCTTAAATCAGCCTGTCCTTCGGGCACTCCTTCCATCCCACCACGATGGTGCTCCCTGGTGAGGACCAGTATTGGATTTTGAGTGGACATTTCAAGAAAAAAGAGACTCAAAATTCTTGTCTTCAGGAAATGAGTAACACTACATTTTTTGTTCTACCTGCTTGGTTTCATCCTAAAATATTTTTAGCAATCAAAAACTCGCTAGGTAAGTACACTAGCCCTCAAACTGGCCTGAGAATGACTGATCAAACCTTGTATTTCTCCTGAAAAAAGTCTGCTGGTTTGTTGTAGCGGTATAAACCATTTATCTCGAATTCTCACTGTTTATTCACTGGTGAAGATAAGACATTTCTTTTTCATTCAGGGGGCTTTTTTACTTTCGTCTTAGAGTGTGCTCTAAGTTACAGCCTCTGCAGAGAGACACAATGACACAGAATTAACAGCAATAAAGAAAAAAAAATATAAGGCCAGCTCTCCCATAATTTTGTCAGAAACTAGAAAAGAAGGCTAACGTAAAATATACGGTCCTGAGCAGCTGCAGGCAGGCACAGCCAGCCGCTAACAACCCATCAAAATACAAAATATGGTGACTTCACAGTTGCCACTGCTTACCTCCCCCAAATGCAAATCTCCTTTCACAGGAAATGCATGCAAGGCAGATGCTTTTATACAAGGGAAAGAAGTATTAAAAGGAACCAGGGTGTTATGAATAAATAAATGTTTATAGAATTGGTCTCTTTTCTTGTCTTCTTTGCCATTTATTTTGTATTAATCAAGTGAAATTAGGTCTTTTTTCGTGTCATTAATTCTGTCTTTAAAAGGATATACACTTAGTACAGGATGTCACTTTTCCTTTCTCTAAAAATTACATCTAAAATTACTATGATTGAAAGTGATGGGATGGAGTGTGGGTGGCAGTGTTTTCAGTACAATGTCTAACAATGTTTGGTACAGTTTGCTGCTTTTACGACTCTTTTATACAGCAAAGGCAAAATAATACTTGAAAGTAGAAGAATGGAACTATACATACATATATAAAAACTGGGGGAGGAAGTCCCACACAGGTGCAATATCTCCGTCTTCTTATAATAACAAATACAAGCTGTTTGTGCCTCTCAAGCAGCAGAAGCTTATCCTTTCAAGGCCTCAAAGAAAAACACTTTAATACAATAGGGTGATTAAAAAGGATTAGAAATAGTATTCACTTATTTATATATTTATATTTAATCCTATAGTTTTATTGTAATTATTTAGAGATATTTCATTTCCCATTTTCATACCATCAACAAAATGTGATCATCTACAGCATCTGTTCACTCTTTTCTTGAAATATATCACAGATACAGAACATGATCGTTACTTAAATATTTAGACCTAGCAGCAAATTTAATTAAATTTCTATTATTTTCTCTCCATGGAATTGAATGCATTGGATTCTATGGAACTTTACCCAACTGTTGTTTCACTTTTATGAGTAGAGGACGATGATGCCATTATCAGATCAACTTGAAGTTAAAAGTAAAACGTTATCATGTCAAGAGTCCTCTCACTTATAAATAATCACGTCTGTTTCTCATATGGAACATTCATCACTGTAGGCAGGTTAAGACCTAACTTACAGTAGGTTAATCAGAATTGTTCATCTGCTTTCTTACCAGGCTTTTGCAGTAGAATTAACTACTGTAAATTACTTCTTCCGTACTTTAAATAAATATATTTCACAGCAAACGTGACAGATTAAAACCTGGGGTCAATCTTTCAGCATGAAATAAACCCTAAATTCCATTGAATTTTAAGTTTTCCAAAGAATCGTTTTCTTCATTATGTTGATTAGTTTTGATTAGTAATGTAAAATTTTATATTCTTTCAGCTCAGGATGTTTGATGCAAACAATGATGGAAAGTTGGAGCTTACTGAACTGGCCAGGTATGTATTCTGTCTCTTTTCACAACAATTATCATGTACCAATTGCTGTTATTGAAACAGTTAAATATTTTGACCTTTGTTTTTTCTCTCCAAAGACTACTTCCCGTACAGGAAAATTTTCTTATTAAATTTCAGGTATGAATATTCCGATTCTTACGGTAACCTATGGACATCACACATAATGGGTGTCGTTAATGGATTTTTTTTCCTTTTGGCATTTAGGGTGTCAAAATGTGTGCAAAAGAATTCAATAAGGCCTTTGAGATGTATGATCAAGTAAGTCTTCAAAAAACCATTTTATTAATGGTGTAGTTTGTTGGCACTTAATTTCTGAATTTGCAGAAAATTAGCCATAACACCTGAAATGAAAAATACGTGTTTAAAATTACCTGTAATGTTACTTTTCAGGATGGCAATGGCTATATAGATGAAAATGAACTTGATGCACTACTGAAGGATCTCTGTGAAAAGAACAAAAAGGTAATCTCAGAGGACTTTTTTCCCCATTAGAGATCAGATTCAATTTGGATTTCAAGGTCACTTTAATCCACCCAATTAAGATAAATGTAGAGCTTCTAAGTCATAATTCTTAAAGTCAAATTACAACTAAAAATCTTGGCAGAAGTCATAGCAATGTAAATGCTGAACTAGGGGAATTGTGATTACATAGCGACACCATCCAAAGCTTGCTTCTGAGACATAGCCATCAGCAATCGCACATACGGCTGCTGTATGGGTGACATAGAAATACATAAACAGCATTGTTGGACAGGCTGAGGACACCCTTTGGTTTTTTTCTCATTTTCCGCCACTGAAAGTCAATTTGCTCATGCTGGTAACTAAACAGGATTATAAAGCATTATTTGTTCTTTAAATAGGAATTAGACATTAACAACCTAGCGACATACAAGAAGAGCATCATGGCTTTGTCTGACGGAGGAAAGCTTTACCGAGCAGAACTGGCTCTTATTCTCTGTGCTGAGGAAAACTAGAACTCTTCTATCGTGTCCACTTAACTAGTGATTTACTCTATCTACACAATAACTGTGCACTCTAAGGGAGTAGGCTGTATTTTTAAATTGCATATAGAAAATTAGCCAGGTTGTGTGGCACATTCCTTTCAGTTTGTTTCTATACTGTTTGTAATGTACAGTTTTTGTAACAATAAGATTGATAAAGAGAATGTCTATGTTTGGGCCAGTCTGTATATTCAAAAAGAAACTAAAATATGTCAGGGTTGGTTTTGGGTTTGTTTTGGTTTTTTTTTTTTTTTTGCTTTCATAAATACGTCTGGAAAAAAATTAAACCTGCTGATATTGCTGTGGTCATCGTATCCTTTGACACTTGCAACATTCCTTGTTGAGCCACATAACAAAAAAGTTGACAGATATCTTTCCCCATTACAGTTAAATGTTTGGGTTTTTTTTTTTTTAATATAAAACATGAATTCAGATTAAATATGATCTAGGTCTGAAATAGAGAAGAGATGTTGGCATGCCTGATTTCCAAAATTTAACAAGGCAATAAGAAATATTTTCAGTTGTCAGACCACCCACTCACAGGTCTGTGCTCTCTGCAGTTTTTCAATAACTCCTTAGAAACTCATAGCATATAGACAAAGCATTTATCTGGCATAGATCTCCATGCAGTAGTTGGGAAAAATAGTGTTTTCAATCTAGCTGTTTAACTTTACTGAATTTAAACATAGGCACTTCAGAAATAAATGCCTTTAATCTGTTTTGGAATCCTGGCTAAATGACAGGTAGTATAGTTAATACACACATCAACATATGATATTATACGTGTACCTTTCATGACTATTGCTGTGTCAGAGAATATGACAATCCATTTTCTAAACTATTTTCACATTTTGCAGGTAATAATTATTCTAGTAAATTGCTGTTTTTACATCATATTCTGTGTAATCTATAATTAAATTTAATATCCTAAGATTGTTGGTCTCTAGTTTGTCTATCTCCTGGATTCTTTTTTCTGTACCATGTAAAAGACAAAACAACCATTTTAAAAAAATGTGCCTCCTTGGATCTTACACTGAATTACTAATCTATAATAATAGTATTAAAATTTAACAGTAAACAAAGCAAAAGATCTAGTACAGATTTTATACCAATTTAGAATTTAGTTTACATGGTGAGCTCTGCTTTTTATTATGCTAGAGAGGTATTTTTCTAAATGGGAAATATACTATGGGAACAGCCCTGTCAACTTGCATCTTTATTTTTTTTGGCCTGGCTCCCTTTTTACTTTACACTGGTTTTATGCCAGACAACTCCATGAATGTGCAGGCCATTGCTGCCAGTATGTACTGGTGCAGAACTGGGCTGTGTCTTAAAGCCAATAAACCTATGTTGCCTCCAGGTACAACGGTTTCAGAAGCACTTCTGGGGTAGCAGATCGGCTATATGCAACTTCTCAGATGCATCTCTGTGTCTTACGTAACAAGCAGAAGCAAATGCATTCTATTTGAAACGTGATTCAAACAATGAGGCTCAGATCCTTCAAGGTTAGAGTCACTGAACTCCCACTGACGCGGATACTTGAATTCCTCAGGTGAACTCAGGCAACTAAACACCACTTCGGGAATGGCCTAATGGCCTTGGGCTCTCTCCAGTCTGAGCCTTGGAAAGTTAAGGACTAGGTGGTGCCAGGTGGGTCTTGCTGAAAAAAAACACCAAAAAATTAAAGCAAGATTAAGGTAGCTCTTTCTCACACTTTACTCCCACTCCATGCACAGTGATTAAACTTCTCACCTGCTTGTTCTTCTTTTTTCTCTATGCAATGTGAAATACAATTGTGTATGTTAAGTGAAGGAACAGTGAATCTGCCTATCAGTACAATAAATGATTGATATTGTTCATACTGTGCACTTGAAAACCTGGATTTTGCCTTATTTTAACATTTTAAAAGTGTAAAGAAAAAAATCTAAAAAATGTATGTAAAAATACGATGTGACTGCTAAAATCATTACAGTGGAAGATAAAGCATTTAAAGTGTTTTGACAAAAAGTCATCACAGAAACTGGAATCTGCCTTCCTGGACACGAGTAAAGTTACCTGTCGCAGTTCTGTTCTACCGCTGCTGCCCTCCAGGCTCTGCTGCGGAGCACGACAGAGGAAGCAGGACTCAATCACCCACAGGCTGAATGTTTCCTGCAGTTATTTCTCCTAAGTAAAACTTGGATTAAAAGACAGCAATTTAAAATCCCTGTTCTAGCAAATGTGTCTCCTATGCCAGTGCAAAGTAAAGTGTCGCAAATATGGGTAAGACAAAACTGCTGTAAAAACTTCAGGTTTTAAACTCTCCAGAACATTCCTGGGCAGAGCTCTTACAAATGGCTGGAGCACAATGAGGCTTGAAACAATAAGAGAGGTGATGATAGGGACGACCGCAAGCTTCTTTCTTCTGGTACACATCAGGTGTCCAAAAAACAACAGCTGGAAAGTAATATGGAGGCATGCACAAAAATTAGTTACATGAATAACAGTGCAGATACGCCATATTCCTGCTGAACGGAGAAACTAACTGACAGGTACCTACCTGGGATCCACTTTACTGGAGCTATTAACCATTCTACTGTCTAAAAATACATATTTTATTAAAATAAATATTCAAAATAAATAATACTCAAAACCCCTGTCCTACAAATTACAAAGTATGCTGTAAAAATGTTTAGCCCACTCTAGTTTAAATGTGTACGGATTAAAATTTAACACAGTGCTCGGTATTCAAATCAAAGAGGGTGATTTTCTATTAAAGTACAAATCAGCAAACTTTTACTAATACTGAAAAAAAGAAAGAAGAACACTATTAGGCACTTCAAAAACCTTTGGCATGGTAAGTGCAGTGTTTGCTGACAGACATAAACCTTACCAGTACCAGGTCAGGCAGAGCGATGCTTCCAGCTGTGCCCACAACACAAGCACACCTCAGGGGCCTCGCTTTATCCGCAGTCACTACCACTGCCCAGCTGGCTGCTGTGCTACAAACCACTGCCCATTATGGAGAATACCACGCTAATTTTCACCGACAATTTAATCAGTCATAAAGCTATTTGGCTTTCATTCACTGCTGCACTGTTCTGCCCTGAACAGTTGATGCATGGTATCATAGCACCAGTCTAATCCCCCTGTTTCTACACCTTAGTTATGCACCTTTGAAAAGATTGCCCACACAAGCTTATGAATTTCTAAACAGCACATTCCATGCGCAAATGCCAAATACAGATCAGGGTGCTGAGGCCGGGCAGCAATGCTATGTAAAATGAACCTCATCTCACAAAACACACACACACTGCTGCTAACCTCCACTTAAACTAGGATCAAGTCTTTGTTTCATTAGATGATGTTAGCTTTTTCTGTTCCATTTGACATCTTGCGCATCTATACTAAGCCCTCATCATAATCATGGTTGTAAGCACTGGTTGTGGAGGCATACTGAAATCCACACCTCTTTGCTGTGTCTACGAAGAGGCTCAGAATCCATATTTAGGCACCAAAATATAGGTGGCCTAATTTTCTGAAGTGCTGAGCACCTCCAAATCCCTCTGAGATCAACTGAAGTTGTTCTGCACCAGTTAAAAGCAGGCCAATGCACTGAGATCCCAAAGATCATTTTATTTTACTGCATATTAAATTATCACATAAAAGATTGGGGGTTTTACCTTGGATAAAGTGGGGTTACATGTTTAGCAGCTACAACACAAGAAGCTCCATGGATTTAGAGAAAGGCACAAACTTCCTTGCAATTCAGTGTCTTCACTTACATGTTACCAGTGTGTGAAAAAAAGAGTAAAGATACATGAGCAGTTCATCAGCCAATGAACTTGGAAGCCAGTATGGAGAGGTAGGAACCCATAATTCTCTCAAATAGTGTCATCTTCTGCTTGTAAAGCAGATTCTCAAACTGGTAAATAATAGCAATATTCTCAACACTAACTGACAATTCAAGAGCAGGGAATTCACAGAAATAGGAGAACCAAAGACTGAGAGCAGTTCTGGTATCATAGTGAAGAGGTAATACAAGTAATCTCTGCAACCCCAAATGCTGTTCATAACTTGTTTATAAGGCTCTACTGTAGTACAATACCACTTTTACAGCACAGAATTAAGCTAAGAAATTCTAACAGACAGGTTCAAACATAGTAAATAATCAGCTGAAATAAAAAGTGTAATTCTAAGCAGACAAGATGTACTTTTCAGTTGTGAGTGTCTCCACTGAGTTCATGGAAATGGTACCACCTTTGACAGATGGGTCATGCAAAAGTACATTTAAAAAAGGTATTTGAATTACAGGAAAGTTTTCCTTGTGATTCATGAAATTTAAACTGCCTCTGTAACCCTGCTGACTCCTTTTGCCATCTCCACTATACACCATTCACCTTCTCTGACTCACTCCTCCACTCTCTTGTCCCTCCAACTTAATTTCCTTAGACGACTTATGGTGCAAAGCAATACTTTTTTCATACACCCCTTTACCTTGTGGTTCATTTGCACGCTGAGGTAGGGTCAGAAATGTAACAATCTCAGGGCAAATATGTCAGCATAAGACAATGAGCTCAACGTGCCTGCCACCTCCTGCCAGTTTTGCTATGTCTGAAGATAGCTGTGACAACTGATTTATGTCGGTTTGTGGTAAGTATGTGCAACGCACAGCTGCAGAGCATGCTTGTGGATCGGGCACCTCGTGGGGTTTAGGGATGTTTTATGACTCTTTCAGGACAAGCTCATCCTCGTGGGCCTTTAGGAACAGGTTCTTTTGGAATTTCCAAACCAAGTCACACACTGCTTGGGTTAGGTAGTTGCTACAAAGCTGCTTTCTCTTATCCTTTTCCTGAGTTCAGATGTCATGCGTTGCTACTTCAGTAACAATTAAATTGTATTTAAGTAAAACATAAACTTGAGATGTTCAAGATTCATCTCTTCATGGTAATGTTCTGGTAGACGTGGTAATCTCATCATGGTAATGCTCCTCTCCTGTCCCTAACAAGTCTAACAACTCTTCTAAAGACGGAAATGAATCCGAGCCAGACTGCCCTTACCCAGAAGTGGCCAGCTAGATCAGAGCAATGTTTTTTCACTTAACTATGTCTATGTATTAGGAAATATTTTATAAACTATCCAGTAACATAAAACTCTTTAATACATGCCATTTCTAAAACCTGCATCAACACATTGTATATATCTCGTCAAGCCAGGATGTTCGGAGTGTAAAAGCAGCTAAGTGGCATAGTTTGGAATGGATGTCATTGGTACCAGTAAGATAAAATAGACTCTAATCTTATTACAGATGCTAATTAAAATTTAATATGTGCTTTCCGGTTCTATCACTAAATAATATGCCTTAAAAATGTTTTGTTGTCACTTTTCAATTAATAATTAATTTAGCCAAGGACAGTAAATCGGTAGAAGGTACTTCAGAAATAACACCTGTTTCTGCAAGTGATAAATGTTCTGTCATTGAATAAATACCAAGTATCTTTAAGACAGGCTTTAAGAGGCCTCCCTGCAATATTCTGACCTTATCAAATAGAACAAAAACCCCAGCCTTGAAGGACATGTTCCAGTAACTCTGATGGTTCAGAAAAGAGCTTCGCTCCCTGAAAGGCTCCCTATGAATTCCCAAGTGAGCTTCTTGTATGTGCAAAGTTGGCCTGAATCTCTCTGGTAAGTAAAGCAATGAATGAAAGACAAAGATCTTTTCATTGTCTTAATTTTAGGTCAGGAATGAGTATTCATGTTAAACTACAAAAGTACTTGAAATTCTTTTAAGTGCTTTTGTATAGGAACCCACTACCTTTTGCTGTGGAAGAGAAACATTTCTGAACTGAGCTCCAAACGGTTTACTTTCTAAACAAAGGAGACAAGCAGGCAAAGCAATATTGTAGGGGTGGCTGAGCCAAAGAACAGTGGGTCTGTGTGTTTAAAGCCACATAATGGACTTCAGGCATTTACTATATCCGTAAGCAATACATCTAAGCACCGAGGTACCTAATGCTGAAATATCTGGGAAAAAAACCAATTTTAGCTGGGCTAGGCTTATCCCCCCATTCTCCTCTGCCCTTCCTTTTACAGCTTATTGAAAGCCTCTGCTTTTAATGTCTAAAAAATACATTAAATAGTACAAAAATATGCGATTGAAAAAGAAAAAAACGTGACTTCTGTTTTATATGCAGGGAAGAGAGATGGATTAAGAATATGTGACAGCCAGCAGTGCTTCCTAACCCCAAAGCCAAGTATAGACTTGATCCTAACTTAATGTTGAGATTAGGAATGTGCCTCTTTTCTTTCTATTTTCCACCTGTGCTCCACCCAGGATCTGTTTTGTGAGCTAAAAGGAATGCGCCAGTCTTGTTATGTTACCTTGTAAATACCGGTCTGACCATTAGAGATACGAAAACCTTGGCGGTTTGGGAAAGGAATGAAAAGAATCTAAACTACAAGTCCGCAGTCTGAGAAAGCAAAAAGGAGGAGACAAAACAGAAGGAAGACGACGAGCTAAGCCATTTAAGACCAGTTGAAACCAGCATAAATCACAACAAGCTCTGATCAATCTCTTTTCTGTGCCAATTAGACACCATATACGGAAGAATTCCCACGAAAATCTTCAAATGCTATTTCTTCCACGACTGGTAGGATACGCCACGCTCCACAAAATAGATCTTCTTAAGCTCAAGCTGCATGTGTAATAGCTATGCAAAAATATCAGTTTTTAGAAATAGAATGAATATGTATGATCATTTTGGGGAAAATAATGAATATGTGTGTAATCGGGAGATACAAGCTTTGGTTGGGGCAGCATATGGGGCGTATCATTTGAGGAAAAAGACTCCCCTTGTGCCCAGCACCGAAAATAAAGAACAAGCCTGCTTCTTAATGCTACATCAGTATTAAGGAGTTTTTCTTCCGATTTTCGGTAACAGTCTCCCGCTTCAGATGACCAGTTCCCGAGGGAATGCTG
The DNA here is from genome assembly GCA_009769605.1 of Bucorvus abyssinicus. Classification (NCBI taxonomy): domain Eukaryota; kingdom Metazoa; phylum Chordata; class Aves; order Bucerotiformes; family Bucorvidae; genus Bucorvus; species Bucorvus abyssinicus. The sequence goes on along the minus strand of CM020033.1, from coordinate 8,819,622 downwards.
CAAAGTGTACCTGCCCTGCTGGTCAGATGCCACAGAAGTAACTTAAGGACACATGAAGTCCGTGACAATGTTGGAGACTGAATATGGCTGTCTTCAATCTCAGTCCAGTACTTCAACTACGTGACAAACTTGCCTATAGTGAAAGTCACACACACCCATGGATGCAAGAGACCAGTGGGAACTTATTTTTATTGATGGCCCATCTCCAGCAGATACCCTACTAAATACCACAGAGAAATCCTTGATCATACCACAGCTCACAAAAATACTTAACGAATTTTTTTTTCTGAAACACTTTTTTTTTTTCAAGTGTCAAAGCCTTATATGCAATTGTGTCTCATATGAAGAGAAAATGTAAGTATATGCAAAAGACAATGAGCAAAGAACAGCATGTAAGTACCTAACTTCTCAATTAAATCACTTTTGGGGAAAAGACGTAGACATAATCTCAGAATTTGATCTTGACAGTAGACCCCCCAAAACCTGAGATGCTATAAAAAAGCTTTACATTATGTTCAAGAGACACCTTGAAGGCTGCTATGATAAACATGTTTGCTTTGTTTTATTATCAGTGGCACAGATACTATTCAATCCCCCGCAGCACCATCCCTTTCAGGGAAAAGCTGGCAAAGTAAGCCTGCACTAATACAGTCCACCCTTCCAGAACATATTTTAGCTTGCTTCAGCTTTGTATTATGCCAATCCAATGTTTTCAAAGTCAGACACTGGCATATATAAGTATGGCTGAAGCGCTGACTAATGTGACAAGACCGCTGCCAGCTCTAAAGGGAAGACATCCTTGAATTGCTTCTGTATTCCTGACTCTTAAATCACTCTATCAACTTCAAAGCACATACAGCTATGTCCAGGCTTGTTATGTGTGGACAGTCTGGAGCTCGGGTTAAACAACTGAAAAACAAAGGCGTGGATTTCAGGCTGTAAAGGCCAGAATCTGTAAATTTGTTTGAAGAAGTTCATCCACTGTTAGAGGCAGTGAGGACAAACAACTGGCAACTCCCTGACCTGGAAAATGTAATCATACTAAAAGCAGGACAGCAATAAACATTGTTTGTTTGGGTTTATGTGTTTGGTTTTGTTTTTTTTTTAATCACCTGCTTATTTGGGATGGGTAAACTGACTAGATTCAAAGGTAATAACACCATAAAGCTTCTTTAGTACCAGTCTGGAAAGAAATGAAACCTAGGGATTTCTGTAAATCTCAACTTCTGAGGGTTCAACTCTTTCAGTTTTGATTTGCCGTTGTCCTTTACTAGTCTTAAGTAAACTATTTTTTATGGAAAGACTTCCCTCATCACACACACGTTATAATAGCAAATGATTATTTAATTTCTCATTTTCAAGAATATTCACATAATCATGACAAAGAATGAGCTCCTTAGAAAGGCATTGCTAGTCCTTAAATGCCATTTTTAAAGTTCAGCATAATTAACAGACTGAAAATGCCAGCCAAAGATGAGACCGAGATGGTTATGAATTCCACCATTTTGTAAGTAACCACAGGAGTTACATCCTTTCTCCGTGTATGCAGTCCTGCTGAGAACTTGAAACTTTGTTATTTGCAAGTTTAAGATTTATTACTGAAGTGTGAAGATTAGGACTTAATTTCTTAGTTTTTCCTCAGATTAACAATTACAATCCGTTATGATAGTCCTGAAATGCTACTGGAATTACAGTAGTAAGAGACACTTGCATATATCTGAGAAACAAAAAAATCCTCTGAAATACTATAAAAAGCCAATTGTCAACCATGGCAAGGCTATATAAGACATAATCTAAAGAACAATAGCATTTCAGTGAACAACTGTTTTCACTACTGGCAACAGATTAGATTGTAGATGGGAAAAAAATACATGCTATATTCAAAATACGACTATTTCAAAACATTTCATTGAAATTAGCATACAAAAGATTTTGAAGGCTATTTCTCAATTGGTTATTTCTAAATATGGCTTGAAAAAGTAGTGGTTCATTTCCAAGTCTCCACCATACACTTGTGTACTTTAAGAGCCCTTTGTTTTTCTAATCATTGCTTCCATCATGTCCCACTGCTCTTTGGTAACCTAATAAAAGAGAAGAGTGTTTTAGTGGAAGTCCATCTAATAATTACACATCTAAGTATTTGTTTGAACGTAAAATAGCTAGCAAGGAATTTAATACCTCCTTCAAATGATTGAATTCTCCTGCCATAGAAACATATTCTCCACCGTCCATTCTAATAACCTAGAAAAAGCATAAGCAAGTGCATTATTAATAGTGGGTTTTCTATAGCATTCCCTTGTTGATGAACTGTCAAAGTAACTTTTATTGTTTTGGATCAGAAGAAACCATGCTCAAAATAATGTAATTCAATCACTTTTAAACATTCTTTTTAAAGGTACTAACAACCACGCATTACAATTAAAAGGTTAATAATGCTTGTAAAGAATTGCAAAGTAACGTTTTTTCTTTCATTTCTGAAACCAGGGCTTTAAAAAATATTAGCAAAACTCAGACCATCATCATGTTAATTAATAAATAAGATCAACCAAAACTCACCGCTCCATTAACCCAGCTTGCATAGTCACTGCAGAAATAGGCAGCAAGATTTGCAATTTCCTCTACAGTTCCCAGACGACCACAGGGAATCCTCTCAATCATTTTCTTCTCAAATGTGCCTGTTGGGTCAAGGCGGCTAAAAGCACCCTGAGAGTTAAGAGAAACATTACCAAAAAAATAAATTAAAAATGTTGTAACTACATCAGAAATTAAAATCTAAGAGAGATTTGACTCCACCTAAATAATATGAAAGTTAACATTTGTGAGTAAACTGTCTATGCCCTCTTTGTCATAGGATGAAAAAGAATAAAGTAGGAAACAAGAAGCAATTTCTCCCTGTTGCACTGATATGCATCTACTAAGGATGATAAGCTGGAATTTAACGTGCTTGGGATAGTCATCCCACATCCATCTATGAAAAACAAAGGAGGTCAATAACCTCTGTTCCCTAAACACCCCTGATAAACATTTGAGTAGGTAAGCAAGACTCAAATTGCTGCATGGGTAGGGGAGAGGAACAAAGGGGGAAGAGGAGCAAGAAAGTCACAGAAATAAATTACAGGTGACACAGAGTTAAGTAAAACTGAAAAGAAAAAAAATCAAGTTGTTAAACTGCAGCAATGGATAGAACTAAACTAAGTCACTGGAAGTTTCAGAATTTGAATAACATAAAATGGCATGAGAAATAGAACAGGTTTTTCGTTCTTCCTGGCTCCACGACAAGGAAACAACCACATTCAAAATCAGAAATGTGTTAGTAACATTTATGTGAAGTTACTGAAGTTATGAGACTTAAAGCACACTGTAATTTATGTCATCACGGCTGTACTCACATCACTTAAGTTTTCTATCACCTGTTTTTTAAATGCCAGTTTATAAGCTTAACAGTATTGCAGTTGTACACTTTTTTCTTTTGGTATCATGGCTTACAACAGTGTTTTTTAAAGACTCGGATGCAGCCCCTAAGGCAGAAAGCCTTGATTTTGCAATATGCTGCTTTAAGTAAAGCCAGTCTGCCTTTTTATGCTTTTAGGGAAATTTAAACTTGGAACCAGTAGGGCAAATGTAGTACTTTATTAAGAACACACAGTGTCTCAAGTGGGATCACTATTAGTTTAAATCAGAAACATTAATGGGGAAGTAGCAATATTGACATTTCAAGTAGTTAACCTGCCAAAAATTGTGAGAATCATGTGATATAGGGGATGCCAAAAGTTTATATGGATTCAGAAAGGAATGGGACAAACTAATGGAAGAAAAAATTCCATCAAGATGATTACAATATGAAGAGATACCACTGTATCAAACTCCTTGGCCCACAGACTGCCAGAGGCTGGTGATATAAAGAAGAAATGTCATTAAGCATTTTTCTTCCATTCTTGCCCAAAAATCCAGCAGAAACAAGGCCTTGAAGACTTGTGGTCTGATCTGTAATGTTGTTTCTTATAACCCTGCTGATATTGCCGCTTATCTCTCTTTACAGTCAAAGAATGTAAAACTGAATTGCCCAGTGTAGCACCTAATACTAAGAGGAAAAAAAGAAAAAGAAAAAAGAAAAAAAAGCAACCCTCCATCCCTACCCCCAAAACAATGGCAAAATCAACCGTGAAACATTTTACAAGTAGTAGTAATACCATTATTAGCTGTCACTGCTCGTAATTGTAATATTTTGATTCAATGTGAAACGGATCCTCCTCTCTCCTCTTGCAAGACTGCTTTCTCTTTTTCCTCCTGTTCCAGCTGGTCTGGATTACTTCCTTCAAACCCTCCAGTCCTCCTTTTCACTGATATCAGAGTTGACTTAGTTTTTCTAATTTTGGGATTTTCAACAAAACTAGTGAGATCCTGTTCTCACATACCTAAAAGAGATTCTGAAAATTTTGGAACTGATGAGATGTTTTGTTTAAAAATTAGGAGTTCAGGTAGAAATAGGCACTTTTACTCTGCCAAGTTTAAGAATTCACTTCACTTGACGAACTAGATATGTGCCATTTATAAGAATCAGCATTAAAGAATTTGATATACAATTTCTTTGAAGCACTAAAGAAAGGTTTCATATATATTAGTGTAGTAGAAGGAGCAGTGGCAGGTTTCAGACGAAGTTCCATTTTACAAAAGAATTGGGAAGTATTCAGTATTCCAGCACAGTCTTGTCTACCAAGGAAATCATACTTGAATTTAACAGTTATAGAAAAGGTTAGACTATCTTCAAGTTAAGTCTGTACTACAAAGCATATTCAAGGCTGTGTTTCACTTCATGCTATGTACCTTTGTTTTTATTGGACCTGGTTGAATCACATTGAATCTCATGCCATATTTACCCCATTCAGCAGCAAGAGACCTAAAAATTTATTAACAGAATACATCAATATTTTAAAGACAGTATTTTAACAATGCTATTCAGCAAACAACAAACAAACAAACAAACAAGAAAACAAAAAAACAAACTGAATCAAATGTGCAAAAACTAGAATTTTCCAGAAACAGGCATTTCTACTTAAGGTGGTCTTTTGTTCTTAACAAAACCATTTCGGAGAAGAAAAAACCTGACATTCATGAACAGAGGAATATTGATTTAATAGATGCATCATAGATAAAGCAATGTAAGGAGCAATTCTTTCTCCCTCACAAATCAAACAAGCTTTTTGCACCTAAACTCCTGGACAAACAACTGTTAGGCCACCTTCTTTCTCTGGTGATTTAGACTGTCCCACAAACGTAAATTTGGAACATTTTCAACATAGGTCTCACATTAGATCATTTGAAATAACACAAAGGAGGTTATATTCTAAAATGGGACCAGTAGAATAATTCTGCTTTATGGCAACATTGTCTCGGCATAAGCAGTACTTCAGACAGATCATCTACTATGGTGAATCAATTAGATGGGTCATAAAGTCTCTGAAAAGTAAACACTGCAGTTACAGCTCTACAGAACAGAACAGAACAGAACAGAAATGAAGATCATTGCTCATGCCCTCGTTTTTTTTCTGGATAAAGAATCCCAGTTACTAAAAGGCTGCCAAACTATTCAATTCCTTCTGCCGAAGTGCAGAGGAGGATCTATTTGTGAGGAAGGACAGTCCTATAGTTAATAATGATAGAAATAATTTTGTTTGCTGAGTAACATGGACACGTCACATAATACTGTTCTGAATTAAGTGTAACTGTAGACTTAAAATAGTGACAGGAAATTCATTTCTTTATGAAACTAGAGAGGTGAAGCAACAGTATACGGCAACCAAATAGAAACACATCTTTTCCTCAAAGAAAGTGGATGGCACTACTGACCTCAAACAGTTCCCTTAACTGTCTGAGCACTAGTTTGCCTAGGAGAACGCAAGAGAATCTGATTATTGAAACTCTGTAATTGAAACTTTAGAAACTGCTGTTGTCAAAAGTAGTAGTTCCACTGGTCCTTATCTTGTCCTTGTGACAAAAATCACCCACTCGCTCTTGTGATAAAAACCATCATAGTTACTTCTGTAACCATCTGTCAGCGTACTATTTTCTTGGTAGGATACTGGAGGCTAGAAGGTTCTCATGATACAATGGAACAGGAGAACTACTCCGACCAGCTCCATTTTTATAAGACCAATTACCCTGTCTCAAGGATGTGAAAAGCAGAACACACATTTTGCTTTATTACTCACTTGTTCATTGCTTCTACACCAGCTTTGGCAGAGGCGCTCGGCAACACAAATCCTGAACCACTCTCTGCATAAATTGTTGTAATAGCCAGGAATGCTGCTCCTGAAAGTTGCAAAAACATTTTTTTAAAAAAACCCCACCAAAAAACCAAAAAAATGCAAGAAAAGCAAACTCTGAACTTAAGGTAAAAGCAACCTCAGTGGTACAGAAGTTTGCAGCTCAAGTGTTAGGGATGCCATTTCACTTTGAGTTGTAAAAGGTTATTTTAAAAACCTAGTCTTGGAATCTCTGCTTTTAAGCCTTTATACTTCAGTTCCCTCTTTTCCATAAATGTTAAGTTTTTCCATGTAAGTGTAAATAGCTATTGATTAGGTTCCAAAGGTGTAAACCCTCAGACTTCCGCTGATAATGAATTCAGATGGGCAAATCAGTCTAACTGGAATGAAGGCCTAAGATCTTGCAGCGTCTTTTAGAAGCTGCCCTAGCCTAGTAGTCACTAACCGGGTAATTTGCCTGAATTTCATCAACTCCTAGCTGAATAAATAAAGAAAAAAATAAACAAAAAATCAGCATTAACAATGAGGCTGGGCATAATCTTAAGATAACACAGTTTAGGGCTTGCGTTAAAGTTTATGCAGAAAAAAAGAAGAGGTTTTTAAAGGAATTTTCAGAAGCTTTTTCTGCAGTAGAGCTTATGATGAAGTTAACCTGCATCGCTTTTTCCCCTTATTATCACAACAAAATGTTATAAAAAGACTGCTTTCTTTTATATGTTGTATTTTATAACAGATTTAGCAAAAACACTATGGAAAATAAAGAAATTGCAACTGTTTATTTAATCTTTCTTTCATAGAAGCCTGCAAATTCTAATTGTCTGATCATGACTAGCATGAACTTACTGTAACTGGGAAATGGGAGTACAAGGGACGACAGTGCTCTACGTACGCCACAGCAACTAAAATAACTGTTCTACTTACTGTATTTTAAAAATAATTTAATTAGAATAGCTACCCAAGGGATATTTCTAAAATGATATACATTACTGATAGAATGTATGTGACAATGAAGCAGAGACTCAGTTAAAAAATTATAGTGATGTTACACAGGAGAAACTAAAGAGGACCATAAACAAGCACAGACAGAAATGCCAGCAGAAACCGTGGACCATATTTATAAAAAACTAGCCTACAGTGAGAGACTTTGAAAAGAAAAATCAGCACAGGAAGAAAACGCACAGAAGAACTTTGAAGTTATCTAGAGTTGATTGTTAATTATACACTTTGCAGAATTAAATCATAGAATTTTACAGGTTAAATAGAGGTCAGTTGGGTGAACCTAACACAGAAGCAAGAATGACTGACAGATTTACAGCTCTGAAGTTTAAAGTACACTTCAGTGCATACACAATTTTTATTACTAAAGTCTATATCCATAATATCTAACCAATATCTAACCAATCAACTCCTCTCATTTTGAAAACCTTCAGCATGTGACTCACGAGCAGATTACAAATCCCTCTTAAAAACCAGTACACACTTAAGAGTCTAAAAGCAGAGCACTTCTATTATTTCCTAAATTAGGTTTAATGCAGGTCACGCTGCAGACCTAAAGGATGTGCTAGTGTTCTAGTAACAGTCAGATATATAGCATCCTCACAGACTGTTCTAAAGTATTTGCACTGGGTAGCAACTCCACCACTTCAGAAACTAGGGTCTCTGCTCAAGCTCAAAAACACAAGCAAGTAAAAAGAAAATGAAGGTGGAGAATGAGAGTACAAACAGGTACACTTGATGTACTTGCAAAAACATGTCTCAGCCTTAAATTAGAAGTCTTACTTCCTAGACAGAATCCCATAGAATGAAGGCATGCAAGCAACAGGAAAAGAAATTCATGCGTTTTGGGAGCTTAGAAGTGATAGGAAGGGAGAGAACAAAAGGGTCAGTGACTTCTGGATTTTGCCAAATTTGAGGGTCGAAGCAAGGAAAGTAGTTTTTCATTCAAGAAAAGCAGAACAAAGGCACTTCAAAATCTGTATTTCACATTACTTTAGGGAGACACTGTAGGCATCTGGAAGGCCATAGAGAAAACTAGTTTGCTGTAATGCTGTATTAAGCCAGAGTTGGGGATGGGTTTTTAATGCGGGAATATTAGCGCTAGAATGGTGTAAATTATTTTCTTCATGTGCTGCTAAAATATATGTGGGGAATGCCTCGTCAACTGACCAAAACTGTTACACACTTACTGAAACAATATTAACTTCATATTGTTATCATTAAACAGTATAAACCCACTAAGTACTTTTTGGAGAGGAGTTTAGAAGAAATTCAAGTAATTCACGAGTTAGAGAAATACAGTGCGAACACAAAAGGATTATTTTAACACCGTGACTGTACCTAGAAAACAGGATTCAGAAGTGAGGGCACATGGAAAACCAGAATACACTTCACTGCTTCTAAATGTTATTTGCAATGGTATCATTCTGACCAAAAAATAATCTCAATGTTTTTCAATTCATAACTAGAAGATAATGTAAACTAAAGCAGCTCTTTATATACAACCTATGATGTAACACAGAAGGGCATACATTATCTTTCCCTTAAAGACAATCATCTGGTTAAGTAAATCTCTGGCTACCAAAGTAAAACAAAAAACTATCATATTTTTAAGGGGAAGCTAAAATATTGGGCTGAACTCCCAGGTAATCTAGAACTAAGAATTATACCTGGGAAAATAAAACCTAATACTGATTTCAATTTTGAAATTCCTTTTCAGATCATGTCAAAGGTAATTTTTCTCTACCGCTATTAGTCAAATACCACAGCTGTGAATTTTATTTATTTAGGATCTGGAGAAAAAAAATCAAAGTGATGTCCTGACTTGCTGTTCATTTCAATAAATGCCACATGTTCAGTCACTCAATGAAACCAACAACATAGATATAGAACACACAAAAGAAGTAACAGCAGATGTCTTAAATGTCACATTAAGTTACCATTTATCTTAAGACACCTTTTTTTACTTTAATGAGCTCCTTTCCAATTTCTAGAGTTACAAAAGCAGTTCCATTGAGCACAATATCAGTTATCGTTTTCCATGCATTAGGAGAAAGTCGTTCAGAAGGAGCAATAAAGTTTCCAGCTGCGTTGTTTATCACAACCTGAAACACATGAAGGAAAAACTAAGAGTCAACATAAAATAATTCTTCCTGAGAGAAAAGCAAAGAATTTACAAGGCACTTCTACCCTTTTCCAGGTAGAAAAGTAAAATACCCTCATCAAATGAGGTGCAAGGTTGGGGGGGGGGGGGGGGGGGGGGGGAGGGGAAAAAAAAAAAATCCATCGGAAATTTTAACATCTGCAGCACAGATGCATATCACTAACAGAAAATGAGCTGCATTTCAAAAGTGCTATAGTTACTAGTCTAGTACCGAGGAACTGTAAATGTAGAGGGTGACTTAAGTCGTTATTTTTCAGTGTCTCAAGTGTATCCTAAAAGAAAAGTTTGCCCCCACCAAGTTCCCAGGTCACATATCATATTTAATGTAATGGATGCATGGGAATAAAAGCAAAAGAAGTTTCAGGTAACTTGATGACTAAAGTCTGGATTAGATGACTGTTGTGTAACAGGAAATCTAATAATCAGTCATGACAAAGAGAATATTACAATTCAGTGAACTGCAAGCACTAGTACAAAACTTTGTTTTAATAGATGTATATCCATCACTTGTCGCCTTTCTACAAACATTAATTAGACAGAAAATACTTTCGATACATCATCTGCTTAGCCTTTCAAGCTTGCAAGTTAGATATATAATTCTAAGGGGACTAACCATCACAAGCAGTTTTTAACCCAAAACTTAGGTGGCCAGATTTTGTGTATTTAATAATAATATAATGTGCTGAAGCAATAAAATGGTGTATTATTTACAGAATGGCACCTAGATTAAAGTAGATTTGCACATAAAACAAAGTCTTTCTCCTGAAGAACTTCTGGGCTGAATTAAGACATTAGAATTTTCAGTAATGAAACACAGAACAGCATATATTGCATTAATATAAAACAAATAAAACATCACATAAATTATACATATAAACAGCAAATACAATTTAAAGGCCTCCCTACGTGTTGAAGGAAAAAAAAAACTGAAAATATTGAGAAGGTTACTTGAATCACTGAATAAATATAGCAAAGACACAATAGTAAAACTAGTGAACTAACAAGTGCATGGTACAGTCTTTGAGGTAGGCAGACATACACAACTGCCAAAACAATCTATAGGAAAAGAGAATGATTGCTTTCTGATTGGAAGTAACAGTCTTGGGGAGGGAATGAACAGAACAAAGCCAGAGGAATGTGATACTGCCATTAATGTCTACCTCTGAGATCTCGCCTCATGCCCAGTAGCAGCGATACCCAGACTTGCAGTATTCATAAACTTAATATGTCATGTCTGTCACTAAGACTAAAACTAGACAAAAAGAACGGGATATTCAATTTACTCTGCAGTGTCTCTTAAACACACAGAACACATGAAATTAGGGAAAGGAAATGCTTGTAAAGAACAAGTCACGGGAAGTATTTATTCAGTATTTATTCACTGGTGTACTTAAAATGTGACAAATAGGAAGAAGTCTTCTCGCTCTCTGCACACGCTTAGAACCTGGAGGTCATGATGTGCTTTAGCAAAAAAGCTGCAGTAACTAGTAGTCAAAATAATATCAGGAGTATTTTGTCTACAAATCAGAACAGTGAGCTGTCTTATTTTATAGGACAGTTACAGCGCATAGCTGTGAGCAATTGTTTCGCCACTTCTTACCACATATAGAATTCAGTACATTCTCTTCCTTGTCTATAGGAAGCTACTGGTGAATGTGAAGTGTCTACGATACACAGGTGACAGTTTTAAATCTACAGTAAACACTTTAAATCTCATTGAATATGCTATACAACAATGTTAATGCCTTCATCACACTTTCTATCAGCTAGCAGAATCTGAGTTGTTTGTCTCAAGATCAAATTAGAGGTTGGCGCCTATCATTGTTCAGACTCCACCAGACCACCCTTCTCAAAGCAGCACTGATGTAAAGAGCTCTGTATTTTGTGCCAAACTATGAAAAAACAGATGCTTAACTTGATGAGAACTGAAGTTCACAAGTTGGAACCTTCTTTGTGTATTTTAATAAGCTAAGCAAGGACCAAAGAAGATGGTTATGGTTACTTCCATTTCTAATCTGTGAAACATTCTGTCAATAACAAAGAGGTGTTATTCAGTACCAACACAGGCAAGTTACGTTTTCAGAAGGATTTAAGGGCAATATTCTGTTCAAAGAATCCTATCATAATTATTCCACTGTTTACAAACAACCTGTTGGTCCTCAGAGTAAGGACAGCAGTGTTTTGTCTATTTGACTGCTAAGTATTTTGAGGACTACAGGAATAGAGTAGCCAGTCTAACTGTGAATGTTACCTTTATCTTGAAGTATGGCCACTTTTTGTTTACTATCCTTTTAGATTCCATTAACCTTCTACCACAGTCATTTTCTTCACACCTACTATGCAGAATATTTTCAGTAATGAAGACTGGAGTTCTTCCCTTTCACTTAAAACACTTACATCAGGATGTCCTGCCACTTGGATTAATTCAGCAACAGCATTCTTAACTGAAACTGGATCTCTCACATCACACTGGATGGCATGAACCTGTATAATAATGGAAAGGCAGCTGTAAGACTTCAAAAGCGTATCACTCATAAATTAAAACAGTCCACAGAAGCACAAAAATGCATAACAATCCTATAACAATTTGAAGTATAATAACTACTGTATCAACAATTCTGTAAAAACTTACCTTATTACCTGTCTTAGAAGAAATTTCTTCTGCTGTTCCTTTCAAAACATCAAGCTTCCTAGAAATAAGAACATAATGTCACTAAATTTCAATTAAATGCATTTACAATTCAGATCAATAAAATCAGGTCATTTTTTTCTGAGCAAATATGAGCTAAAGCTTAAAATATCATTTAATATGCGTGTGTGCACCTGCGTGCTGCTGAGCTTTAAGACAAAAACTATATTTAGTTACTAACTTCCTGAAAGAAAACTATTTAAATCTAAGTAATTTTTTGTCACTGCTACTTCAACGCAACTCAGAAGTGACTACAATAAGAGACTACCTTAAGCTAATCAAAGATGGTAAGCTAGAAAAAAACATTGTCATCCCAAGTACATAATCATAACCAATTTAGTTTTAGCTACTGCTCTACTAGAATTTTAGAAGGGATGCGCATATTCAGATTTAAAATTGAGTTATCTAAACTACTATTTAGACAAATATCACAAGACTTTTGTTTATTTTGACTAAAATTGACATTATTTTTCTAGTCTTTACTGTAGTGCTACTTAAGCAAACAGTATAAAGATCGTCTTCGATAACGGAAAATCAGGGCTGTTTTTAAGGTCACAAGATTTAAGAGGAATGGCTTTAATTCTTTACTGCAATTCAAATCTGTATCAAGAACACCTGCAATAAACAGTCAAAATGTTCAAGAATGGCCATTTCAATTTTGTATTATCTTTTAGGCTTTAGTTGATTTTATGTCTAATATTCTGGGTTGTTTATTTTGCTGATGCATTTCATGGAAAGGTGCTTAGTTTAATCTTCTTACTGCTGGTTACACCATTAGACACTTGTAGACGGATCTGCCAGTTCCTGGTATTTACAATACGATATTGTAAATTAACAGTGTACTGAAATAGACTAAATAGAATAAATCTACCCATTTTATGAAGAAGAAAACAAGATCCATTATGAAGCAAAAAAAGAGATCTGCTCAGCATTCAGTATTAAATGAAAGCTCTAAAACATCTTCACTAATATTTACCGGCTCGCTATAACACAGGTGGCACCTAAAGTGGACAATGCTGTCGTCATCCCTTTGCCAATCCCAGTACCTCCACCAGTTATAAAGGCCACTTTCCCTTGAAAGGTATTTGGTGGCAACATCACTTTCTGAAGAGGTGAAAAGAATGCGGCTTGCGGTGCACTGTTGTCTTGACGTAGCACATTTGGCCCACGGCTGAAAAACTGTAAGAAAAAAAGAGGAAAGTTAGTCTTTCCTCATTTCTGTATACAGGACAGTTACACAAGATTAGATTTTCATATGACACTGGAGGTAACAACCATAATTGCCTTATTATAAACTGAATCTAAGAAAAACACACAGACCTTACATAAATGCTAATACTAGACTATGAAAGCACCTGAGCTATTGTTAGACCTTCCATTGCAACTCGAGAACTATTAAAAAAATATTTTAATCATGATTTTTGTTATTGTGAAAGTTAGTTATTCTTCTGTCTGTCACTTTTATTACAATGTGTGGAAAAACACTACCAACTAATTACAGACTCCCAGCAGGATTTGGGTTTCAGATTCATATAGGTACCATACTTCTTGCATAAGGACTTTAGACCTAACAAATCCATGTGGTTTTGAGAGTACATATTTACAAATTCAAAAGCTTCAGTAGCAGGTTCAAGGCTTTGATCCTTTACTACTGTAGTCCACAAAACATTCATCTTTACTGGAGAATGGGGTAGAATCAAACTCCATGAGAGCTGTCCCATTGTTACAAGAGCTGCTAAGCAAACCAGCACTATCTCCCAGACAAAACTGCAAGGTTTGGTGTCAGCATTACACTCTGTCCCAGCAGAAATAGCATTTACAGTAAATTAGCCCTTGACAAACTGGTCCTTGCAAAAAGTCAACAAGGTGGTATGTGTTTAAAAATATCCACGAAAAGTGAAGACAATTCAGTATTACAGTGATCCATACGAATAGTGATCCGTATTAATAGAAAAACATATCTTTTATGCAATGCGAAATTTGTGGCGTCTCCAAGAAAGCCGCAGTAAAAATAGCCAAGAAGATATTTCTAGCATCCTGAAACACTAAACGAACTCAAGACTAACCTAAATATTGAATTAAATGCTTTGGGACAGCATTATTACAGTAATAATTCAGACATTCCCAAATTATTTAGATTACGAAAGTTACCTTAACCTGAAGCTGCAAACACTTCTAAGTATGACAAAACTAGATTATTTTTAATTTTGATGTGCAAAAAATTAGAATATAAGTTATATTTATTTTCTCTAATACTAATTAGTACTTGTGCCTTTAACGTGTTTATTTGAATACAAAAAATTGTAGTATAATTTTAGGAAAGAAGACTGAAAGTTTACTCTTGTATGGTGGTGTTAAAAACATGCAATTGTTCAATAGGTGGAGACAAAGACATTATTTTAAAATAGTAAAAATATTACAACTTATTGTTCTATTTACTGACTTAAATTTCAACACTAAAATTGAGACCTTTTTACAAGGGAGTTACAGCGTTGGTGGATAAGGGAAGAGCAATTGACATCACCTATCTCAGCTTCTGCGAACTTTTTGTCACCGTCCCTCACAACATCCTTGTCTCTAAATTGGAGAGACATGGATTTGACAGATGGACCACGCAGTGGATAAGGAACTGGCTGGCTGGTCACACTTAAAAAGTTGCAGTCAATGGCTTGATGTCCAAGCAGAGACCAGTGATGAGCAGCATTACTCATGGGTCAGTACTGGGACTGGCACTGTTTAACATCTTTGCAGACAACATGGACAGTGGGATTGAGTGCAAGGTCCTGCACAGTGGTCAGGGCAAGACCAAGTACAAATACAGGTTGCAATATGAGTGGATTGAGAGCAGTCCCGTGGAGAAGGACTTGAGGGTGTTGGTTGATGAGAAGCTCACGATCTGGCAACGCATGCTTGTGGCCCAGGAAGCCAACCGTATCCCAGGCTGCATCAAAACAATCATGACCAGCAGGTCAAGGGAGGATATTCACCCTCTGAGCTCTGCTCTGCTCTCGTGAGACCCCTCTGCAGTACTGTGTTCAGCTCTGGGGCCCCCAGCATAAGAAGGACATGGACCTGTTGGAGAGAGTCCAGAGGAGGGCCATGAAGATGATCAGAGGGCTAGAGTACCTCTCCTAGGAGGGCAGGATCAGAGAGTTGGGGTTATTCAGCTTGGAGAAGAGAAGGCTCCGGGAAGACCTTAAAGCAACCTTCCAGTACTTAAAGGGAGCCTACAATAAAGATGGAGAGGGACCCTTTACAAGGGCATATAGTGATAGGATAAGGGGTCATGACTTTAAACTGAGAGGGTAGATTTAGATTAGACATAAGGAAGAAATTCTTCACTGTGAGGGTGGTGAGACACTGGAACAGGTTGCCCAGAGAGGCTGTGGATGCCCCATCCCTGGAAGTGTTCAAGGCCAGGCTGGATGGGGCTTTGAGCAGCCTGGTCTAGCGGAAGGTGTCCCTGCCCTTGGCTGGGGGTTTGGAACTAGATGATCTGTAAGGTCCCTTCCAACCCAAACCATCCTACGATTTTAGTGGTAGCCGAATAAACTGTACGTGACACAGCCATAGTGCACAGGGATGAGGGTTTCCTAGAGCTTAAAGCTGGCCTGAGTAAGTGTGCATGTGAACCTTTCTGTGTGATAATACATTTGCATATGAGTAACACAGATGAAATCAGAATAATCACGGAATTACACTGCCAATTTAATGAAGCTCATGTTCAAAACAAATGATGAAACAAAAACTTAAGAGTGAAGAAGAGTTGTGGGCACTATGTAGAACGAAATTAAGAAAGTAAAGCTCAAACTAAACTAGAATTATCACAAAAGTAAAGCAGTGCAACAAGTCCTGCAGCACTTATATTAAATGTGTACTTTAGGGATTCTTTCTGGAACTTCAACTCTTCAGCTACGTGCAAAAGACTCTCACAAAATAAACCGAAGGTGGCTCTCAGGAACACAGGCACACCGAAAGGAAAATCCAAGTATCACAACACTTTTCTGAAATAGCAAAATTCTACAGATCAGATCTGTCACCAAACGTCTGTAAAATACTGATTTTCTTTTTTTTCATTTCTCCCAAAAGAAATAAAATTTGCATATTTTCACGGAATACTAGAACACTATTAAGCCTCCAGGACAGGGGCGTGTGAAGATCCTCTTTCAGGTCTTTCTTAGTAGCCCCCTACTCATCTCATCTCATCTCCTCTCTCTTCAGCTATGGAAGGAGAGAGAAGGGCTCCCTCTGGAGAACTTCAGCTCACAGCACACTGCAAATCAAGACAGCATTTGGACTCCCCCTTCCTCCAGTATATGGAGATAATCCCTATGCAGTGATTATCCCTGATCAGACGCTCTATTACTGACGGACACAGCCCACTCCTCTTCCTCAGCACTGCAGAAATCATGCAAGCAGCCTTCCTCCTGCTTGGGGAATGAGGATGAGGGAACAGGCCACAGCAGGGGCAGGCAGGAAGACTGCACCAAGACTCATAAAGTACTGTAATGATCTCAAGCAGCTAGTAAAGTTGATATAATTCCTCAATCTTAACATGAGAGTGCTATCATCTCATTACTAGCTTGCACAAGGGGCTTCCATGACAGGATCCACTCAATTTAATCATTCCACTATTTAAGGTCAAGGTTTTAAATTAAACCTCAGGTGTAAAGAGAGGTTTAAAGAAAAAAGAGATATGAAAACAACCAACAAACATGAACAAACCAGAACCCTCGCCCGGGGGGCGAAAGTGAATCACGAAATACTGCAGAAGGCCCTCTGGGAAGCACACAAGCAATCATGGCCAAGCAGCACTGTGCTTTGGGCAGAACTCCCTAGAAATGGCCTCCAGCAACCCACACGGCACTGCTAGGACAGCAATATTCAAACCACTGTACCTACACTGCAACGCCTGACTTTGCTATCGGGATCAAAGGGCGACACCAATGTCTCCACAGTCTGTTCTGAAACGAGAGAGAGACGGGAACTGCCCTGCGCTGGGGCAGGGGCCCATGGCCGGGCAATACAGTCCGCACCTCTGCGAGGGCTCCGGGACGGACAGGGGCGGCGGGGTTGCGGCCCCGCGGAGGAAAACCGAGGGGTGTTCCCAGACGGGGAAGACGTTTTGGCTGCTTCCTCAAACCGCAGCAGCCGGAGCCCCACTGACGCTTCGGCGACGAGGAGCGGCCTTTCCCCGCGGCTGCGGGGGGGGGAACCAGCGCGGCGGCCGGGCGGTGTCGGCCGGGCGGTGTCGGCCCGACGGGCAGCACCGTCCGCAGAGACCCGCCGTTCCCTCTGACGGGACAAGGGTGCTCGGGCAGCCCCGGGGGAGCGGGGGTGGAGGTCGCGGAGCACCCCCGACTGCCCTCGGCCCCAATAGAGCAGGGATCGCCTTACCCGCCCGGTGCCAGAGAAGCAGGCCGCGGCGCCGACACGAACGCCCCGCCGCCCCAGCCACACCGCTGCCGCCATCTTTCCCTACCGAGGGGCCGCGGGTCGCGAGCGCCCGGCTCTGCGCCTGCGCCAGGGCCGGGGCCGGAGCCACCGCCCACCCCGCGGCGGGAGGCGGTGCGGCCGCCGGGCGGCCCTGGGGTCCCCGGGCGGGGCGAGGTGCGTTGCTCGCGGGGCCTCGCTGTAGCACAGAATCGGGGCCCCGCCGGCTGCCCCCGCTCCACGGGCACTTCGCCCGGCCCCTGCCACCGCCCCGGCGCCTCGAGGTCCGGCGGCGATGGACAGATGGTGCCTCACTGGGCTTCGCTGCGTTTGGTTTTCTTATTGCAAATTGTAAACAAGTTTCAATTCGATGCTATTTCAAAGACAGCAAATAACCATCTTCTTTTTTGTCTTGTGGGATCTAAAACCAGGAATTGATCCGCCCTCTGTAACCTTAGCAGGGCTCCTCTCAAGCGGTCCTGCCAGTTCTTGGCACGTGTTTTTGGGGGAGAGGGGTTGTTTATTTAAGAAATATGAGAAAACCAATGGCACATCGGTCTGCTGACTGGGATTTCGAATGGGATGGGTGACACACAGCCAGATTTGGAGTGAGATTGTGCTGAGCGCATTCACAGGTCACTCAACCACAGCAGCAGCACAGAGGCTCCACCGCACACCAGCCCCTTTCACCTTGTTGACTGCTGTGAAACAAGGTTTACCAGAAAGATTCCTTATTTCAAATTTGGCACGGGCAGTGGAGTTCCAAAAAAGCCTGAGCAGTCTGTGAAGATTAAACCATGTTAATCTACAGGGGATTACGTTGAGATAACGACATCTGATTTACCAGTGTCGAGCACATGAACTGGCCAACTGGAAAGGTAATGACTAACTGATACCCACCTTTTTGAACATCCTGGGTAATAAGGCAGAGAAGCCTGCACAGTCGTATCTGGCCGTAAGGAATGGCAGGGTAAGGGGGTGGGGGAGTAGCACAGTAGCTCTAAGAATCTGTGGATTCGATAAAGCTGCAGGTTTTGAGAAAAGACTACACCGATGAATCTACACAGTTAGAAAACTTTGCATGAAAGACAACAAACCTATCAGTGGGTCTATACTACCAACTTCTAAATTAAGAATTCAGGGCAAACTGAATACATATGGCAATGGGAGTACGGAGGCATCAGAATTAAAATCCTACAGCCCAGGCACCAGCACCCTGTATAAAAATGGTTGAACAGCTCAATGGTCAACAGTTAGAGGAAAAAAAAATGTTGGTGCTTTGTTGGTACAGTAAGTTCTAGAGTATGTAATATCATTATTAGTCCTGCACACCGTCTGGCAGCCACTGAAGCAACAGTGCCACACCACTAAGCAGTAATTGCCACAGTATCATTACCTGTCAAATATCTGATAGGTGTTCAACGAGTCAATGTAAGATTTAGATAGTGACATTTCATTAAAATCAGTTAATTCAGGACACACTGAGCCTCAAGAGATACATAACCACTGAACAAAAAAAAGGAAAGTCAGATACAGAGAAGGAGTATGTTTCAAGAAATGTTTTAAAATTAACAAATACCACAGAATTTAGAAAGCTTCACTGGAATGACACAAGAAAGAGGAAACAAACTCCAAAAGCAAACCTTTTATGCATTGGAAGATACAAATGTGACAAACAGCTGCCTCAGAATGAATCATTGTATGGTCATGGTAAAAGTGAACAAGAAGATACGACCAAATTAAATTTCAGAAGATGTTTTCCAGCAACATTCATTGATGAGGTGCAATTCCTATACTAGACCTGTTATTTTCCGGCAATAAGAAGAAAGTGGTCTCCAAAACTCCAAAACTGCATTAACATTTTCATGTCCCACAATCTAAAAATATACCTGTATTTTCCAAGGAAAACAAATTGGCTTAATAAGCTATTACTCCACTTTATAAAATCCTACTTAAGTTTGGGTGATGCTTATTTACAAGTTTCGGAAGAGCTGAAGAAAAGCTAAACTGAAGTATTAAAGCATCCAATCTCTGGTTTAAGGTATGTCAGGAGGTTTAAAGTGCAGCAAATAGCTGCTTTTAAAAAAATTTTCCAGGGTAACATGAGAAATTATAAGACTGTAAATCTAACATCTGTAGGGGGAAAGAGTCATTAAAAATGGTAACATCTAGAGAAGCACGATCTGAAAGTGTCTACCTAGCACTAGGCTTCTGCAAAGATAATTATGTCTCGCTAATCTCTTACAGAAATGCCTAAGAGGTAATGAATATATAAGAGCTGGCAGGCCGAATTTAGACTTTCGAGGGTTTGGCCAAGTGACATAACACCAAACTAAGCAGAAACCTGAGTCCTCATTGTAAACTTGCGTGCCAATGCTGTTTCTGCCACTCAAAACTACCTGGACAAAAGAAATGCATAGCACCTGATGATAAAAGTTTAAAAATAGTCCAAGAGACTTTTGACACAAAAGGCTTCTAAGAAAAAAAAAAAAAAACCTAGGTCAGGGATAAAATACGAACATGGACATAACACAGACCTGCATTTCTGTTAAGGGCAAAGTTTAATGATGGATACCTCAAAACTCTGTTTAGATCCTGTTTCGCAGGGGTCTGTCAGCTGTGGTACTATTCCACCAGTTACGTGCACGTTAAGCCTGCAGTTCACATGAATATCTGAAATGCCTCTTTCTGCTCTGTTAGTCTCTGAGTTTTGGACTCTGCTGAATCATTTATTTATTAACCGAAAAAGAGAAACAAGTAGAAAAACAACAAAGATTAGAGGACAGATAATTAGGTGATTCAGGATTAGACAGACAGCAAGAACTCAGTGTACCTAGAAGGTAAATGAATGGGAAAACATGCTGCCAGGAAAGAAAATTGCATAAATGCAAGGAAATTGAAAGTATAAACATTATAATTGGGTTTACAGGATTCATAAAATTTCTTACCATTATGAGATTGTCATCACAGAAGTCAAGCCAATAGGATAAATAAGACAGTGAATAATGACACTACAGAGAATATTTAAGTACAGTTATATAAAGCTGAGAACTTGTCTTGTTTAGGATATGCTTTGAATTTGTGGTCAACCTAGCTCAAAACTAACTGAAATTGCAAAATTATGAGGGACTAAAAAAACCAAGCAAAGATGAAGAAAACTTGCAAGACAAGAGATTAAGGAGACTGGGATCATTTATCTTATGGGACGTGTTGGAGGGAAAATGTAAAAAGGTATCTAAGTGAACATTTAAGGACCAGGGACGTTTACAGTCACAACACATGGAGATTAAACAGATTAGGATTCTACAGAAACGCTTCTGACTGACAGGTCGTATTTACATTTCTGTATGTTTTAAATTAATCTTTTCCTATTAGGAAAATGTTATCCTGAGTTCCTCCATTTCAACTCCATGGTTTTTCTGATGGTAAAACTTCTTAACTAATTGTGGACGTACCTCCAAAAGCTTTTACTGTTTTGCAAATATAAAGGGCAAACAATTACTAATATTCATTACCCAAGACGCAAGCGAATTGCCCAGTAGAAAGAAATTTGCACTCCACCTGCTGGCCAGTGTGATCATGGGCATCAGGAATTTGACGCCCTGCTCCTTGTGAGCTGCATAGCACAAGGAGAAATGGGTTATTTTGACCCATACCTCAAATGTGTGTCACTGGAGTCAGGCACATATGGCTTCTCCATACCTGTGCTCTGCTGTTCCTTTCCCGAAAACTCAGCATAACACAATAGCAAGTCTTTGGTAACCTGCCAAATGGCCTTCAAACTCCCGGGCATTTTTTCTTTTACTTAAAATTCTATTAAGTTTATTTATTTTTATCCAAAAGTCGCTCTCAGTCAAGAGATGACTGTCTGCAGTATTTCCCGTTCCGCGTCCAGTGCATTTTGCCAGGGATATGAGCGCACCAAGACGGGTAGGACAGAAGGACACAAGTGATGGGGTGGACGGGGTTCCTCAGGCCTTGCCGGCCCGGCCCAACCTGGGGCCCCCACTTGCACGCTGCCCCTGGGCCCAGGAGCCCCGCCTCCGTTCAGGCGGGGGCTGTCAGTCCCGGTCTAAGCTGTCCCAGGGCAGGGGAGACCACCACCTCCGAGTGCCAAAAGGAACTGCCCGCCGCGAACAGCGGGAAGTAGCCCGCGGCGTCCCTCCGCGCATGCGTGCTGGGCCCCGGCTGCGCGGGCTCCCCGCCCCTCGAAGCGCGTGGTCTCCCTTCGCTTCCTGCCCCTTCCGCTCCCGTCCGGCTGCGCGGACGCGGCCTTGGCCCGGCAGCAGCAAGCGAGGGGCTTTCTCTTCCTTTCCCGGCCTTGCCCCGGCTCGCTGGGGGGCGCTGGGGGAGCCGCCCGTCCTGCAGCATGTGGAAGCTGGTGCCCGCCGCAGGAAAAGGTGAGGGAGCGCCAGACCCCGTCGCCGCTCGGGCGAGCTGGGCCCAGGAACCGCGGGCCGCCGGCCCCTCCCCGCCCCAGCCGGCGTGCGCGCAGATCCCAGGGCGGGGTCCGCCGCCCGGCCTCGGGCTCGCCTCCCTCCCCTGCGGCCCAGGGCGCCGGAACCTGCCGGCCCCGTCGTTACCCTCGGACGCTGAGGTGTGCCGGCGTTTTGGCTCCTACTGGAGTATCCAGGCGGGCTTACTTGTCCGTGCTGCCGGGCAAGGCTGCGTTGGTCCGGTGCGGACCAGTGGTGTCGGAAGTCCTCGTCGTTCCGGCTGCTCGTCCATGGCTGAGCCTCCGTTTTTCCCTTGAGCACTGCAGACCGCAGCGCCAGTTGAATTTAACAGGGCTGTTCGCTTTGCGAACCCGTGTGGGATGTCTTCAGGTGCTGCTGGAGCAGCCAGTGAGGCAGGTCAGAACGCTGCTTTGAAAGAAGGGAAGAGTTGAGCTCCGAGGCTGAGGTCAGCCTCAGGAATCTCTCCTTTCAGAAAAGATGTATAAATACTGTATTGATGTTTCAAGGATCAAGCGTTGAACTTAAGACATCATGCTATTTCTCGGTTGCAGAGTTTTGAACCTGAATTGGCACTGTACCTTTCTCATCGGTTTCCTTATCCAGAGGAGCTTTGATACATGGATAACTTTGAATATAGGTATTACATAATGTGCAGATTTCTCCTTGACCTACATCTTTTCTCCTCTGTGTAATGAGCAGTCCTATCACAACTGCATCTGAGCTTTGTTTCCTAATTCATTGGGAGTGAATTTCAGGTCTTTGGTTTATCTCCTAGTGGCAGCAGTACCTAAGTCCAATTGAAATGAGCTGAGTTAACTCTTACTGCCTGGAAAACACTTGAGCAAGAGCCAAACCACTGGTACAGTTATATTCAGGATGATAATTTCTGTGGAGTTCGTATTTGGAAAGTTTGCACAGGGTTGATAACTAGAACTTAATCTCTAGGTATTCATTCATTTTCATCAAGAAACATTTCTGGTTCTATTGACCAGTAGGTAACACACCCCTTTGGGATGTAGTCCAGGTATTCTCTGAAAACCCACCATGTGATCTAGATGACAGATACCAAGAATGAATTGCTCTAAAGCATAGGGCAGAGACTGAACTTGTTAAGTATAAGTTTGATTGACATTGCCGATCTTCTTACATTTGTTAGGAGGACATTTTCCTTTGAAACTCCTAATAACTTATGCAAATAAATTATAAAACTCGTGTTTTGGAAAAGCTATCTTTTTTCCCCCCTTCTATATGTAACACTTTGAGAAGTAATAAAAGACAAAAGATAAGAAGCAAAGTATTATAAGAAATACCTTGTCTTTGAGAAAAGCGTGCTGCCACTTTTGTAACTGCTTTGTTTATCATAAAATGCATCCTTTTATAATAGGTAAAGCAAAAATATTTTCATCTATAAACTAAGTGCGTAATTCTAGTCAGCCTAATAAATGATTCATGACAAAGTTGAATTTCAGATATACTACAAACTTCTGAGTGTTCCGTAAGTGCTTTGGGTATTTTGGATTTTTTTTGTAAACTGATATTTTTCTGTCTCTTGTTTATTTTCAGGAGAGCCGTACCGGCTTTTAAGTGGTACAGAATATGTTGTTGGACGAAAAAACTCTGCAATTTTAATCCAGGATGATCAGTCCATCAGTCGAAGCCATGCCGTCCTGACAGTAAGTCGTCCTGAGACAACCCCTGTAAGTAGCCAGCATTTTACTGCATTATCAAGATGCTTTGTGGGTAATTCAGTCTGCTGTGAGCATACGTGCTGTTGCTGGTGTTTTATGCTTGCAGTAGGACCATTGATCACCTCTCTTTTCCTAATCGTGAGTGGTTTTTGGTTTTTTTTCCCCTCAGGATTTCTTGCCTGTGTTGAGAAATTTAGTGGCATAATTCTACTGGTCCAAACTCCCTTTTATCCTAGGGTGAAGATTCATTAAGAATTTGTATTAAAATAATCATAGCAGGAAAACAATGCAATTAAATTTCATTACATAGACAAGCTTTAGGTCTTAGTGTTCTGGAAGGTGCTTCAGTTGTCTTACTGCCGCCTTAGCTTGTGCTTCATTTCCCATCACTAACTCTGTATTTGTTTAGGGGACTGAAAATAAACATGTCCCAAGGAGAATTAGGAATCAGCAATCTACTATCGCTTATGCATTGCAATGTTTACAGACATTTTGAAGCCAGTCAGCAGGGATTTCATTTATGTAACCGTATATAGAATTTGAAATTAAATACATAAAATTTATTTGTCCTTTTAATACTGCAAATAGCGTATAACTACATAGCAAAATTTCATGAAAACAGCCTGACTGTTCTCATTGGCTTGTGAACCATTTGGGAAGTAAGACAGTGCCTAACCTAAAGATATACTGGTGTCACCATGACCTGCATCTTGTGGAAGGAAACGAGGGAAAGTGACTTGGGCACCTATGCCGGGGCTGAATGGTAGGTAAAACCATCAATAGTAAATCTCAGAGCCTTGCTAAATTTCTCTAGCAGAGGCTTTGGGCCAGTGAGTGATTGCTTTGCACAGCCTCCAAAAAGACTGAATGTAAGAAGCACAAAAGTTCTGAAGCTTAAAATTTATGCGTTCTCTCCTTCCTTCACGGTAAAAACCGGAAGACGAATAATTAGACACAGCCAGCCTCATTGCCCAAAGTTTTTATTTAGGATAGTATTTTGTGGGCTTTTTCTTACTTGACTGCTGCTTTGATCAATAATGGTAGTAACCTGTTTCTGATAAAACTATCTCATTCTGATAAACTGTAATGGCTTATTTATATTTATTTTCAGAGCCAGTCTCTCTCAGTCCCTATATTAACAGTAACAGATACATCTAAGTATGGTACCTTTGTTAATGGCTCAAAACTCAATGGCACTTCAGTGTCTTTGCAGTCTGGTGACAGAATCAACTTTGGAGTCTTTGAGAGCAAGTTTAGGTGAGTGCTTTGGCTATAAAATATCAAGTAGAAAGTTGCAGTTTTTGAAAAGGCTGTTGTTGCACATCATACAAATTGACAAGTGATACAGCGGTGTTGAGTTCTTAGAAAGCAAAGGGGATGAATCATATTTTGCCTGTGTTCTGTACCTGCTTCTGCAATAGTTTTCCATGATGTTTTTATAATTTATTTTGACACTAAGAGATTACAATGTTTATAGTAAAGCATTTTTCATTTTAGAAGATGTCGTATCATGTACAGTGAGTGCTTCCAGGCTATCTTAGGCAAAGAACAGGATCCTAAAACATAAATGGTTCTAAAGAGGGGAGGAAAGTTTAGGGTAGGAAGAGAGCTTGTCTGAGCCCTTGTTAGCAGTTGGTAATGTAACAACGGAATAACTGAGATGGCTGGGGGATGCTTTGTACAGCACTAGCCGCTTGGTTGTTGCTGTGATGTATGCCGACATTCTCCTTAGTGAATCCAACTCGCTTATTTTTCAAAT
Source organism: Bucorvus abyssinicus (assembly GCA_009769605.1). Lineage (NCBI taxonomy): Eukaryota > Metazoa > Chordata > Aves > Bucerotiformes > Bucorvidae > Bucorvus > Bucorvus abyssinicus. The sequence goes on along the minus strand of CM020033.1, from coordinate 8,794,173 downwards.
GTAATGTGGTAGTCAGTGCTGTCTGTTTGAATATATGAAGCACTCCTTGAACTAAAGTGGCAGGTAAATAGAACAAATTCTAATGACTATCAAAATCAACATTAAAGCAACTGGAAGTTGGCTTTGTTCCTTGAAATTTAACTCTTGATTTGTCACTGCTGCTGGTATTTTTTGATAAGAGAAACAGCATTCTCCTCTGCTTCCTACAATAAATTACGTTTGATGTTCTAGACAAGCATACCTGAAATGTGGTAGAGGAATTATGCCATGAGAGTAGACACATTGTGACTGTTGTACTAGAAAGATCATTTAAATGTCTTTCTGTTTTGTAGCCTAAAGGAAATCAAATCGGGGAACTTGGTACACTGTGATTACATATGGAAAAATCTACAAATATAAATAGAGTTATGGTCAAGGGTAACGGCGTTGTAAGGAAGAAGAGCTACTTGAACTTGCATTCTACAATACTTATGTTTTTTTAAATACTAATCTGTTGATGGGCTGTTCTGTTGAGCATACTTTTGTCTTTGGAAGCACACGCTCAATTTCTTCTGATATTCCGTGACCTTGCAGTATACTCGAAGCACTAATTCTGTGTGATGTCTGTGAAAGATCCAGAAGTCCTGAGAAATCTTGCAGACATCAAGTCAAAATGTTGTTAATTTTTTCTGAACAAAAATCAATTTTTACTTTCTTCAGGAATTTTTAAAGCACAGTCTTTGATATAGGTGAGAGTTACGGGGTGGAGTTTTTCTGATCTGGCTTTTTTTTTTTTTTCCCCCCACAGGTTTCTCTGAGACAGAAACTTGATAGTTAAGTCAGCTCTATTGATCATAGTGATTGGCTGAAATAACTCTCTTTTACTTGTTCTTTTCAGAGTAGAGTACGAACCTTTGGTTGTCTGCTCCTCATGTTTAGATGTTGCTCAGAAAAGTGTTTTAAATCAAGCCATCCAGCAACTTGGAGGTCTTGTAGTGAATGAATGGACAAAAGAATGTACTCATCTTGTAATGGTATCAGTAAAAGTTACTGTTAAGGTATGTTGAGCTTTTGCATATGGCATATTTGCAAATTGGCATTGCCTTGCATTTTTTTCCACAGATGCGAATTAAATTCTAGTTCTGTTCAAGATTTTCTCTACAGAGCTATGCAGTCAATGCTTTCAAGTTTAGGAAGAGGTGTATGTTGATGGAAGGATGAGGGGAAGAAAATTATAATAGCCGATTTTGAAGAGTTACTGATTTTTATCAGTCGCCTTTTACATTTTTGTAACTTTAGTGAAGACTGCAATTAAAATTTAGGCTGTTAGAAGTAAAACTATTCTGTTTTTCATTAGCAAAATTCAGTATTGTATTTGTTTGTGTGACATTTTTCACATTTAAGATTTTAAAAAACTAATTTCGTTGAACCATATTCCAGCTGAACTTTTTCCATACAGTAAATATGTATTTTCTGTCTTTTCAGACTATATGTGCTTTGATTTGTGGTCGACCAATTATAAAACCAGAGTTTTTTGTTGAATTAATCAAAGCTATTCAGTCCAGGCAACAGCTGCCAATTCATGAAAGGTAAGTATGATGTTTTCAAGTCACAGAATAAAATTTTTGGGAGTTAGATTATTCAAGAACTACACATTTATCTGATCATATTTGACAGAATATGTGATTTACAGTAACTGTGTTTGTGGAAGAATGCTTAATATGACACATATTGTAATATTCAGGCAATTTTCTTGCTCCCATCCCTGGAGTTATAAAATGAGCTCTTGGAATTAACTATATGCTTAGAGATTACTAGCTGAAAATAGAAGTTTGTTTTTTTGAAAAAATGGAAGCAACAATTAAACTCTTTTGAGTGTTGATGTATTAAAGTTATTAAAAAAAATTATATTAAGCTTATATTATTATATGGAATATTTTCCCAATACACAGTTACTGAGTTTACTGTAAACTTTGGTCGAAACAGTTAGCCTGATCATTGAATTCTCTGAAATAGTGGGATTTTTTAGTTATTTGTGAAGAGATGAAATGAGGCTAATAGTCTTCACTGTGTGAGAATAAAGTACTCTTTATTTTCATGGTTAAATGAACTTGGAAAGAGAATTCTTACTTTGGAATAAATAAGTACTGCAGAATAGCCCTTTTGGTTATTTTCTCTATGTAAAATGGGGTAAAATAATTCCATTATTATATGTGAGAATTGCATCTGAGCCTATATTGCTACTATTTTACCTTGAAAGGGAGACGGTTGTGCTTTGGTGGTTTGCTGTTTGTATGAACACATGGTTTATGCAGGTGAGAAATTTCCATCATGTATTTTTAAAAGGTAAACCACATGGGTATTTGTGGTATTGAGGTTTTTTTTAATCACTTCTATTCTTTGCATGCTTCGGAAGATACTGTGAAATTAAATATGTGACGGATGGAAATTGTAAGAGTACTTGGCATTTTAAAAATAAGGTGGATCTTTTAGTATCAGTTAACAGGGAGGAAAGAATTGTGAAATTTCTTTAAATGCATTCAGGACACTATGATTTTACTGAATGTATTGTTTTAACCAAGTGAATCCTGGACGCCAGACATTTGAGTTGGGGGAAATAAGTGGTGAAGAAGAACAGAAATCACTGTTGGATTTACATGTGTATGGGTATGCATACATGCGTATGTGTTAGGACATAGCAATTTAATTTATTTTCTTTAGAGGGTCTGGTGGTAGCCATTGGTAGAATAGTTTGAAGTACAAGAGTGGAGCGGGAAAGGCAGCTGAACAAACCTCAGTGGTGCACACATGGTAATGGAAGCAAAGCTGCAGGGAATTCACAATAAGCTGGACTTGCTATGTGGTAAAATATATTTCACAGAATGTGACAGTACCTTGTTAGAACAATACAGGTGCCAATCTGGAGCAATTGGTAGCAAATACCCTTTAGTTTCTAGATGCTGTTCTACATTTGCAGGGGTTTATGTAATAATGTCAAATCAGTCATCTGTTAGTGGTTTAAAGCTCATTTGGTCTTCTGATTCAGGAGAATCTTTGTGAATTGTAACTTTTCCTTCTACTTGTACTTCTGCATTGTTTTATAAGAACATGAGAAAACTACACAGACTATTTGGATTCCTCTTTGAAATATGGGACATAAGGTTTTCTGGAATACTTGTTTTGTGTTATTTTGGTTTTTGGTTTTTTCTTTTTTTGTTAGTACAGGTAGTACAAGCCATTAAAAGCTAGCAATTGGTTGTGCAATCTGAAATTTGCTTGGTCGAATGTTACCTAGCTGTAAGGCTGCTGTTACAGTCTGTTATGGTAACAAGCAAACAGTGGCTGAGGCTCTTGGAGCCAGGGTGCACGTTGTCCCTTCGTTTAATATAAAAGTAACGGTATAATTGAGCTGTTAACTGCTCCCTAAAATAGAACCAGATGGCTGTTTCCCTGTCTTAAATATTCTTGCCAGCTATTAAGACCCTCAGAGGAATTGACCTAACCGTGTTAGTGACACTAGCAGTATATCCATTATGTAGCTTTCAGAGGGAGTTCTGCTGATATCGAGCTGATTGAGACCGCTGGTGTAATATGTGGATCTATATTTAAAATAATTACAGTATTTTAAATAGGTGATATTTTTAAGGTGTAACTTGTGGAAAGATACTGAAAATTTACTTAGCAGCTGTTTGCATTCAGTTTCCAAAAATACTTTTAACTTTCACAGGGAATCTCTCCATTGTGCACTGTAGCTAGAGCTGACGTGAGCTGGTACATCCACAAGACATTAACCAACTTGGGCCAAAACTAGTTTGTGTATGAAATAAGAAAGGTGTATTGATGTGATAATAGAGGGTGACACTTAATTAAATCTTGATTACTAATGTAGATCTTATTAAAAAAAATCTTAGGAAAATACAATTTTAAAGGTAAAAAATATTAAAACTTCTTTTTGTTTATACTAAGACTTCACAGAATTGCAAACCTGCAGTTTGCATATGAATGTGGTGCTTCTTACTTGAGGCTTTATATGTTGAAGTCTATTACCCCAGTTCTCTGGTATACTCTCTGATAACCTATACAAGGAAGAAAAATAACTGAAAATTTCACTTCAGTGCTGCCCAAGTGCAGTCCTGTGTGAGATAACATGGTTTTATTACAGCAGTCCAATGTAAATAGTGCAGGGCAGGGCTTTGAAAAAGTAGGAAAGTAACAGCCTTTAACAGAAACTTATCAAGAATCAAAATCTTATTTATTGAAAGATTTAAGACTGTAGAGGATCTTTTCTGAATAATGGTGTTACTGTTCAAAGCTTATGGGGAGAGCGTACAAGGAGCACTTCAGAATCCTAAAATGGAAAAAAACCTATGTTGCCTTCTGAGCTTAGATCAGCATTGGATAAGAGTTTCAAAGGAAAATCAAAGGTTCCTTTGAGGAGGAGATGATCAACTGAAGTTTCCTGCTGAAATTAAAAAACACAGGTTTGAAGTGTATTTACAGAGAAACTGTAGTACAGTTTCAGCTTTTTGTGGAGTATGTTTCTTGCTTAGAATCTGCTAATCTTTGCATAAATTGAAAAAAAAAATTAAACGTCTCTATGTTTATATACATTTAGGTGTATATCTGTAACTTATTGTGCTGTTAAACCAGATTTTGGGAGTGTGTTTCAGCATCTTTTTGTCCTGCATAGTAGTATGAGAAGGATGTAAAATCAGCAGTCAGAATAAAGATAAATAGTTCCATGAACAGCCAGAGTATGTATATAAACTGCTGTTTGGGTACAGATGTGGTATAGTATGGTTAAAATCAACCTATAGTTTCCCTTCTTTCTAGCATGTGCCTTCACCTTGCTCTGTCAGAAGTGCTGTGGTAGTGAATATGTGGCTCAAAGATCCCGTAAATACTATTCTGAAATTATCAGTTGGATACTCCTCTTAACTCCAGAGACTTTTTATGATGTGGACATGCCTTCATTAACTAGAGCTGAGATCCCAGGCTGTGACAAAGATGAGACCTTCAGGGTAGAACTTCACTTCTGCCTCATCTGTTCCCCAGCTGAGCCCTTGGTCACCTTTCTTGTGTTGGACAAAACAATTGAGACTCTGCAGGGTGAATCAGATCAGTTCTCTGTCCCACCAGGAAGAAAAGTGTACTTATTTTCTGTCATATTAGCAGGCTGTCAACCAGTGTGGTAGTACACAATTTCTTGATCCAAAGGAAGGGAAGGAGGGGTGGCAGGAAGGACCCGAAGGACAGAGGAAGCAAGATGAATCATTTTGTGTAGAGTTGTACTAATAGCTACAGTAAGTGCAGAATGAGATTGCAGTCTCATTTGTCAGTATTGTTAGTGGAGAATGTGGATGTTTGTACAGCAGATGCTTAAAGTGGATAGGTTGAATACATTCCTAAAATTGTGGTCCTCTTAATCACTGAAGTAGAAAGTCTTGGTCTTAGGTTAGATATTGAAAAAGCAGAGGATCTGTTTATTCTTGATAATCTCTTGAAAAAATATTTCTATAAATACTTCTAACAGAGCAATGCAGTATTTTTAACTTCAGGGCTTTACTCTAAAACTGAAAGGACTATGAGTCAGTAGTGATAGGTAAACCTGAAATTTTTAACTTTAATTTTCTGTTCTTGCAGCTTTTATCCTCCAGTTGATGAGCCATCCATTGGCACAGAAAAACTGGATTTATCTGAGCATGATGAAAGGAAAAAAATATTCAGTGGAAAAACTTTCGTGTTTCTAACTGCCAAGCAGGTAATTGGGCTTTACATTACAAAAACGTTGCAGAGGTACCTAAGCACAGATTCTGTTCGGTGTGAATTTACAGTCATTCTGGATTCATCAGGAAAAAAGGATTTCTGTGAATTTATCTTCATACAATACAGTGGCCTAAGCAAGATGTAATACAGGGAGGGAAACAGAACACATCACTTCTGGATTAGAGCATCAGTGATAAGTGTTATGCTGATTGTTCATTATGCTGATGTGTCAACTGACTATTTTAAGATTTTTTTTTTATTATTTTTTTATTATTATTATTATTTGCATGCTCTTTTTTAGCACAAGAAACTGGGTCCAGCAGTTATTCTTGGAGGAGGACAAGCAAAATTGTTGACAGAAGGAAGAAAAGAAACATCTCTACTAGTTTCACCTGATGTTTGTGTTGTTGATGTGGGGTTGACAAACTCTCAGGTCCCAGGATCTGACTCCGTGAGAAACTGGACTGATTCCATTCTGACTGTCCTGCAAAGGTGCAGCATTGTTCTCTTATAAAGTGGTATGGTAATTTCAGAACTTCTGCAGAGGTCTAGTCATGGTGTTTGCAGGCAGATCAAAGGACTAGGATGCTTATAAAGAGGGCATTTTCTTCATTGCTTTAAGTATGTAGCATAGTAACTAAAATTTCTTGAAGCAGTAAAGAGAAGACTTGGCGTTTCTGTGAGGATTTGATGGAGGGATTTTTTATTTTTCTTTTTTGGAGGATCCAACTACCAAAAAGTCATTATATGGAAGCTGCTTTGAAATTACCAATTGCAAGTGGGTTTTCTTCTAGTATTTAAAAGATATTGAAAATTAATATATTTTCAATAAATAGATCTATTTCATGGAAAAAGGTGAGATGGCACCTTGAAGTCACATGGTTCATGGCTGTCTAATTATTTGCATACTATGTTTCTGAAGAGCATCTTCTGTTTAATGAAAATTTGTTATTCTTTTGGTGTTAGATTTTATTTCAGAGATCAGACTGCATATTTTATAGATGTTAGATTTTCATGATGCCATTTTACTAAAACAATGAAAGAAAACAAAATCCTAATCCTTAATTTAATAAATAAAACTTGTTCCCCTGAATTTTCTTGCTAAACAGAGAAAACTTGTGCTCAAACTCTTCTCGTGGCTGTAGTACAGAAGAGGGGTGTGTGTGCGCCTAAAACTGAGCTGTGAGAAGTGCTGGAATCTTTCAAGTCACTTTTCTATTCACACATGTTTTTGAATCAGAGGTAGAGCAGAGGTTAAATGCCCAGAAATCGGGTAGGAAGAGACGCATTGGCCAAATTACTGGCCTAGACAGTGACCTCAGCAGCAGGAAACATGGAAGTTCATGTGTATAGGGCATGGGTATAAGGATGGATAATTGTGCTGCCTTATTACTGTAGTGTGAAAAATTGTACTGTACACTGATGGCTTTTGAAAGGAGGAATGGAACATTTTGTAATTTGTCACATCTGTGCCCATTTGCCTATTCATCTTTGGATCTGTATTGAGAAACAAACTTTTTAAAATTTTATTTTATTTGTGTATTAACAGCAAGGATCTCAGGGCTGTTCCCGAGGCAGAAATTGGATTGGCGGTTATCTTCATGTCTACAGAAAAATACTGCAACCCTCAAAAGCAGCCTGGTAACAAAGGTAATTGGAAGAACGGTAGTAATAACTTCACATCGTTAGAGGCACTATTTCTTTTTGTACAGGGGGATCAACTGCTAATGTTCAAGTTCTTCGGTTTTGTTTTGCAAAACCACTAAAATAGATTGACACTGTATGAAAAATGTATACAAATCTGAAGAGGTAATTGTTTTTTAATGGTCCTGCAGTAAACTGCAATGAAAATTATATGACTCGTAAATGTGGATTAAAAAGTAGCAGATCTAAAATCGGCATAAAAACCAGACACCCAGTACATTGATCTTTAAAGGAAGGGTACTTAAAAACAATCTTCTGAAGTTCACATTTTTAGTGGCCACTGCATTAATATGTATATGGTCATTTGAATTCCGTGCTATTCTATCTTTTAGGAAAAGATGGGGCAATAGGGAGGTAAAAGATGAATGTTAGAAGTTGAGAGAATAAGGACAGAATATTTGTAAAGGCTTGCTTTTTTTTTCCGCAGAAAGGAATTTGAGTTAGGAAAATTTAACCACTCCCCACCCAGTTGTAAAACAAACATAATCGTGATGTAACTAGTAAAAACTACGAGACATGATTGCCACATTTGCTAAAGTAATAGTTTGGGGGTGGCCATCCAAGTGCCAAAACTTGCATTTGCTAATACAGTAGTAATAAAAATCTTTAGAGACAAAAAGAGGTTTTGTTTGTTTAATTCTCTCTTCATGCCTCTTCCAAAACTGTTAGTCTGTATTTTGTTTTATTTTTTCTATAAAATTGTCAAGAGTTACGTGTATAATTTTAGGTTCCATTCTATTCTACAAAATGTTGTATTGGGTAGCAATTTTTAAAAAATAAAACAAAACCCCCATAAATTTGTCTTTACGTATAGGAACACTACTTATTCAAAAAGGTATTTTGAAGAGAGAAAGATAACATGCAGTGCTGGCAGAGCTCTGAAAAATATTTTGGTCAACTGGTATTCTTGTGTGAATAACTTGTATATGATCTGTTGGCTATGCAGTCAGTTTAGAGAACAAGACAAAATACATTAATTCTGAGATTAAATATAAAGATACTGACCCTGCAGACATCCGAATAAGTGACAAATTCTGATTGTTGTTTCCAGTCTCCGTGATTCTGTTGGATAGAAATTGTCTGATACAGACTGTATATCAAGCTTTTAAAGGTAGCTACATTTACAGCTTATTTGCTAAAATGGAACAAATGATACTGTTTGGGAGTTATAAAAAAACTTCCATTTGTGTAATTGTAAACAAGACTTCTTCCACTGATCTTGTCTCAGAACAACGAATAGCAATATTTATAAGATTTAATTGCTTAAGGAGGAGACCTAGGTCTGTCTAAGGCTATTCCTCTTCAGGTTACAGTGGTAGGAAAAAATGAATGAATGTGTAACGAACATGTTATCTGAAAGGGTAACACTGTCTTCATAGCCTCAATCAGAATGAGATGCAGGAAGAATGTAAAGGGCTGAGAGGTGAGTAGTAATTAAAAAAATGTATCTAGAAGCATGATGAGATATATGTTACAATAGTAAAGGTCAATATCCTTTGACTTGGAGGAGACTTAAGTATATGGAGACAAGGACAAGTGAAAGGGCAGACAATATAAAAGATATTGCATATGCTCTGCTTTCTGTTTACAGAGAAATCATGTGAGTAACTAAAGACAGAGCAGCAAATGATGTTTAAAGGCAATCCCCCAACTATGGGAATTAGGAGAAATTGTCTGTAGAAGATAGTTATTCTAAGTTTTTTTTGATAGCAAATACTGGTTCTGCATTAGTAGAAATAATCCCAAATATAATAATCATGTTAGAGATCATCATAAAGCAGTAAATATAAGGAATTTTGTGCTGACAGTTTTGTATGAAATATATATTGCATGATTTATTAATTACATTATGTCCATAGTAATATATGCTTTCCCATTATGCTTCATTTTTATTTAAGCAAAATTCCATGACTTAATTCAGTGCAATATTTAACTAAAACTGAGTTCCAGAATATGGTCCTTTAGAACTGTTTCTTTTGAAGTTCTTTTTAATTAATAAATCTGCTTAATTTTTTGGTTAAAACTGCTTTAAGACTATTTTACAAAAATACCACCTTACCAGTTACTGATCACAGAATCACACAGAATCTCAGAATGGTGGGGGTTGGAAGGGACTTCTGGGGTTCAACTAGTGCAGCCCTACCCCCCGCCGCTAAAGCAGGTTCACCTCGAGCAGGTTGCATAGGATTGTGTCCAGGAGGGTTCTGAATATCTCCAGAGAAGGAGACTCCACAGCCTCTCTGAGCAGTCTGTCCCCGTGCTCTGCCACCCTCAAAGTCTAGAAGTTTCTCCTCATGTTCAGATGGAAATTCCTGTGTTCCAGTTTGTGCCCGTTGCCCCTTGTCCTGTCACTGGACACCACTGGAAAAGAGTCTGGCCCCATCCTCTTGACACTCGCCTTTTAGACATTTATAAACACTGATAAGATCCCCTTTCAGTCTTCGCTTCTCCAGGCTAAACAGACCCAGGTCTCTCAGCCTTTCCTTGTCAGAGAGATGGTCCAGTCCCCTGATCATCTTCGTAACCCTTTTCTGTACTCCCTCCAGTAGATCCCTGTCTCTCTGGAGCTGAGGAGCCCAGAACTGGACACAGTACTCCAGATGTGGCCTCACTAGGGGCAGAGTAGAGGGGGAGAAGAACCTCCCTCGACCTGCTGGTCACACTCTTCTTAATAGACCCCAGGATACTTTGGGACCTTCTTGGCCACAAGGGCACGTTGCTGACTCATGGTCAACCTGTTGTCCACCAGGACTCCCAGGTCCATCTCTGCAGAGCTGGTTTCTAGCAGCTCAACCCCTAACCTGTGCTTGTGCATGGGGTTATTCCTCCCTGGGGCAGGACCTTACACTTGGCCTTGTTGAACTTCATTAGGTTCCTCTCTGCTCGACTCTCCAGCCTGGCCAGGTCTCCCTGGATGGCAGCATGTGCTTCTGTTGTATCAGCCGCTCTTCTCAGTTTTGTATCATCAGCGAACTTTGTGGAGGCATGCTCCATCCCTTCATCCAGGTCGATGACGAATACGTTGAACAGAACAGGACCCAGTACTTGACCCCTGGGGAACACCACTGGCTACAGGCCTGCAACTAGACTCTGTGCCACTGATGCAGCCAGCTCTCAACGTCAGTGTCCACTTATCCAGCCCATGCTTTGTAAGCTTCCCTATGAGGATGTTAGGGAGACAATGTGTGATAACACATGCAAAGAAATAGAGATTTGATATTAGCCTTTTAAATTCTTCTTGTGTGTTATCTTGCAGCTGTAACTAGAAGTACTCCTGCATCAGCTGTTGCAGGGCGAGCCATTTCTCAGAGTCTGGCTGTGGATGAAACCATAATGGCAACTGCTGCAGATAGCAGCACAGTATGTGTAGCTGATACAGAAGTGGAAGAGCAGACGTGGTAAGGTGTTAATGGAAATAGTTGCTAAGCTAATACTTTCAAATAAATCAATCTTTTGTGGCAGAGGAACTGTATCATTGCCGTGGACACAGATTAACAGTGTTAGAAGCGACGCTTGCTAAATTGCTTTCACTTGTCTGTAGTGAGATAATTTCTGCTTCTGAGTCGGTGATAACAGAAAACTACATACAGTACTTTGATGACTTTCAGATGCAAATGTAGGTACTGTGTATCTGATTTGACTGTCTTAACTATTACAAATTTTTAAGCCATTTCACAATTATAAAAATACATTTACCATAGCACATTTTGCAGTTTGTTTTTAGCACGCCTGCATTGTTTATAAGTATGCTCAAAGTGCAGGTACAACTTTTTTAAAAAGTGGTGTTCTACAGCTTATCTCTGTGGTAACTTCTTGTGTGTTCACTTAATGTTTTTTCTCTCTAATACAGTATGGAGATAGAGAATACTCCCCAGCTGGACAAACGAGATAAAATAGCTTTCCAGGATATAACCACTATAAAGAAAAACCCTAGCACAAGTAGGAGCATAAATGCAGGACCATCAGTATCTGGAGTGAACAGAACATCTGGGTTTAGTCAAAAAAGTCATCCTGTCTCACCATCTAGAATTCCAGAAGCTGGTAAACCTACTGAGTGCACTTCACGTCACCAGTCTAACTCAATTACAAATTACTTCCATGTAGCTAGAAAAAGGTATGTTGAAATATTATTGACATTACTTCCCTTCTTGTTATGTTAGTGCTGTTTCTGGAAAATAATTTTAACTCAGGGGATGTACATTTAATTCAAAACATAGTTTAAAAAGTAATTTTTAGATCAGCTTCCTAGAAGGACAAGCCTTTCCTTCAGGGTGCTTACATTCAAATTTCACAATGCAGTCACTAAAGCCCCATGAAGCTGTTATGTTGCAGATGCAACTAGTCATACTCAAAAATGCCTTTGTAATTTCTTTCTTCTGTAATTACTTTCTGGCTAAGGGAAAGAGCTGAAGAAGGAGAAGAAACATCTGTACCCAAACTAGCAAAACTGGAGGAAAGGTCGCGGCCTGTTTCCAAGTGCACTGAACCCACAACTTCGTCAGTGTGGAACAACGAAGCAGAACAGTATCAAAAGGAAGATAACATCCTGGACCCAAACCCAAATTTTGCGTCAAAAGAGACAGGTACAAAGCTTATGAGGGAAAGTGTCAAACTGGTGAGCGATAGAACAGACACTAAAACTACTGCTAGTGAAAAGCATGCACCGAAGAAGAGAAAGGAGTTAGGGGATTTATCTGAAGACAGAGAGACACTAGAAATTGTGTTTGGAAGCAGAGACCTAGATTGGGAAGATCAAATGTTAGATCATGACCAGGAAGCTCAAGGAAATACACACAAAAAAAGATGTGTGGAAGCCAAAGGAGGCAGGATTCAAGAAGCAAATGTAAAGCAGAAAGAGGAGAATAAAGTATTGGTAAGTTGTGTTCTTCTCCTACAGAAAGTGGCTTTGTAAAGTTTGCTTAAACCTCTCAAACCACTCTGAATTAAAAATTGATATGATTTTTTTTGTTACATGTGAACTTTGCAGTGTTACACCTTATCTAAATGTTTCTTTAATTTTTCTGGACATGGTTTGTGAATTGAAAGCAGCTTTTATTCTGAAAGTTTTTGTCTCTTTGCTTGAAGTACGGTAGGTAGAACAGCAGAATATATTCCTGCACCAAGAAAAAACTTCATATGTTTTATGTTGTTGGGTTAATTATAATGTTGTTATTTATACTAATATAATGCTCAGTTATATTATCTTTATGTAATGAATTTTATGAAGAAACCTTTAGTCGACCTCTTCTGTGAATACCACAGTAGTGTCCAACATCTTTCACGTCAGAATCTCTAGATGTCATGTGAAAGATTATTAAAACTCCTGTACAAGGCAATTCAGATCACTAATGTCCTCTTAAAAAAAAAAAACCCAAACCAAAACCAACAAAAAAACCAACCGAAACCCAAAAAACAGCTTGTGATTACTTTTCTTGATTATTTCTCCGCTTTTTTTTTTGAACATAAGGCAATTTTCTAAGAGAGATTAAGAAAACAATGGAGTTTTGAGTTATCAGTAGCCACTTCATTGAAAAAAACCAAGCAGGTTTATAAAGGAAAACAATGTCAGGTGCTCTGTTAACAATGCAGAGGAGAAAAGAGAGAGGGAACACGTTTGATTTTTATTTTAAAAATACATAAATTAAACCTTACTATCCAGTCAGTTCTGACACAGTGTAGGCTGTGTTTAAATGCTATAATAGTAAAGTTTGAATGTATGATTGAGTAACTGGAATTTGCAAGATACCTTGGATCAGATTGGAATTAGTTGTGTGTGCATCCTTGGCTCAGAGCAGCTTAACACTCTTGATACTGTACGGGAGCTTGCGTCTCGCAAGTGTGAATTTTGAACTTTGTTATAATGCTGTGGGTTTTTTTGTGTTACCAAAGGGCAAATTTTAAAAGACAAGTCTTATAATTGTAGAGAACCTTTACTTCTTGCTCTTTATACTATCAGAGAGGAGGTACTTTCAGGTCTCACCATACCAAGAGACTAAAATGGCTGCTTGGAATGTCTTTTGAATTTTGTTATAGCCTGGAATGTTTTTCTAGTCTAACTTCTTGTCAGGATCATGAAGGAGAACAAATTTTTATGTGTAACTAAACCATTACTTTATCAGATGCACATCTAAAGATTTTTGCTGACAAGAAATCTTTTAATAGTTTAATTAATACTTGTTTTCGTCACAAAAACTATATTTCCAGTGCAATAGGAAGGAGATTCCATTGTAAACCTCCAGGGCCATATATATGTTACCTACTTTCTTTGAATATAGATGCACCTTATGTATCTGGTGAGAATGTAAGTAATTGTCTCAAAATCTGCGGGGTGCATAAAACTGATCTGGTCTTTTTTAAACCACTGAAAATAATTTATGAAAGGCAAATCTGGTTTAAACTATGGTAGGAAAGCAACCTGCAGAACACTTTCCTATCTTAGTAATGAAATGTCCTTTCTACACACATGTACACTTAACATATGAAAGTGAAAATGTTACTTTTTATATTCAGAAGCTTTTACAGTATTTTCCAGAACCTGGCAGGATTTTGAAGACTGTACACATCGACAAAACTTGCTACTGGTATAAGAAAAAAAAGCATATGAGAAAATGATAGTGATTTTTTTTTTTAAATAGAAAGAAAAAATCCAGCAATTGTTACAGTGTGTATAAAGTCATAAAAATAAGAAAGTACATTGCAGTTTCTTTTCTGTCTCAATATTTGTATTGATTTGAAAATGCTTATTTCACTCTAGAGAGCAAATTTTATGTAATTAAATTTGCATTTAATTTCAGTGTTACTTTTTAAATAAATTTTAATCAAATAGAAAGAAGCGGAACTTGGATCAGTTCTAACTTCAGAAACAAAAAGTCAGATCAAGCAAGAGTCATCAGTTTTGATGGTAAGAAACTAGTTAGTTGTAAGTTTGAACAACAAACTTTGAGAAGCGTTAAGAAAATGCATCAAAATTTTGCTTTTAAGAAGATAGTATTTGTGGATCCTATTTCAGAGTAAAGGAGGCTCTGGGGATTGTACTCCTTAAAATAATGGTGTGTAAATTTGAATAGTACAGACCAGCTTCCTGGCTGTGAAAAGAGAGAGCGAACTGTAGTTCATCTACGTGCTTTTGTAATGGCATTTGGATGGATACCTAAGATAACTGCAGCTACAGAAACCTAATGTTAATTGTATTAACCCTTCAATGCAGTTAATACTTGTACTGATGTTTTTGTTAGTTACTGCTTAAAGATCAGACATGAACGTAATCTTGTCTGCTCTGAGAAGATCACAACTAGAATGGAAGAGATGGATCATTGGGAAAATAGACGTAACACACAGTGATTAACAGTAAATAGCATGCTAACTTTGTTATAAGTGAGATGAGGAGGGGAGAATTGCTGGGAATAGCAGTGAGGCAGAGGAAAAGGAGACTAGGCTAAATGAAACTGAAGTGGAAAGATTCTGAAGAGTTAAAGGGGAGTGTATCCAGTCACAAGGGGTGGGATAAAATCTTTTTGCATACATACAGAAAACAGTCCAAGGGAGTGCTCTGCAGATATACCAAATGGCAGGGTCCGAGCAGATTAAGTTTATACATTGCTATAAAACAGCTGTACTGCATCTGGGTTGCAGCTGTCCATGAAGACAGTGTAACGTTACTTGTGAACTTACCTTGTACCCAGACTTCCTTTATAATCCACATCAATCTAGCCTCAGGCAGCAAAGCGTGCATGCAAACTTGCTGGTATTTGAGAATTCTCCTGTACAAGAGAAAGTTGCTTCATTGATCACAGGTGATTTGCAGCCCTAAAATTGGCCTAAATGCTAAATATGCAGGCTAGAATTGAGCTGAAGGCGTTCAACTTTGTCTTCTGTGGAGTAAGCTAGAGTTTCCATTAGGATAAGCATCCTTTATTAAATTAGTCCAGGTAAGAGGTAAGGTGGAGAGAAGGACAGAAGTAATTCTTAGCTATTAGTTAAATTGAAGATAAAGAAATAAATTCTTACTTGAAGTTGTATCTTGAAGTAAAATCCTATTGAAATGAGGTACATCGACTTCAGTATTATTTCTGTAGTTCTTAATGTCTTTTCAACAGATGTAAATTTGAGAGAAGTAAATTTGAGAGAAATAAATTTACTGAGCTCCCAGCTCTATTAGTAGTATATAAGGAGGCTGAGAAGTACGTCCATGCTGCTTCCCCTGACCCTTCTATAGTCCTAACTCTTGCCTCAGCTGTGCTCATGATAATTTCTTTCTCTAAAGTTTATACTGTTAGATATGCTGTATATCTCTTTATACACTTGAAGTGCTCCTTCCTTTTTCTTCCCACACAAGAACCACAGTGAACTGGAAGATGACTTCCAGAATCTTCCTAGCAGACTTCTGTTGACTGAATTTAGGTCATTGGTTGTCAGCCATCCAAGACAGACCAGCCAGCTTACTGAAAATACCAGCTACGGTGGAAAGAAAAATTTCAAAATGTTCAAAAAGGTTTGTGTGAATTTTAAATGGTCACAAGATGGCACTATTTAAAAATACTAAAAAGTATTGCCTTAAGGTTGTAGAAATATGTTATGGAAAGTTTTTTTTTTTTAATTGATAGAAACTACAGAAAGAAATAATTTAAATATCATATTAGACTGTTAACAGATACTTTGCTAATTGAGTGTAGAAGTACCAGGCTGACAAAGGCTTACCTCATGCCTCTAGTCCAAGGTTTTACTTGGAGTAAGTTGTTAAGTGATGCCTACCATAACTTCTGGTTGTACCTCCAAAAGCTAGCAATTTGACTTCTCCAAAGACCTATGTATAAAACGTATGCTGATTCCGAGTGTTGCATTTTATCTAATAAACCTTGGATATCTAAATGGAACTAAATCTGGTATCTTCTTAAAGTAAGATTATTGCTTGCTTGGGTTGTGAAGATAATTTCAAGAAGATTCTTAGCGTTCAATGTAAAAATACCACTTCAGCTCATGTTGAGAAAAAAAAAATTAGAAATGCATTTCAGTAAAATATTGCGTAGAGAGTGGGAGTCACATAACGCAACTTCCAGCTTTCTGGGAATGTGTGCTCGTTTTCAGATAACACTTAAAATTTCTGATAGGATTTTCTTTTCTACCCTTTTGTAGTAGATGCTTAAGCATTCTGATGATAAAATAGAATCTATCAGTATAAATGCAAGTTTGAAAACATTATATACCTATTTTATGTACTGTCAGACTTATTTAGCATATGTAACATGTCAGCTGTATTTTTTTTATTGTTTCTTTTGGTAAAAGGAGGGAGTTAATAGCTTTCTGTAGATGTTTTTTTTTTTTCGCTTCAATCTCTTTTAAATCTGATCTCTGATTAAATGTTATTCACAGGAAGACTGACTGTCTTTCTTCTGTGATATCTGCATGGACTTTCTGAATTTGTAAAAACACACCTTTTACTTGCAGTATGCTTGCTCTGTATTGTAACTGTAAGAATTTGCTGCCTGACAGGTAGCTTATCCAGGAGCAGGACAACTTCCGCACATTATTGGAGGATCAGATTTGATTGCTCACCATGCTAAAAAGAATTCAGAGCTAGAAGACTGGTTAAGACAAGAAATGGAGGTAAGGATTTATTTCATAAAGATGATAAACAAAAGCTTGGCTTATGTGAGTAGCCATACCAGCCTGTGGTCATTACTGAAATACTTGAGAGCACTATTTGTGAAATAAAACCTCAGCCAGTTAGCTGTCCCCATGTGCTCATAGAAACATATATGCTGGAAAAGTTATGGAAAGTCAAATTCCCTTTACGCACCAATAATCAGATAAAAATTTCCCTATTTCTGTAATGTTGCTTAAAAACAAAAAAAATGTATTTCAGACCAAAATCAATATCTTGCACAAACTATTCCATTCCAGTAGTTGGTAGCAATAGCTAAGCTTGAGTAGTGAAATATATTATCTAATGTGAATATACACTGAATGGAGTACTTAGAGAAAACGTATTTCCTCAGGAAAAACTGTCGTTAGTGCAGGAATATATTGTTCTCTATTCTTGATTAGCTTCATCCTTAACATGAAATACTGAATAAACTTACTTTCTCAGGAACAGAACCGACAGGCAAGAGAAGAATCACTTGCTGACAATCTCTTTAGGTAAGAGTTTTATGTTTGTACTCAGAAAATGTATATTTTTTTGCATCACATCTTTTTTTGGACAAATTCAAATTTTCTAAAAGACCAGTTTGACTATTCTTTTCAAAGTTCCATGTATTCCCATGTATGGAATACACCCAAAATGGCTCAACATCTTCTCAAATTTTTTAATGCCTAAACTTTCAATTTCATTCAGACTTGCCTCAATTTTTTAGTAAGAACATTATAAAAAAAAAAAATGTTGCTGTTTCCTGGTTCATGTGCACAAACTTAGTTGTTCACAAAGGCTGAAAGAGGTTCTGGGGTCAGGCTTTCCACTGTTACTGTTTGCTGGAGCCTAATGAAGTGTTTTGGTCTTAGAATTAAGTCAGTCATCTGAACTGTGAAGAGAAAGTAATGGGCCACTTTTTCATTCTGGCTATGGCACTTGTCTGTCCCTGTGCTGAGTTACTTGAGGGAGCTAAAGCAACAGAATACTAGTTCTGTGGAAAAGTGGTTGGCAGGAGTGCTTTCTTTTTTTCAGTTTTTTTTTAAAGTTTATTTTTATCTTTGAAGTAATGATTCCCAGAATTTAAAACAAAAATTAAAATAACCCTAAGAGTTTTTTTAAATCCTTCCATATGGCCCCTCTGTGTCCCTTATCTTTGAGACCTTAAGCTGCTTTCAAACCCATTCGCGAGGAAAGAGCACCTACTTTTTTGTTAGAAACTCCCTCAATGCCTTGCCATTTTTCCAGTTTTCAGACTGAGGAGTTGTTCTTACACTGCTCAATCTATGCTCCCAACGGTGTAGTAGAGTCATTATTTCTGCTCTAGTCAGTGCTAATGTCATTGGAGTTTAAGAGAGAACCTCCATAGGTCCAGGTTCACCTTGGCTGTTTGCCATTACTTTTTGCCATAATTCATTACATTTGCCTCTAAAACACAGCCTGTTTCAGCAGTTTTCTTTCAATAACACTCACTTCAGTTATCTACTGCTTTCCCTAATCTCTCTTTTGAAAGAGAGGATCATCTTATTCAGTTGATTTCCTCTCCAGTTACTTTCAGCTGTAATCCTAATTTAATGATTTGTAACCACTTTCTAATTTAAAAAAGTGCTAAGCCAAGTTTGCCACGATCCATTTTTTACATCTGGAATACAACTTTTAAATATATGTCAGTTACAAAGACATGTATAAAAACATGGTGCAGCTTGATTGTGTTGCTGGAATATTAACTCGTTCAAAATATCTTGATTAATTTTAGCATTTCAAAACACAGCAGTGGGAACTTAAATAATTTGCATGCATTCATGCTTAGAACAGCTTTTACCTCAACTCCAGTTTATTTAGGATGGGTCTACTTATAGAAATTTCCACAATTTTATTCCAGAAGTATTAAAACACACAGTGTAATGTTCAGCAGTTTGTAACCTACTTCTAATTTTGTTCTTAATCCTGAGTAAAACTCCTTGGCATAATGTTAGCAGCTG
This sequence comes from Bucorvus abyssinicus, assembly GCA_009769605.1. Taxonomy (NCBI): domain Eukaryota; kingdom Metazoa; phylum Chordata; class Aves; order Bucerotiformes; family Bucorvidae; genus Bucorvus; species Bucorvus abyssinicus. The sequence goes on along the minus strand of CM020033.1, from coordinate 8,775,117 downwards.
CAGTTCCCTATGAAAACTGCATTTGAAGATGCCATTAGAAAAAGTCATGCAGTACTCTAAGGTAAAGATAAGCTAGAAGGAGAAGCTGTGCCCTCAACTGCTGCTGAGTACATACTGAGATAGTATGATATGCCTTCCCCTCCTCCCCTATCTGCTAAGACTGCAGACAAATGGATTACGTTTAGTAATAGCCCTTTGTATTCATTCCGTGTTGCCAGCAAGGTCTTTTTGTGTCTTCATGCATTCATTCACAGTAGTGGAATCTCTCTAGTTCTTTTTCCATTTCAGGCTGCAGGCACTGTACAGCTTCCTTTGGTAATGTTGTTTGATTTCTTTCTGCCTGGAAAACATCATCCAGGCTTCATTTAACATGGAAAATAGCTGGAGGTGAGATAGGGGAGATTACATAAAAAGACGTTCATAACCGTGAGCATGTCAGTGCCATCATCTCCATAGACAGCCACAGACAGGGTTGAAGCTGTTGGTGTCCTGATGGCTGGTTTCCATCATGTGTCATCCCCTTCTCCTATCTGCTTATCTCATCCCGGCCAAATCTTTTGTTTAGCAAAGATTTCATTATTTTCTTAGTTTTTATGTGAAGAAACGAGCAACAACTGTTTGACTTGTTAGTCAAACACCTGCCATGTTTTTGACTAACACTAAACATTGTGCATTTAGGTAGAAAACTGTATGGTGAAAGAAGGATGTTTTTGTCCCAATCAGTGTCAAAGAAACATGAAACCGCATATCCACATGTGTATGAGCCATTCAGAAAATCTTACTGCATTAACAGCTTGCTCTGTTAATTAACAATTAATAATAGAGCATTTCTTTCAGAGGGTACACATTTCATTTTTGCCAGAAGTCTGGGTTGTATAGGAACAGCAGTGACTTCTAATACCTTCCTAATTATGTGGTGATGTAATTTGGCTCACAAGTTGTCACATTTTCCTGTCTAAGCAAAAAAAGTCTTGGCGAATGAGAGCAGAATTAGTGGAAGTAAAACTGGCTGATCATTCAGTTGTGTCCATAAGTTATTCATGCATGAATACAAAACACATCAGAATATCAAAGAAGTGACACAGGATTTTGGGAGATGAAGCACAAATGGAGAGAAAAAGGCGGCCAAGGGATGACAGTGTCAAGCAGAGGCAAACTATAAGCGTATAGCAGTAAATCAGGTAACTATTTAATATGTCCAGAAAGCAGGTCTAAATTCCTAAAAATCAATGAGAAGCTGTATAAAGGGGAAGGTAAGTCAAGGAACTGCTCTATGTGGGAATAGGAGGCAGCAGGAGGGTTTTGACTTGAATGAGTTGTGGCCAAATATACATTGATGTGAATATAAAGTACCTCCTTCCCTTCCCACCCCCTTACTTAGTGGTGAGACATTAAATCTGATTCATGAGCAAGTTTCTCCAAGCCTTTAAAGATTTTGAGAGGCTAGGAAGTCAGAGAAAATTTTAGTAAAAGGTTATCTCTAGTTCATGAGCATGTTCTAGCTGACGTCTTTCACGCCACTCTAGTAAATTATAAAAGTGTACTCAGGGAATGGATTGAACACTGACGAATCCTTTGTTAAGAATACAGAATAAAGCTATTTACATCACATTGTTAACTTTGAATATAATTAAATTTTACTTATTTGTGACAGATTTTCTTTTTTGTTGCAGATATGATCCTAATGTAAAAAGGAGAAGATAAATTGTGACCTGAATTTACAGCGATTCTCTAGCAAAATCTGTTTTCTGTTCCTTAGGGTTGCTGGTTAGAGCGTGTGACATACACCTACGTATGACCATTTGAGCTGTCTGTTATTGTAAGACCTGTTTTTAAGTCTTGCTTTTATTAAAGAAAAAGTTTCTTTCACCACTTGGTACTTACAGGTTGCACACTTTCCAAAGCTTTAACATTTTTTGCTTCCGAGTAATGCTGAGTAAAATACCATACATACATAGGGTTTCATTTCAGGCTGTTTATTTCTAATGTTTGCTTATCAGTACTATTTTGGGGAAGTCAACATTACGCTTTTTTCTTTTCAGAAAGGCTTTGTTAATTAGATTTTTGTATAGTGTCAATTTTGTCATGAGGTAGAGGACTTCATAAATAAGTTAGACAAATTTTATATTTATTTGAGTAAACAAGAAGTATTTAATATTCATAAGGTCAAGCTTCTTCCTGTTTTTGAAGTTGGTGACATCAAATTATTTTTAGCCAGCCCTCAGTTTTGTGTGATGGCAGATTTGAAACAAATGTTTAAATTCTAAAATTCAGTGATTTTTGCTCTATTTTGTCTTCAGATCTTCAATATTTGTTTGAACAGCCTGCAGCTTCAACTAGAAACACTCTGATAAACTCAGAAATAGATATCAAAAACTTTTGCAGCAGAAACAATTAACAAGCCTGTTAATAACGGTTTCTTGGGCAGGGGGAAAAGGCAAGTGCAGTTTCTTTCTCTGCATGTTTTCTTTCCTTTGCAAATATGAGAGAGCTCTGTTTTGGCTGTTTAAGAACAAACGATGTATATGGAAAGCCCAAAAGCTCCATGATGAGAACCCTCAGATTATGAGTCTGTGTACTTTCCTGTGGTATTAAATGAGAAATAACCTTGTACGTTCCTCAGTATATAATGACGTCTCATATTCTGTAATGGCTTTTATTTGTGATGAGACTGAAGTTAGATGGGGAGAAGACTGAATTTGATAGTTTCCAGGAGTCGAGTGGGGGGGGGGACTCCACCCCCCAAAATAAGACTTAAAAAAACCAACCAAACAAACCAAAATTGGTTGGGGGGTGGAAAATAAACCTTGAGAGCTCTAGCATCTGGTGGCAGAGAAGCCAGATGAATCCCTTGCAATTGGAAATAATACCTGTTATCCTGTTACAAAGATTCAATCCAAGAGAAACCAATGAGTTTTCCTCTGAAAGGGAGAAAAGGAAGTTAAGTGAACTTCCTCAGCACATTTTCATGGCTATTTTAATTTATTTGACCCATATTCCTCCTCTCATGCCTTTATGATTTGTAGTCACCGTGTAAAAACTGCCCTTCAAAATAATTCCATTGTATTTGAACAGTGAAAGCTATGAAACAGCAACCCATTCTTGGGTTAGGAGAGCTCATCTTAATGATCTGAGAATTTGGAAATTGAGGGATTTCTCTAGAAGTACAGTGAGAACAGCCTTCTGGACTTTCTGGAAGCTCCATTGCATCCTGTTTCAAAAGGCAGGATGGTGGGATCTCCTTCGTGTGAGGAAGTAATCTGGTTGATGCAATTGAATTTAAGTATTCATTAATAAAACCACTTCCTCTGTCGAGAGCTCAGACCATGCAAGCAAGATGAGCTGAGTGTATCAGATTTTAAGAACAGCATTGTGAGATCTATGTCAAGATAGCAGATATGCTGAAGTCAACATGGTTGTATGGTCTCAGAAAATTCTTAGTCTTCAAAAACCTGTGTTTCCTCAGATCTGTCTTGGCATCATCTTGATCACTTGGTCAGGGATGTCCAGAGTGGTAAACAGAGCGCAAGACCAGTACCTCTGAGTTCAGTGATAGCTGTGGGAGTGTTTTGATATTGTAACTTCAGTCAGGGCACATCAAATCTTGTCCATCAAATACCTTTAAAAAGACTGTTCTTTGGCAATTTAGCTACTCGCTGGAGGAGGTCTACTGACTGCTGTTTGTTGCACCCTCAGGTGTTTTTCTACTGTTACATGACTCTCCAGGTTTTCCTGTTAAAGACCCACTGGTCCAAGAGGGCAGCTCTTGTAGCTCTTGAGAATGACCTTTTTGTTGTTACTAAATTTAAGCAAATAGCTTGGATAGCAGAATATCAATGGGCAGGGTCCTTCATTAAGTTTGTGTTTACAGCTGTTAAAAACAGCACTTGTTTCACCTTAGAAATTCTCAAAAGATAGAATCTACAGGGGCCTTCTAGGAGAAAGTGAAGGCTAAGTCCTCTACTGCTCAGACTGCAGCCTGCTAGGGTTCAAGCAACCCTGGTGCCACATCTGAGTCCACTATTCTATACACATTATATGATTTAGAACTCTGCAATCCAGTTCCCTAGACACTTGAATTTTAGCAGCTTTGATACTTTTTTTAGTTATTTAATGTCCTAGGACTGATGGACTCGCCCAACATGTGTCTGGGGCAGCACTCACAGACACACACTTGGAGATTTCTTTATAGATCTCATTTTGAGATGTCTTCTCTCTATCAACGCTTCCAACATCAGATTTCTTTGAAGTCTTTTACTGGCAGCTCTGTGCTCTCAAGAGGGCATTGTGGGGATTTCTACAGTAGTGCTGAGAACAAAAGTTAGGATCAACACTTGGCTGAAGGTACACCCACTGTATGTTCCTGTTTGGGTCCAACTTGAGGGTGCCTAACAGGTGATAGTTTAGTTTCTAATTCAGTTTCATCTGCTGTCTAATTGATGAGAAGCCTGTAGATCAGTGAATCTGAGCCTTTTGCTGTTTCAACATGGCGTTTTGCTTGCGTTAAAGCAGCTTAGACATCTAAACCTCCACCCCTTACCCATGGCTTGAATTGTAATTCCAAATTCATGTAACAAGTGCTATTCATAATACTGAAGTTTTCCTTCCATTTTAGCATAATTTTGTCATGATTTTCAGCTCCAGACCGTAGAGGAAACGTGCTTGTTGGCTTATGGGTTTGGGCCTTCTGTTACTAAAGTTTCTGAGGTAGATGATAAAGGGCATGATTACGTGAACCAAGTCTTGGGAGACTGAACATTGAATAAATTACATTAGTATTTGCCTTACCTCAGGTCAAGTTAACATAATAGTTCCAGATGTTTATTTTATGAAACCCACTGTTGTGGGCTAACCCCAGCAGGCAGCTAAGTCCCATGCAGCCACTTGCTCCCCCCAAGCAGGATAGGGGAAGAGAATCAGAAGGGTTAAAGTGGGAAAATTCATGGGTTGAAGTAAAGACAGTTTTCTAGGTAAAGTAAATCTGTGAGCCCAAGCGAGTGCAATTACCTGCATTCTCCAGTTCAGAACTTCTGCTGCATGCTCCATTTTCATTCTGTGGGGCTTGTGCCCTGTGGTTTCCACATGCAGTTCACCAGTTTTCTCTGAGAATTTGTGGTGGTGATTTTCTTTAGAAGGTTAAAAAAAAGTTCACTAACTCAGAAATTACATCTGCCTCAAACCACCATCTGCAAGCATACCCGCCTTTTTGACAAAAAAAAAATGCACCTAAAAATACATCTAAGCAGAAACTTATCTTCCGATCTTGTTCTTGCGTTTTACTGTGTAAGACAAAGTTTGTTTGAGGGTTTGCTGGGATTGCTTTTTTTACAGCATGTATTATCTTTGTTCACACTGCTCACAGGAATGAGATGCACACAATATGTAAATTAAATATACTTTTTATTAGCGAGTCTTAAAATACAGTCTTGCATTCAGCAGCTTAGCTGAACACAGTTTAAAGCAGATGGAATTACTCTATGCACCAGTAAAACAGGATGGGTGCTGTATCCCTGCAGGAACAACATGCTTCATTTTCAGTTTAACTCACACCAGTTTCAGCTTTCCTAATCACTTGGGGAAGCCACTGCCTTTTTTGGCTAGACTACCAAGATATTCTCAGTGCTGAAGTTTGTTTTCCTATTTCTGTCCATTCACACCTGTCAGCCTGCCCTTTTTCTTCATACCATTATTCCCCATCTTCTCCCAGAATGGGGGGTCTAGTGCAGCAGGGCTGGCCTCTACTGTGTCATTGCACCAGTTCTGATACGCTGAAAGTGTGTTTGCAGTCAGCTCCAGTTTCCTCCATCCACTGACCTCTCATCGACTTCCTCCAGCATGCTAAGCCCCCTTCATTACCTCCATTCCTGATGTGTCCGAGGCACTATTCCATGTGTTTACATCAAACATCAGTTATAACTGAGACAGCAGCTGAAGTCTCTGCTATAGACTTATCCCCATTTTCCTACCAGTTCTACTGTCACCAGTCCATTTTATATAGGTGACTTTATTCTTACCTGTATTTTCCCACTCTCCCATAAAATTAGCCCTTTTCTTGCTCTGTTCCATTTCTTGAATCTATTCTCAGTCACATGTGGCCACATCTGGTGTTTGATTCACAAATTCCAATTGTGTTCTCGTTGTTCTGGGACCTCCTTAGAACGTGGCAGATAAACATGGCAAAACCTGAACTGAATTCCTTACCGTTATTCCTCGCTCTTCCTCTTACAACGTTATGATAAACACCATCACAACATTCCAGTGAGATAGTCACAAAAATGCTAGATAGATAAAATCAGATCTCCCTAACTAGCAGCTTTCCCTGCCACTTGCTTTAGCACTCTGCCCATACTGCTCTGCCCCAGCTTTGACCATCAGAATCTCCCTCGAGCATTGGCTACAGCACCAGATCCATGCAAATGAACACCTTTCCCCTCTCTCTGAACACTGCAGCGCTCTGAACACCTCTTACTCCCCAATTTTTTTTTCCTTTGACTTAAGTTCCCCACTTCTCCAAACTCGAATAGCTTCTAGGTGAACCTGTTTTAATGTTACTCCTTTAGCCTTCAGTCCATCATCAGTTTTCACACATGAAGATAAAACAAGCTTAGCATGCAAACCTCAGGTAGGTTTATCATCTCATCAAAGCTGAGGTTTTGTTCACAAGTTGTTTGCAGCTGAGAAGAGTATATTTCAACTCACAGCAGATGTTTTGTACGTTTACATTGCTCATCTAAAAAAGGGTATGACCCAAGACGGCTCTAGCAAAAGCTGAAAACTGAGGCATGACACACGAAAATGCCATTTCACATAGTATCTCCAAGTCTGGGTGCATTGTGTGTGAACATACAGGTACATGAATAGAAGCCTATATCTCATTTAGAACTGGAATTCCACAACCAGCACACCAGACCTAACAGAGAAACAGGCAAGATCAGAGTACTGACTTTCCAGACTGTGCCAGGTACATGTTCTTGAACAGCAACAACTTGGTGTTCACATAAGAAGCTGGCACCAGAATCCAAACTGATGAAAAATGAACCATTTCCCTCTCAGAGTACCCCCTGGAACTGTGTAAAATCTCTTTCCCTTGTCTCTGTATTTGCAGACAACTATTTTTTCTTTATACATCTAGTTAAAAAAGAGCATAAAAATGCCAGGTTTCCGCGGTATTTTGTGAATGCATAACAAACCTGGCTGTTCATTTCCTTTATGCTGGTATGTAAATCTACAGGAGTGTCCAGGAACGTGAAGCTGAATTTCATTTATTGAAGCATCCACTATAGGCAGTGTAGGCTGATTCTTGCACATTGCTAGTGATCTCAGAATAAAGAGATGGAGGAGGAAAGTGTAAATTAGATTAACAGTCTTCAAAACAAGTCATTTCGAAAGGCTAGGAGAGCTAAGAATCTGAAATACACTTTTTTCCTGGTTTTGATGACTACTGATGACCACTGGTTGGCTTAACGTGCCCTGTAAGTACAAAGTCACTGTTGTGAGAAAATGAGCCAGCATGCAGGCAGGTGTAATGTGAACTCAAGTTCAGGGCTTGCCTGAGCTGAAATGTTCTAGTGTCTGCAAAGATAAAACAGTGCTTAGCTTCACTATAAATTATACTATAAATGCTTTTTTTTCCACCCAGTCATCCTTGTTCCTTACCCCAACTTCGTCCTTGACCTCACAATTCCTTGTGTAATTCAAGCTTCAAAAGTTAACTGAGACACCTGAAGTGTACCATATCCCCCAAAACACAGTCTTTTTCAGAAAAAAAGCTGGTTATAATTCAATATCCTTGCTTCAAATTTGTACCCCTCATGTCACCAAAGCTTTCCCTTCTCTGACAAAGAATCAATTTCTGCTAAGTAGAATCAGGTATTATGGTTCTTTCAAACAAAGGATGACTTTTCTTACAGGTCGGGCAAGGGGAAAAGGGGGAAGTAAATGTCCAAAAAGCTCTCACATCAGCTGAGGTACCGTGCTCCCATCTTGCTCTCACCACAAAAATTAATCCAAAACGATGACAGAACATTGTTATTGTTGAGTTCTAAAATACTACCTAAATTAAAATATAACAGTATAAACCTTAGAGCATTTTTTGTTCCATAACTTCTTAAAAAAGAAATCATTACTATATGGATGATGATAAGACTGAATAGTAACTGCCTTTAAGGCATATATTAGCTATGTCTTGCTGCTTCTAAATGTTTGGGAGCTAGCACTGTTACAGCACAGACTCCGTTATTACATGAAAATACCTGCTTGATTTCTCAGAAAATATGGTACCAGAGCAATCAAGTCTTGTCTCCTGGCACACCACCTTACTGATCCAGTCCTACAGCTCCTGGAGCAAATACAGTTGCTTCGAGTTCATACATATGTGTTGCACTTCATTGTAAATTCAGTTAATATAGGGCAACATGTTAGACTAACAGCTCCAGCACAGAGAGCTCTGAAGTGACAGTAAGCAGATCTTAACTCAAGAGGATGTGAGACCACCAGCCTAGCAACCCTGCATGGATTCACTTCAGCACCTGTAGGTTTGCAGCTCGTATTACTCAGATTCTTTGCTGCTTTCCTCCCATTGTTCCTCACTGGTCATCTCTTGTTATCAGTTAGAACGTACTACAAGGTTGCAAATTTTACACCCTTTCTTTCTCTTTCAAGATCAGTTGGTCTAAAAATGATCTTTTCTTCCTTTAAATTGGATATGCAGATCAGACCTGCCTCAAAGTTTGGGCATTAATTTCCTCTGGATTTTTGTCTCTAGTCTTCTTTTCACAGTTCTTGAGCTGCGAGAGAAAGGAGCTACAGCCACCTCCTAGAAAATTAGTATTTTTCATTATCCAACCATCACTCTATGAAATCAATCATTTAAAAAAAGGTGCCTACACTCTCCAGAGCAGAAGGAAAATAAAGTCTACTCCAGAAAACCCCTAAGTGCTGAGGACTAGGAACCTACAGCTGTGGATGCATTTTGATGTCCCTTACTCCAGGTACAGGTGCAGTTTCTGGAGCTATACTCTTTCCAGGCATTCACTGCCGAGCCCAGGCTGCCAGCCTGAGGCAATGCCTTTTCCTGAGAGAGAAGAATCTGATGTTACTGACACTACTCTCTCTGGATTACCTGCAGAAAGGATTTCTGTGTTTACTCACCAGGGTAAAATTTAGCCGTATTCTTTTGTGGAAAATGTTTTAAGCAGAAGTCAATCATTTACTGGAAACCAAAAGAAAGGCTGTGCTGTTTTCTACTGCCCCATCAGGTGCCTTCATTAACAAGCACCTATTCTTAAATAATCATCAAATATGAGGCAAATATTGTTAGGGAAATCTACTATGACAAACTTTAGTTCAACAGTTCAACAGCTGGATACTACTTAAAATAATCTTAGCAATAATTCAGCTAGCAGGCACATTCAGCAATAAGAACCAAACCCAAACCTAAGAGACACTTTCCCGCTAGACTATTAGAAAATACACAGTATCGCTTCACATACCTTTACAAATTCTATAAATCCAAATTAAATGTCTTTAACTAAAAATTGTATTCTTCCTGTCTGTATTTTAGTAATAAAGCTTAAGTAGTAAGCATCCTTTTTAAGTCTGTGATGTTTAAACCTTATCTTTCTTACTGAAAGAAGAGCTGAAAAGAGCAAACAGTCTCCCTTCTGGGAACCATTAAGCCTGCAATTCAAATTAAATCCGAGGAAGTATTTCCCCAAAAGACAGTTATTCAGTGCCAAGATCTAATCCATAATAAATGCAGTAAGTATGATACAGTGCTTTAGGTAAAACTATACTTAGGCAAAGCTTGAATTTTTACATCTCTTATTCTCTCCAAAGAGGGGAGAAACAAATTTTTCTCAAAATCAGAAACCCAAGTGAGAAAGTCCAACTACAACTTTAAACTGAGCAATTCCTTGAAGAAATGGGATAAATTTTTATAAAGCTTTGGTTGAAAAAAGTGGTTTTATACAGATTTAATAAACATGATCACTGAGAAAAGTTCTCTGCCCAACTAAGGGGTCTCGTGATTTTTTTTCTCTCAAAAATACTGGCTAGACAAAAAGCAGTTAAACCTCATGGTGCTGTAACGCTGCAGTGAAAGATATCTGAGCAATGACAGGACAAAAATCACTGCTACAAATTTGTCACTACAGCACACAGAGCTTGTAAGTAGCTGCAGCAGCTGGGGCCAGAGGATTGGCTGCTTGAAGCTTTCTTCCCCTTTTTGCAAAACAGCAAAGTAATTTGCTTCCTTTGTTTTGTTGGCATTTAAATGTTTCACATCATGACAAATGAAAAAGCAGTAACATGCCGTGGTATGTTGTAATCAGACATTTACGTTAACACAAAACAGAAGGAATTTGATCACAGCGCAGATGTATTCCCAATATATTAAGCGCAATAAATCAATAGCACTTGTAACACTGAGTCTCAGTTAAAATTACTAGGTATCACAGGTTTCGGATAGATTTATATATACACGGTTTCTGCCAAATAAGGTGAATTACAGAATCTCAATTCAATTGTGAATAAGCCCAGAATTTAGTATCATGAAAACCAGCTCAAATATCAGTATAAAAGACGTATCTTAACTAGTATTGACAATGTGTGGTTAAATCCAACCATGTAGGCGATGCAGAAATTAATATAAAAGTTACTTCATTTGTTTTTATTTTTATGCTATTAAGTTGGCTCTAAACTAAAATCTATTATTAGTAGTATAATTTCATAAATTACTTTGGACTTCCATTCAAAATAGTCATTTTCATCCTTCAACTTGTATGTCCAAAGTCTGAGCAACTTATTCAGTAGCCACAGAACCCCATAATTCAGTAGGCACAGAAACAGGCATTTATTGCATACAGTTATCTAATCTACAACTTAGGGAAGTTGGACAGCTGGGAAACCAGCAGCTTCACAAAGTCTGAGTCTAATTTCCTTTTTAAAATCTGTTTGAGAGATTTTAGTCATGCAAATGCAATACCTTAAACTAACATGACGTTCTTCAACACAAAAAAGCCCCAAACAAAAAATTAAATAATACCTATTCCCCACATTGGACCTGAATTAAAATGTTTGGTAATAAATCAGTTAAAACCAAGCATTTTTGTCTATTGAGAGTTCTGGAAAATAACCTGAATAACCCACAAGTGTGTTTAGGTAAACTAACTACTCTAAAACCCAGCAAATGAAATCTAGGTCTTACATTATGGAGCAGAAAGGTGAAACTTCAAGTCAGAGGTAGGTTCAAGTTAAGTCTTTGTCTTTCATAACAAGCTTTAACATTTACAGGAACTATGGCATGTTACTTCCAGGTTTGATTTGTTAATTTTTTAGCTGGCTGTGAGACAAAACCCAAGTTTCAAAAACTGCAGGCTACAGTACTTTTAGGTTATGTGCTGCTCTAGAAAAAAAGAGAAACAACCACCACTTGATCAAATGGGGGATGAGACTATCACCCACTGGCACCAGCCAAGCGATCCCATTCAGTGTTCCTGAGCTAGGCAGCAAAAAAACCCCTTAGGTTTTCTCATGTACTTTTCAGTAATACACTAGATATTCATTATATTGACACTGTAATAAGAGCACTTACATCAGTACTTTATTAAGTTCATGAGTATTCTCAGAAATGTACATATCACTGTAGGGGAACATCTCATGTCAAGTCTTTCTGCACTCACCCAACTCTAGGCATAGTGTGAAAAAACATTAATGAATTGTGTCAAATCATGCGTTAAATATTAGAAGGGAATGCTTATTCTTTTAGTCCAATTATCAAATAGGGCAATTTATAACTGCTGAGGAATACTTCTTGCTTACAGAAATCCTTCTTGGAGTAAAAACCATTTTGCTAAGTGCTCATTCCAAGTATTACTGTATCACTGTGGCAAATAAATAAAATCCTTGTTTCAAGCAGAAGGCTCCAAATTTGCTTTGGGACCAGGAATCACTTTGTACTAAGCAAGCCTTCTGCTTTAAGAAGTTGTTTTAATTTAATGGTAAGAATATTTTGTCACATTTGACACTAAAATGTAAAGCCACTCTGGTAGGCATTGCTTTTCCCACAGGAAGTCTGCTCTTTTAGCTGAGCAAGAGATGACAGGCAGGTCAATGTAAGTTAGTCTCATTCTCTGTTTATCTGGAAGTAATTCCAGTTGAGTAGAGATCAGTTGTAACAGCAGATCAAATTTTTGTATTTCGAAAAGGCGAAGTATTGCAGCATCAGCATCCTTTACGAAGCCATACAAGCGCAGGTTACTTGTATACAACAGCAATGTGACTGCTATCAACTTCGGCTGTCAGTGAGTGTTCTGTTTGTTAGACTACGTCTGTAATTCTGTATGTGAACGTTTCTAATGTCTCATTTATGGTACCCCGTCATCTCCTCCATCCCCACTTTCAATCAATTCATGTTTCTTCCTTTGTCTGATTGCCAAGCATCGTGCAATGCCCAGTGCACCTCCTTTTAAAAACCGTACAAAGTTGTCTCCCACCAGAGGACCTAAAGCAAAGAGGTTAGCTTCTTTAGTGCATTCATAAGTGTATGGATCGATCTCTATAGGATTCCCCTTGCATGTGATGGGCTGATTAGAGTGATGACCTATGCTATGTCCTTGGTCTTTTAGAAAGAAAAGATTTGGGTGAGAACCTATCAGAACTAAGGCTACAGAAAACTTCAAAATTTTCTTCAGTCCGGAGGCACTCTGAAGAACACATTTCATTTCAGGCTTGAAGGAAAGTACATTGTGTTCAGGGAAACTAGTGTAAGGAGAACGTAGATTAGAGTCCACAGTATGGGACTGAGTACACATCATATGATAAACCTTATGGTATTCGGGGTAAAGCTTTTTGGGTAACTGTTTGAAAATTAGACTTGTATCAGTAACTCTTCTACGAAACACATGCATTACTGGGATGTTGTTGTTGTAGGCACACAGTACTGCATCAGCTGCTGTAAGTCCAGCACCCACAATTAACACAGGATCTGCCTTCCCACGTAACTTTCCTTTGCTGATAGCAGCTCCGAAGTCAGACATAGAATGAAGCACAAAAGGAAAGTCTTCTCCTTCAACTTGTAGTCGGCCAGGAGAATCAAAGGTTCCTGTGGCAAGAGCCACATTCTCAGCAAAGAGGCAGAAGGGCACATGAGAACCATCTGTTGCTCGCTGATAACCTCTGATTTCCCAGTTTCTCTTAATCAGCGATTTCTGTCCATCTTCCATTTCCAAATGCTGTGTTGAAATATTTTCACTTAGTTGACTTCTATCTTCGTCATCCTTTCCTCGGTAAAGCCTGGACACTGATGTTATGTAAACATTGTCTCTGAAATTCTTTTGGAGGCCCATGACTTTAACATAGTGTTTATAGTAACAAGCTATTTCTTCTGGCATTACTCGATCATTTTTTATATTTCTGAAACAAAATTGAAGGATTCCAGTTAATATTTAGACCTTATCGTAATCTGAACATACCACATAACCGTCAAATTTAAAAGGATTATATCTGCTCAGTGTAACTGACACTGAGTTCAGTATCTTTAAATACATTCAGTTTGTTTTATTTGTTCTCTTGATTCTTGATATACAAGACAAGCTAACTTTTTTAATAGTTGTAAATCTTTACAATGTGAAGTACTATGGTGTTTAACAAATTGAGCATAACAAAACTCTGTGGTATCACGGTAGGTCTGTACGGAAGTGTTTCACAAAGCCAGTTCAGCATCACGACCATCAACAATACAATACTGGCTACACTTGTACTCAGTAAGAATATGCTTATTTAGCATATTAGTAATTAAATAGCATAGGAAATGTTAAGTGCAAATTTTGAAACTCTAGGTTTGATATACTACTTGAGTCAAGCATTCCTCATTATACTTTGAAAAAGACCTCTCCCCTCGGGTACAAGTAAGTTCAGTAAGTATCATATTAAGTAGTTCCGTATCACAGGAATGACCAAAGCAAGTATGACACAAAACCTTAGTGCCGCTATGCAAACAGGATTATGATGTCCAACTGTTCAATAAAAAACATTTTTGCAATCCTGCTATTAAATCTATGTTTTTCTCATGTTTACTGCATTCTAAATTAAAAAACAAAAAAGCTGAAAATGTAATTATTTTGAACAGGTGAATAAAATTTGCTGCTTCTTTAGAAGTAAGCTCTAGGAAGAAGACGAAGGAAACAGTAGTGAACATGATCAGGACTCCCACTGAATGAATTATGCTTAAAAGAAATCAGTCTTCCCATTCTCGTAGATTAACAAGATAACAGCATACGTACTTTTCAACGTTCAGGTTACTACTCTGAAAATCCTGATGAGATATTTATTGAAGAGGATGTGACAGTGTGACACCTGCTACAATGAAACTTAGAAAACTATTTTACATTACTAGTTTTCATTATCATCAATACTTTTAAATATGTTTGATAAATGGTAGTATAAGAGGTCAGCATTTCTGTTCTCGTTGACAAATGTAATATAAACAAATTAGCTTCAGATAATAAGCAGTTTATGGGATTCCAGTTAATAAGGAGGCAAGATTACTGCGGTTATCTAAGAAAGCAATTAAAGAACAAAGGTACAGTTTCTTCACTATAAGTTTTGTCCTGAAATGAGTAACAATCTGCGCTTGAAGACATATGCCCAAGTAATTCTTCTTCTTTTGCCACATGTGGTACAAGAACAACTTCCTTTAATTTTGCTCGAACAAAGTCAGGAACATTAAAATATTAGAAAAAGCTTATGTAGGGTGTTCCTAGGTTCATCTGCTTCCTGAATTACAAGGCGGCTAGTGTGCACGGCAACTTAAGGTGCATCCACATTGCAAGAGGAACTTCATAGATTTTAAATTCCTCCCTCACTCTCCCCTCAACTCTGATCAAAACTCTTTACAGAAACAGTACTTCTTTGTGAACTGCTGCTAAAACACATCACTGTTAGTATCTGTGCTTTTGGTGCACTGAAAGCAATTACTCTGGCAGAACGTTGTCCATTTCTTTCCATCAGAATACACACAGCAGAATAATTTCCAGTGCCATCAGGGAATTTAATAAGCAAAACAAGAAGCCCTCCTGTGAGCAATCAAGTTTGAATGTTTTCCAGTTCTTAAAATCATGTTATTTGGATTCTTATAGCAACTGGGTTTCCCAAATCCATTATGCAGTATCTTTACCTGCGTTTGCTAGCTGCCCACTCCTTAAAGGTGAATCCAGGCAATTCCATCCAGTCTCCAAAACTGATGGTTAGCATAGAGCCTTCCATGGACTGTGGAGAAAAAAAACCAAGCTTCACAACCAGATACATTACAAATGGATACATTTGTGTAAAACCGAGCGAAGTTGTTCTCACTGTACTCATTTGGAGCAATAACATACCAGAACATAACATTATACCAGGACATTACATGAAGTGCTGATGAACTGTTACAGTCAGATACCATTGTAATGAGCAACTACATGATCTAATAAAGCAGAAGGTGAATAGAGAACGAGGGAAAGGGAGGCTAAAAAGAAATTATGTAAAACACAAAAGAGGAAGAAAAAAAATGTGAAAACAGCAGCAAATGAACACAATAAGATTTTGTATAACAAAACCTAAAAACAGTGCAGACAAGAGAAAAAAGTCACAGAAAGTACTCTTCATTATAATTCATTAAACTTAAACTAATAAAAAATCATGTAAGACAAGCAGCCATGGTCACAAACCCCCAAAGGAAGGACAACTTTTTCCTTCTTCCTTTCTCATCTCCCCACCATATTTGGGCTTTGGTAATTGAGCAGTTAAAACTGCAGCTGCTGTTACTATCTAAAAGAGCCTTCGGTAGTAAGAAAAAACCCAAACCACAGAATTATCAAGTTACCCTAGAAGTGATATGAAATTTTTACTCACATGCCAAGCCCCACCAGGTGGTCCTTTACCAAGAACTATATGGGGAATATAATTATGTTGTTCTAGCTTCCAGTGCAAAACTGGTGGGTAGTCATACCCAAAGTCAGCATCAGGATGAAGTAACGTATCAAAAAGCACTGCAACTGGGTTTGAAGAGCGTCCTTCCAGGCCTTCAGAGAGGTACTCCAGATCCTAAAGTATGAAAAAAAGTGACATGTTCATGCAACTTTTACTGTTCATCATGCTCTTCTGGTATACAGAATTTGACTTTCAATAGAAAACACAATTATTTAAAGTTGCATTTTGAGATAGGTATGTCATGTAGAGATTCATTCAAAACACTTTTCAGAAATAAGTGCTGCGATTCAGTTCTTCTGTAACTCTGAATATACATTTCACTCATTTAAGAATTACATGTTCGTAACACCATAATACTGAGGCAGGTCAGTATTTGAAACTCACTGTAGAAAAAGAACTAGAGGGACAAATATGCAGATATCGGAGCAACTTAGTAACATTTATATTTATAAATAGTGGACTGCTTTTAACAAAGAATTGCTAGTATTTCTAGAAACGCCACTTTGATAAAGCAAAATTGGAATCTAAAAACATTGGATTTTAAAGATCAAGTAGAAAAAGGTCCTTTGGCACCTCTTCGGTAGTTTCAACACTAACTATTATATTTTGAAATAATGGAGGTGTTATGAGTACTATTTTTAAAAATTAAAGTAGGCTTATTTTACAAAGCAGTTAATGTTGAGAACAATTTCTAAACCTTCGTATAATGCTCACATTTCAGCATCTATTAACCAGCCATGTTCTAAAGATTTCACAGTGCAATGGCAAATATTTGATGAGAGAATAGAGATTTGCAGGAAGAACTGGCCATAAGGCCAATTTTTCCTGACAAAGATAGGACAGTTTAGGTTCCTAAACTGTGAAAATATCAAGGGATCAGGGGAGGCTGAAGTATTCCAAACACCTCTAGCCAAAAGCTTAGGCAACTTACTGTCCTACCAAAAATATAAACCTTGAGACTTAAGGTCAACATTACATGCAAACAGCACAACACTAAAAACAAACAAAAAACCCCACAAAACCCAAACCCTAAATCCAAACAACCTCTCCTTCCCCACTACAAACACATATGCGTGTTTGTGTTTCAAATAAATTAGTCACAGAGGCAATACACTTAGTGATAGCATTGTGAGTAATCCATCAGGAGTATAGTGAGTAGAAAACAACGGTAACATGGCAAACAAATGGACAAGTGGGGAGAAAAGTAATAGACAAGATCTAACAAATCAGACAGAAAAACTGGATGTATGTGAAGATAACAAATAAGCACAAGAGCAACTGTGAGCACAATGCAAACACTGAAGGATGCACACTGCTCAGAAAAGAAAAATGGGTTGTGTTTATAGCGGATATATGTCCCTAAGGTTACTAAAACTGAATTCGTAATGAGAATTGTACTATTTAGGAATTTTTTAACTTGAAGTATGTTTACTTCAAGTATGTTAGCAGCGTGTGTTCTTTAATGATAGTGCCCAGACATCCTAGGACATGAAAGCTGAAACTCCTGCATCCTGACCAAGTGCTGTTTTAGACACTTCTGGCAAGTAGTTAAGAACACAACAAAGAGCAGACTGTAAAACTAGAAAACACCACAAACAAAAAGCCCTCAAGAACCACAAAAACCACCACACAGCCCAGCACTGGATCTAATGGTCATGAGTTGTTTCTATTTAAATTAACAGAATAACGAAATAAGTTATTAATGCATTAGAAATACTATTAGGTATAGTTCTTCACAATGCAATCCACAGGATTTTTTTGGATAAGCAGTTCTTAAAATGCATTGCTTTTCATCTGAAGTGCCCTACATACAATTTGTTACAAGCCACTGAATAAGATACATACAGGTAGGAAAAAAGAGAGGCCAAGATACAAAGCTAGTTGTGTGAGGCCACACAGTTACTGTGATCTAATTCTTTGTGGGATGAGAACATCAAGCCTTTCTTGTCTATGGAACTGCTTGCGTAAGTTAGAAAAGCGTTTTAAACAGTATCATTAAAGAAAGCCTACTGCTTCATAATCCAGCTTGCAGTAGGTAAAGAGCTTGACAAGAGGGCAACCAAAGCTTACTTGATCAACAATGGAAAGGTGTCGAGCTTCTTCTAATTTCGTATGTAGAACGGGGTTTGGGTGTATAGCTTCAGGAGATAAATATGGCCTGTACCCAGACAGCAGGTAAGACAGACAAATTCCTGAAGGTCCATTTCCTATTAAAGAGAGAAGTTACAGCTTTAGTAAAAATGTCAATAATCTAGAGTTTGTAAGTCACTAAATAAGCAGCAAAAATCATACTAACGTAGGATAATGCCATACTGTCCTGATTCAAAACAGTTTATAAACTTCACAGCAAAATAAATCCTACCATAGGAACTTCCTCCAAATAAACTGAGGAAAATCTTTTTCAGATAACACGAAACATATGTATGAGTGTTTACACCATGAAACAAAATGCATATGAAGGAGTTTCATAACTTAGTTTGTCAAATTCACTATTCTTGTGTGAAAATGGCCCTGTGGATAAGAGCTGCTCTGCCTGTCAATCAGTGATGACTATTCCTGCCATCTTACAACTCTGCGTTCCCATTTACACTGGGTACTGTAACACACAGAACAGAAAGACAATCTAGAGCATGTGCTCTTCCAGTCTGCCCATAAAATAAAGGGAGGAAAGAGACAAGCAGAAAGCTGAAGTCTGCAAGTCAGATGAGAAGTTACCAACGCAGCACAACAGCAACGCCAAAGCTGGGTGAAGACAGATGCACTAGGTAAGCGGTAAAGTACAGGAAACTCACCTAAGACCACATTCATCATTCAGCAACAGTATCAGTTCAAACATGTTTCTATATCCTTTTATAATTCACTCAGCATTTTATAATTCATATATGTGCATTATTGCCATTTTAACAGACTAACTTATTTTCAAAATGTTATTAAAGGTGTGAAATGGATAGGACCAAAACGTTACTATAAGGTAATTATTTCTATCTATTTGACAAGTATTAAACAAAGTAGTGGACCGTATTTATAACATGCAAATACAGAAGAAATGTTCATGTTACAAAGTCAGATATTGAAAGCTAGGGAAAGCTAAAGTCAGAAAAGAATGTGCTATGATACAGAATTTTAAAATGTGGCTATGTACCGTGATTTCTATAGCTCCTCTTCCTCACTAACTGAATGAAAAGCAGTGTTCTCCTAGTGAGGCACTATTCAGTATTTTGCCTTTGTTTTCCATCTACAGTGGCACACATGGTATTTACCACACATTATTCATATTTGGGACTAAAGATAAAGTTACAAATTTATTCATGTTTTTATGTAGCACGCATTGTTAGGGTGTTAGCTCTTCTTACCTTTTCAACTCTTGGTCTCAAGAGTTCACCCGTCGTTTCCTGTTCTCCATCACGTTTGCCCACACCACTTCCATCACCTGTTAACAATCCCACTCCCCCAGTGCCTGTCTCTTCTGCCTTTTCTGATGTCCCAGTACCCAAATCCCCCATCACTTTGCTGAGACGCTGTTCATTCCCAGTATCTTCACGCACTGGATCTCTTTTTCTGCCTCCGCCAGGCTACACTCGGCACTCTGGTCCCCAGTGGCAGCATATCCCATACTTTATCACAATGCTGTGCGCAGAGACTGGTCACAGCATGAGCTGCAAGAAAATTGTGTCGGCTCACTACAGATAAGTTCTGCAAAGGCTGAGACGGCTAAATTACAACAAATCTTTAATAAACATGCTTTCTCCAAAGGCCTAGAACCCAAATAAGTATCTGAGACTGCACAATGGCTCCTACCAAACAATCTAGCTTTTATACCCAAATATGGAGGCAAAAATAAAGGTATTAAAGTGCCTGTGTACTGTAAGGACGACAAAGCACAGAAAAGGGACTGTCTAGGAAAGCTGTGGATTTCTACTGTTGGGATTTCAAGATAGTTAGATCAGAAATCTGTAATAAAAGGTTTAAATATTGGTGATCCTGCCCATATTATTTCCCAAACCACTTTGATTCCTATTTTGTCATTTAAAAAAAAGACTGTAAAGAACCTTTCAGACAGGGGAAACACTCTTCCTTACTCTCACACTGTTCTAACCTCCCCCAAACAGATCAGCATGAGACAGCTGGGTACACAAAAATCCAGGAATTTAAAGCCTAAAACAGGTGCAAGCCCCTCCTGTCACACATTTGTCACATGAGATGGATGTGAGAGAAAACTTTAGCAATACACTGAAACCATACATAAAAAAATCATATGAAGCTGTGAAAACACTCTGATCGTACCTATAGTTCACAATCATTCCCATGACTGACTAAATTCTTAACTATTTCTAGAATTGTACCTTGTGCATAGTAAAGAAGTTTGTTTCTTCAAAACAAAAAAAAATTTTCTTGGTTTTTTCTTTTCCTACTGGCGCGTAAAGGAAGCTAGTCCACAATGGAAAGAGAAAAATGTGTGCAATATCCAAGGATGCCATGCTCAAGATTATTCCTACTGGATAAGACTAAAAAGAACCAAATTTTGTAACAAAAGTTGTCAAAACAAAGGCTGGCAAGGGCCAAGGAATTTACTGAGGACAAGATTATGTTGAGGTGAATTACTGTCACTGGGCTCCCTAACCACTACCCTGGGACCATCCAGAGAGCTGATCCAAACCCAGTTCCTATTCTTTGAGCAGACTTGAGTCCAGGGGAAAGAAATTCCCTTGTGGATATGCTCTCGGGAATACGCAAGATGAAGGTTCAGCTGCAAGGTCTGCAGTTAGACTTGCTATGATTTTCTCAGATAATCCTTGGGGGGGTGAAAAAGAAGAAACCTCTTTTATTTACACACAATGCCTGATCGCACTGACATATTACTCTTATATAAAGCTTTAGACAGAATATAACCCAACCCCCTGTGGCCCTGTTTATTTAAGGAGCAAATAATATTTTGCCTGAATAGAAGCAGAACCCTCTCCTGATGACAGTAAACTACAGTACAATCATCTTTGCATTACGTATCTAAATTTAAAGCAAATAATCAACTTCAAACATAACAACAGCCTTGTTATTTGGATGAAAATCTAAAACATTGTGTTTACACAGTAATGATCAAAACAAGTGCAGAAGATGAAAGCATTTAGCATAGAACATCCTCTAGACTTAGAGCTCCAGCACGAAATCCTTCAATCTCAACTCATTCAAATGGAATGTATCATTTTCTTCCCAATTTCTTGAAGACACATACAGCACAGAAGTTACTTGATATTTCCACAGTAGCTTACTTAGTTCTGTATGCAGAACTGCAGTACAAGATGCATCCCAAGCTTAGAATCAAATCTTAAATTGGGCACCATACAGGGGAAAAAGGGGATGGTGAAGTTAAAGGGGAATATAAGTCATTGCTCCATCATTATGTGGACTGCTTACACATGTGCCATCTTTTTCTTTCTGTTAATAGTGCAATGAGAAGATGGCAGCACAAGGAAGCTAGAAGTATGTTTAACTCCAGCTATACAGGAATCGTGCAGAGAAGGTTAGACCTGTACACAGTGTGTGAGTAACACATTGGGAGGGACGACAACTATTTTTTTGTTCTTCTACTACATTACTAAATCATTTTAGATCCCTTTTAAGACTCTTCAAACAGCTAATGAATTAGTGATAACAGGCTGCCAATGGAGAAGATCAGTTTGTTAAGCATCTCAAATGTTTGGGCAACATATTTGTTTTTCAAGGAGAAATAGTCAAGGCAGCTGTGATTGGTGTCAGCACATAGAAGGGCACTCTAGACAAAGTAAGTATTGAGCACAGGTATTTGCATAATGCATATTTGCAAAACTAAACAGTGAAAACTTAGTCATTAACCATATGTCAAAGCTATACGAAGGTTGACAAAATGCCAGAAAACTGCTTTTCTTCAACTGCGATGCAGAACTCGGCAAGTGATTCACGTCTGTCACATCCACATAAATTTATTACAAGAGCACTATTTTAAGCTATTGTGAAGAGAGCTTTGAGAACAGGCACTGTACAAACACCAGTCTTTCAAAGTTGTGGAGATTTACTGTGAGCACATTATGTTGAAACAGTGTTCTCTGGAACCTCTGCTTGTTTGCAGGTACAGTTAAAGCCATTGATTTGCTATAGTCCCGACAGCTTGGAACCAGATTATCGGAAACCTCCTTTACTCCAGATCTTTTCTTTATCCCCTCATCAAGTCACGGCGCTAAGGAGTGGGTGGCCAGCTGTTGCTGAAAAACCTTGTCCCAATACAAATCATCCTGGCTGTGTACCCAAGGAGACTGCTCCCTCTGCTATCCTGTCATTCAGCAAGATTTTACAAGTACAAGCCTTTAATTTAATCAAGACTACAATTTATTGTTTTAATGTGGTTGAATTGACTTGGATTCATTTTGGAAAAGATGGGACAATATTCAGACGCTAGTAATGGACACAAGAAAGAAAAAGCCAATTAATGAGAGATGTTAGCATCTAACCAATGTACAGCACACATTTCACATTATTCTTTTCACTGTAACATTTGACCCCACAAATTTCTGCTGGTGCACCTCAACAACCTCCATGCAACCTGAAGCAGATGTATCACATTAATCAAATCCTATGTGATCAAAACTAGAATCAAAACAGTTCTCTCGATAAGACTCACATATCTGTTGCCAAATAATGCTTCCTCATTTTGTCAAAGCACAATTTGAATTCAAATATACGCCAATAGCAAGTCCCTTAATATGGTACTGTTGTTAATCATAACAACAGTATTACTCTAATAAACATCTTCACTGTAAGGATGCTAAGCATTAGTTGTTTAATGATAAATCATTTTATGTAGCAGGTCTATAAAGGCAACAGCGTGACAGAGAATCTTCAAAAACTCACCTATTATTACTACAGGCAGAGTAAGGAGGGAGTCCCCAGGCAGCACAGTTTCTTCGATTAAAGGCATTCTTTTAACCTTCCTCCCAAGGCTGTCACCAAAATACTGGATGAAGGAATTCAAAAGCTGTCCTTCGGTTTCAGGACTGCTGTAACTTCTAATTGAGGACAGATGGAAGAAAACTAAAATGAAACAGTTGAACTGTCATTGGAACAATCTCTTCAGAAATAAAGTTGCTTTTGATGCTGTATTTGAAGAGCTACCGAATTGGCAAACTGAGACCAAAACAGGTATACTTCATCCTATCTACAAAATTTTACTCATCAGCACAGCTTTACTAACAGAAGATTTTTTTAGAAGTCTACTTTTCTCCTAGAAGTCTACAGAAGGCTAATAAAAAGGCACAGATGGCTCTGTAGAGATGCAGATTTCTAATTTCAGTTTATACAAAGCCAAAGTACAATTAACAAGCATTATGTTGATCTCACACACAGCAGAACTCATTTCTCATTATCCTTATCAAAAGAGGAGAGATGCACACCATCTAGCCAGCTAACAACATTAAGGCCTGCCAAAGGCACAAGGCGCAGCTGAGGTACCACAGCAGCCATTCACATCCCTTCCTACCTGCTGAGCAGCACTGACGACTTTGCCTCCACGAATGTCTGTTCAGGTAGAAGTAAGGCTGCTTAAAGATGGCAGTGGTGTGAAGATGGAGAAAAACGTGAGCCCTGCAAGCCCTAGACACAGCCCATTTTACAGCTGTTAAAAGGAAACTTCTTATGACAGGAATTTCCATGCAGTCAGGTTAGCTACGGTGCAGCAGACTGCTTTCTCCCCTAGCCATTTTCCTAGATTTCTCAGTTCTTTCTCTGCAACATCTACTATGAGATTCCTCACAACTCTTTACCATCTAAATGTGCTTCTAGGCTACAAAGATTTGTTGTATATTGTTAGGTGTTAAATTATTTAGAAGCCCTTTCTGAAGCTTTTCCAGGTCATTGAAGAAGCACGCTCTATCAGTTTAATGAGAATGGCGGGAGCAAATTAAAAATGGTCCATTATTGGCAGTTATTTTATTAAGGCTTCAAAATAAAGACCTAATAACTTTTTAATTACAAATACCCCAATCAAGTGATCTAAACATTTTTCTCTTTACAAAACCAGTTTTAATTATTAACTTAATAAATAAAAGTACTCTTCAATTATTGCCTAAGATTCTGCATATCTTAAAGCTATTCTAGTATTTCAGGAATTGTTTTCTATGCAGGACCGAAAGCACGAGACACTGATCCAATTCCCATGGCCTTCAAGAAGCCCGTACGCTACGTACCACCTCAACTCCCACAACACTGAAGGTTCTGGTACAAATTTCAAAAGCCCTTCCTCAACGGGGAAGTAAACTAGAGACAGCTGTACAATAATAACAGCAGTAGCATACACTGTAATACACCTCTCTGACGGTTATTTCCTTGTTAAAAAGGGTGGGGAGCTATTCTAAGGTTGTATTTATTTCAGAAAGCAAGTGCTTGATATCTGTGTTCCCTGCACTAGCACAAAAAGTTTGCAAATTGCGTGTTTACTGTTTGACTACAGCTGGGCGTTAGCTCTGCCTGATCTTGGAGACACGTTAACATACAAACAGCATGAGTTAGATGAAGACCAGTAGAAGGTGTAGAGAGGATATATAATTGTTATACTGCCTTTTTTACCTCAGCTTTTAGATAGGCACAGGTAGACGATACTGTTTTCCAGCCTTTGCTCAAAGTTAACTAAGGCAATACCTACCCTACACTTTGCAACACGCTTAACGGGAGCACACGTTTTAGTGTGGTTTTAACGTACCTGCTGTGCTAGATGGACGATAAAACCAAAAGAAACATTTCAACCCCCCTTTTATGAGGTATATATACACAGTGCTGCAGGCTACAGAAGAATCTTTAACAAGAAAAATGTCGTTTCTGTACAGCTTAGACAAACCACCCAATGGGTTTAGCACAGAATCTAATTTGGCATAGAAACATGCGCACACAACATGCAGTTTCTCAGCTATGGTGTATACGAAGGAGATGAAGGACTGTTGTCAGGCACAGGTTCTTCCTTTGCAGGAACGTCATACCAGAACTCAGCAAGACCTTAAATTATGGGCCACCATCTTCCCAACCTCTGAACAACTCTGAAAGCCATCAAGTACCAGAAGTTTTTAACTTAATAAAAACTCATGGTAGACAGCTTTGCAGTGGTGGGGATTTAGTAGAAATATCTATGGCTGTAGTCCTGCAGAGATGCAAGTGGGCACAAAGATAAATCAGTTCCAAAGCTAGTGCTTAATTTACCTTGTCCTGGTCATACCAAATAACCTGGAGAATTACATTCTGTCAAACACCTAAATTCTAAATATGTTAATCTCTTTTTTTTTAATGCTTTCTACTGCTTTTCAATTAATTAATTCTATTTTTAATTGATGTGGAAAATCCATTAAGAGAAAAAACACAGCATACACATAAACGTTTTTCTCCCTGTGGAGAAGAAAATAATAATTCTCTCCTAATAACTGTCTTAATTTGCTCCAAGTTATTAAAATAAGAGGTGCCTTTTCCAGGTTGCAGTTCTGAAAGATCCTAGAATTCCCTACATACTTTTAGGAAAAAAAAAAATACAGTAAACTGACTGTAGTGGGCGGTTAACAGAAAACTCGTTATATAAAAGGGATTTAAATTTGGTCTCAAGTTGACAATTTGGGAAGCAAATTTAACACCGTCAGATCGTTGGGTTTTTTTAAGTAACGGAGAAGATCGATGCCCATCAGCACCGGGATCCCGGCGCTGCAGCGTTCCGAACCCTGAACTGAAACCGAGCATCAGCAGGCGTCGGTTTCCTCTCAGCCCCGGCTGCGCTTCACCGTTACCCAAGGTCACAGCGCGCCTCCCCGGGCCGTCACCTCCTTCCCCCACCGGCGGCCCCGCGCTTCGCCCGCCAAGCGCCTACGCCCGCCGGCGCAGCGGAGGGGGCGTGCGGGGCCGAGGAGCGCCGCGGCCGCCCGCCACCACGCAGCAGCCCTGCCGAGGCCGCAGCACCGGGGCGGCGGCCGCGGAGGCGCTCCCCGCCCGCCGGTGTCCCCGTCCTCCCCGGTACCGCCCCCCGCCCCGACCCCCTCTCCTCACTCGCCCGGCGGCTCGTCTCCCGCGCAGGGCAGGGGGCGGGGGGCAGCCGCCCTGACCACCTGGCCGCTTTCTCCCGCCCCCTCACCTGAAGTGACCGGCCAAGGAGCAGCGGCAGCACCACACGGGCATGGGGAGCGCCGGCGGGGCCCAGCGGTAAGGCTGCGGGGTACGCCGCACCGCGGCTCCCGCTTTTCCTCCGGCCGTCGCCGCCGTCGCCACACTAGGGCTCGCGCGGCACCGTCCCTCCTCCCCGCTCACATGCGGCAGCGGGTCACACGCGGGAGGAGGAGCCGCCGCCAGCACCCGGAGGGAGGGAGGGAGGGAAGACGGGCGGGCCAAGCAGCGCGCCGCTTCCTCCTCCCAGCCCCGTCGCATCCCCGTTCTCCGAGGAGGGGGACAGCGACGCGCCCCCTCCCTGTTGGAGGATGCGGGATGCGCCGTCTGTGCCCAGGGAGACGGAGGAGAGGGCACGGGAGCTCCGGCCTGGTACCGGCGCGGGGGAGGGATGAGCGGGAAGGCGGCACAGCGGCGGGGAGATACCGCCTTGGGTCGGGAGCGAGGCGTGAGGAGGCGGCAGCAGGAAGGCTCGCCGCGGCCCCGTACACGAGCACCCCGTACAAAGGGGAGCGCTGCTCCCCACCGCGGCCCGGGTCGCCGCCCGGTGCCCCTCCGGCGCGAGAGCCTCCCCGCACAGGCCGCATCGGCTTCCCGCCGGCGGCAGAGGCACACCTGCGGCCTGGGCTCGGCAGGCGGCGCGGGGCGGGAGCGCTCAGGTTCCCGAGGTGAATTACACCAGTCTGCGGATAAAACGGCAGTGGCGGGCATCAGCAAGCCTCGCACCGGGGCCAGAGGTGCCCGCTGTGAACCGTGTTCACGTGTGAAATGCGCATGAGGACATTAACAGAAACCAAACCAGATCAGAAAGGTTTGAGGCACCATTTGACTAACAGCCGCCTCTTTGGGATCAATACTTCATGTATGTTTTGTAACTACTTTAAATTGTGGTTTATCATAAATATTTTGCAGCTGTGCTTATTTGGGAGAAATAATTGCTTACCTAGTCTTGCCCTAGTCACAGAGGGGCTGAGGATTGCAGGAGGTCATCTGGTCCAAACCCCTGCTCAAGCAAGGCTGCCCGGTGCAGGCTGTCCAGGAACATGGCCAGCTGGGTTTTGACTATCTCCAAGGATGGAGACATCAAGACCTTCCTGAGAAACTTGCGGCGGTGTTTGACCACCCTCACAATGAAAATGCATTTCCTTATGTCAAGAGGAATTTCCTCTGTTTAAGTTTGTGCCCATTGCCTCTTGTACTGTCCCAGGGAACCACTGAGAAGAGCCTGGCCTTGTCTTCATTACCTCCGATCAGGTATTTATGCACATGGATAATATCCCTTTGACCCTTCTCTTCCACAGGCTGAACATCCCCAGCTTTCTCTGCCTCTGATCGTAGTAGTCAGTCTGCTGAGATACCCATGGCTTACACTGGTTTTCTCTCTCAAAGTCTGCTAAGTAGTAGGAGAGAGTGCTAATAAAATCTATGACTGCTTATTTATTAAACAATTACAGTCTTTTGCACAGAGTTAACTTGACAATTTGAAATGTCTTCTCTGTGAATCTGGTCCATAAATCCACGATACCAAGATCTTACCAGGCTATAGTTACTGTGCCTGAAGTGGCTGTTGGCAGCTGATAGTCCAGTTCACCTCTAAGTTGTTAATTTAATAGACTGTCATGACTGTAGTCAGCAAATAATTACTGCTTAATAGTATCGGTCTGGTTCCCACTGGAAAGGATGGCTTTAAATACGTGCCCTATAAAAACTTAAGGCTAAAGAACACAGGAGCTGAGTTGTACCGCTGCGGAAATAGAGAATATTGATATAAAATCTCTCTATAAAAGGGCGAAACACATCCAGTTAAACACATTGTTCTTCAAGTATACCCAGCACCAGATGTAATATGTCTTTAGACCAGAATTAACAACCTGAAGCTGTGTTTAGCTCACTCTGTCACCAAAAATACTGCTTTCATTTCAGGAACCTGCATGAATGTTTTGTATGTTGACCAGGTAACTCATGCTACTTGAATATTCATACTGTTTTATTAAAATTGTGTTTTCCTTTACAATGAGTTACAGAAAAAGACACCAGAAACTGAAAGGCAGACTTAAGTTTTTTCGCATAATATTTCGCTCATAGTCAGGACTCAGCCTCCTCCCAGATACAGAACTCCAGGTCTGTAGGACCTCATGCTTCAAGGACACTAGCTATAGCCAAGGAAAATTCTTCCAGGTTTCACTAGCTGTTTGATGGCAGCGTCAAATGGCATTGGCTTCAGAATCAACATATTAAGGGCACATTGGGCCTGAAGTATCACCTTTATTTCCTTCCATCAGCAAATTGGGTTATCTAGAGTATGACACAGAACCTCAGCTATACTGGTACTATTAATAGTTTGTGCCCTTATCGTTAAAAATCAACCACACTTGTGTCCATAGCAATAGTCAGGGTATCTCTTTCCCCAGTATATTTTTATATTTAAAGTTGAAAAAGATATACTGGACCTTAGGTTTCTGATACAGAGAAGGTAGGCTGGGAGAAGGGTGTTTTATGAACCTAACAAATACTCATGGGGCTTCTCTGGAAGTAGTATTCTGCATAGCTGTCCTGAGTTACAATTCGTTATGTGCTTCTCCCAGAAATGCAATTTTATGTTCCCTTGAAATTCTACATGTTAGCCTGGGTTTTTCAAATGGGATTAGTTTTTTCATTGGGATTTATTTCAAATCTATGTCTCGTAATAAAATAGATTTCTTCAGATGTACCTTTGTCTTAGTTATTTAACACTGAGGAAGCGACGAATGTGAAGAGAATAAATTGCACCAAACATAGCAAACATTTCCTCCCATGTATAATCACATTTTAAAGGGATTTGTATTTCCTGTTCTGTTCATTTCTGTTAACAGGTTCAGACAGTTATTGGCTGTACGTATATTCCAAATCTTTACTTTTTAAATCATGCTAGCCAGTTAGCTAATTTAAATTTCTTTCACTAACACTCATTGTACTAATTTATGTAATAAAATTGTGTATTTGTTCAAGGATTTTTTTAAAATCAATTGAATTTAAAAATTTTTCTTTCCCAATTCAGCAGATTATTACCTGAGCCAATGATGCCAGAAAATATATTAAACACATAGCTTTCTGTTAATCACAAAAGTATTTTTAACAACTTCTGTAGCATAATGCTTCTCCCAATTAACTGACTGATAACTAAATATGTTTAGTACCAGCTTGTCACTGCAGAATTCCTGAAAACCCTGTGGGCACATAAGATGGGAGCATCAGAGCTGGGGACTGTTGTCTCAAGCCATGATACACAGCATGGAAAAAAAGACTTCATCCTCTTCTGTAGGTGCGGCATGGCAGTGAGTAACCAAAGAATGACGACTGTGTGCTGAATACAATGTGCACGTTGTAATGCAACGTAGGGAACAGGGAAAATGACTGCAACGTTTTGGTAAGACTCCCATGCCTCCACCCTCTGCAATGTGAGATTAAAGTACAAACTAAGTAGAAAATGGACCTGCAAGGCTTCAGATGGCACTACAGGAATACAATCAACTCTGGATAAATAACGCAGTATTTCAGTACTGGAGTTTACCCAGGACAGATGTCTCATCAATGACAAACTTGTTCCCTGTAACATTAAATGGCTCTGAAAGACATATGAACTGCAAGGCCCAGTAAGCAACAGTATAGCATAACTTCTTCTGAGATGAGCCAACAGAAAGTTTGCCACAAGCCTGTGGCATTCAGCCTGAAGTACGAGGTGCTAAAGAAAGGCCACGAGAGATTAGGAAGGCTTGAGGTTATTTACTGTCAATAGTGTTAAGCAAGATGGCAACTTGGAAATCTAGCTGCAAAACAACTTTCTGCCTGGCCAAGGAAAAAGAATAATAAAGATGGAGGAATCTCCGTCAAGAAGTTCTGTTGTAGATACAACAGATCCTCCCAAAAAGTCAAGATACTTTTCAAGAGGGACAAAGGAAAGAGACGTCTGGAACAAGCTTAAAGGAGCAGGTCTGCCAGATTCCCAGGATCTTTTCATCACCTGTTGAATAAAGTTCTTTTCAATGGTTCTCTTCAGATGTTTCAAAGTGCTAATTAAATAATACTTGCTTGGAGAATAAAGATGCAGCAATTTCTGTGTCGGAGAAATATCATTATAGTATAGAAGGATTGACAGGAGGGTCTTTATGGGCCTTTTGTACTTCAGAGAGCGATTTGCCTGAGTATCTCTAAAGAGGTCTGTGTAGTAATCTGTGCTGAGAGAATAGGAGAAGAATTTTGAGTAAGGCAAAAGATATATATTCAAAATTGCCATAGATTAGTTTAGAAGAATAAGTGTGTGTGTAGAAAGATCTGGGTGAGGACATATCCTGTGACATATACATGAGCTGTTCTGTAAACTTTATCAATTTAATCCCTGAGGCAACTGTTTCAGCAGCAGAACAAGTAAATCTTTTGGACAGTTTATATCTAACTTTGGATGTGTGAACTCCTCGGGTGTCTAAAAAATTATGCATGGTAAGGTAAGAGTAAGTGTCCAGGAAAGTAAAGACTGGTCTGCTGTGCTTTAGTGGTGCATACATTTAACTAGCTACAGCCTCTAACGAATAGGAGTTTTACTTAGAACAGTTTCTGAGCAAACTTGTTACCTGCTCTCTAATTATCATAATAAATACACTGTAGATAAATATGCAAATGGTATTTTTGGAAATACAATTAATCTGGAGGCTCTGTTTCTTCTGCATTTCTACAATTCTCTAGTGTGACCTTTGAAGGAGCCATGAGCACTATCTGCCTGTATAAAAACAACAAGCATTTATAACAGATACAGATATACTTGGAAAATGCATGAAAATGATTTTAAATTGCTCTATGAAAAGACACTATCAGTTTGCTGCATGATGTTGCATCTGTGTTTATTTATTTCACCAGGACCGAGTGTATCTTCTAAACCTAAAATATAAATTTATCATTTCATGCAAATCTACCTTTGTTCTTATAAATTACACCTTTGTTTGTCCTCTTTATTTTTCAGGCAAGTTATTTTGCCTAGATATATTTCATTGACATTTTTAAGAGTTCTATCATAGAACTTTGCAATAAGCGTGGGCAAAGCCCTTCCCAAATCTTCGTCCGCGAAGCCAAGCCATGATGATCATAGAACTGGGCCTAGTTGGCTAAAAAAGAATTCATAGAAAATATTTGATATATGACTTGTTCTAGTAATACAAGCACGGTGTTTCTGGTAGGCAGTCAGCTCTGAATCTTTCCTAGATGTAGCTGTAACTTTAGTCGCCTTTGGCACAAGATACCATTTGCAAGGAAAAAATGAGAGGCATGCCAGTGCCTACAGACACAGATGAACATCCGCCCTTCCAGTTCTAGGTTATTTTTGTGTTATGTTAAGGACAAATAACAATGACAAAACATTCCACACAGGGACATGAATTATTCCAAAACATTCTGTATCTGATCTGAAATACAAAATGCTGCCGTGCAGGAGCAGAGTGAAAGTGGTTGTGGATTCGTGATATTTGAAACTTTGGCCGGTGACTTGCCGTTAATCAGTTTGCTATCAATCTTCACAACATGTTTATAACATTGCCAAAATTGTGAACCATGCCACCATGCTTCTAGGCCACTGCAGCGAGGTGAAGCAGTAGTGCTCTTCGAACGGGTATCGTAGAGAATATAAACTTGCTCTTCATTTGATAGTTACTCTTCATCTCTGTGTTTTTGAACAGTGTGTTTTACTTTGGAATGGCTGTTTTGTAAAAACGAGATAAGTGTTTAGTAGACTTGACCCTCAGTATTGTAAACTGCCCGCCCTGCACCAACCCAAGCGCTGTGCTGTCTTTATGCCGATCTGTGGAGGCACCAGGATGGATGGAGCTCGGTACCTGACCTGAGCAAAACGAAAGCATACTTGAAGCCTGTGGCAAAATTCCTGTAAAGATATCCTCCACATACAGCTGGTGTTTCTTATCTCGCTTATTGAAAACGTCTTACGCTGTAAATAATCCCATCTAAGCTTACTGATAACATCAACAACTAATAATGATCCTTTATATCATACATGACTATCCAGATGCACATTCATTTTTGGGGAAGCAATTCTGCGATTTTTTTTATTAGGAAAGGTTTCCTATTCCCTCAGAGTCTTTCCTATATAAAGACTTCAGGACATGCGTTTTTGATTATAAATAAGCATTTTTTAAAGGAGGAGAACTTTCCCTGTTACTGCCAGATCTTTCTCTGTGCTTGTTATTTTATTAAAGCCCAGCTTGTGGAAACAAATTTTTATATAGGCTGCATCTAATCCTCTATCCCCCCAAAATCTGGAAAATGTGTCTCAATCATACTTCTGATTGCACAAAAACACTGTAAAAAGTAGCTCCTTAAATATAAATTAGTGTCAACTCCATATATTTTGTAGGTCTGATTCATAATTTCTTAAATACTTGGGGCTAGCTCTTTTGTGTTGCTTTAATTTCTTTTAGTCCCAAATCTTCGTCCGCGAAGCCAAGCCATGATGATGAATTTCTTTTAGATATGGCATGATGCAAACAGCTTTTTTATATAAATACAAGAACTTACAGCTTGTTCCTGACCATATCCAGTGCACACTTCATGGTGCCTTCTCAGAATCAGTGGGGCACGCTGTGGAGAGGACAGAGGCTTGTCGTAGGAGATGCTGGAAAAATAGTAACATAATTTTAAAGACATCAAAATTATGATTGAATTCATCATGAATTCCATGTTTCTCAGTTATTCTGTTATGAAACTCAGTTTATTCCCAGTCAGTCCCAAACTTGCGTGTTAGGAAAGTCAGGTTGTTTCTCTTAGGGATAATGACAAATCCATGGGAAAGCTTCGTGTTCTCACACAGATGTTTGAAAAGGGTAAGGAGAGGATTGTGTGTGTGAAGCAAACTGATCAAGGCTGGCTTATGTGAAGGCACAAGGGATTTGAAGAATAATGTAAAGAACAAGAACAGTAGTTTTCAAAACAAGGACAAAGCCCCAGGGTTTCTGCAGCTGAAATTCTTCAGTTACAATAGGTTGCAGCGTCTTGTGGTCCAACCTAATTTTTTTTTTTTGCTGTGGCTACTGCGTTCCTCCCTCCTTTAATCTATTCAAAATCCAGCTGTCATAAGCATCCGACTGCTTTTGCTGCTTCACACATTTCTTTGAACTACACTTCTGTTGTGTTGCCCAAGTGGAAAGTGCAGAGTGGGAGAGAAGCATTAAAACAGGGGTATCGAGTGGTGAAAGATGGGAGTGTTCAGGAATAGCACTTACAGCTATTTAATTAAAAAAGAAAAGAAAAGCTTTAAGTCATTGAACTGGTGTCAAGGGTTATGGCTGGGCTGGCCATTAGACAAATGACAGATCCTCTCTGTAACACCTTCCCCTTCCCAAAGGAGAAGAGAAAGGGAATAAAGGAGGGAGACTTATGGATTGGAAAAGAAAACTAAAACTGCTTTGATAAAACAGTAACATGAAATATACACAGATATACACAATAACAATATTGAACCCAACCCCTCTGATGGCAATCACATCACTGTCACCACTGATGCTGTGGGCAGGCGCTGAGGAAGTCCCAGACTGGTCTCAGGGGCAGATGGGAAACGGATACAGGAGCTGGAATCCAGAACTGGATTCAGGAATGCACAGATTGGGATTGAAGGCAGAACGGACAGAATCCTCCTCGGACATCGGCCACTGAAGAAGAGAAAGAGCTTGGCTCTTGTGATCCCTCAGCTTTATACCCAATATGACGTCTATGGGATGGAACACCTTGTTGGTCAGTGTAGGGTCACCTGTCCTGTCTGCTCCTCCCTGCGGGTGTGACCTCTACCTTACTGCACCCCCACCGTGGCACACAGGATTGAGCAGTGACCTTGGTCTGCACAGGAGCCAGTACCAGCAAGAGCCTTTCTGCACACCAGTCCCTGGCAGTGACTGTGAACATCCAGCGTTATCACTGCTGGGAGCAGACACTGTCTGCAAAAACACGCCGTTAACTTCAGACAGTGCCGTTACTTAGAAGAGACTGAGCTGGAAGGTGAAGTCACTGAACAGAATGAGTTCTGTTCTAACGCAAACCAGGACAAATGGGCAGTGTAATTATTTGCAGGGTCTTGGAATCACAGCTAGTTTTAGTTTCCTGTTTTTCCTATTATCTGCCACTGCTATTTTTAGCATTTTATTTCTGATTACAGTCGATGAGTGTGTTGGGGTGGGCACTGCTGTCCTGGAGCCCTGTTTCTGATTAGGCTGTTCAACCTGTGCTGTAAGCCAAACTCAATAAGTGAGAATGGACTAAAAAAGAGCAGATGGTCAAAATGGTTTGGTGAAAAGTACAGTTACTGCCAATTTGGCATTTCAGTAATCCTTGTAACAACTTACATAGCAGTCAATCTTACGTTTAGTGTAGTTGAGATCGTCAGTGCCTTTTGGTTCTGTTGGAAGATGATCAAAATGTGAATCTATTTTTATTCTGACACTCTCATTTCCTAAATCTGATTGATAATAATTAAAATTGTCAAATGCAGAGGTTTTTTGCTGTATTGCGAGGGACTTGCAGCTTTGTCACAGAATGAGAGACATAACTGCTGAAAATTAAGGGAAGCCACTTTTCACAGTACCCACCACCCACCATATTCCTATTTCAAACCTTCTGCCTTTCCTTTCATTGGGCACAAAAGGAAACTGAAAGAAGAGCCGTGGAAAAGGTTTTATCCCTTTAAATGTTAGATTTCTAAATTTTCAGAGCACAGTACCCACTGACAGTTTGGTTATAGCTGCATCTCTGTAGCAGTAACGCTTTGTCCACACTTTACAGTGGCATATAAACGTGCCTTATTATTTTAAGTCACGCTATTTTAATTGCCTTTAAAAGGCATAAGACTGCGAAGATCTTGGAAATTAAATATTGAAATAAGAGATATGAGCAGTTTGTAATGGAATGAGCGGACGAGAAGCAGAGGCTGCAGGTTACAGGAGAGAGAACCAAAAGGGAGTTCACATTGTCTATATGCAAGTGTGTGTCCTTTAACTAAACATCGATGTCCTAGAAAAACCCCAAACCCAGTCCAAAAAGCAAACCAGCCAATTACCAAGCATTGCAGAAAGCTTTAGAAACAACAGGATTTTCTGTTCTGAACCAAATATATTATCAAGCCTCTCAAAAGCTTGCCTAATCATAACTTTCCTCCCTCTTTTGTAGCTCAGTCTTTTGTTTTGTGTCCTGTCTTGTTTTTCAGACCCCAGGAATGGTCTGCAACTTGCATGTGTTTGAGGATAGAACGGGATTTGACTTGGGTGGTGACTGGGCAAAATTTTTGGAAGCATTTGCCAGTAATAACTCTACTCATAGCTTGTTTGTTTTTCTAAAGAACACTAGGTGGGCATTTTTAAGGACCAGTTTGAGAATACATGTAGCTAAAGGCACATAAATAAGTACTGACTATATGTTTTCCTATCTGAGAATAAATGGATTATTCCACAATCCACAGAGGTACAGTTTATCTTTTATTTTTTTTTTAAAGTCTTTGATTTCCTTGTACATGAGCTAAAGGATTATTTGTCTGAAGGCATGATTATTCCTCTCTCATTGCTGTAAGTACAACTGCTATTTGCATGGGATGTACTGTATTTAGTGGTTCCTCTTTACCTCACCTTAAAGAAAATGCAGAATGTATTACAGCTTCAAGGACATATTTTGTGAATAAACACAGACTTTTCAGTGTGAAATGCTAAAGGCTCTAATTTCTTCATGCAGTTTTTCTCCTTAGGAGCTATAATTTAAAGCAAAATTTAGATCCAAGTATTGTCAGGTTCCCTCCTTAGATTTATATAACAAAATTTTCCATCACAATTTCTAAAAGAGGAGTCCTGCATGTTTTTCTTTAAGACATGAGTACATCTGATGCATTTTGGTATCGATATGTTTGCCTTTTTTTTTTTTTAATTTGTATTAAAGCCTTCATATTTCAAAGCAGCATTTTATAGCCTGTTGAAACCAAACAAATTACCTGACCCAATACTGTTATCATATGTTCTTTTACCAAAGGGCATTTAATATCAAAGGTGAGGAGTGGCACATGCAGTTAAACTAAAGAATCCATAATAGAAAGGAAAAATAGAATAGTAGAAAATATTTGCTAAGCCCACATGTTTTTGAAACAGAATACCAACCACGACAGAGACCACCTGAAATAGCGGTGATAAATTCTAGAAAGAAATCCTGGAAAAAGCTGCTCATTAGAAACTTTAAGGTCAGTAAAACTATAAGGACATTCATTCCTTGGAGAGCATTCAAAATAAGCAGTTTCACCACTGAAAACCTTTATTCTTTTCAGCAGGCTGTAGAACGAAGTGAAACATTTGGCCACCTCATGTTTTGGGACTGAAACCTGTGATTTCAATGGCTTTATGGCTTTAGGGAGTCTTCCACTGTGGAAGTGCAAACAACTTTGGCAGAAGTGGAATAGAGATAAAATCTGCATAAGTAAACAAATGAGGGTGAAATCAGTTGAGAAAATCCAGATGATCAAAATGAACCATGAAGCTTTACCTGTACCCAACAGTACGACTTGCTTCACTTTAGCAGCTGTTTCTGAAGGAAAACAATAGCAATTAGTTTGATGGAAGAAGTAGGGAGATAAAATTTAATGGATATTTAATGGCAATGCTTTAAAAAGTCTATGACAAATATTATATTTTTCTAGTACTTACAGGATGTTCTACATCACTCTGTCCTTTGTTTTGTCACTCAAGTACTGAATTCTACAGTCTTTGAGGGAGAAGTCATGTTTTCTTTGCTTCTACCGCATCTAGTATTATTCTAGCTTAGCTGGATTGTAATAATGGAGAATACTACAATACAAATACTTACATTTTAAATGAATAAGCAGCATTCTGTGCCAGATAAAAGCAGATGCTTTTATATCCCCCAGACTGTATTTATCTTAGTAGTCAAATATAGTTTGCTGGTGACCAGATGTACTGATCTACATCTTCAAAGAATACTTTTGGATGAATGCATGATGGAAATAAAGTCATCTAGCTCCTCAGTGGATTGCATGAAAATCTCTTGAGACAAGTTACTGGAACAATTGTCACAGAAGCAGACAAGGCTCTTAATGTTGCATGTTCTTAAGTGGCTTAGTGTTTCTGGCACAGCTTTGTTTTGGGCTCAGCCTCGGTAATACGCATAGGTCTCTGCATTTGCTTAGAAAGCCCCATGCTATATTACTGAAACAACAGATGAAAGTCTCATTGATAATAGCTTTATTCAACCTTGCTGGAAATGTTAAGTCCAGTGACAAT
This sequence comes from Bucorvus abyssinicus, assembly GCA_009769605.1. Lineage (NCBI taxonomy): Eukaryota > Metazoa > Chordata > Aves > Bucerotiformes > Bucorvidae > Bucorvus > Bucorvus abyssinicus. The sequence goes on along the minus strand of CM020033.1, from coordinate 8,737,693 downwards.
AAAGGCTTAACTGTTCTCCATGCTGGCCAACTGGCTTTTGCGTATTACAGCAAACAATTGCAAGCATTTAGCATTTCAGTACAAATAAACCAGAGCTACTTGGAATGCAGGATCTGAATACATACCCCTGATGCACCCACACTGAGGAGCGGCAGAAATACACATTGCTGTAATCAATATTGGTAACCTTGTCTTTGGAAAACTCCATGTTTTATACACTTCAGGTTTTCTTTCACACATTCTGATGAAACCGGGGAGATTGCTTCAAATTCTCTGAAACTCCTGTGACTCCTAGAATTTACGCTTGCTCGTGTTGCACTGACCTGGCAGGGTAAGAAAGTGTGAGACTCTCCACAGCTCGTATAACCCACCGGGGGCTGGAATCAGAAGTGATTTCCAGCTGCTGCCTGCAGAGCCCTGTTAGGTTCAGTCTGCATTAATGGACCAGGAGCTGGTCAGGTTTCCTGGCCATAGCTGTGTCTTTCCTATGAGTGTTTTCCTAAGCAGCTCTTCTGGGGAACAAAGACATTGGTAAATGAGCAAAGGATTTTTAGCAAATTGTGACGTAAATAGCGTAGGTCTGCTTATTTGCACTTGTATTCATCTTGCTAATTCTTAGTATGAAAAGTAGGGGTTTGGTGGTTTTTTGGTTTGTTTTTTTTTTTTTTTTTTTTCATTTAGTTGCTTGATTATATTGGTTATTATATGGTACTTCTATTTTTATTTTCCAAAAGTTGCTTTATCCAATATCGACTGATTATTATTATTGTAAAAAATATTTTTCACTCAGCCTCAGGGGTTCATGACTTTGGTTTTAACACTTGAAGATACTTACGACACTGTTTTAATTTTAGCTGTCAGATATCCCCTCCTCCTCTCTGCTTTAAGACTTTTCTTATTTCTCCAATCCCTTTCTCCAGCCCTTCTTCCCTCAGACCACCGTCTTACAAACATCTGTGTTCAGGTCACTTTTATTAAACTGGACTTCTTCTTCCCTCTTGTTCCTGTTAATACCTTTCTTTTATTTGCTTTATTTGTCGTGATTTGTCTAACATACAGTTTAGGAATACTTCAACTGAGAACCACAAAACTTCATCGCATTAGGGAATTCGCCCTTAGCAGCCTATAACCTTGCACGTCATTTCAACTACGACCCAAACCTACAGGACTCTTTTCACTTGTGCTTAGACTCTTCCTGGGAAGTTTAAAATTAATCCTTGGAGATCCACCTGCCAATATTAGAATTTTGCCTCTTGTACTGCGGTGTTACTGATGGCAGCAATGGGTTATCACGGTCAATATGAAACAACAATGGAAAGGTCTCATCACAGCCGTTGGCAGATAACGACAGAGCTTTTTGAATGAAAGGTCACCATAGCTTTTAATACAGGAAAAGCAATGTATTTCCATAATCTTCCTCTCGGAAATTGCTGAGCTATAGTCTATGTATCTTGTTCTGGCATTCACTTACAAAATCTACTGACTTCATTATTTCTTGGCATCGCTTGCAGGCTGAGGCCCTGTGGCTTTGGCTGCCTATTATTTCCGCAGTGCCTGATACCAACCCCCTGGAAGTCAGAGCGCTGTGCTTGTAGCACTCCTGGTCTTTTCAGACTAGCAGTTCTGAAGTTAATTTAACAGGCTTTGTGATACAAGGACAACATTATACCAGCAAGTAGCTTGCATGGTTTCCCTTAAAATAGTTTTTGAACGAGCAGTAACAATCTCTTTTTGGAACGTGTGGCCTTTTTTCCCCTCCGAGTTAGATGAATTCTCTGCTGTATAATCAGGGCACTAGTTTGGGGTCTTTGGAGTGGGGTTTTTTGGCTTGTTTTCTTTGATTTTGCTTCGGGAAAACCAAGAGAGCTCCTGTTACTAGCTTGTGTTGCATTTCTGATTAAAAGCTTTCCATTATGTGAGAGAAAGAAGTATTTCAGATGCCCGGGCTAGATTCATCTAATCTCCTAGGAAAAATCACTCCATAGCTGTATCCCGACGGGAAAGAATGCTTTACTGAGGCTGGGATCACATGCTCCGTACTGCCAGTGTCCTAATCCAAGGCAAACTGAAATGTTTCATAGCATCCATGAAAGACATCATAGTGCTTGGGGCAATGGGGCATCCAGCCAATACCTCTAGAATCACATTTTCTACAGCAATCTCTTTGTGTTTGAATAACAGCATTTCCACTTTTAGAATGCTATAGAAATATTTTCAGACATGTCCTTGTTGGTCACTTTATTTTTGAAAAATGAGCTGCAGACAAACAGTAAGTCCACCAACAGCGTACCCTTAAATGTGACCTATTCACAGCGTTCGGGTCATATCCTGAACAGCTCAGCTGCTTTGTCACATTAAATGATTGGAAGGCATTTTGACATAATTTAGCCTCTGACATTAAATTTAACTCTCAATAAGCAGAAAACAAAACATACCGCACAAAACACTGAGAAAATAGAAACTGTGACTGTGTCATTCCAAAACGAATCCCTATCACTATGGATGAGACATTTCTCTGCTTTCACACAATAGATGCTTTTATTTATTACCATCAAGACTGGAGCCAAACTGAACAATCTCGCTTTGTATACAGATACTTCTTTTAATTTGTTAGTGTGTTGATCCTTCTAAAATGGCTAATTAGCTGAGCTGTAATTAATGTGACTCAAATAACTGGAAAATCTCATAGTCTTATGATCACAGGGCTTTTCAACTGACTGGTCCCCAAGTACCACTCATTTACCTTGTAAATAAAGTGGTGTTTAGCCCAGAAAGAAAAAAGTAGAGTAATACATACTGCTCAAATTCACAATAAAAGGAATGTTCTCGGTATAGCATTTTAACACTTCCCATACTTGCTGAGTAAATGCTCCATTAGTTTCTTTAGCAAAAAAAAAAAAAAAAACAAACCACTCATTGCAAAATTAATAGATAATTTTTAAGTAAAAGAGACTTTTTTAACTTCCAAGTTTCTCAGGACATATTGAAGCATCTTACTTGCGATGGAGGTTCTACTGCGGAGCATACGTCTGTGTCTGTGTTTTGTGTGTTCTATTACACCAGTAAGTACTTCAGTTCCCTAGTGTCATCAGCGTACCTCTGTTTCAGTGTTAAACCTGGGTTCACCTTATGTACTGTCTGTAGTAATTTACAAATATACAGTAGCACACTTTTCTCCAATTACTAGTCCTTTGTCTGTTAAATCTCTCTTCTCTTTTTGGAGGCTTATCTAAAAAACTACTAACTTTCCTCCTCCTTTTCCTTTCCTCTCCCTCCACTGGAGAAACAAACCAAACCGTTGACCCTACTTCAGTTGCTAACTGGGCAGCTGGGATCAGGGAGTTGTGAGAAGACTTTCTTGCCTGTCAGTCAGTTCCTTGTTTTATACAAGTCAGCTGTGTTCAGCTGAGATTACCAAATCTGCAGTTGGTAGTAATTGGTGTTGAGTAAACAGGTTTTTTTACCTTGAATCCAGACCTTCTTTTGATAGAAACAGTTGAAATCTGGTTGTTTTCTAGAAACACCATCTGCTGAGAAGAACTATCAGATTGAAGCAGGGGGCAATGGGAAAAATATGACATGCAAGTGAAGTTTAGTGGTAAATTATAGCTTCATAACAAAGTGAACTACTGCTAGGATGTAATTGATCTGTTTAACTCAATCAGATGATGAGTGTACGTGATACAACATATGTTCTTAAGGTGATAAAAGTCACTGTGGCTAGACAGATCAAGTGAACGATACTGCCAAAACTGCATTTATTTGTGTAAAGCTGAGGATGTTATAAAGTCTGCGTCAATATCAGATTTGCTGGTTTAAGTGACTTCATTTTAATAAGGATTCCCGGTCTTACTAGCCTTATCGGCCTCTGAGTCTTACTTTTTATTATGCTTGGAAATAATATGCTTACTTTTTATTGTGTTTGTCCTTATTGAAGTTACTTCAATATTAATTCAGTGAGTCTCAATTTTAATACTTTGTCAGGTAACTGCAAGGAGAAAAAAAAAGAAGCACATATACGTGGCATCTCCTGTCACTGTAAAAAAATAAAATGGGGTATCTAGATAGGCAGGTGGAAACGTGTATGTGTTCATTCTGCTCATAGTCCATGGTGGCCAGATTTTAACTCTGCGGTGGTCTGAAAGGACAGCTGTATAAACGAAGTGCTGTGTCTAAGGACTGCTCTCCAGAAGACACCTTTAGCAGAAGCACAACACGCCTTTATTGAAAAGGTTACACACAGCCAGCTAGGAATGAAATAACAGTGAGCTCTCTGCACCCATCTACAAACTCTAATCATAAGTTATATCCTAAATAAGAACTGTAATCTAACTGGTGGGTGCACTGGTGCACACTCTGCTCATGGTCGGAAACAGAAATGAGATGTCGACTGTGCAAATGGCAATACCTAAATCTGCTGTTGGTGCAAGCGTTTTTAGGCTTTAGTCCACACGTCTTATTTATGTGAGACTGCTGTTCATACCAACAGGTTCATCAAAAGGAGGGTAGTGAAAAAAACAAAACAAAAACCCTCAGAAGTCTCTTCTGCAAGTATTACTAATAATTCATTTTAGAACAGAAAATGATGAATTTTGAGTTTGGGGCCTGATATAAATGGCCTAAACCATAGACCTTGAATCAGAGTTGACTTACTGAGTGAACCTCCCAACTTGCCTATCTAAAGTCAAATGCCTCTGCGTATCTAAACCCAGATACCTCACATATCTCAAGGCAAATGCCTTGCATATCTAAAGCCAGGAAAACAGTGAGTCCTCAGACTTGTCTCAGATTCTGGCCAGACCTGAGACACATGCAGGTAGTCACGTAGTCATATTTCACAAAGAATATAAAAGCAGGACCCCTTTCACAGCGAAGTTGGAGACCTCACCTATGAGTGGACGCACTGCGTAGGAATTCCCAATGGCCGGGAGGGTTCTCCAAATCCTTCGCTGTGACTGGGGCTCCGCAGCTGCCGTACGGATTCGGGTGATGGTGACGTATGAAAGGCAATTGGTGATGAATCTTTCTTAATCACTGTAGCTGACTCGCTGTAGTAATGATTAGGTGCATTATCTTGCTTGCTCTTTTCACCCTGCTTACTCTTTTTCCTGCTTTGAGCTACAATAAAATACGTTTATTTTTGGTTTTAACTTGTGTCTGTGTCCTTGCTGTTGACCCCCCGTCATTTAGCAAAACGGGGCCATATTCCACTGCAGGCCACTCTTTAATGGTATTGGCAGTAGGTTTCCATTGCAAATCTCAGAACTAGTTTAGTGTTTCTTTCATCAGGCGCCACATGACTGTTTGAACAGACACGACTTGCAAAAAAGCAAAAACCTTCATCTGTTATTTGGTAAAAACAGAGGGAATTCATTATTGTGGCTCAGCTACTTAAGAGAGAGCAGCACAGTAGTCTTATTACAGACGTGCTTTTCAATGAGCAAGGAGAAGGTCTTCTGTACATGAATTGGTTTAATGTGTGTCAGTTGAGAAAGAGCTCGTACATAAACAGATTTTAGCTAAATTTTGTCATGTTTCCTAACCTGAACTAACTAGATCATATGTCACAGTTTAAAGATATATATGATCATAAAATAAATATTGCGTAGTAAAAAGTTTATTACATCGGAGGAACTATTAAGATATTAATTTTATTTCTATAAATACTAAATTACAAGACTGTTCAACTTGTGGATGTTCAGCATTAAGAACATAACTTTGAAATACTGAAAAGCAAAAATACTGATATTTTCTCTGATATTTGTTGGACTTTCCATTACTGTAAGAAGCTGATAAGATTGCTGAATTCTGGAAGTACTTTTGAATAGAAGGTTTTGGAATTTTAATACAGCATTTTTTTTAAGCTTATTTGCTAAGTGGACATATTTCAGATTGCAAATGAACTCAACTGACACTTCATTCTTGAGCGGGAAAGCTGCTAATTGAGTAATTAATTAATACGATTACATAAACAGAAAACATTACATGAAAAACCATGACTAGAAAATCCAACAAGAATTCCTATGAAAAAAGCTCTTTTGAGTTTTCCAGAGGCCACATCTTCTGCCCATAGACTGGCCAATGAGTTGGCTACATGTAAATTTTTTTTTTCAAACCTCTAGAAAATGGCTTTGGCTGTTCTGCATTCTTAAAGATGGTGAAATAAAATCATGACTTCTACCTGTCTGGATTGTCACTGGATTCCTTAGGCCAGCAGAGGTCCTTCTGAAGCCTGTGGTAGTCTTGTCCAGCACAGGCTACATGGGGACACGACTGAGGGCTCCCTAGGGACATCTCCTAAACAGTGACCAAGTCCATAGGTGTTTAAAGCAGGAGTCTGCCTTTAGCAAAGCTTTTTTGATGTATTTCCATGGCAATATAGATTTTTTAATTCATGCTTTAACTTTGTAGAACTTGGGGAAGCACAAGGTGTTTCAAGAGATAAGATTTCTTTTGTTTCTTTGGAAGTTTCAGAAATGTACAGCATGAAAGTTGTTCAGTATTAAGAAGGGAAGAGATTTAGGATTGAGTTTTCAGAGGCACCTAAAGGACTTTTCTTTTGCTCTGAGACCCTTTATTTGCTTAGACACTTCTCAGGACACTGCATGTAGACTATGGTTTTGTATGTGCTTATTTGTGGCATCGTGTAGTTTTAAGAGGTATGTATGTGTCACTGGCCTAAGGACATTTCACATAATACACCATTCAGAAACAGTCTTATTGAAGCAATTTTAAAACTACCTAAATCTGAAATTCACATAAGGTATATGAGTAGAGAAAGAGGCCACAAATCAAGAAATAGCGGTGTTATTTTAGGAAATTAGACATTTTTCTGTAACATGCCATTATCTTTAGCAATTGTTAAGCCTCTTGAGAAAAAGCTGAGAGGATTATATTAACCCACTGGTGTCGTTAGCTCAGTATTCTGTGGGGATGTGTGAGACTTGCTAATAAGCACAGGAGGAATGACTTTACACGTAGCAGGCCCTCTCTTGATGATTATCCATGCCCCAGGGAATAAAAGTCAGGCTCAGTAGTCATGGAGGCTGCTGAGGCTTCATAAGGTGAGACTGGGATTAATGTTCATGGTTTTATATTAACAACAACACTTGAAAAATATCAAATCCATAAAGTTTACGTTTTGGGTGACTCTCAGTATATGGTTTTAGAGTGAGGTAAGCACTGCATCTGCTTGTGAGTGGTGTGAAAATTGGTTAGATTAAAAGAAAGGATTTAGACTCATGACATCTGTATGTTGTATTCTGTATGTTTTTAATATGTGCTTTTAACAGGAGAACTTTAAAAAAGTAAATGGAATGCTAGAGAATTAGCAAGCAGGGTGAGGTAGAGTGTATAAAATTTTTGAAATATAAATGAGAAATGAAAATGAGCTCCTGGCAGTTCAAAGCAATATGTGAGAAGGAACAAGATCAAAGACAAGGGTTACTGTACCTGAAACAGAAAAGAAACCCCTACAGGGCAGTTGAGGGGAATTATTTTATGGAGGAAAACTAATGCAGAAAATCTTGTGATCATACTGTGTTCTCACTGATCAGCTCAGTGCCTTTTTCAAGACATGCCCCCTCCCTGCTGCTGCTCGGTGTTGGGGAGCATAGGTCTGGTGTCTCCAATAGCCGGAGGAAGAGTGAAAAATAGTCTTTCAAGTACAATAGGTAATGCACATCTCAAAGCCATCTCTGTGTCTTTATGGAGTGGAACACTGAATCAGGCGTTCTTGATCCTTTTGACTAATCCTCTTATTATAACACTGACAATGCTGTGAAATTTCTTCATACGTATTTCTTGTACTCAATTTTTCTGTTGAGCATAACTGCACCTGGGTGGAAGATGATGCTCGGTACAAATATCTGCTTATGCTGGAATTCAGAAGTCTGCTTGTTAGGACTGTCCTTTAAAGGCTGAAGAGTGAATGAATGTGTGACTAAAACTCTGATGGACCCAAGCTGGATGTCTGAAAATGTGTGTGAAGATGACCCCATGCATCTCTTTAGATAGGCATCTTATTCAAGCAGATAGATCTTTGGGAAACAAGTTTCTGTTACTTATTAAAAGCAATACAGTGGTCAAGGAAAGAAGTCTGAGGTGATAGTGTTTGGTTTACCTTTAGCAGATTGGGCATTTAATAAAGTAAACTAATCTGCATAAGTGAAACTGTTATCAGGTCCAGAAGAAATTCACATTTATAATATCTGCTGAAGCGTGAGATTAAGTTTTAACATTTTATAACAGAAATTGTGTGAAAATAGCGGATAAAAACCAGCTTTCTTAAATTACTGTTTCTGATGCATAATTAGTAAAGCTATTGTTTCTGTTTATTTTTGTTGTATGGTCTTGGATGGAGGTTACAATGCTGCCACAAGAATCATCTTCCTCTCTCTCTGATCAAGCCATGTGTCATGTCCCTCCGTGTCCTTCACCAGGTCCTTTCGATCTACATCATGTTTCTAAGAGTCACTAGAATTTTGTCTGTATTGAATCTAGTGAAAATATTTGCACGTCTTTTAATTCCGTTTTCCCTTCCCCCAGTGTGTACTTATTCAAACACTCCTCACTGGCTGCCTCTCTTGGCAGCCTTATTTTGCTTATGCCCTTTTTCACTCTACTCTTGTGTTCTACGCTGTGTTTGTTTGGCAAATGATCTCCTCTTGTTACAGCTGAGTTTTCTGTTTCTCCTCAGAAAGTCACTCCTGACAGATGGCAGCCTTTAAAAGAAGTAAAAAGATACCTGGGAGCAAAAGTACTCAGCCGTGCACTCTTTCTGTTTAAGAATAGTATTTGGTTTAATTCAACATTATAATAAGTTTCCCACAAATAATATTGATTTAGTTAATGAGTTTACTTGACATTTAGGTGTAATTGGTTGAACACCTCTCTCTGTTCTCACGTTACTCTGGTTCCGAGTTTAATTTTTTAATTCAGGTGTTTGTATTGGTCTTTTGAAACCACAAGTTCCCCCTTCACTGTCCCCACCCCTGCCCACACTTTCTGCCTGAATTACAGCTCTGCAGGTGGAGTAATGTTTGTAGTGCTCTCTGCTTCTCTCTCTGAGCCATCAGTTTAAAAAAAAATGGTGCCTGGTTTATTTTAGCTTTATGCATCACTTATGGAAAGGCAAAAAAAAAAAAAAATCTACTGATTGACTGTGTCACATGAAGAATAATGGTGGTGGTGCTGTTGTTATGACAGCCTAAAGATATAATCAAGACAGATTTTGTTGGTGGAAGCAATATCTTTTATTAGACCAGCTTGTATCACTGGCAAAATTAGACAGATTTTGGTCATGTGAGTCTTTCTTCGGGTCTGAAATAGAAGCAGCAGACTTCAAAGCGAAGTACAAGTTGAGAGTGTTGTCTTATAGTTATTACATCAGTTATGTCTCAGACCATCTCAAAGAGAAAGTAGCTGATGCTTTTGAAGGAAAGAGGATTGTTGGAGGAAGAAAGACATCAGGGTGGTGGTGCAAGACTTTAATCTCACACAAGCACTGTCTGTGAGTTCACGTTTCTTGGTATCTAGCAGATTTGTGAAAGTAAGTGCCCACGTTTTTCTTTGGATAAAGACTGTAGGATTCCTTGAGGCTCAGGCCTAAGACATTCAAAATACAGTGATTATTTTCTAAGAAATATTTCCTCCCTGATAGCTGGGTTCTTCTCTCCTTTTTAGCTTGTATGTTCATTCTTTCTGGTGCACAGTAGTTGCTTCGTTCCACCTGCATAGTTACCCGAGAGCACTTGATGCACTTGAAATGTATTATGTCCCCAGAAGTACAGGCATAGGAGTTGATTGTTCAGTGTTAAGGATTATTTATTGTGCTGGTAGTGGAGAGATAATCGTTACATTTTGTACTTGGGAAGGGCCTAAGTATATTTAGTCTGTTTTGGCCACAGACAGCTTGCTTCCCATAACGGGTTTAGTGAGGTTAGGGCCTACATAATCAGAAGGGTGGTTCTGGAGAGCCCTATTTCAAAACAGGGTTGTCTTCTAATAAATCTTTCAATGAGTGTGTGTTCCAGCGTATGATGTTGTAAGTGAGAAGGATACGTAAGAGCTTGATGATATTACCACTACACTGTTTCAACGTCGTGTGTATCTGACAGTTTATCCTGCTCTTCTAGTTGTGGCAGTCCCTCTGATAAAATATAGTATTAATACATGCAAGCAAGAACACTGTGCCCTTGCCTTCTAAAAATCAGGTCCTGATGGCAAGAAAAGAGGGTCCATGATGCTGACATTATCTTTTATACAGTGTGCGTCACGGTGTGTTGAGATGTTGACTGCACTATAGTTAAAATGACATTTATGCAGTAGATTGAGTCACTCTGTGGGGGAGGATTTGCTAATAGCGTTGCATTTAACCTGTTCCCTAAAACTTCTTGTTTAGGTAGGGGCCCAACACAATGATCAGTGTATGATCAACATTTGTAAACCTCATCTACATCTTCACCTTTTTCACTCCTGCTACTGATGGTCATTCTTGGTGATTACTGGCAGTACTGAAGTACCATGTCTATCCTGTTTAAGTGAACAGCCCACGCTGTCCTGTTCGCTGTAGGGAATCCAATCTGTGTCTAAATAACCAGAGAACTGTATATAGTACTTTGGCCTTTTCCAAGAAATGCCTCCCCTATTTGGTTGATGATTTATAATCCAGTTTGATTTGTTTCTCATAAAGCTGTCCCATGATGTCTTATCCTTCAGCAAAAAGTTTTACTCAAATCCTTATTCTCTTAATCTTCAGATGCATATTGTGCCCATATGTGACCAAATTCTCCACAGGAGGAAAGTCTTTAGAGTTTCATCAACAGCTGTGTAGTTTCCCTTTGTGATACTTTTAACATCAATATTAAACTGATTAATATTAACATATGATTTAGAATTAAACCTTGGAAGATTTACTGAAGTGGTACTACAAGCACTTGTAAGTCTTCAGGGTTTGGGGATGACAGTGCTTTGTAGGAGAACTTCCACAAAGCTGTCGTATTCCTTAGTGGAACAAAAGAGAAAAGACCTAGTAGTTATTTTGCAAATAGCAGTGAAACTGGTCTCACTGCGTCACATCTGAGAGAAGGTTCTTGGCAGCCTCCGGTTACTGCTTCCAGGGACTCGGACTTTGGGGCCAAGTTTGGGCTGCACTTCTTCTGAGGGTTGGTTTGTAAAAAACTTAAGAGTGGTGAGGAGAGATGAAGTGTGGGCAGACCATGGATTTTGGGAAGATAAAGATACAACTTCTCCACAGGAAAATAATAATAATAAAAATGTAGCATGGGGATTTGCAGCAGTTCTTAGTCCCTAGTGCCTTCTGACTTTGAAGTTGTGTCAGTCGGTACTTCTTACCAGGAGTCAGCCACACCCAGATCAATTCATACCATGGAAGTTTTTTATCACCAGCTGGGACAATGTGTTTCCAAAATGTCTTTCCTTTTGTTTTGTCCTACAACAACACAAGAAACATGGAAAAATCTGAGGTATTTAATAATAGTATTGTAGTGTGCTGGTGTTCTCAGCATTTAGGAAGTACTTGTTTAATATCAGCTCTTGTGACCTGTACTTTATAGTCTGATTTCAAAATACTGAGCAGAAATTATTTGTTTTAAAATTGCCTCCTCTTTCATGACAAAACTTCCCACAGTATTTTCCATCTGGCTCTACCAGAATCTTTTCATTCTTTCCAAGTGGAGACATACATTACAGAAAGCCATTTGTAAAGCTAATGATTAATATAGTATATAACATGAGATTAATTCTTGGTCATCTTTGGAAGACAAAGTCTCTGGAAACAAGCAGTCCTCAAGCTTATAGCTGCAGAGGCTCTTCCAGGGTGACACCCTCTAAGGTCCTCTCTTTCCTCTTGGGCAGGACACCAAGCTCAGGGCCTGGGCTCACACTATGGGGGATCGCCCAGACACTGGCCAGCCTCGACAGGTATCCCAGGTCATGCGGAATTTGCCATATTACATAGTTACAACCCTCGCAGGACGTACTCCTGAACACGCCTGCCCAGCATGCTCAGGAGGATGTGGGCACAGCAATTTTGTTGTGTGGAACTTGCTGCTGCCCCGGGTGGTTTGTCCCTCTCAGATGACATCAGCCCTCAGTCACTACATGCCCAAAAGCTTTGAGATGGCCCTTCCCAGGGCAATGTGGAGCTGTTTCTGCGGAGGATTTGGCTGAGAGTGGAGGATGGCTTCCGTTGCAAGCTGTGGCATGCAATCGTTGCTGACCCCAGAGCACCACTGCACTGGTGAGGCTTTATATCGCACCGATGCAGTGAAATGGCCGGTACGGTTACATTGGCCAGGCACTCAGCCTCTTTGGCAACACTTGGTTGACTGATGCAGCTCTACTGATGTGTTTTTATCTGGGGTTTATGGCTATAAAATACTCAGTAGGGAAAAATAAAACAGAATACAGGCATTTTTAATGCTACCATACAGCTTTTAAAATTTAATGTTGTCACTTAGGGCTGTTGAAATATTACGTAAAGAAATACAAATATTTGACTGAAGAAATACTTCATCTTGTTCTTTTGCAAGTAATTTTTCTAATACATCATTTGGCTTAATTAGAAACTACATATTCACTTAGGGTTTTCTTTACATCCCCTCTCTGACTGGTATTTCTCTTTGGGCTCTGAAATCATGATTCAGAATGTCTGGGTGATTATATCCTACCTGAGATACAAAAAAAAAAAAGTGTTAATTCCAGATGACCTATTTAGGGTTATAAAGCATTCAGATTTGTAATCTAGAAAAGCGCTTTCCTGTGTTTAGAAAACAATGTAGTTTTGTTATTAGCTGAGAGTACTACAGAATTCTTCTCCGATAAAGCAATAGCCAAAAAGCTATTTACTATAAAATTGCAATTTACAGTAGCACTTTCCCTTATTAAAAGGGGGAATTGATAATAATTCTTAATTAGTCAGCAGTGTTAAAACAGATGTCATACATTATAGCCATATAGTAGTTGAACAAGAAGGGAAGATTTCTTCACTGTTCTGTTTTTTTGTGTGTGCAGCTGTGGACTACACGTTCAAAAACGGATCAAACAAACTGCAAAACATTCTTGGTAACAAGATAACAGGGTAAGGTTTTCACTACAGAAACAAATCTATCAAATATTCTTAGACCCAGTTTAAAGTTTGTTCATAAAAGAATGAGGAGGAGGTAGGTGGCTTAAACTCTAATGTACCATTTCTGTTTTAAGTAGGCACATTCAGCTTATTTAACAGAGATTCATCTGTTTCAATCAGCATGAATCTTAGTAGCTGTATTTTGTATACATGGCACAGAAAAATCTCTTTAAAGGGAGAAATCCTGAAGTGCACTGTGGAAACACAGTATTGTGAGCTGATTTCCTGAAGAAGACAAGGGGGTTCCGACCTTTAAAGACACCATAAGCCAAGGCAAACTTATTTGAACAGTGCGCTGTAGGGCAAGCTGGTGACTCAGTACTTGGCTGTATATGAATACAGTTAGAAGTCATGTACACCTCCCTGTGCAAGTCCTGCACTCTTCTTTTTTAATCAAGCAAGTCTGTATTGCCTGCATGCACAGTATTACTGCGAGGTATCTCAGTCATGGGTTTTTAAAGCACTTTTATCTCGTGTGTGTGTACAGCTTAAAATCTATCGCAAGACAATTCTTCTGTGTACTTACCAGTAACCCTGTTTATGCTCACAAACTGCTCAGACTAAGGGCAATGGTAGAATAAATAAAACTAATCCCTTTTCCTCTGACACCTTATTTTCCAAGTACTAAGAAGTTAGTTTCTGTGTGTCTGACAAGTGGGAAGCTCTTGCCTTCACATTTACAACCTGGCAAAGAAAGTCAAACAGATCAAGTCTCTTGTCAAGGACACACCAGAAGAGGGTGAGGTAGCTGAGAAGAGCTATTTTCTGCTGCTGAGCTGCTGCGCTTTAACCCCAGGATCAGGCAAATGAATGCAGCCAGAAACCTGACCTGAAAATAGCAGATTTTCAGTTAAGATCACTAATGAGGATTTTAATTAGTTAAGCCAGTGTCAATACAATCAGTAAACCAAGCTCCATGACCTAGCAGCCTACTTCTTTCTGAAGGAAATTCTATTGTAGACACGTGGATATCACACCTTTCTCAGCCATTTTCTCCCCCCATTTATTAGCACAAGTCTGGCTTCATTAATTTGTATTTTAATTCATTATAAATAACATGGTTCTTCTTAGGGCATAAATCTTCTGAATGCTCTTATCTGAACTGGGGCAGCCACCCACTTCCAACGAGGGCTTGCGTGGCTCGCTTGTGGGGAACTGCTAGCCAGTGTTTCCTTCTGCCCTGGCAGCTGGGCTTGCTCCACCTGACGGTCTCCAGGCTGCCATTGCTTGCCTTTCATCTGATGCTGACAGTGGCCCTTCCTGTGTTACAAAGGGAACATCCCGCTCTGTGCCAGTGGTTGTGGGAAAGCCTCCTCCCCAGTGTCGCTGAAGGTTTTTTGTTCTTGGGACCTGGCTGCTCCTTAGGTAACAACTAAAATAAACTTCTCAGCAGACGTCATGACCCACTCTGATTTTTATAATTTTAGCATGTTACCCGTTATAAAACACTTGGCAGTGGCTGTACTATTACAGCTTTAAATTAATCTAGACAATCTAGACATATTCTGCAATGCAGCAGGGTCTTTGTCCTTTTAAAGTAGCCTAATCACCAGGGTAAACAGTTTGCTCCATTGGCATGATTTGTTATTTCCGTGGTGTGAAGTCATGGTTACAACAGTCAGGGATGCTTTCTACCTGAAGTTTTGAGAATATGCAATGAAATAGGGAACTCTGGAACCTGCAGATCACTTAGGGTGACTGTATGCATTATAAACAATAGCCTTGCAACAATGACCGGCACACACAAGGCAATACGTTGCGCAAACACTGAACAGGAGAATTCCATATCTCACAGAGCTTATAAACAAGACTGGGTGAAAGGGAGGAGGAAAGCTGAAATATAGCAGGAAAGAGAATAGTGTGATAGCTGGCAATCATCAGGGCAGCAGCAAGGAGGAATTAGCAAACCAGGAAGAGAATGGAAGGAAAACGAGGCAAAGACATTTCCTTGCAGGCTCCCTAGGAAAGGAGGAGAATAGCTGGAGAAAAAAGGCAATGTGGAAGGGAGAGAACAGTACTGCTTTGCTGGACTCTGCTGGACGAGTTGCAGAATGTCACTGTTACGACCGCACTGAGAAGGCTATAGTAGCCTGGGAATACACTGCGTAAAACGGCCATAGGGCAGAGGTAGTGCTGATACCAAGAACTGTTTTACTAGTAGAATTAATTGCCTTTCTCAATAGCCATATTCAGGAAAAGCCCCATATGAATCAAGCCTGCACAGAACTAAGTAAGGAGAGCGTTGCTGCTGGAAACGATGTGTAGGTGAGGGCTGTAGGAGGCCTTTGCAACTCTGCTCCACTGGTAAGTCTGCACTTCAGAAGAGTGAATACAGACAGAAATATAAAATACAGGTGTAGTCTCAGGAATAAGAATGCAGAGCAAAAGTCTCAGGTTAGGTCTGATAAAGAAAAGTTTGGTGTTCCATCAGGGCAAAATGTCTACTGACTATTGACCTGGGTCAGTAAAGAACTACAGGTATAGACACTAAGACAATAACCTTTTAAAACCTTTAAGCTGGTTTCTAGGTGCTCTTGCAAATGAAATGTTAAATGGACAAGAGGTACTACAGGCAATCAAAGACAAAAATTAAAAATGTTGTAAATTAATTCCTCATGTCTTGGTTATACAGACTGTTAAGTGGCAGTAGAGCAGTGTCAATTTGTATTAACTTCTGCCATTTATAGCAGATGAAAATGTGGTTCTATTTTTATTCAGCATCAGGGATGTGCTGGTAATTAAAAAAATATCACGGCCTAAAATAATTTTCTAATTCAGTAACTTTACTTCTACCCTTTTACTTGAGTTCGAAGTGAATGAAAGAAAAAAAATGTTAAATGCTCATCAATTAAAACTTAACTAAATTCTGTGAAGATTACTAGATTTATTTTTCTTATCTGAAAATTTTTACAGAAGCCTGATTTTTCTGAAAAGGAGGTGGCAGTTTTTAACGGTGCTTGTCAACCAGCCTTGCAGGGGCAAGAAGCTTGCATACATATCCAGGATTCATGCGCTTTCCTAAACACAACCCACAGACTTTTGGAGCCTATTTTGACTGTCCTGGAGCCTTCTTTCACTTTCTACACATAATTTCCTTCCTAGAGCAGACTCAGACCAATTGGGTTTGAATTTTATCTGCATTACAGGGCATTCCTACAAAATCAGTAACTCGGGTCTCAAACAGCTCTCTTCATTACATGGAATACTGCAAGGAAGCTCAGTTGCTGCAAGGAGACCTGTATCATCCATCCCTCATCTTTTCAGTGAAGAGGACTAGAGTTACAAGTGCGATGTTGAGGCAGAGCTGCCTTTTGCAAATGTCTTTGGTCAAATTTTCAGCTAGAATAACTCATTTTGGCCCCACAAACATTGTTTGCTAATTGGTCCATTTTTAATATGCTCGGAAGTATTGGTTTGTCACCAGTTGGCTGAGGCTGGCTAATCATGGGACAAAGTCTCTCTCTACTTAGCCCTCCTCCCGTTCCAGGAGAAAAGGTTAAGAAAAGAGATAGGAAGAGAGAAAAAATTTGTGACACCTCTTTTAAGTTTAGTAAACTAAACCAGATTTTAATAACAATAGAAAGCTATTATATACAGAAAAAACAAACAAGATATTAACAAGTTTATATAGGATCAGAAATCTGGTGTGGTGAGGGTTAAACTGCAGCGATAGGGAAAAAACCTACCAGTCAGTTCAATGGCAGCAGAAATAGCTGTAGAGCTGGCAGAACACGCGGCAGCGGCTGGGGCCATGGTGGTCGTCCCCGCGTGAGGCTGTGCCGACGGTGTTAGCAGTCGGGAAAAGCGGCGGTGCAAGTGACGGGGTTGTCAGTCACAGTAGTCAGGAAAGTGGTGGTGTGGGGCAGCACCGGCAGCGGTCGTGGTGTGGTGTGGCCCCTGGGCACAGTGCCCGTAGAGACAGCAGCAAGTGGCAAGTTGCAGTGAGCAAAGGGGGGTCGTGGCTTGTCCGGGCGGCAGGCGGGAAAAGGCGCACGCCATGCCTGCCAAAAGTTCCGCAGCCAATGAGATGCGCTGACGTACATGGGAGGAATACTTTAACTGGCTGTTCACTATGTCCATCACAAACAAACCAGCCCTGTTTATCTTAAACCAGGACATGGTTTTGTTTCAAACTGTGGTCTAATTCTTTACCACACTTACCCAGATCCCACCCAGCAGATTTGCTTTTAAACAGTTAAAGACACTATGTGAAAGCAATATGCATTTGGAAGACAAACATGGTTCTTTCAGGACAGTGTACCCTGTTTATTCCTAAAATGGAACTGTCTCAGCTTCCCTGAGTGTAAAGCTATAATGAGAACTACAAGGGAGGTAGCAGGCACCAATTATAATAATCAATCTGCATGGGTAACAGACCTGCAGTTATAATTTGCAGGTTAAGTGATTACACCACAGAAAATCTGTGAACATAGTAAAGAATATGTCCAAACTTAATTAGGACAAGTCATTACAGCAAATTTTGAGGGGGAGGAGGGGAAAAAGGAGGCAACAAGAAGAAATTGCTGTCCTTAATACTGTTGTATAAAGTAAAATCATTCTCAAGTGAATCTAATTATGGCAGTGAAAATAGTAAAACAAGGTGGGGGGCGGGGAGCAAGGGAAAGAAAGTTAAAAGAAATAGTAAACTGTTGGTATATGAAGGGAGAAAGGAAAAAACCAGCTATATGGCTTTCTTAAATCTTCGTGGGTTTTCTGCTAGCACCGCTGTTGCAGAAAGGTTGATGTTGTCCTTGCACACCCATTGCTGATTTCTTCCTTGGTTCCCCATCAGCTCATTTACTGTTGGCTCACTCTTCGCTCCTGTGCCAACATTTGGAGGGACTTTAATGAGAAGGTGAAGGGCAGTGCTGATACAGTATGGCCAGAAGTGGCCTGTCAGCCGGGACTGGAAACTGCAGGGTGACCACAGCTGCACTCGGTTTACCCTCTGTTCCGACTTTCACAATTAAGGTAATCGTTAAATTCTATTAATTAATGCTTTGAACTGTTCCATGTTTTTCATAAAACCCTCACTTGAACCGTGTTTTGTCTTCCAAATGCATATTGCTTTCCTATAGTGTCTTTAACTGTTCAAAAGCGAATCTGCTGGGTGGGATCTGGGTAAGTGCGGTAAAGAATTAGACCACAGTTTGAAATAAAACCAATACATCTGAGCAGATTAGAAATGTACCCATATTCCTCAGGACTGCAAACTCCAGCAGTGCATGATCATGGCATCCCAGGCTGCCTCCAGTCTTGATGTCACTGATGAGCTCAGGATGAGAGGAAATGACGTCAAGTTGCACCAGGGGAGATTTAGATTGGGTATTTGGAAAAATTTCTTCACAGAGAGGGTTGTGAAGCATTGGAACAGGCTGCCCAGGGCAGTGATGGAGTCGCCATCCCTGGAAGTGTTTAAGAGACGTGTAGATGTGGTGCTGAGGGACTTGGTTTAGGGACCCTGGCAATGCAGGGTGAACAGCTGGACTTGATGATCTTAAAGGTCTCTTCCACTCAGATGATTCTGTGTGTGTTCTGTGTGACCAACGCTTCCGGGTCCTTTTCTGCTGGACAGCTTTCCAGCCACTCTTCCCCAAGTCTTTAGTGTTGAGAAACCCCCATCAGAAAGCTTAACTTACAGGTTGGCATTTGGAAATGGAAATCCATCCACTAAAATAGAAATTAAACAGGTTTGCTCCTGTATTTAACCTTTAAAAGAGGCTTTGTGTCGTTTTATGTGGTGAGCATTTACTGTTGGCTCGGATACTGCAACCTTTCACTTGCCCTTTTTTAGGCTGACAATGACAGCAGTTCCTGGTGCACAGGCACCTAGCTCTTCCTGTGGACCTCTCAAGATATCCAAGACACACAGAAAAGTTTGTTAGTGTCTTGGAGAGTTCAACATGGGCTATCTGAGGAGCCACCAGAAGTCATTCAATGCCACAGTATGTAGCTGTGGTCATATACATTTTGTGAAGCCCTTTCTTTTGGATCCAGCTACACTCATTTAATTTCTGTGTAACGTCTCTTGGGATGTAAAGGAGTGGAAATTTGCAGGAATTTTGAGCTAATCAGCAGCCTGATTAATGTTGAAGGACTTGCTGGAAAGCTTGCTCAGTCCGTATTACTAGGAAATGAGGGGAGATTTGGGAAATAGTAAAAAAGCAGGGAAAATCAAAAGGCTACCTGTTAAATAAATCAAGACACAACTGAACAAATGCAGTTGCGTCCCCTCCCCTGAGGTGTCTGACATGTCAGTGAGCACCAGCACTTTCACTCCAGGTGTGGTGGCAGGATTGTGCTACTGGGGAGAGTGACAGATTAACTCCACCTGTAAGAAAAGCCCAAACTCTCTGAGAGAGATGCTGGGTTGTTTATTTACCTGTTTATTACCGTCCGTTGGAAAGTAAGTTAATAAACGCAGAAAGACTTAGGGAAAAAGTCCATTTGTTTTGTAAAGTAAAAAAAAAAAAAAAGGAAAGATGGCTTAATCCTCAGGAAATGTTGATTACAAATGTCCATTGACTGTAATATTCACCCCAAACTAAAATACTTTGAGAGTATGAATGGCTGAAGAAGGTTGGAACAGTTCCAATAAAGCCAACGTGATTTTTAGCAATCTTCATGCCTTTTATTCAGGTTGCGTCCAATACTAGGGTAGCATGCTTCTCATGATTACTCACTAAAGGAAATATTTCATGTAGTCAGCTCGTGAAATGCCTTAAAGCAAGAAGAAATATTTTTCTGGATCCTTTTCTCTGCTCCACACTCCCACAGTTTAAACCTGTTTTGGCAGTCACTTCCTTCATGACTAGTCCCCAGACAGCAGCTAGATTACTTGTGAATCTGTTTGCAAAAGTAAATGTTTTCTGCATTCAAAGTCTTGATAAATTGTAGGAGGACAAGTCAGTCTAACAGAGGAGAGGGGATAAAATCACAGTCGCATTTCTTGTGATTCTTCCTCTTATGATTCCATGAGCCTCTCCTGGGCAGTCCGGTCTTACCTGGTTTCTAGTGGCTTGTCCTTTGGAGAAATAAACTTATGCCTTGAGTGTACAAGGTACTTGGTTGATTTTTTTGGTATAGCATTTTATTGTGGAAGAAAATAGATGCTGTTGGTTGAACAGAATAAACATCTTCATTCTTTTTATTCTAAAGACTTAAACTACTCACTTCTCATTCTTTGCTGCTCCTGAGACCCCCAAAAGTTTACAGCAACATCTAAGGCTGGTCAAACCCTGACAGTGGTCCAATGGTCTATGAAAGTTTGTTGTACAGCCAAATTCTCACCCGGAACAAGAATCAGGTTATATAGATTGTATAGATTACTGAATAACCCTTACTCTCCAAGAGGTCTCAAAGCTTTTAGGTAATTAGGTCTTGTACCAAAATCACACATGAAGTCTGCTAATCTGCACTGTCCCAGGAAGGCAGAAACACCTTAGTGACTTGTAGGTATCAATTCAATATTTACTGTATCTGGGGTTTGATCTATTAGTTTCAGTGAACGTTAAGAGTAAATCCTGCTTACTGGCATATGTTACCAAATAGGAGCCAATGTAATATCTGAAGCCAGGGCTGATTTGCTCACAGCAGCCAAGGTGATGTAGAAGGTGAGGAGGTACATTCTGAATCAACGGAAATTACTTCAGCATCGGTAACTTCCTCCTCAGATGCAGCAGGTCTGAACAGTACTGCCTAAATATGTGACCCACAGAAGGAGGAAGAGGCAAAGCAGTGCAAGGGTGTAAGGTGATACTGTCATAAATGACCCAAGTGCCACCACGCTGTTAACCAAGCCAAGGCTCAGAAACTCTGCACAGCTGACAAACGAGAGCATGAATGGGAAGTTGTAATGCTGTCAAGTCTGCTGCTACTGAACACATTTTGGAGAACGAATAGCTGAGTTATAGGGAGGGAGGTCAGTAGGCCAGTATACATCTCTGTGCTGTCTAGGTGTGTAGCAAGCACTACAACTAACAAAGGTGCTCTGCCTGAGAGAAGAATGAGCAAAATGAAGACAGTAATATGAAACCTGCATACCCTTCTCCACTTGCTGCCTTTTGCTGGCGACTGTTTATTGAGATATTGCCCACTCTGTACATGTTATTCACTTGCCCCTATTATTGGCAGGAGCTAATGCAGAGTGCCTTAATGTATTGAGAGAATTACTGGCAGCAGATGGATATCACAAGCTGAGATGAAAGGTAAGGATGGCCTGGTATTCCACTAAGTGGGTAGAGCTAGACGATTACTCTAGAAAGCAGTTAAAGGAGAAGTGAATTCAACAGATATGGAAAAATGACAAATATATTGTCCTGGGTTCACAGAAAACAGCTTGGTTTGCTTTGATGATTTGCTTTTTATATATGTAAAACAAAGGCCATAGCTGTCCATGTACTGACATCATTGGCAGGAGGTCAACAGGCAACTGATTTAACCTAAGCACTATATTTTCCAAAAGGTTTATAAATAGCCATTCACTAACAAATAGCAGAGGGACTTGGAGATTTCACCAGTTTGTCTGAGATAATGATAAAGAAAAAAAAAAGGGAAGTATGAAGAACTGTTCAGACATTCACACAGAATAATTTCTTTTTATTTCCATAAAATAGCTAATTTATTATCTCTTAGCTATTATTGGGTTGTTTATTATTTATGCTTAGTGTGGAAGTTCTGAAAAGGATGTTCATCATGCTTTTTAATTAGGTATTCATATATGCTGCTATATGTAAGAAACAGCCAGGATGAGAAAATCTGTCTTCTGCCACAGACACAAAGGCAATCCTATAAAGAGAGAAGAATGTTTGAACCTTAGCCCCATCTTCATTTGAAATTTCAGTGGGCTGTGGTACAGCAGTATTCAGTATGTGTAGCTAACACGTCACTGGAGGTAAGCCCATCCCTCTCAGAACTTCTGCTATGGGCAGGAATATGCTGTGATTCTGCTGCTCTGAGCAGAAGGTCTGAGAACAACCGGCTCTTTCATTCCTGTGAGCATCAAGCAAAGGAGTTCTCCCTCTTGTGGAGTCAACTGTAACTCCTCTGGAAATTCTGAAGTCTGCTTCCCTGGCCACACACATGCCAAGACAGACAGGATAGCAAGAGAAAGGTGAATGTAATTTGCAGGTCTCCTTATGTGATGGCATGGTATGGGCAAGAACCATGGCTAATCAGAAACAAGGTAATATCATAATAACGGGAATATTTGGACCCAAGCACATACTGAATCATTGCAGTCAGGTGCTACTGTAGAAGCACATCTAAACTGATCAGGTATCTTGTTCAGCAGGTTGTCCTTGAACTTACATTCATTACCACAAAAATTGCCTTTCTGCTATTTCCAAATGACGGTCTGCACTTCCTCTCTAAAGAAGAAGGATTAATTACAGTATTAAATCAGTGCAGGTTCCTTTGGTTGTTTGGGTCTCTGCAGGTAGATAGAATGTTCTTAAGCAGTCCCAAGCAGGTTATGCTCAAATTAGTACTAATTGCCCTCTGACCAGAAGGTGTGGATGACAGTTGGTTTTAGCTTCGAAAGAGGAAGGAACAGGAAATAGGAAGGAGCGCATATGAGAGAGAAGACAAGAGAACAAGAGAACAGAGAAGAGAATGGGAGACAAGAAGAGAGGAGAGAAAAAGAGAGAAGACAAGAAAAGACAAAAGGAGAAAAGATGAGAGCAGAAAAGAGGTGAGGAGAAAAGTAGAGACAAGAGGAGACAGTAGGGAGAGAAGAGGAAAGAAGGGTGAGAGCAGAGGAGCCAGAGGAGTGAAGACAGGAGACAAGAGGAGAGAAGGGGAACCAAGAAGAGAGAAGAGGAGGTAAGAGGAGCCAAGGAGCCAAGGGGAGAGAAGCGGAGCTGTCAGCATGCCATCAGGCAGCAACGCTGCAGTGTCTACGATGTCACAATGGCATCCCGCGGCAGCACAGCAGCAGTGCCAGTGCCCTGGAGAGTATAAAAGGGAGACTTGTCCGTGTCCCAGTGCCAGAGCTGTGCAGGAGGCAGCGTCAAGAGATGTGAGAGGCAGCCCTTGAGAAGGCAGTGGTATTACTTGGAGGGCATTGATGGAGGAAGACGAGAGCGTGGATGAGGCTGCTGGAGATGAATCAGCAGCAAGAGCTGGAGGTGCCGGAGGCTATTGTTCCTTTTGCTCTGGGAGAGCAGTGGCCGGAGCAAGGGAATGTCTTCTTGAGGAGCACTGCCGAGCTTGCTGTGGTCATTGCGTGTGGGGCCAGTAAGAAATGGGATGCCGAGGTGTTGCTGGGTGCCGCAGTGCTTTGGAGCAGCGTCTGGTGCCCTGGCAGGCGTGGGAAGGATTGCTGCCAGCAAGGTCAGTCGGAGCAGGGCATTTGGCCACGGTGGCAATGGCCGGAGATGGCTGCAGGAGAGAGAAGGGAGGAGACGAGAAGGAGAGACGCGGAGGGAAGAGGCAGGTGTGAATCGAAGAGGAGAGCAGAGGAGAGGAGAGAAGCGGAGGGAAGAGGAGAGGCCAGAAGAGGAGAGAGTAAGAGAGGAGCCAAGAGGAGGGAAGAGGAGCCAAGAGGAGGCAGAGAAGGAGTGGAGAGGAGCCAAGAGGAGAGAAGGGGAACCAAGAGGAGAGAAGCGGAACCAAGAAGAGGAAAGAGGAGGTAAGAGGAGCCAAGGGGAGAGAAGCGGAGCTGTCAGCATGCCATCAGGCAGCAACGCTGCAGTGTCTACGATGTCACAATGGCATCCCGCGGCAGCACAGCAGCAGTGCCAGTGCCCTGGAGAGTATAAAAGGGAGACTTGTCCGTGTCCCAGTGCCAGAGCTGTGCAGGAGGCAGCGCCAAGAGATGTGAGAGGCAGCCCTTGAGAAGGCAGTGGTATTACTTGGAGGGCATTGATGGAGGAAGACGAGAGCGTGGATGAGGCTGCTGGAGATGAATCAGCAGCAAGAGCTGGAGGTGCCGGAGGCTATTGTTCCTTTTGCTCTGGGAGAGCAGTGGCCGGAGCAAGGGAATGTCTTCTTGAGGAGCACTGCCGAGCTTGCTGTGGTCATTGCGTGTGGGGCCAGTAAGAAATGGGATGCCGAGGTGTTGCTGGGTGCCGCAGTGCTTTGGAGCAGCGTCTGGTGCCCTGGCAGGCGTGGGAAGGATTGCTGCCAGCAAGGTCAGTCGGAGCAGGGCATTTGGCCACGGTGGCAATGGCCGGAGATGGCTGCAGGAGAGAGAAGGGAGGAGACGAGAAGGAGAGACGCGGAGGGAAGAGGCAGGTGTGAATCGAAGAGGAGAGCAGAGGAGAGGAGAGGCCAGAAGAGGAGAGAGTAAGAGAGGAGCCAAGAGGAGGGAAGAGGAGCCAAGAGGAGGCAGAGAAGGAGTGGAGAGGAGCCAAGAGGAGAGAAGGGGAACCAAGAGGAGAGAAGCGGAACCAAGAAGAGGAAAGAGGAGGTAAGAGGAGCCAAGGAGCCAACAAGGGGAGAGAAGCGGAGCTGTCAGCATGCCATCAGGCAGCAACGCTGCAGTGTCTACGATGTCACAATGGCATCCCGCGGCAGCACAGCAGCAGTGCCAGTGCCCTGGAGAGTATAAAAGGGAGACTTGTCCGTGTCCCAGTGCCAGAGCTGTGCAGGAGGCAGCGCCAAGAGATGTGAGAGGCAGCCCTTGAGAAGGCAGTGGTATTACTTGGAGGGCATTGATGGAGGAAGACGAGAGCGTGGATGAGGCTGCTGGAGATGAATCAGCAGCAAGAGCTGGAGGTGCCGGAGGCTATTGTTCCTTTTGCTCTGGGAGAGCAGTGGCCGGAGCAAGGGAATGTCTTCTTGAGGAGCACTGCCGAGCTTGCTGTGGTCATTGCGTGTGGGGCCAGTAAGAAATGGGATGCCGAGGTGTTGCTGGGTGCCGCAGTGCTTTGGAGCAGCGTCTGGTGCCCTGGCAGGCGTGGGAAGGATTGCTGCCAGCAAGGTCAGTCGGAGCAGGGCATTTGGCCACGGTGGCAATGGCCGGAGATGGCTGCAGGAGAGAGAAGGGAGGAGACGAGAAGGAGAGACGCGGAGGGAAGAGGCAGGTGTGAATCGAAGAGGAGAGCAGAGGAGAGGAGAGAAGCGGAGGGAAGAGGAGAGGCCAGAAGAGGAGAGAGTAAGAGAGGAGCCAAGAGGAGGGAAGAGGAGCCAAGAGGAGGCAGAGAAGGAGTGGAGAGGAGCCAAGAGGAGAGAAGGGGAACCAAGAGGAGAGAAGCGGAACCAAGAAGAGGAAAGAGGAGGTAAGAGGAGCCAAGGAGCCAACAAGGGGAGAGAAGCGGAGCTGTCAGCATGCCATCAGGCAGCAACGCTGCAGTGTCTACGATGTCACAATGGCATCCCGCGGCAGCACAGCAGCAGTGCCAGTGCCCTGGAGAGTATAAAAGGGAGACTTGTCCGTGTCCCAGTGCCAGAGCTGTGCAGGAGGCAGCGCCAAGAGATGTGAGAGGCAGCCCTTGAGAAGGCAGTGGTATTACTTGGAGGGCATTGATGGAGGAAGACGAGAGCGTGGATGAGGCTGCTGGAGATGAATCAGCAGCAAGAGCTGGAGGTGCCGGAGGCTATTGTTCCTTTTGCTCTGGGAGAGCAGTGGCCGGAGCAAGGGAATGTCTTCTTGAGGAGCACTGCCGAGCTTGCTGTGGTCATTGCGTGTGGGGCCAGTAAGAAATGGGATGCCGAGGTGTTGCTGGGTGCCGCAGTGCTTTGGAGCAGCGTCTGGTGCCCTGGCAGGCGTGGGAAGGATTGCTGCCAGCAAGGTCAGTCGGAGCAGGGCATTTGGCCACGGTGGCAATGGCCGGAGATGGCTGCAGGAGAGAGAAGGGAGGAGACGAGAAGGAGAGACGCGGAGGGAAGAGGCAGGTGTGAATCGAAGAGGAGAGCAGAGGAGAGGAGAGAAGCGGAGGGAAGAGGAGAGGCCAGAAGAGGAGAGAGTAAGAGAGGAGCCAAGAGGAGGGAAGAGGAGCCAAGAGGAGGCAGAGAAGGAGTGGAGAGGAGCCAAGAGGAGAGAAGGGGAACCAAGAGGAGAGAAGCGGAACCAAGAAGAGGAAAGAGGAGGTAAGAGGAGCCAAGGAGCCAACAAGGGGAGAGAAGCGGAGCTGTCAGCATGCCATCAGGCAGCAACGCTGCAGTGTCTACGATGTCACAATGGCATCCCGCGGCAGCACAGCAGCAGTGCCAGTGCCCTGGAGAGTATAAAAGGGAGACTTGTCCGTGTCCCAGTGCCAGAGCTGTGCAGGAGGCAGCGCCAAGAGATGTGAGAGGCAGCCCTTGAGAAGGCAGTGGTATTACTTGGAGGGCATTGATGGAGGAAGACGAGAGCGTGGATGAGGCTGCTGGAGATGAATCAGCAGCAAGAGCTGGAGGTGCCGGAGGCTATTGTTCCTTTTGCTCTGGGAGAGCAGTGGCCGGAGCAAGGGAATGTCTTCTTGAGGAGCACTGCCGAGCTTGCTGTGGTCATTGCGTGTGGGGCCAGTAAGAAATGGGATGCCGAGGTGTTGCTGGGTGCCGCAGTGCTTTGGAGCAGCGTCTGGTGCCCTGGCAGGCGTGGGAAGGATTGCTGCCAGCAAGGTCAGTCGGAGCAGGGCATTTGGCCACGGTGGCAATGGCCGGAGATGGCTGCAGGAGAGAGAAGGGAGGAGACGAGAAGGAGAGACGCGGAGGGAAGAGGCAGGTGTGAATCGAAGAGGAGAGCAGAGGAGAGGAGAGAAGCGGAGGGAAGAGGAGAGGCCAGAAGAGGAGAGAGTAAGAGAGGAGCCAAGAGGAGGGAAGAGGAGCCAAGAGGAGGCAGAGAAGGAGTGGAGAGGAGCCAAGAGGAGAGAAGGGGAACCAAGAGGAGAGAAGCGGAACCAAGAAGAGGAAAGAGGAGGTAAGAGGAGCCAAGGGGAGAGAAGCGGAGCTGTCAGCATGCCATCAGGCAGCAACGCTGCAGTGTCTACGATGTCACAATGGCATCCCGCGGCAGCACAGCAGCAGTGCCAGTGCCCTGGAGAGTATAAAAGGGAGACTTGTCCGTGTCCCAGTGCCAGAGCTGTGCAGGAGGCAGCGCCAAGAGATGTGAGAGGCAGCCCTTGAGAAGGCAGTGGTATTACTTGGAGGGCATTGATGGAGGAAGACGAGAGCGTGGATGAGGCTGCTGGAGATGAATCAGCAGCAAGAGCTGGAGGTGCCGGAGGCTATTGTTCCTTTTGCTCTGGGAGAGCAGTGGCCGGAGCAAGGGAATGTCTTCTTGAGGAGCACTGCCGAGCTTGCTGTGGTCATTGCGTGTGGGGCCAGTAAGAAATGGGATGCCGAGGTGTTGCTGGGTGCCGCAGTGCTTTGGAGCAGCGTCTGGTGCCCTGGCAGGCGTGGGAAGGATTGCTGCCAGCAAGGTCAGTCGGAGCAGGGCATTTGGCCACGGTGGCAATGGCCGGAGATGGCTGCAGGAGAGAGAAGGGAGGAGACGAGAAGGAGAGACGCGGAGGGAAGAGGCAGGTGTGAATCGAAGAGGAGAGCAGAGGAGAGGAGGGAAGAGGAGAGGCCAGAAGAGGAGAGAGTAAGAGAGGAGCCAAGAGGAGGGAAGAGGAGCCAAGAGGAGGCAGAGAAGGAGTGGAGAGGAGCCAAGAGGAGAGAAGGGGAACCAAGAGGAGAGAAGCGGAACCAAGAAGAGGAAAGAGGAGGTAAGAGGAGCCAAGGAGCCAACAAGGGGAGAGAAGCGGAGCTGTCAGCATGCCATCAGGCAGCAACGCTGCAGTGTCTACGATGTCACAATGGCATCCCGCGGCAGCACAGCAGCAGTGCCAGTGCCCTGGAGAGTATAAAAGGGAGACTTGTCCGTGTCCCAGTGCCAGAGCTGTGCAGGAGGCAGCGCCAAGAGATGTGAGAGGCAGCCCTTGAGAAGGCAGTGGTATTACTTGGAGGGCATTGATGGAGGAAGACGAGAGCGTGGATGAGGCTGCTGGAGATGAATCAGCAGCAAGAGCTGGAGGTGCCGGAGGCTATTGTTCCTTTTGCTCTGGGAGAGCAGTGGCCGGAGCAAGGGAATGTCTTCTTGAGGAGCACTGCCGAGCTTGCTGTGGTCATTGCGTGTGGGGCCAGTAAGAAATGGGATGCCGAGGTGTTGCTGGGTGCCGCAGTGCTTTGGAGCAGCGTCTGGTGCCCTGGCAGGCGTGGGAAGGATTGCTGCCAGCAAGGTCAGTCGGAGCAGGGCATTTGGCCACGGTGGCAATGGCCGGAGATGGCTGCAGGAGAGAGAAGGGAGGAGACGAGAAGGAGAGACGCGGAGGGAAGAGGCAGGTGTGAATCGAAGAGGAGAGCAGAGGAGAGGAGAGAAGCGGAGGGAAGAGGAGAGGCCAGAAGAGGAGAGAGTAAGAGAGGAGCCAAGAGGAGGGAAGAGGAGCCAAGAGGAGGCAGAGAAGGAGTGGAGAGGAGCCAAGAGGAGAGAAGGGGAACCAAGAGGAGAGAAGCGGAACCAAGAAGAGGAAAGAGGAGGTAAG